>JAPJYM010000011.1:1200000-1915113 GCA_026283605.1 Ganoderma lingzhi
ACCAGCGCGTCTCCAGAACGACTTGGTGGACTGGAACACTGAACAAGGCCTGCTTCTCTATCGTGGCCGAGTCTATGTCCCCAAGGATGATGCACTGCGTGCTGAGATTGTACGCATCCACCATGACCTCCCGCCGGCAGGACACCCGGGACAGGCGAAGACAACGGAGTTGGTTACTCGTAACTACTGGTGGCCGGGCATGGGCAAGTTTATCAAGGACTATGTGGACACCTGCGACACTTGCCATCATGGTAAAACATCACACACCAAACCACACGGTCCTCTCCAACCCAACGAGATCCCCGACGGCCCAGGCCAGGTAGTAACCTGCGACTTCATCACTGGACTGCCAGACGTAGATGGTTTCAACGTGCTGCAACTTATTGTTGATCGGCATGGAAAGATGATCCATCTTATTCCGTGCACCAAGGAGATCGACGCAGAAGGAGCTGCAGATAACTTCATCGGAGAACACTTCCGTCTGTATGGACTACCACGAAAGATCATTTCCAATCGTGGACCCCAGTTCTCAAGCAAGCTCTTCCGTGCGATCCTCAAAGGCCTCGGTATAGAAAGCGCAATGTCAACTGCCTATCATCCCCAGACAGATGGCCAATCGGAACGATGGAACCAGGAGATAGAGGCTTACTTACGAATGTACTGCTCTCGATGCCGCGACGACTGGGTCAAGTGGCTGCTGATTGCAGAGTTTGCCTTTAACTCACACCAACACTCGTCGACGGGGTACTCGCCTTTCTATCTGATGTATGGCTTCGAACCCCAGTTCCACATTCCGATGTTGTCTACGGCAGTGCCCACGGCAGACGAACAAAGAGAGGAGTTGCGGCAGGCAAGGGAGGATGCAACCGCTGCCTTGACTCTAATGGCCGAACGGATGAAGGAGCACTATGATCGCTACGTCCGCGACGCCCCGGAGTTTAAGGAAGGACAGAAGGTGTGGCTCGACATGAGGAACTTCCATGTTCCAGGAGTCTCGAGGAAACTGGTGGACCGGTATGCTGGACTGTACCAAGTCGAACGCAAGGTGGGCAACCTAGCTTACGAGCTCAGGCTCCCCAGGGACCTTGCACTCCATCCCGTATTCCATGTGTCACTCTTACTACCACACAAGGAGAGTCGACTCCCTGGACGACACCCTCCAGAGCCACCCACAATCGAAGTAGAAGGGGAGGAGGAGTATGAAGTGGAAGGTGTTCTAGAGTCGTGGCGGTATGGGCGGTGGAAGAAACTGCAGTACCTCGTGCATTGGAAGGGTTGGGGCCCAGAGCATGATAGTTGGGAGGATGCAGCAGACTTGGCAAATGCACCACAAGTGGTACAAAAATTCCATTCTACGCATCCAACGGCCCCTGGCCCTCTCAACAAGACTTAGTCGTGAAGGCACGACCCTTAGGAGGGGGGTACTGTTACGAACGCTCCCATTCGGCGCCGTTTACCCAGCGCCTGAGTTTCCTTTTTCGGACTGTTTACTTCTCACGTCGTTCCTATTGTCCTCCGTTGCATTGTAACCCGTCCTTTGTCCCGTAGTACAATAGCTTCCATTGTCTCACTGTCGCTATTGTACTTACGACCATTGTTCTACTGTCGCTATTGTACTTACATCCATTGTTTTCCCCTGTTCTCTCGCGACCCTAGTCACCTATTGTCCGCTCGTTCCATTGTTGCGTACATGTATATAAGACCTGTACTTTACTACCTGGAGACCTCAGTTTCGACCTCTTGTCTCCAGGTAAGCCTCGCTGTATTTCATTTGTAGTATACTTCACTCAATACATCTTGTCTCCAGCCCTGACCGTCGAGCTTTGCTCCGCTCTCGCTGCACAAGTGCTCGTCGGCGCTCCTGCTCGTCTTGTGCGTATCCCTGATCCTTACTCGACGCTCAGTCGTAACACTGCGACAGGCTCGGGGCCCAGGTCCCCTTTTGTCCACCTCTCCATCCGCTCTAGTCCCGTCCCTACACCGTGCGCCTGCTGTCTGTATATCACGGTGTTCATCTCCCGCATGAGGCCACGACGAGGGCTCGGGCGCGTGGATCCTCCGTCACCGAGTGACTCCGAACTGTCTTGCTCAGACTCGGATACAATTGTGCGTGAGTGCTTCTTACCGACGCGTATGCAACGTGCCTCACGTGGTATCTCGTGCTGTCGTCGCCCCGTCAGAAGGGGCTCGAAATCGATGTTGTTGGCAGAATGTAGTGGGCATTCAAGAGGACGAGCTGGTTCTGCAGGGAGGTTGTCTTGAATCTTCGTGACATGCTCAAAGAAGCGGAGGATCTCGACACGATCTTCCTCTTGCTGTTGGAAGAACTCAGTTGTATCGCTGAGTAATTGGCTGCCATCGTTGTCAGCAATGTACTTGTTCCGAGCAACATGAACTTATGCAGTCACTGTGTCGTCCATTGCAAGCGTGACAGCCGCACATGAGAGGTTCAGGAAGTGCTCGTCATCTGCGTTGGAGTGTCCTGTCCATTCACTGTCCTGAGCATGAATGAGGTTCTCCAATTGCGTACTAGGCAGCTCCTCCGAGTCATCTGAGGATCCCTCATCAGAGGAAATCACAGAAACCACGTCTGCGTCTGCATCGGTAGCCAGGTCTGGGGTTGCCATGGAGTGCCTTGAACGAGGAGCTGGCATAGCGCTCCGCGTTCTGAATGAGTCATCGGGATACCAGGAAGCTAAACTGGGTAAGTGGATTGAGTCGTCGGGTGCAGCCGGTGCAGTAAGGAAGTCAGAGGGTGTGATTTCAACAAGTGCAAACAGCGACTCTGCCTCACTCCACGCATCCTCCGCTGCCAGGCGAATCTCGGCGTCGGAAGGGAAGAGCACCAGCTGTTGAACCTGGGTGGGGCAAAGGGCCCACGCCTGGGTGCAACTCTAGCGGATGCTCCGCATACTTACCTGGATGTGGGTGTTAGAGGCTTGTGGTACACGATAGCGTACGTGATGGGAGGAGTTAAAAGAGTTTTTCATTCAGCTCATAGAGAGCTGTCTTATATACTACTGTAGAGTACAGGATTATATAAGACTCCGTGTGATCATTGTTGTGATCACAGTACCAGTTACTTATGGTAGCCGGTGACCATACGGTATAGTTGCCCGATTGGGCTACAGGGCGGCTAAAGGCCAGGTGTTCGGTCCGACCATCCGCCAAACCTTAATATTTGGTGGAGGCCCATCAATTCCGGATGTTCGGACTGTAGCACAGTCATTACTGACACGCGCTAGTTCAACACTCCCCCTCGCTAAGTATCCGTATAGGTACGTAAGCGTACTAGGCGCTCTAAGCAGCCCGGGGAAAGCGGAGACCAAGTTGCGAGCGAAATTTAATGAACTTCGCCTCACCTAAGTCCTTGGTGAAGATGTTGGCAGGGTTGTCATTTCCTTCAATAAAGAAAATATCGACAATACCCTTCTCATATACTTCTCGGATGTAATGATAGCGGATATCGATGTGCTTAGACCTCGATTCCGTAACAGGGTTGGATGCAATAAAGATTGACCCTTGGTTATCTCCAGAGAGTGGTATATGATCCATATGGTAGCCAAGTTCAGCAAGCAGGTTGCGAACCCAAACTACTTGGCGGCTGGAATCGCTCATCGCCATATACTCAGCCTCAGTTGAGGAGTGAGCAATAGTCTTCTGTGCACGTGAAGTCCACGAGAAGATCCCATTCGCTAACTTCAAAAAGAAGCCTGTTTGCGATCATCGGGTATTGGGGTCCGATGCCCAATCAGAGTCAGTACCGGCAACAAGGCCAGCCTGAGAGTCACCCTTGTAGACCAGTGAATAATCCTTGGTCCCAATGAGGTATCGGCAAATATAGAGTGCACAATTAAGGTGATCTTCGGATGGGTTGGACGCAAACTGTGCTAGTTTGGTCACGGTGAATGCCAAGTCCGGTCTGGTCCCTAACATAAGATAGAGTAAGGATCCAATAACCGTCTGGAACCTGGAGCGTAGCTCCGGTGTCACCTGCCCTTTGTTGGGCATAGGTTGGTAACCAGCAGGAAGTGGGGTTGGAGCTGGTCGTGCGTTCGTCATACGGCAGCGTTCCAGTACTTTCTCCAAGTAGGCGCATTGATCCAAGTGGATACTGCTGCCTCGGTGCACAATACGCATACGCAAGAATTCACTTGCGTCGCCAAGATCGCGGCATTCCCATTTCTTCATGAAGCGAGCTTTCAGTTGAGCTACAAGCTTCCGGTCTCGCCCACAAAAGAGCGCGTCGTCAACATAGATGATTACAACTACTAATTGACCATCGGATGATCGTTTGTAGATGTATATGCCTGCATCGTTGCTGAGCCATTTAAAGCCCATCAACTGCATGGACTCAGACAGTGTGCGCCACCACACAAGTCCTGCCTGCTTAAGCCCATATAGAGCATGCTTCAATCTGAAGACTTTGTGCTCGGTGCCAGGGGCGTGAAACCCTTCTGGCTGCTCCATGTATATTTCTTCCTCCAGTTTGCCATAGAGATAGGCACTGCGTACATCGAGGCCTGAGATATGCCAGTCCTCGAGTGCCGCGAGTGCTATGATGAGACGGACTGTCTCAAAGCGTACAACTGGGGAGAATATCTTGTCGAAGTCTTTGCCTTCAACTTGGGAGAAGCCTTTTGCAACAAGTCTGGCTTTCTTACGACCGTCAGTTTTGACGTCGAATACCCAGCGATTTTTCACAACCTTCCGGCCTTTCGGTTGGTCGACCAAGTCGTAGACATTGCGGCTGCGAAGAGCCTCTAGTTTTTCACGGCAAGCGGTAAACCACTCCTTTCACTCAGAGTTAGGTAGTCTGGCGATATCACGGAAAGTCCACTCACACACGTTCTGTGGCGGGACTTTCTCCCCTTCATCTGGTGGGATCGCTTTCACAATTAAGTATTGGATGAGGTCTGCTCCCCCTTTCCGGCATAGTTCGGCCACATCAGTTCTGTCTGGATCATGTAGGGCATTTTCGACTTCGTCTGATGATGCTTCGTCTGATGACTCCTCGTCATCGTCGTCATCTGATGTTTTGTCGTCATCCTCAGAGTCTTCCTCTGAGGATGCCTCTGAACCGTGTTCACTAGGAGTGCCTGAGTGAGGATGAGCATGCGTCTCTGCAGGTTCGGGTTGTGGTACAGGGCCTGAGACGTGCTCTTCCTCAGCGTCACTACTACTAGATGACACTAACGGGGTAGGTTCCCGTGGCGTGTTCCATTTCGATGGAAGACGTTGAGCGGACTTATCGTGTGAACGTGGAAGTGATTTGGAAGAGCTAGGCCCGGGAAGCCTCTCATCCCTAGATGGTGGTACAGTGGCGGGTCGAGAGCGACTCGATTCACCACGTGTTTCAACCATCTTTTTCCACGA
This sequence comes from Ganoderma lingzhi, assembly GCA_026283605.1. Taxonomy (NCBI): domain Eukaryota; kingdom Fungi; phylum Basidiomycota; class Agaricomycetes; order Polyporales; family Polyporaceae; genus Ganoderma; species Ganoderma lingzhi. Next base: position 1,205,377 of record JAPJYM010000011.1, read on the forward strand.
CGTCCGTTTCTCAATATCTTTGAAAATGTCTACTGGGTGCCATGATTCACCGTAGACATTACCATCGTGAACTGGAATTTTCCGCTCTCTCACAGGTCGTTGCGGGGAATTCGCCCGAGACCTTTCAACCGGAGGAGATTGCGGCAACACAGGGCTGGGCACTCGCTGCGGCAACTGTCTGCGTGATACACGCTGTACAGGGGGTTCAGCCAGTGGTGCAGGTGCGACGTCTCGTGCCTTGCCCTTGTTCTTTTTAGGAAGGATTTTGGGAGGATGACGTGGTTTCTCGTCATCATCGGGGAGAATCGAAGGAGCGGGGACCTGGTTCGCAGGTTTACTTCGTTCTAACTCTTCAGGGGCAATGTTTTGCCTCTGCCGCTTTGGTTCGTGTGAACACTTCGGAAACATATGTTCGTCAAACAGTGCTTGAGCAGCCGTAAAGACAACATTGTTTGGTGAGCGCATAAACTTGTGGTTATGGCCTCCAGCCCCGACACCGAGGTAGACCATCAGCTCCGATTTGGGCGATAGTTTGTTCTTTCGAACTTCAGGTGGTATAAAGACATAGGCTCCACATCCGAAGACACGGAGGTGACTAATGTCAGGCTTGGAGCCATTTAGAACTTCGAAGGGTGTACGCCATTCTAGGCGACGTATCAGTGTTCTATTGTACACATGCGCTGCATGCTCGAATGAGAATTCCCACCAGGATTGGGGTATGCAGGCATCATGCCGCATAGCCTCCCCCTTATCTATGAGCATACGAATGATTCGCTCTGCGCGGCCATTCTGTTGATGAATGTGCGGTGCGCTAGGGATTATATCAATACCTCGATCCTTGAGCATGTTCGTAAAGGCATCTGATTTCAGTTCGCCTCCCGAGTCAGATTTCCACTTCTGCACCTTCGCACCATATTGGTTTTCGACAAATGTAAGCCATTGTCGTGTGGTTTGAAGTGCAGTGTCCTTGGTACGAAGACCAATACTCCATGCATACAATGTGAAATCATCATAGTACAGGATCTCATACTTGTATTTGTGGTACGAGGGGACAGGGAATTCTTTGAGGTCTGTATGGACGAGCTCAAAAGGTCTGGATGTGCATCGAATATTGAGCGGATGGGGTTGCGAAGGCATTTTGCCTTCCGCACATCCTCGGCAGATTGAATCCTTCTGCGGGATCTCAACGAGAGGGCACTTTTCAGTGTGTTTCCGAGCGTGTCTCAACACATCGCGCGAAGGGTGGCCTAAGCAGCGGTGAAGAGTATCATAGTCTACAGCTTCAGAGGCTGTGACAGTGTTTCGCGCCGATATAGGCAGCGAATAGGTAACATAGATTGTATCACCAACATTGCGTGGTTCGAACGCAACTACAAGCTTGTTGCTCCAAAAGAAGGATATGCTGGTGGTTGACGCACGCGCCTGCATTCCATCTCGGAGTAACGCTCCCATGGAGATAAGCTTGTGGGTTAGATTAGGGATGAGAGCGACACTAGTCAGCTTGATCGTTTTCCCTGAATCTAATGGAAGGAAGACCGTTCCTTCACCAGTCATATAAGTGACGCCATCCGCTGTATAGAGCGGTTTATGGACCTTATAGTAGCGGAAGTCGGCAAAGTCGTTCATAGTGAACGTAAAGTGTATGGACGCTCCTGAGTCGAGCATCCACATGTTCGAGTCTTGCCGCTCAATTTGCCTTCCTTTGCCTTTGCAGCGCACACACTTCGCATATGATGAGCGATGAGTACATATATTATCGTCTGTAGCTAATCGTACAGGTGTAGCTACAGGTACGTGCATGGCATCCACACTCCAAGAGGAACCTGCGACACTACTCGCTGCACGTAAAGGCAGGCAGTCAGCATACAACTCGGTGTGAGAGGAAGAATGGACTAACATGGTCCTGTTGAAGAACTCATTGAGCTCGTTCTCAGCATCAGTTATCCCGAGGGATATGGCGGTCTCGCCGTCCGACTCGTCGTCGGACTCGTTCTCCATTGGATCATCCGTTGGGACGTCTGTTGGGTTGTCCAGAGGTGCGAGGCACTCCTCGAGGGTTAGCATGATGCACTCCCTGAGAGTGCACGTTCGCTTGGGGAGTGGGGTGTGCACTTCAGTTTCGGAGTCCTCGGCATCGGAGTCCGTGACCTCGATGATCCTCGCCATTCTGCCAGTGCTGAACGCGTGCCCACCACTCATTGTCGGAGATGTGCTCCGACTGAGGGCGTGCATTGTGCTCGTGGGCGATGGCATCGACGATGCTGTTGACAAAGAGGAGGATGGTAGGGTGCTCATGGGGATGCCCTCGAGAGTGCGGATGCGCTCGTACGTGGGCGTAACCCCGAGCTCATTGGCGAGGGCCATGGCACGCGTGAGTGTCGGGTACTTGTTGTTCCCAGTCTTCGCGTGCACGGGCTTGCGCATGAGAGTGCGCGGGTCGACTGGGTTGTCGGACCCCTGAGTGATGGTGGTTGGCGCATGCTGATCTTCGTTGCATTGTTGCGCGGTGTGTGACGTCCTTGACGTTGCTCCCAGTGCATGATGATGGCCTGGCGGACACCAGCAAGGGTGATCGACTTGATTGCAGGGGTAGTGGCGGTGTCGGTAAGGCCAGAGGTGTAGACCTGGATGGTCGAGTCCATCGAGGGCGGGAGCTTCAACATGAGCATCATGCCCTTGACGTGTTCGGAGATGTCAAACTTGTTGGTCTCGAGGCGCTGGAAGTGGGCCTCGAGCTTGTCGAGCGCAGGGACGGGGTTCGAGTCGCTAGGGACAGTGAGAGCGATGGTGGCGCGGAAGTCCTGGTAGACGATCAGGATGCCGGGCTTCCCGTAGTTGTCCTGGAAGTGCTTCCACATGGCCGCGGCGGTGTCCTTGGTGTCGACGGCACTGAGAATGCTCGTTGTGATGCAAAGACGGAGGATACCGATGGCCTGGATGTTCTTGGCATCCCAGTCCTTGCGGTCGTCCACGGCAGTGGCAGGCTGAGACATTATAATAACGTGCCACATTGCCTGGGCCATAAGGTACGACTTCATCCCCTGGGCCCACTCGAGGTAGTTGGGGCCCGAAAGGACGTTGGGGACGGCCTGGTAGAGAGCACTCGACATGGTGTACGAGAGGGTGTATGCGTCTGGAAGAGAGACTTGGTCAGTCAATCTTGTTCAAGACAGACGATGATGGCAAGCAAAAAATGCGCCGACATAGGTTCCCCCTTTGTGGAGCGGCAGGCAGCGGGTGATCGCACCACATCCGACTCCACTGCTGTAAATGGCAGGCAGTGTATAATCGTGCCACATCCGATCCACAGGTCATCGACCATAATGGCGACGGTGGGTATCCAGATAAGCCGGGAGCCAGTAGGTCGCAGCACGCAATGAGCGGCACAGTCCCTACGGCGTCGACCAGGGCTCATAACCTGTTGAACCTGGGTGGGGCAAAGGGCCCACGCCCGGGTGCAACTCTAGCGGACGCTCCGCATACTTACCTGGATGTGGGTGTTAGAGGCTTGCGGTACACGATAGCGTACGTGATGGGAGGAGTTAAAAGAGTTATCCATTCAGCTCATAGAGAGCCGTCTTATATACTACTGTAGAGTACAGGATTATATAAGAGTCCGTGTGATCACTGTTGTGATCACAGTACCAGTTACTTATGGTAGCCGGTGACCGTACGGTATAGTTGCCCGATTGGGCTACAGGGCGGCTAAAGGCCAGGTGTTCGGTCCGACCATCTGCCAAACCTTAATATTTGGTGGAGGCCCATCAATCCCGGATGTTCGGACCGTAGCACGGTCATTACCGACACGCGCTAGTTCAACACCAGCTTCGCGAGGTCAACCCAGTCGAAGAGGAAGTAGTCGTGGGCGTACCCAGCAGCTGTGGCTTTCGGATCAGTGGTGTGGGAGAACTTGATAAGGGAACGGAGGACAATGTGGAGTCGAGGGATCATGTAGAGGAAGTCCAGGAAGGTGAAATCGCTGACGAGTTTTCGAGCCTCCCCGAAAACATGCTCGCAAGGTTCACTAGAATGGAGCCAGGGCAAGAGAGGTGTCGGCGTGGCGTCGCCAAGATGGTCGCGATAGACTATAACAAGCCCAAGGAGTCCTTCAACCAGGATGCGAGCAATATCTGCTGCTTCCCGGGAAATGAAGTGTAGTGATTCGGGGTAGCCCGCCACACGCAAGTATTGGCACCAGATGTTGAGAAAGAAGTGGCAACAGAAGGCCATTTTGAAACGTACAATATGTCCAAAGTCTAGATTGATATAAGACGCGATGAGCTCAGCCATGTTGAACTGGTAGAGGATCTGTCCGACACATTCGGGGACTTGCTTGACGAGAAACTCTAGGGCTGCAGGAGAGAAGAGTCGAGTTGTGGCATTGTCGTCCTGCCAATCGAGTTTTTCGACGTCGCGATGGTAGAGTGGGCTGTCGGCGTGGAAAGCGAGGCTTCGGGCGTAAGCATACCCAGCAGTGTAGTTGTCCAAGACGAGCAAACGGGCACCAGAGAAGAGATTGTTGCGAAACGTCTTCAAGTCGTGCTTGGCGTCTTGGATGATGACGAGCGCATGGCCATGGTACATCGGAATGACAGCGGTGAGGGGTGGAATGCCTGCAGGAAGTGTTGGAAACTCTACTGTGTATGTGATACGGTATGGTGCATGCTCAATGATCCGCCGTTGAAGAGATCGCTCGGTCTCAGTTCCGTCGCATGCGTATGACCGAACCGGAATACCGCGCATGAGAAGGCCGTCGAGGATAGGGATGAGGAGCTCATGCAGTTCAGCAACTGACAAGCTGTTGGGTATCGCCTTGCAGCAACGACGATCGGGGGTATCTTTGGCAGTGGGATTTGCGCGCACCACAGCCGTATCTGGGTCAGCCGAGCGAGCGCATCCGTCAGAATTGAAGACAGGGTAGCAGGAAATGGAATGAAATATTACCTTGGTAGCCTTGGGTTGGGTGGGATTGTCGAGGAAACATTAAAGCACTTCGACATCTGCCACTGCGAACGCCTCTCCTGTCCCTCCGACAAGCATGTGCATCTGCTTCTCAGCGTCCCAGTATGTCCGGTACGTGGCGTGGAGCTTGGTATCGTCGCAACTGAGGGAAATTGGCCCACTGTACTGAACCGTGTTCAGGTACTTCAGAACATTATCAAAGGTCTCTGGCTGAATGGTGAGCGGAAACGGGGGTGTGGCGTTCTCTGTTCGTCTACAAAGGACGTCAATCCTTGGGAGAAAGGCTCAAGGAAACAGACTCACTTTAAATGCCGAATAGCGGGCAGTGGCAAGTGCTTGGAAAGAATGCGGTACAACTCAGGACTGATAATGGCAGCCATATGGGCGAACTCGTTAAGGGTGGGCCCATACTTGAAGTTCTGCCGCCCGACACCACGCTCCTCGCGGTCGACCTGTTCGGCGAGTGCGTGAAGGAGGTCACCGAAGATTGGGTACCCTGACAGCTTCCCCTCAAGAAGGCCAACAGCGAGTCGCTTGTACGCTGTTGCATCAGAGCTCTGGAGAACGAATGGGTAACAAGGTCAGACACAACCAATGGAGATAAAACCAAAATGACTCACCTCATCCATGATGAGAGCTTCCAGACCAGCTGAACGCGCAAAAAGTGCAGCTAGGGTCTCGCTACAGTACTTTTTGTTGCGGAACTGGTACTTGACTTTCTGTCCCTTCTTTTTGACGGCCTTGCTGAGGGCGATCTGGAAGGGATGCAACTTCAAAAGACCGAGGCACAGGGCACAAGTGACAGGCTCGGAGTCGTCGGCGTCCGACTCGATGAACTGAGCGCAAGAGGTTGAAAAGACTGCCTCAGCCCAGATGTCGTTCCTCCAACTCCTCTGCTGCCACTGTGCTGCCTCGAGGGTTGTCTTCTGCTCGGGAGTAAGCGTTTTGAAGTTCTGCGCGAACAGTGTCTGCGATAACTTGTGGACCGAGCTTGACCCGCCGCCCGAAACGAGTGCCTGACGAACGTATATTGGAACCCGTTCGTCTACGGCCTGAGTGAGACCATGACAAGGACGACGAGAACGAGGATGAGGGAGAGGCTCGATGTGCAGGGGCGTTTCGACCGTGGGCGCGGGCGCTTGAGCGTCTTGAACGCTCACATGGGAACGAAGCGTCTTCTCTGCCTTGTCCTTCACCCTCAACTCTTTCGACCAGCTCAGCCTCTGCGCCCAGGTCAAGAGAGTATTCATCTTGAGGACTGGCTTTCTGTTCTTCTCTGTGGCGGTCTCTGGCACAGGAGATTCCTCCCCGGGCCTCGGACTCGGCGCTGCATCTTGTCCCCCCATTGCCGATTCCTCCCAACATCCCTCCGTACCTGGCAGCAACTCCGTCTTGGACTCAAGAGTCTCCGAACAAGGATTGGAGGTCCCTATCTCGGAGTTGTCAGCGCGCGCATCCTTTCGAGGACTGAACTTCTTCTTCGCCCACGACAACAGCGTATTCTTCTGCACCGCTGGTGGTGGCTTGGTCAGTTTCGGTGTCTTCGCATCCGCCGTCTTCTGGTCCACCTTGCGGGCACCCTCCATCCCCTCCGCGTCTGCTCCCTTGACCTCTCGCAAGTCGCGCTTGTCGATATCGTCCACCCGACCGTTCTTACCAGCAACCATCGGCCTGTTGTCCGGTTTGACACGTGCCGAACTCGGATCGCAAGCTACCGTATGCATGATGAACAACTGGAGGCTGTAAGGGCCACCCTCCTTGGTTTTGAACCATTTGCCGCAGAGCGAATGCCATATGTACGTCCCTTCTTTGGTGTCCTTGACTTCGGCGTGTTCGTCCAAGGCCGCCAGCTTCTCGAGGAAGTTGCAGTTTCTCGTCGGGTTCCTCTCAAAGGAACCATCGGCGACTGACGTCTTGAGTTTGTGAGCTGCGATGGAGGAGCGGGACCTGCCCGTGAATTCGCTGGTCGTCTTCGAGTTGGCACTGCCAGCCTTTCGAGGTGGAGCTTGGTCACGATGTACTGGTATTGAGAGACGTGCATCGGTATCGTTGTTATGTGGAGAGGGTTCAATGTCAACGTCCATTGGCTCACCAGGGGTGACAGTACTGGATGTAGAGTCGCCCTCTCCTGGCTTGTAGCTGTCGCCGAGAGTTGCAGTCACTGCGGTAGATATTATAGGCAGAGAGGGGGTGGCAACAGTATCAGAGGAATGAGTCGTATGCGCAAGGAAATGGGGTGTCATGGGGGTGTATGGGGGCGAAGCGGGCCTCGCGGGTCTCTTGAGCTCGCGTCCAGTTGTTGTGCCCTCCGGAGACGGCAATCATGCTCGTTTGACCGCTTCGCACCCATGAGTGTCTGCCGAAGCTGCACGCCCATGACCCGGAGTGGAACTAAGCGCCGCGATGATGAGCGGCCAGGTACGGCCCCCGGGATAGCTCCGTGCGGTGGACTCTCCGCTAGCCATTGGTGAGCTCTGGTCCATGGCGTTCTTCTGGGGTTACCTCCTAAGTATTGTGCGCATCGGACAAACGGCTGAACGTACCGGAGTGAGTAGTCGGTCTGCAAGCCTCTTGAAGTACACTAGGCGCAGCCTCTCACGGTCCTTGTGCGTGAACAAAGCCTCTCCGATAACGTGGTGGGCGATAGTGTTGGTACAGCAGACACCACAGGAGATGCCGTCAAGCTGGTGCCCGCAGTCGAGGATGTTACCCTCCGTACGAAGTGTCTTCCCAAATGCTGCCTTCGCCCACGCACAAACAGCGTTCAGGATGCGCGCAATGTCTGACCCTGCTTTCAGCTTCTTAGGGACATGGACCTGTGAATCACCTACAAGCAGTGTTATCACAGGTATGACACATTGGAAATGCATTGTACGCACCGTAGCTGACAGTCTCGTTTTCAAAGTCTATACGGAATGTGATCCAGTGATTCCCGTTGATGTTGGACGGGAAGTACAGCTGTTTGAGAGAGTCTTCGCGCACTCGGGACTCATACCCTCGCAGGACAGCACTGGGGTTCTCGCTTCCGTCACGATCATAGACCGCTCGAAGACCATGGATGAAGAGGAGGTCTGCGACCCCATCCCCAGATTCCGATGGAACCCGGAGCTGTAAGTCTGCCATAAACATATTGATATGGTCATCATTCAACCACCTCTCCGACAGGATTGGCGTGAGCCCCACAGCGGCCGCATGCGCAGCCCCAAGACAGCGAAGGTCCGTGCCCCAGGCAAGTGAGTCCATTATCCTCCGGATATCCTCCTCCTGTTGTCCGGCCACACTGACCTGCATGTCCAGTTGCTTGGCCCAACTTATCGCCCAATCCGCGGCCGCTTTCCATGCCCTCCGAGCGTCCCAAACATCTGAAACTTGCCTCCAGTACATAAGCGTGTTCAGAGGTAAGCGACAGTGCTTGTAGCGGTGGTCGACAACGGACTGAGCTCCATCAAGCCAGGCCTGACCGAACATGCCCTCGAGCTTCAGGACGTACGCCGCGGGGGGTATTGGTCGCCCTCGGAAGTCTTCCGCGTGCAAAGACTCTGTGGGCAGCTCGCTGCTGAATGCGATTTCGGCCTTCTCGAATGCGAGCGAGGATGGCTGCGAGGGGAGCGGGAATTTCAGGAGGCCTGAGACAGGAAGACGAGGATCTGGTAGGCGAGGTTGGTCTGCAGGTAGGAGGGCGAGAACCTGTCTTCTGGCAGCAAGAACCAGGGGAGGAGGGTTGGTTCCGTAGACCTTGCCTTGGCCAATCCACTCGGACAGCCTCCAGTGACGGAGAAGATCGCCGTCATCATCGTCATTAACCTCGAGAGCCGGCCTACTGGCCATGAAGACGGATAGGAGCTGTGGCCACTCGGACAAGCTTTGCGTCACCGTACGACAGCGTACAACCCTCACGAACAGAAATTTCAGATTAATTGCGCATATTCCTTTGTTGGGACATACAAGTACATAAGTAGGCTAGATAATCTCGAAATCGTCCATACATTAATCTTGTTAGATTACGCATAGATCAACATTACGATTTTCGTCGCTGAAGAGGAGTGGAGAGGGCGGAACCGCCTTGGTCCAGTAGCCTCATGGTTGACCGGGACCCCGTGCTGGCCCATCATGCATCAGCGCTCAGCTTCCGAACAGCTGATCCGGCTTTCCCCCAGTTGGGCTGGAGGATCCGGACAAAATTTCCGTCCTGGGGTCAAATTTGGGTCCCCCATATCCGGATTGGTTCTGGCATCGAGGTCCCAAAATCGCCCAAAACATCTGGATATAGGATCCAACCCGGCCCCCTATTGTCAGGGGTCCTAGTCGACAGTGACATTCACGGCGTGCATCCCGGGCTTCCGGACCCCCTGACACTCCCTCGAAATGTCCGTGGAGTGCTGCCTGTCAGAGGCAAGTCTTGTCAATGTCACATAACGGGAAATATCAACTGTCTTGAACATTCCGCGCGCCGAGACCGGTGGCTTGAAATTTGAGAATGTCACGACACGCGGAAATGGCGAGAAATGTTCAGTCACGAAAATTTCCCGGAAAGAGACTGGTTGTATGTCATGTCCTTTGGAACGAAACAAAGCCGGGTCAGAGAAATGCCACATAACCCTGGCATGTCACGCTGATGTCACAGGCAGATACATATAAGACAATATCGCGAGGCGGCACAGGAATATGACATGTGAGATATCAGGCCACGAGACATATTGGATGGCCCGAAAATTCCCCTATAAGTGTCAATTTACATTTCACAGACATTTCACGCCTACTGGAAATGGGTTGGTGGGACTTGATGTGTGATATGTTTGGGACACAAAATGTGTCGCGTCACACGTAATGTTCGTGACATATCACGTATCTCGAGGTTGGGAGCTCTCTAGCACGAAAGTCAGCTGTATGGCACTTTTGTCTGCTGTCGACAGCCCCTCAGCGCACCGCACAGCGACTAGGAGCCCTCACCAGCGCCAAAGAGCGTCGTTCAGCAACTATGAGCCCTCACCAGCCCCGAAGCATGCTATTCAGCTACCATAAGCCCTCGCCAGCCCACATATGCTACCGCCGCTTCTCAGTCCTTCCCGGAGCTCAAGTCTATTGGCGGCACATCGGCGGAAGCAAGCTACCAAGCACGCGGTTGCACTGAGTGCTCATTGGCACCCGTGTCCACCTTGCACGACGCTCTCAGTCGGGCCCCGTTCGCTCCAAGTCGCCTTAATCGGGCATCTAAGTCGACCGTCCTAGGCGTTGTCGTGCGCTGCTGGTAAGTTCCGCAGCATCCCATGGCACTGAGGCGCACTGTGATGGCCTAAAGTCACACCTTCGGTGCATCCACCAGCTCTGGGTATTGCCCCTGGAACAGCTGGTTGTCATGACTCGTCCATTGACGATGCACCACCCTAATGACTGAGCTCAAGAGAGGGTTTGCGCAACTATCTATGTGCCCTCACCACGCTCCGCAGCACGAGATAGGGACATGAAGTCACCCCTTTGGCACATCGGATCGCACGACTGTGCGCCTTGGGGCATCCGGTCGCTGCATTGGTGAGACGCATCGCAGTGACGGTCTTCCCCCGACTGCATCCCTTGTCCTAGACTCGTACACTGAAACTCGATCACGCAACTGCGTGCCCTTGCCGTGCTCCATCGCGCGCCATGGGTGTGTTCGGCCGCCGTCATGGCACGTCAAGTCGAGCAACTATGCGCCCTTACCACGCTCCACAGTGCAAAATAGGGACATTGATCCACTGCCCTGGTGTATCGGGCCGCGCAACTGTACGCCCCCATGCTCACATGGACACCTTTCTTTCTCACCACCATAGAGCCCCATAACAATGTTGGCGCGTGGATCGCGCAACTGCGTGCTTTCACCGTGCTCCATTGTGCAACATAAGTGCATTCAGCCGCCACCACGATGCGTCAAGTCGAGCAACAATGTTCCCTCAATATGCTCCGCGGTGCGAAATAGTGACATCGAATTGGCGCTTTGGTGCGTCGGATCGTGCAACTGTGCACCTTCGTCAAGCTCGACGATGCACCATAATCACTGAGCCTCAACAGAGGGTCTGCGCAACTATGTGCACTCACCACGCTCCACAGCACGAGATAGGGACATCGAGTCGCCGCTTGGGTGCGTCGGGTCGTGCCACTGTGCGCCCTCGCCTCGCTCCACAGTGCGATACAGGGACGTCTGGTGACGACTCCGGTCGCTGCATTGGCGAGACGCGCCACGCTGAGTCTTCCCCCGACCGCATCCCTTTTTCTAGACTCGTACACTGACACTCCTTCCTTGCCACCACAGACCTCTACATTTCAATCGGTGGATTGTGCAACTGCGTGCCCTCACCGTGCTCCATGGGGGTGTTCGGTCGCCCCCACGGCACATCTCATCGCGCTAAGTGTTCCCCTGACTGCATCCCTGACCCATGGGTGTGTCGAGTCGCCTCTTCGACACACCCCTCCTTTCTGAGTGGCCGCCCCATCCAGTGTTCGTGATCGGTAAATGAAAACTCACCTCAAGTCTTCATACGAACTTCCCCCGGTTCCGGTGCCATCCACGGCAATAACATTTCGATACAACGTAGTATAAGGAGTCTATGACTTCAGACACGGTAAATATACTTTGCAATTGAACACCAATTGTGCACTCACCCTGTCCAATGATCGAATGACAATGCAATCCCCCACAATCCCCTCCGGTTGGTATACAAATGCTGCAAAATGAGAGACCAGACTTGTCAGAGAGATCACATCTTGCGTGTCCTCAAAAGCGTGATAGTAGAGCTGTGTCTCGAGTTCTGGGAAGCGTCTGTAAGGATCGTGCATGGCATCAATAGGAGAGAGTGGGGAATATGGGTTGACAACGATGAAGGGTTTGACGACGAGGCTGGTGGGACCGGCCCTCTGGTGATAGAACATGGACGATATCTGGCCCGCCTGGAGTTGACCCGATCGCTGGTAGATGATAAACGAATCTCTCTCGGACTCTTCCTTGGTGGCGAAACGCACACCATTGTGGTGGATATTGGAAACGAGCTTGCAAGCGGGATGCAAATGAGGCTGTCCATTCATCGCAGTTTTGTAGCTCAACTGGAATTGAATTGGACTCCGAGCGTTGATTACATTCAGAAGAGCTTGATAGATATCCGGCGATAACTGAGTCTCCTGACGGTGATCATATTCCACGTCTTGATCTGTGAGCTCACCAAAAGATAGGATGTCCGTTACACGAGTCCCATGCACCCGATCGCTGAACACCGTTTCAAAAGACTTCACCATGTTGTCGAACTCAGCGGTCTTCGGCCAGGGCATTATGTGCATGAGCCATCGGAGGGTCGAACCCATGTAGAAGTATCGCAGGAATGTCGTGGGCATCTCTGCTAGCCACAGGTGAGTTCATGCCGATGATGATGGGAATCACGCAACAACTCGTACCTGGCTTGAAGTTTGTTTTCATCCGCTGCAGCAGACCATTGTAACATTCAAAAGTGAACGCCCACCAGCCATGTACAGGCCCAAACAATTCGAGGAATGGTTTAAGGTGAAGGGAGAAGTGGTGATTGGGGACAAGGTTGTGATGATAGAGCGTTCGGAGTCCACGAAGATACTGCTCCATGTGATGGTCGAACGCAGCCGCTCGAGCCTCGCTCATTGATCGCCTCGACGCGAAACTAATGGCAATGACGAGGTGGAGGTAATTCTTCAGAACTTCTAGTTCTTCGGGCGATGCACTTGCGGTACCCCACAAACGAACCAGGGTGATAATCATGTTGACGATGCAGGCGGTCCACCAGTGATCGGCCTTCAGCTTGCCGTGACCAGGGCCGCCAAAGTTTGAAGGAATCTTCTCGAGCCAAGATGGGAGCTTGATAGACTCGGCGTCTTCGCGCACCTGGTCCACTCTTGCAGCACCTCATCAAGTGGCAGGTGAAACTTCTTTGTGCTCCGCTCGAGAACAGGGGGAAGTTGGAAGTCGGACAAGTCGTAGTTGCGAGCGGCAGCCTGCAGAAACCTATCAGCTTAATGCATTCGGCGCTCACCCATTGCAAGAGGGCCACCACGTACTCGCATTTCGTTGGCTCCTTGGACTTATAACCCACCGCTTGATTGTACCTGGCGACAGCAGACAGATAGTCTTTGCGAACATTGGTTAGCGCGGCCACATCCCTCTTCTTGAGTGCAGAAAAGATGCGATCTAGATGTGTTTGTTGCTCCTTCGGACCATGTGAGGTCATCTGCCTTGAGCTCCCAGCTGAACTGCTGCCGACGTTATCTAACTTCCAGACCTTCCGACAATGATGCTGAAGTTCGCCTAGGAAGAGATTGTGCATAACATCGATGACAGCGTACTGGGTAGGATCCCAATATGGAAGGTGTAGCAGCTCTGACCACCGGAGACCATGTTCCTCGAAGATAGTGCGGCGTATCACGTCCGTCATGGCATTGAGCCATGCCTAAGCAATTTCAACATGGGCGCTCCACATACGGGGTGGTGGCCACGTCAAACGTTCGATGTCATCGATGCGGTCCAGAGTAAGGGTACAGAAAGAACAAAAGTGGGTAGATTTATACGACGCGAAGCCTGTGGTCTTCCGGGAAGCAGGGAGGTCGCACACGAGGGGGATTAGAGCAGCATGGACTAAGCAACTGGTCGACGCTTTAGCATCCTGCAGGACGTAGATGCTGGTGTTCCATAGTTCCAGAAGCTCGTCAACGAGGGGCTTGAGAAGATGATTTATCTCATGGAGTTGAGGCTCTTTTGGCCCCGGTATGATCCCCGTGAGGAAGATGTTCTCGGGACGATAGCGGAGGTGAGAAGGCAAGTTGAGCAAAGCTAAGTAGATGATGCCGATGGAATGGGATTTCCCCGCCTTCTTGTTGCCGTAGGGATTGAACCAGTCCACAAAGAGGCTGAAAACAAGATGCAAGGAACCATCGGGCTGGACTGCGAAGTACGTGATGCCGTCGGGCCCTCTGAATTCCCGTATACCGGGAGCGTCCATGATGTCGTGATACACCGACGAAGGAGGTCGATCCCAGGGACTTCTTTAACATATCGACATACCCAGGTTGTCCGAGAAGTTCCGCCAACCAGGACTTCAACAAACGATAAGGGTATACTCGTAAAGCCCTGAACGCTCGGCACCATGGGTCCTTCGCGTGTTTGGGCGCAAGCAGCTGCTTCTTAATGAGAAGCGTGCCGCATATTGGCCCGTCCGCCTCCTGTCGAGTACAGTGATGAGGGCATGGATCCAGGGGCTCATTTTTGTTGGGAGGGTAAGTTTTGGAACATTGAGGGCAACAGGCGTAGGCAGTAATGTCAGGATCGAGTTGGAGGGTGTCGATGACTGTACGGATATCGAGAGGGATTTTTTTTAGGAGCTCCTTCTGCAACACGTTGAGGCGCGGGGTAGTATTCGACGGGCTGACACAGCTGAAGGTGAGCGCCCCAAAGAGAATGGTGCAGATGGTGGCGAGCATATACGATGCCTGTGGGAACAACACAGATGCGAGGGAATGGAGAATCGTGGCCATGAGCAAACCAGAGAGAATAAAGTGCGGCATGGAGGGCGGCTGTCAAAGGACCAACCCTGCTCATATGATTTGTCAAGCGGATGTTCGTTGAATACTATCAACAGAAACGCACCTCTGTCCATGACATTAGGCTCTGGTTGGGTGGGGTCCAGGTTAACCGCGTAGAGAGTCTCACAAAGCAAACAGTTCCATGCTACAGCTTCCACCATGGTGAGGCGCTCCAGCTCGCTCTGTAGCTTGCATACCTCCACAACATAGCGATTGTCTGCGTCTGAATCCCCCACCGGTGGAAGGTCTCCATGAGCCCAAAGCGCCTCACGTAGCCAGTCCCTATAGGTTCCAAAAGCGAGGCCATCGCCTTTTGATCCATCGAGTTCGCTCGGCGATTCTGAAGGCGATGTGGGCAACAACTTGAACAGAAGATGCGGGTGATTGGGGACCGTGGCTGATCATAGGTCTCGGCCCGAGTTGAGCTTCGCCACCAGAGACATGCGTTCTCGAACGAGGGCCGGATTCTTCTTGCACAATTCAACGCCTGGGCACGCTCTATGAAAGAGGTGGGTACTCACCGGTTTAACCGAGGGAGCTTCTTCTGCTTGATTTGGCCCCAAATCCCTGCTCGGCAAGTCGTTCGGACAAACAGGAAGCTGATCGCCAGGACGTGCGGGCGCGTCTTTCAACGTCTCCAGCAAGATAGTGCCCTCCACCGCTAACCGAGCCTCTTCCTTGGCCATCTTGCGTAGATGATCCTTGGCGAAATGTTGCTTGCAGATCCTAGATAATTGCTGCTGACCATGCTGTAGCACACCCCAATAGTCGAGATGGGTCAACAGAGAGCAACGACTGCATCTGCAGATCAGCATAGTAGTGCAAGATGCCAGAGGCGGCGGAAATGCGCAGTGAATGGGCTGTGATGGTACAGGCTCAGTGGGTGTGAGGTTGGGAGGCAACATCAGCAACGTTGGAGCGAGAGAAGAACCAGAGCGCAACAGAGCACAATGATGAGAGAACAGAGTAGATTGCCGACAATAGCGGAGTTGGTCATATGATTGAGTGTGTTACAAAGGACGCGCCGAAATAAATACAAAAGCTTTGATGACCTACGCAGCGAACTTCCGAGCCCTAGCCTTCTCCCAGATGGGATGAATGGCCATCGGAGCTGCCTTAGCCGCTTCAGACGAGCGAACAAAGTGGTGGAGTAAGAAGAGGCAGAATAGACCAACAATGATGCATTGCACAAGGTGCGAAGTATTGGCTCCCTATGCAAGAATGATTGAGTCAAAATTCGAGAGGAGAGAGGAGAGAATCTCACCCCTAGACAAGCCTGTAGCTGCCTCGCAACTCCAATGCTGGCATCCTTCACCAGGGAACCACGTGTCAGAACGGCGTCACTAGTGGCCATCATGGACGCAGAGGGAACTGATAGGTAAGATGAGACGGGAGCAGCGCGCACTGGCAGGGTCTACTTACCGCCCTGAGCATGGTCCTGTTCACCGAGCATGACAAGCGTGTCCCGTGTGCTAAGAACAGTGGGAGAAGGTACACAGGAAGTCGCACTCAGTAGGAGCAGAGTGCCACTGTCAACTGCCACAGTCATGCGGCTCAATGCGATGGTGTTGAAGGGGTGATCAGGAGAGGACGGAATGTGGGTGACGATCGGCAGTGGCCCGGTATTGTGGACGCCAACAGCAGTGGTGGAAGTCGATGAAGTGTTTTTAGGTGCAGAGGGGTCCCCTTGTATCGCGTGCGTAGAAAGGTCATCCTGTTTGATATGTCTCCTATCCTTGGTGTCTCGCACCATTTGTGTTGCAACACGACCCCGAGCAGACGCCAACATGTTTTGGAGATCTCGGAGGGAACGATTGGTGTCTTCACGTCGCGCAATCCTCAAAGCTTCCCCTGGACGTGCTGGGGCAGAACAATTGGGACTTGGGGAGGGGCAGAAAATGAGCGAAGACTCACAGTCACGATGTGTTAAGATGTTCTGAGCTGTTCACATGTATCCTTCCACATGAGACAATTCAAGTTGCTCCATAACCCACTCATCCATTGTCTCCATGTGCATATGTCCGTCGCTCTCCTGATCACTTACGATCAAAATGGGGAGAAGGTTGTTGGGAGGTAGTACGTACGTGCTCTCAAACCAACTTCATGACGGTATTCAGGAGTGTACACTGTTGACCCAACACATAAAGGTCTTACGTTCATTTGCTTCGATGTCTACGCTGCGAGAGCCACGGAGGACAGGAGACGCTGTTCGAAGCAGGAATTCTTCGAGGCACGAGAGGCAGAGCAAAGCCTTGAACCATGCTAGACCATCATTCCAGGCATGACATGAGGTCTTGCGGCGAATCTACAATCAACGTAAGGTCAGCCATAGACACCGAACGTCGAAGCTTCAACACTCACAGCTACACAAGGCTTTTCCAATAGCTTCAGCTTTTGCACCGTGCTGCCAACTGCGGCGATATTCTCTAAGATGTCGTATTCGTCAGGATAGAAGTCGATCGTAAGCACGTACAAGGAGCCAAGAGGAGTGGTGACAGATCGGAGAAGACGCGAGGGACTCAGGGTGCCATCAGACACCTCCATGGTAAGACGGGAAAGGGCATCGTGTGCGAGGTGGGAGACGCATTTCGCAGGACCCCCGATGGAAAGCACCTGGTCCAAGCTTACGTCTTTGAGCGGGCACGGGAGTTCGCCGTCACTGCACTCGGCAAGCTCCAGCGTGACGATTGTCCTGTGTAACGTGAGGAAAGCAGGAAGCAAGTGATGGTCGACGTTGGTGTGGAAGTACTGGATGTTCGGCAGATAAACTCCTTCAAGGAGAGCAAGGACGCCAGGTTCAGAGATAAGTAGAGTAAGGTCCGTGATGTTGGGCATGTGCTTGAGACACTGATGGAGCGCGTCGAGCGGGAAGGGAGCGTCGAGTACGATGTGGAGGTCCTCGATACGTGCACCATGCGATGGCTTCGAAACCAACTTCTTCGAAAGAGCATGAAGCTCGATGCCATTATTGACCCTGCAATAAGGCTGAAAGAATGTCAGTGGCCTCCCATATGTCAGATGGCCGGCCCGATTTACCTTAGACAAACGAGCCTGTGATACAATCTTAGCAAAAGCTACGCTGAATCGTAAGAGACAACTCACCGACGGAAATGTGGAGAGGGCTTGCATGGTGTGCAGTACGGTATGCGGTATACCGAGTCGAAGAGGCGAGGACTCCACACTGGAACGCACCTCACCTCAACAAAGGCCATTGTGTTGCTGGTCGAGTGCAATCCGGGATGCAAGCGGTGCTTCAGCACAAAAGGGGTGGAGATACAGGGCGATTTGAAGTCCAGCTGAAGCATGAACATATGAATAAGCCTCACGAGCCAGGGGTGATGGTTTACATGTCGAGTCTGGACGTCGAGGTGTAAACTATGGGTGGATGCTAGATGGATATGGGCTGAATGCTCACATGTGCGTGGGCTCGTCATCGGATTTCCCCGTCTTTGCCAGTGCTAATAGAACCCTGGAAATACCAAGACAGTTCAGAACTTGAAGCTTGAAGCTTGAAACCGTAAGTACTTCGCAAGGCCCACTAAGCAGTCTGCGGGTCGCCCATCGCAGCAGTAAAGGTATGTATGAACCGCGTGGTACGACGTGTATTTGCGTTAATGTGGGCTAAAACTAGCGACACAGCTGCCGATGCAAACAGTATGTGTATGTGCGATATCGGATGTGTACGAGCACGGAGAGGACTGGCATGGCGGTTTGAGAGAAGGGTAGACCGAGACGCTACTTGAGATGGTGAACAGGACCGGGGATGTTCACACCATTCGCAAAGTCAAACATTAGCGTTTCTTTGTAAAACCACATATTCTTGAACAATACATTCACGCTGCTTCGTAAGAATACATTGACGTAACTTGGTTGGGCGCAGAAATAACCGTGCCAGAGCGACATGTCATCGCAGCCCCTTACTTGGTGGTCGCGGGCGCAGCGGACCCACCGATGACAGTCTGCACATCTCCAGCTCCAGCTCCAGCAGGTAGCGCATCCTCGCCGGCATTGGCGGGATCACCACCATCAGCAAGAGGTGGGACGCGAAGACGCACGGTGGGAATCGTGCCAATAGCCCCCTGCACGAGCTTGTCGATGGCCATCTTGTGAAGAGTATCGACCGCGTTGGTCTCAGCGATGGTGCGCACCACCTCCCAGTAATCGACGGTGTTCTGAATAACAAGGCTGAAGGACCATTCGGTCTGGATGGAAACATCGATTTTCTTTGAGGACTGCCAGTGCGAGCACGTCAACAATAATAGCCATGAGACAGGCAAAGGTAAGGCAGCTTACCCCCTCGAAGTTGAAGTCCACTCGCTTGTTAGGCATTGGAACCCACTTGATGACCTTGGGCGGATCGTCGCAGATGGGAACACTGTCAGCCAGCTCGCATAATACGAGAACATCATCAGAACTTCTGGATTTTGCTTACGGTGCTTAGTGCTCTTACCCGGTGCACCGCTTTTTGAGGGTTCAAGCGCAAGCCGTTGTGTACTCAATCCTTAACGGATCGAGCTGAGATTTGGTACGCATATATTCCAATAGTGTATCAAACTACGTACCAAGTTTCGTAGTGGACGCCTGATTGTAGCTTGAGATATTGACAGCGCGATTTGGTGCAGATATAGGAATCTGGCCATCTTAGCGAAAAAGCGGAGACCGCGACGTACCTATATCGCGTCCGTTTCATTTGAAATGCCGCATGGTAGCTCCTTACAGACATGAGAGAATGGTCCCAGGGTTTCGAGCTGCCATGATGCCTAGGGGAGAAGATATTCACGGTACAACTTACCCCACTTTACCCTGGCAGGTTCTGCCCCTTTTGTTGGGCCCAAAGCGGAAGCCATTGAGTTGCGCCATCGCTTCAGATTACCACGAAACTTGGAGAACAAGTACTTGTAGACGATGACAAGCTATGTTAAAAATATGAAGCTGAACGGAAGAGCGAGAGTCGAGTTATCGAGAGCACAACCTGACACATTTTCGCCACACTTGTGGCTGTGCCCCTACTTATTTCGGTTGTCTTACGCGCTTAATCCACCAGATAAGAGCCGATAAGAGCTGATAAGAGCCGTTAAGAGCCGTTAAGCAAAATCCAGAAGTTCTGATGAAAGTGGGAAGACCCAGTCACCCTCTGAAAAGAGTTGAGCCCTACTCGAATGCCGGCTTCTCTCCGAAATACCCGGTTGCACAAATTTTCTCCCAGAATCGCTAGCCCATCAATCCTCCCCTTCGCCCCGTGTACTACCGGCACCCACTTGGGTTTTGTGTTACTTGCCACGGCCCTGTGAGTACTACTTATCTCCCTCCTCCCGGGTCCCAGAGCTAGCCGGTGTTTCTGCTGTGTATTGCTAATTTGCTTTCAACAAGTTTCCCTGCCTTGTACTTTCAGGTGATGACCACGACCGACGGGACAGCCGTTCAACATAATGGTCCGGCTAAATTGCTATATTTGGTACGGCCGGAGTAAGGATCGAGCTAGTGTGATGTGTGACGACCACCAAAAATGCAGTACTATGGTCACTCATATCATGCCAGTCGGTTCCCGGCCCACACATCCTGTCCCTCCCCCACCTGTCCCATACTTGTGAGCTCGGTGTCTTCGTACCCCTTGTGGGGGTATCATATGTCGTGCAGTAGTAAGTACGTCCTCGCCATATCCTCGGGCGCCCGGATTAGGGTCATTTGAATGCGGCAGCCCCTGGCGTAACGCCGAAGTTGACAGTCGTCTGCGTGCCGCTTTCACATTGCATCCAATTGAACGGGATCCCATCACAGCTAGGCCTAGGTCTTCCGCAATGTTCTTGCCTTCCAAGACATTCTGACGCTTCAGTCCAATTAGGGCCCCATATTCCGCACCATTCGCACATAACCACCTGGTTACCATCCTCCACCAAATTCTTACCTTCCATGTCTCGTAAGCCACTTCGCTCTCTGGGTGTTATGTTACCCAGCTGACTCCTCAATCCTTCACAATAGTCATTACCCCCGGGAGGACTACCGCCACACCATTCAGCGTAACCAGCGTTGCAGTGGATTGGTAGAGATCAGTGCCACACGCACATGCACATTGAGTTGGTGTCCCCGTAACCGCTGATCACATTTAGCAGATCTCCTTCAGTTGGCGCAGATTTAGTGGAAGTGCTCGCATTCACACTAACACGCCCCCCCAGGACTGTACATTCCACCGTGAACCATGGCCATGTTCTCCGTGGCACCAGCGAATCCGAGTTGGAGCCAACTTTGAGGGTACGCCTTCAGGTTGGTGGTGGAATCAGGGTACATATGCTGTCGAAGTCACCGCCGACTGCGTGCTTGCCATTCCGGTGGCACAAATGTTGTAATAACGTCGATTGGAATTTTCTGTGCTATTCATGCCAATGTGGCCACTTCGACGGAGCTTTGATGGAGCTTAAATCACTCCAAAGTCACCTTTGCCCACTGGCGAATCCCTAGTGTTCGTACTTCTCGCCTTCGCCAAGACCCCCGTGATCATCCACTACACGCATCCCAATATCCCGTGGGCCGTGACATGTCCGAGGAGGCATGTACAAAGAGCGAAGCGCCCTGGAGCGCCTTGGCATGCAAGACACCAGGGCAATTCCACGAACATGTCGCAACTTGCGGCATTCCGGGATGCACTTCGTGGGAGGGTATATTTGGAACATCCCTGCATCGTGTCACATCTGCTGAGAAACTGTCTTTCCGACCATCTTAGTCTCCGGATCAGCCACTTTTGTATACGCTGGTCCTAAAAAGGAAAAGGGCAAAGCAAAAAGAAGGTATGAGACGTGTTCTCATTCCATATTCAACTTTATATTCAGGGCAGAGGGGGGCTCTTCACCGCCTCGTAGGATTCCTGTCCGTTCCTTACCGTAATCGCGATCAAAATGAGTACGACACGCCACCCGCCCATCTGTGTACCGCACGTGTGCCCCAAAGGAAGACATCGGACACGCGAGCATCGAACGCGCGACTCGAGGAGTCCCTCACCAAGAGACCAAATTCCGTGGCGAAGTTGTTCTGCGATCGAGCGAAACTGTGTGCAAGGAGCTCAGATCGAACCGCGCACGCCACTTCGTGAGAGTATGTTCCGGGACACGTCCCAAAATGGGCGGTGGTTTATGACATCAGCCCGAGGCGCGTTGAACACATCTCCTCGCCTTGAGAGCTCTGTCTTCTCACTATGGGATGGGCCCTAAACTGGAGTTTCGATAACAGTGTGACGTGGTCGTGGCAGGTTGATTTGAAAACCTGCTGGAAGACATGAGATGGGGTGTCTTTGACGGATACGCATCGGAGCAGTTGTGGGCGGCCTTCTCCAGGCTCCTCGTCGTAGTGGAATGCGGACGTGATCTGGTGGTCCACCGTGCACTCTATGCTCCTCAGTTTGTCCATACAACGCTCTCAGCACAAGTCGGTTCACCACCGCACACCCCCTCCCCGATCTCCAGCTCATCGCTCAAAAGTTATGGGAGCATGAAACAGCTGCTCGTGTTCATTTTGCTGCCTCGCACACATGTGGGCTGGCGGCGCAATAAGCTGGAGGATCACACCGCCCTGCGAGACGACACTGGCATGGTAAGGGAGCTAGCAGACCGGGCGGGGCAATACTATGCGTAGGAATCTACATGTGCTACAGGTGGCCGATGCACACGGTGTCGCTAGGGGAGGGAGAGGAGGCTCTCGCATACCACGATCATAGCATCGAGACATGGAGAAGGGTAATGCCGCTATCATTGCCCGACGTGGCAAGGCATGCATATACGCCTGCCCACCTCCAGCGTGCACCGTCTCGGCCTCGCAGTGTAGACTAACCTCAATGCACTATCGGTGAACTATTCGCATGGTAATACCTTCGCACCATAGTACCTTGGGCTTGGAGCCCGTCCCTAGAAACGTCATCGTCCGCAAGGCCCGTCCTCCTGGCACTGAGTCCCCTGGCTCGGGGCCCCGGCATTATGATGATTCGACGAGAAATAGATCAACTAAATTGAGTATATTGTAAGTTAGTCCTCAAACCGCAGTTCAAGTTACACAGGCTTACTAGGTAAAAGTGGGGTCCACGGCTTGGTGGTATGTTCCAAGTTGGGCATCGTGTCGACGTCGTGTTCTCGTCGAGCGCGCAGCACGTCAAGCACGAGTTTGAACATATTGTGCAATTGGGTGGAGTTGAGGGGTTCGCAGTCTTGGTGCGCAGTGTCGGTGCAAAGGCGACAAAGAGCCAGCCACAACCCCTCCATCCAGGTCCGAAAAGTGTTCATGAATGAAACGACGCCGGCCGAAGCGGGGAGTCTGAGGCGACCCTGAGCGTGGCCATAGTGGGGAACGTCATGTAGTAGAGGCGATTACATGTGCTGGGGAGATATCGTCGAAAGAGGGAATTTGAATTTCCAGCTGTTCTAGCCATATGCAAGCGAAAACGCCGCAGAGTGTTCAGCGCAGGATAGGGATAGAGCAATGAAGCAACCCATGGACTTGAATCTCGGACAGTGATGTCCACGCAGAAAAAGTTGTGACTGCCGCTATAGTAGTGACCGCCATGCATCAGGGACGCAGAGCTACCAATGTAAAAGCAGAGGGGAAGGACGGCAGCACCCTTACGGGGGAAGACGTCCATGGTGCAGCCCATCATACGCGAGAGACGGAATTCAAGCGACTGTAAGTTGCCTGAGTAAGTCACAACGAAGATTGTATGAGAACTTACTTAAACATCACGCCATTCACGGAACATCTCTCCTTCATCCGGGTTCTCATGTGCACAGCTGCGACACCATTCATTCGCGATGACTCTCCTGTAAGAGATAAGAGTAGAGGATCTGCTAGACTTTGAATCGATGGTAAACTGCAAAAAATACAGATGATGCACTTACATATGGCCTTCTCACACGCTGGTGCATGTCGTCAACTGCCGCATCCCATCCTAGCTGCACCCCACTTCTGACATGGTGCCCCAGGAGTCGCTGTACTGCTCACCAACGCTCGACGCTCTCACCCCTCGTGCACGGCCAGTAGTCGATAAGCATGACGGTAAAGGTCCACGGCAACTTGTTCCAGGCACAAACTCACCTCTGCACGCATCTGCATATATCGACTGCCGCGTCGAGCAAGTCTTGTCTTCACTCCTATCAGAGGTACCACCGGCCTCATCAGCATCCCCCAGTCAGGGCACTCCACAGTATTGAGGATGCCATCATTCTCACGACGTTAATGCCGGAGGACAGCCAAGAGGTCCAGACTCCCCAAGGAGAATGGTCGCACGATGAGTGTGTCTGGGGACGGAAGATGATAGAAGGTTATCGCTTCAGGTAAGAGCATGAGCCTTTTCGGATGCGGAAGTCACTGTCATGCGAAGGCACGAGTGAGGCATGGAGCGGAAGACCCGGGTTAAGAGGGTCTGGCGCATGGTTGTACTTGGACGTGACCGATACGAATTTGCCGTTGGTGACGATGCGCTTAGTCCATGGAGGGAGACATACGCAAGGATGATGTGGAACTAAACAGACGACATCCCTTCGGGAACGATGGGAGCGACGGGGTAGAGGGAGAGAACGTGTGCTCGAAGCCGTGAATTGGAGCTGGTATGCGTGTGTTAACAGAAGGAATGTCCTCCGGGAGCCTGACTTTGGATAGTAGGTACGATGCAATGCTCTAGGTTCTCCTACGCATCGTTTGCCAGAAGTTGGGCCTTCTCGCGGGAGGGATGGCTTCTGGATATTTCGAGGGTCTCCAACGTGGTACTGCGTGGGTCAAACGGAAAAATATGAGCACCGGTAGCGATTGTCAGAGCTCTGAAGGAGAGGGCAAACGTATGTGCCTGGCGGCCAGCGAGCGAAGGTATGTCTACCCTCGACTACTTCGCCTGCAACGGGCTCGGGTTGATCCAATGATGCGGCGGCACGATCCTCTTGACCGTAATGACGGAGATATCTGGAGCCTCTTCGGATAGTGTATCAACGGAGTACTGTAGAATGCCGAGGACATATCAATCAGGAGTGAGCGGACATGGCAGCATGGAATATGACTGGAGACATTACACACCCATTCAAACCCTGGCTTGGATCAACATCGTTGTTGCGCAAAAAAGAGGATGAAGATGTCGGTACTTTGTACAAGTAGGGGCGGTACCCGTCCGAGAATGAATCTCGTGGGCGTGATCAAGCGAAGCGAGCTACAGAATGTATACACACCTACATTTCCTTCTTCTGGTGCGGCGATGACAACGGCTCATGCACGTCTGCGACTCGCGATTGTGAACCCTAGGACGGATTTAAGGGTCCTTCGGTGAGCCGACCACTTTGCCATCAATGGAGGGCAAAGATATGAACACCGAGGCAGTATAGAATGAATGAGAGAGCACAGTTGTGGTTGGTAACGAGGTACTTGAAGGATTCCATTACGACGTTCATCGGGCTGACTTCGCGGGGGGCGTTCAAGGGCTTTGAAAGTTAGCAGAATACGCATGTCACTTGCTGTGTGCATCATTAGTGCTGCCTGGCAAAATTGGAGCAACTGATAGGCTGACAGGATAGCCTGGTTCCACACGGTGAAGGCCGAGAGCCTGCCATTATTCTTGAAGAGGACTGAACCTTCGCCGACTGTTATGTGCCCGAGCTGCTGCGCTGCTGGTGTGTTGACGGCAGAAGACCCAAGCTGATGGAGCGGCTGCGACTCGGGAGAGTCCAAGGGTCCAAGCCTACGAAGATTATGATCAAATTACTATGCGTCTGCGTGTTGAGCATGATGTACCTGACGAGCGAGGCAAATCGGCGCATCACTGCCCACTTCGAGTCGGCGGTGCTCACAGGATCACCAGCGAGGGCCGCACGAGGGAAAACGGGGAACATCCTGCAGGCGACGCGCATCACTTGTGGAGTTGGTGTAGACAAATGCCGGCAGTGCAGTCGGGCATCACCCATTGTGGCTAGGCGACCATGGCGTTGTAAGCCCTCGCAGCGTAGTGTTTGTAAGTGACGGTGACCTTGACGTACTCCATCCCGCGTTGATACCAATGATGAAGCCGTAAACGTAGTTCTGGAAGCGGAAATAACGACTCCCAGATTCTTTTGGCTGTGACCCCGACGAAGATCCTGGCAAGCTGGTTGAAGATCATGACATTAACTACCACTTGGTAGAAACAATGAAAGGACACACATTTGATGTTCAACATTCAGTGGTTGAGCCCTACACGCCCAAAGTTGTTGAACACATGACCTACGATGCTGATAACAGTGCCAACTGCTTCAACGAGAGCAAGTAGCGAGGAGGCACTACGGCTGAAACTGCTAAAGGATGTGAGCGAGCCCGGGCTATAAAAAAAAAAGAGACGCATCGTAAGGAGGCGAGTCCTCGCATCAGTGCAAGTAACTCACGACCTACCATTATAAACCGAAACTCCCAAACAAGGTAGCTCAGTGTCGGCCAATGATCCATCACAGATGTCACGCGAGTAACCGCATCCTTGGAAGTGTTGTTATTGGCGAGGGGACCATTGACAAATTCCGGGAATGTGTATCTAACGACACACAAGGTTCAAAAAGCAATGGCAGTCAGAAACGCAGAGAGAAGTTAGATGCCACCGCAATCGAGACGAACATCAAGCGTAGCAACTCAAAGATCCTCGTCATGGACTCACTCCGTGATTCTTGGGTTGATCCTCTGATGTATCCGTGCTCGTGTATCGGATGGGGAGACGAGTCAAGAGAAAAGCGATTACAAGTTCATCGCCCGGGCCAGCGCTGGCAAGCGAGAGGAGTAGTCGATCAGAATGGCGGTCGATACGGATGCGGAACCAGTTGAATCGAGACGGTTCATAGAAGTGGCGCGCCTAAAGTGTGATTATGTCACGGCCTTGGTCGCCCCCAGTGACCGTGACGTGGAGTTACTAGGAATGTCACAAGGCTCGAAGTCTCAGCTAATACAGCTATGCAATGGCCTATGATCCTATCCCACAAGTTCCCCCTCGTTGTTTCGTCATCTGGCTCGAATTGATCCCTCTTTGCTCTCATTTAACACAAATTCCAGACGGCCATGACTATCTCTTGCACCCTTTTCGCTGTCAACTGGTGCATGCACAGGGCGACGCTGGTCTCCCATCGGTCAGACATGGCGCGTGAATCCTGAGGAATACAAGACGCCATGAGTTAGTGCATCGGATGTACTCGTTGCACCGAGGAGTGGAGAGTGCTCAGGTACATCGTATGATTTTCTGGTATTTTCTGCGTGTCGCTACCGTGCACTCTTAGCTCGCTTGCCTCTCGGCAAGCCGATACGACCGTGGTTCTTGAGCAGTAGCGGGGGCGGGCGGTGACGGGCTCCATATTGGGTCGCCCTTCTGTTTGATTGTTTGTCGCCCTCTGATAAGGGTACGTCCAGAACAATGGTGACTAGGCATGAATGGTTCTAATGCATGACAGACAGATCGTGCACCAGTATCGACTTTAGCATTTGCCCTTCGTTCTTAGAACCTCGGTCTCAAGGGTACGACAATCCCGCAGGCGCAGAAGCACATTGGTGTGTTCGGTGGGATCCTACTGAGGTATGTCAGTGTACATTAGGGTGTCATATTGACTGAGTGTCCTACAATCATGCTGTTTGGACAGTGTGCACGCTCGATATCCATCTCCAGTATCTACCCTGTGCCTCAATGTTGGACTCGAGAACTATAGAGTCCAGGTCCCGTTGGGTGCCAACTACCCTGAGACTTTGGACGCTATATGGCAGATTATGGAGCCAGTATCAGCTGGGGCGTTGTCATCGTTCAAACTGTCTCAGTATGACCTCTTGTGAGTTGCGCATCGCAAATGACGCCGTGTCGTGTGGCTCGGCTTCCGCGTACCCGCCCAGTGCCACGGCAGTTGAACTTCTCTCCTTATGGGCAGCTGCGGTGGATGTCATCCCCTACCTGTACCATTTCGTTCCATCATCGATGGCCCCAACAGCTTGTCCCCAGCATGCCCTACGATCCTCTCTTTACGGGCAACTTCTCCAGCACCTCGCTCATCACACCTGTTTTCGACGATTCAAGGCATAGCCTTAAATTTGGTCGTTCTACCTCGCCTCCTTCAACAGTCTCCGCTTCTCCCGCCTCGTCTGCTCATTGTTGCTATCATAAATCAGCACCGCCGTGGCGCGCATCTACTCCATGGTCACGTTCACCCTCGAACGATCGACCATCCAGTCACGATGGGCCAATTTTTCAAGACGAACGCGTCATCCATATCCATCACGCTGATCATGTCTCGGCGGTTCATGAGTTCGGTCGTCTGTCGGCACATGCAATCGAGGCAATTTCCGTACGCTCCGTCTGAATGTGCGCGTCGTCTTCCCCGACGCACGCCTGCTCCAGCTTGGGGATGTTTCCGATCCTGCCCAACTCAGCGGTCATCACCTTCGGCGAGGTTGTGTCCGGTGCCGGCGCGGTGGATAGCTCGGTGGCGGCAGGGCAGCCACGCCCCTCCCCTGGAGAGATCATCATTTCTGGCACGCTGAACGGCCCCAGGACACTCGTCATCAAGGCGATATATGTTCCTGGGGACAGTATGATCAGCAAAATTGCGGGCATGGGCGAAGGCACACTCTTCTCACACGCGCGCCCGGGACATGGCCTACTAGGTTTCTGGCTGATTCATCTCTGTGGTCCTCGCACTCGCTGGCACCACGTTCGCGGCTTAAACCCACGCCGGGGTTATTGTGGGCCCCAGTCGGCGGTGGAGGCGATTAGGCTTATTGTCCCCTGATTGCGAGCATCGCTGGCGCGAAGATGGGGCTTGTTTTCGAACCCGCAAGGGCTTGCATGCATTTCTCCCGCACCTTCGCACTTTCTCGTCTCCGTCCCGCCCTTTGTTCTACATTCTACCTTTATTTACATTCGACCCTGCATCGACTCTGAATGCTTTAGGTCCAATGTACGTACCTAGGTCAGTGTGGAATCAATGTACTGTTCTGCCCCGTTTTCGTCATCCTCGTGTCGTGCTGTTGTTCATCGACCCACAGGCAGGCTGTGGCCTCTCCAGCAAAGAAGAATGCATCAACGCCATTTTGGATCGGATTTAATTGGTATTGAGACATTGTTTTCTTCATCGCAACTTCACATATTTCTGCGTAGGTCGATCCACTGTTAGATACAAGTTCACGAGTGCACTGGTTTTTGAAACATGGGACCCTAAAAACACCTCATACATTCACTGTTTAACTACACCCTAGTGCTGATGCTGTGGTTGCTCGCCTCCCGTGTCCTACGATATCTGCGTGCAACCCCTCCAGACGTCGTCATAGTGCGACGTCCATTAGAGTACGAGTAGATATCACTGAAGCTATCCTTCAAATCATTTTTGATCTTCTGAGTGAGAACGGCGTCAGCGTGCACCCGATGATGTCGAAGGGTGGCCAGTATTCTCGACGTCGGATGGCGAATACCATCGGTCGAGTGCGCTGCCCAAAACTGGTCCGCTTTCAACCGGCGGTACTCAAAAACAAGGTACTAAAGAGGCAACACAGTAGCTTTAGTCCAAGAATGAGGAAGAGCCGTATATCGTACCTTCCATTCGGACCATCGTTTCTTAATACTTTCCCAATGACCGTTTCAGCGGTTTTTATACAACATTGGCCAGTACACGAGCAGAATGCTGATACCTTTTACCAAAAGGGGGGAAGATTGATTCCAAGTACTTGGATCATCGTCCCAAAGCGTGTTGAGGGTCTCAATGCTACACTTCCGATGCAGCGGGGGTGGCGGAGGGATCTCGTTCGCCGTGAACGATATGGTGCGGTCCCACATGTACAGTGAGAGAGAGACTTCCACGTGGGCAGGCGAGCTTGGGCGCTCGAGTGAACAGCGGTTCACAGCAGAGCCAAGGGGCTGATAGGGCTGCACGGAAGGGCCACCTGACATGGAAAAATGGGGAGGTATGTCGGCAACTACAGCGGGGTTCTGTCCAGGTCTGGGCGCAAGTGCATTATTGATCAAACTCGCCACCTTCGTCAGCTCCGCGATAACATGTGGAGCGATAGTACAACTTGTACCGCCCAACAATCGATCTGCTTCCCGGTCAGGGAATTACATCAGGAAAACCCCCAAACCCTATTCGGCCATATTTACCAATAATTCGAACGATTAGAGCGTTAGTCTAATTCGCTTAGTCCCCAGCTAATTAGTTCACGATAGAGCCCTGAGTTCAGGTTAGCACTCGTTGATTATTAGGACGCTATCGAGGTATGCGGGCACGGCGATACTATCATTGCAACTCAACTCTACATAGACTATACATTGTACAACTACACGGCCACATCAGAAATAATCAGTGACCCACATGTTGACATTGACCCCCGCAGCTGCCTCTTTGAACTCTCCCGCCAGCTGTGGCTCCCGACGCTCTATGACCGCAGCGTTCCTGAGCTGTGCAACCGTAGCTCCACCCCCTCTAGACGGTGGGCTCGCCACAATTGGCATCACCATTTGAGGTGCCGCCACCCGTAACACTAGCGACCTGAGGATGACGGTCGTCATCACAAACGCGCATGCCCGCGACCGAGTCTGCAATCTGGTACCCGAGCTGGATGTAGTGGTGGTCGAGACAGCCGCCGGTGATGGGCGAGAGGTTGCCGTCGATAAGCAGTTGTGGAGTTGGGCGAGGCGAGGCCGTGGGACAAGAACAATGTGCATGCGCACCTCAAGAAATGGGAACAAAGTAACTCACATCAATAACACAATGGTCCGCGCTGACCGGCGGGAAGGAGTGCGTCGCCCGAGAATACCTGGAGGATGTTGAAGTACGAGAGCGCCAGGGAGAAGGGGGGCTGCGGGCAAGACCGATAGCACGGCGGACGAGGAGGATAACAAGAACTCACCTGGATTTTGACATATGTGCGGAATTCTTCTTGGAAGGCTCGGCCGCTCGGGCGAAGAGGTTGAGAAGGACGTGCTGTACATATTGAAGTGAAAGACTCACCTATGGTGCAGAACCAGTACCAGTTGAATTATGCCCTATCCTTGCAACTCCCACCCGCATCTGTGAGTTTAGCTTGAGGCAACGAAAATTTTCGACATCAGGATCACCGTCCGTCGTCCGACAGGAACAGCATAACATTAAAAGAAGATCTCACATACAGCAGTTACTGACGATGGTGAATTCAAGCAGACACTAAAAGAGGGTAGTAGAGGGGAAGAGCTGGACACCGTGTCCGTCGTCGTCGTCGTTACGGGTCAAGTCAATGCGATAGGCGCCGCACGGTGTCTACGCAGACACAAGTGAGCGTCTAAGACCTGTCCGGAAGCGCGCAGCTGGCAACGTTCCAAATCATGTCCCTGGTACCGTATTCCACCCCTCAGCGACTTCGTACAGTACCTCTACTTAAGAAACAGC
The DNA here is from genome assembly GCA_026283605.1 of Ganoderma lingzhi. Taxonomy (NCBI): domain Eukaryota; kingdom Fungi; phylum Basidiomycota; class Agaricomycetes; order Polyporales; family Polyporaceae; genus Ganoderma; species Ganoderma lingzhi. Next base: position 1,236,270 of record JAPJYM010000011.1, read on the forward strand.
AAGTAAGACCTCGTTAAATGCCATACTGACACAAATAGTGTGCGATGTTTGCAATAGAATGTGTTATGAGTATTATCAGGGTATTACCACTAACTTAGTGCTAATTCGCATCTGGGGGTTTTCCTGATGTAGCTGCATTCTAGAGAGAGATGTAGAACATACCATACAACCGTTGTCCTCGAGCGCACCCCCGAGTGTAATGGAAGGCAATGCCTGAGATGGCGGGGATACGGCTGGTGGGGAGCGCTCATGTTGTGTTTTCTCTTCGTCCACGATAAGGCGTGATGCCTAAAATTTTGTCAATAGATGAGGATGGACCGAAGGAGCGTACGCGGACCCATGATAGCAATATTTCCCCATTACTGACGGTGCAACCTTGGTCTCTAGCCCCGCCGGCCTCCGGAGGGGTTTCAGCGTCGTTTCCGATGTTTATCGATCGGTTCAGCAGACCTCGTATTCTCCGTATTGCACTTTGTTTGGTGGGTGAAGGTGTTCCAGGAGTCGTGTGGGAGCCAGGCGCCTTTTTCTTAGGTGTGCGCGGGCCCTTGTGAGGAGTTTGTACGGGTATCCTCATGCTATACAACCAGTCAATAGCATATAAAGCGGGGTACTGGATGTTATTCACCTCCCATCCCATTCCTTCTTGTTTCGACTGAAGTCAAGCAGACTCTGAGTGTAACCGCATCTGTTGCGTGCGGATGGTCGCAGCCGATATTCCTTTGCAAGAAGTTGGAGCTCGGGCACGCGCATGCAGGATCTGAAGTGGTGTGAATAAGCATTATCAGCATTTTACCCAGACCACTCACAGATCAATAGAAACTGTCTTCCAGTTCCCATTCGCATCGATGTCTTCAGGAAGGCTCACAATCATGGATTCCGCTGGGGACATGGTAATAGCAAAGAGGAAGTGGGAGGCTAAGGTCGTAGATTACAGGGAGAGTTGTTCAAGCCGGAACGTTGGAAGAGAAGTAGCCAGGCCGCGAGCGCTAAGGCTGTGAGCTTGCTGGACCATCCTACTACGTCAGTACAAAATTACCTCCGACGACCCTCGTTCCGCGAGCGGCCTGCTGGCTCCATCGCTCTGATTAATTCCGTAAACTACTTCTCGGGGCTCAGTGGTGACATGGTTTACGCAGCGCAACCCGCGAAGAAGTCTCCGTCAGGGGTCGCGCCAGCGCTGATTGTTGCAGGAACCTGGTTCGACGCCCAAGTTCGAGAAATGATCGGGCGGCCGCACAACCCACGCCATCCCGTACAGTTCTGATGAAGGGTGGCATTCTCCGACTATCAGACACGCGGACTCAACCGTTGCCTGCCCGAACCTAAAGGACGTTTGTCCTCGAGGTAATACGGACGATGGAAACATATGATGCGGTGCGCGAGTGCGTCCGGTGGCGTGGGAAATAGGCTTAGGGGAGTCGTCTTGAAGGTGCCCGACAGCAGCCGCACACGTCTCTCCCGCGTACGGCCACATGAGTCGGAGTTCGAGCGCGCGGAGGGGCGCGTGGGCAAGGAGGGTCGCAGAAGTGCGGCACAGCCTCCGGCAGCATGATCTCTATCAAGCACCCGGGGTCGAGGAACGCGTGCAGCTACCCAAGCCCCCGCGCGGGGGCAGAGCATTCCACGAGGATGTAGCCGTCGGATTTGAAGGACGCGGACGTCGGAGACGAGAGGAGGGGAAGCCGGGTGGGCTCTAGGGGCAGGATATTTGGGAGGGTGAGGACTGAGTACTGATTCCTCTCCGTTGTCCGTGTCAATGTCCAGGTTGATATCGAAGTCGACGTGCTCGTTGAAACAGCACGGATACCCCGGACTACGCCGAGGATTCGACTATGAGGGTATGTAGCTGAGGAATGACAACTGAGCGTTCAGTCGGAGACACAGGGGTCGTCCGGGAAGCGGTCAAAGACTAGGAAAACGTGAGGGGAGGCATTCCACAGGGACACCGTTCGGAGGTGGCGCACCATCGCCGACTTTATGTAAGTCGAAGGAGAGCACGTCAAGCTGCAGTGCGTAGAGATTGAGAATGACTGTGAACCGCATTTCACCGGTCCGGCGTGGTTGGGGAATATTATGGTGAACAAGATGAACCTGGCAGGTCGTCAGCGCCGGCATCGGACGCGCAAGGAGGAATCGCAGCGCGGAATGCGTATCGTGATCGGCGTCCAAATCCGAGCAGCGTGCGGGGTCAGCGCTCAGCAGCACGAATGCCAATGGAATAACGTGTGGATGGTGGAAGATAACGTCGATCGCCAGGTCCCGAGTCCGACGAAGCGCAGCGTCGAGCCCTCCGGCCCTGGGAAAGATGGCAATTCGCTACTAGAGGTGCCGCGTGGAAACTGCGACGTCGTGCACGCGGCGGCAAGATGATGTGCGAGCGGAAGCCACTCACGAGAGCTGCTTCGTAGCGGCCACGACGATTCGTCAATCTCGAACCCGTCGAAAAGGTGGACGAGAATCACAGCGACGAGTTCGTTCGGGAGCTCGAGGCTCAGCATCTTTCGAGTCGGATGACTGCTCGAAATCAAGACTTAGTGGATGAACTTCTGTAACGAGATCCGATCGAGACACCTCAAGATCTACCGAGTTGGTGTGTGCATTATGTAGTGCTCAAGCGCTCATGGCCCAGGGTTGGAACTGACACGGTACATCAAGCTAGTTCGAGTCGCTGCCTCGACAAAGAATCCGGTAACTATGATGAAGTTGCTCGGCCTAATGAAGAAGGGGTAAGGGGTCGGGTAAACCGCCTACACACAGATTGGATGCAAACGGAACGTTCCAGCTTTAGCTTCGGCTTGAATGTGTCTGTCACTGGTCAGTACCGGTCAGTGGTGGCAGCACGCTTCGTGGACGATGCTTTCTACGTGGATGTATGACTCTGCATCAAATAGAAGGTAGAGATTCAGTAGGATACCGCCAGTGGCCCACCACAAATCGGTTATACTGACCTGGATGCATGATCCATCCGTACCTACCGCACCTCGCCGCACCTGCCGGCAAACGGATCCCGGACGGCGCGGGTCGCCTCCTAGGGCGCTCGTAGTGCCAGGCTGCCACCGTGCTGTTTCCATCCTCCCATCCCCGGCTCCCCATTGTCCACGCTGTAACCTGGAAGGCTGCCAGGTGTGGTGTCTGTCAGTGTTGCTGTGCTTGTGTGACGGCCAGTGGTTACTCACTTGGACAATCCAGTGACTTCCGCGATCCGATCGCTCGCAACCACGCTGGGTTGACCCATATTCCCCACAGCCCCTCACGCCCCCGCTCTACCTTGAACATGGCCAGAACGTCTTGCAAGTGCGCCATGATTTACCGCCACCGCACCTCAGGGCAGCCCGACATGTTGTCTGTCTTAGGGGAACGGGTTGATGTGCGAGGTGCTGCGTAGACTGGGGGCTGCGGTTGGGGCAGCCATTTGGTGCGCTCGTTTCTTCGCGTCCAAGCTGTTGCTGGGAGTGGTGCTAACGGTGCTTGATATGAGCATAGGTCAGGATGGACATCTGCGAGGGGCCTTTCGTCTCGGATTCGACTGTCTTCAACCAGGAGTAGCGGTACAGCCTGCCTATATCTCGTGCGGTTCCTCACTGGGTTCGGTGCGCCAGACGTCGGCTTGCATCGCGAGCGTTCCGGTTCCGGCCCAGGGCGTATGGGGTCGGGTGCTGCAACAATGCAAGTACGTCTGTCGTCGTGTCCTCATTTGACCGAGCTTGATGCGTAGTCCTGTTCAAGAACGGCACAGTCGCAATGCTGGCGAAGATTATGGCGTCATCTCCCGCGTATCTCAGTATGTACCTCCTGTTTATGTTTATGTTCATCGTATTCGCTTTGCTTACCTCCGCGTTGTAGACACCTACGACGGTGCCGCGATCAGCGCCATCACGGACCGTCTCGCACAGCATCTCTCGTCCATTGCCATCGGGTGAAGTCTGGTCGACCGCCATAGCGGATGTAGGTGGGCATCGAAGTGAGCTGAGGTCCTCTCCGTGTCCACTCACATACTGACATGGAAGTGCTCAGGGTCACGTCCCCGTCAAACCCTCCATCAGATGGACGGGCGAGAAGTTGCCCACGCCAACTGGTGCGAGTTGCTCAACGCCATACATGTGCTCCCCCTGCGACCACTATTCCAGACGCAGACGGCGCAGGCGGTGGTTGGGGACCTTGTCAACAGTATGAACACGGGGTGCGGGTGCGAGCCTGCCGCCAGCGCCAGAAGGGTCAACAGCAGCGGTCCAGGACGAGGACTCGACTATGGCCACGTATTATCGCACCTGCCTCCAGCAGTCGTGCACTTTCGCCGATGTCCAGGCCACGGACGCCCTCTAGTCCCAGGAGTGTGGTGCTAGTGAGTGCTCCATTCCTGCCTTCAGTTTCCGTTCAATTCTTCCCCGCACCGCGCGTTCCATTATTAAGCCGCCAACCTTCTACGCTCCTTCTCCCCTGCATCGAGTGAAACACTTCTCCTGCCCATTCGCGTTGCATGGTTGGCTTGCAATGGCACTCTTTCCATGCGCGACGTCCGTCAAAGGCGTTGACGCGCGTAGCTGATGATTATAAAAGGAACTTCGCGTAACCGAATCTCGCGTCTTCTTGCGGGATCTCTTCCCTTCTGCATTTACCTAGCACTCCGCAGCCGCGCATCGAGGTCGGGCACGGATTCTCACGGATTCTCGTTTGGATGCAGACGATCGTGGTGGCGGGGCTCTGGAAGTGGAAGACATGACCATGATCGCGTCACCCCCATCTCGCTTGTCCATGGGCATCGGCAGGGAGGGCTTGGTATGTACGAGAGCGGGTCCAGTTCAACCGGGTTGAGTCGCTTAATATACATGTATCTAGAGCACAAATGAGTCTAATCGAGGGGGGATGTATAAGCATACAGAGGGGACACGTCAGCATAGAAGGTTCAAAAGTGAGAACATAAAGGATGGAAACAAAGCAAAGGAGGAGGAACGGAAACTCTGGTCGTAAATGACGCTCTTGGTATCTGCGGTGACGAGCACGAGGGATGAGGGCGGTGGGCGCCATCGAGGTAACGAACGCAAATTGCGACCAGACATAGACATAGGCATAGGGACGGGGTAGGCGTGCAAAAGGCGCGCGTATTTTGGGAGCCGAGGTAGTGACTGCACGACCGCGGCGGGTACGTGTCGTATAACGGGACATAGTTGTAAGGATGAAGCGCGCAAAACATGGACGAACAGTGCACACCAATTTCGATAGGTCCTGCATTGGTACCACATATCATAGAGAGAAAAGGCGAGTACGTCCATTCCAACCATACTCCACCCTTCCCTTCCTTGCTTTCACCCATTCTTGTCCCGACGAATGCGAGCGCACGATATGCCGCCGGACAAGGCTCGTGGGAGGGCCGGTTCGTTGACTCCGCGCTCTAGGGTTGGGAGAACCATATGTACGAGAGTATCGCTGCTCCTGTACTTGTACTTAATTCCAAGTGATCCGCCATGACTGGTCCATACGGGAGCGACGAGCTGCTGGAGTGCGCGAGGGCCCGTGGGTGCAGAAGGATGTGCGGGACTGGCAGCACCGAAGGCTTAGAGATGTGCTAAGAACAAAACAAATTCAAATTGACATCAGCTCGCCTCGATGCACCATGACATAACTGCAATGAAGAGGTGGTGGATTTGGTCTATCTTATATGATACTAATGATAGACACACCGCAGTGAGTCGGGCGAATATTATGCATCGACCCGATCGACTGGGCGTGGCCAGCTTTCGAAGCATGAAAATGGTTCATACCACAACGCACGTAAAACATCATAGAACATCTGAGCAACACATACCTCGTAATACGTATACGCCGAGGCAGGCATCCATGGGGGGAACCGCAAACGACTCGGCCCACTCCGTCTGCTTGAAATTATGGTAATCGAATGATTTTGAGGCCCTAGGAGTGATGAAGAAAGGAAACGAGTACGAGAGCACGCGTTCGAAACTTCGAGCATGTTACAGCAGATTCACAAATGGATGACGCGAGTCGAAAAAAAAACGACGTGTTCGAATCTTCCGAGCAACCTTCCGACCCAATCTTCCAAGCCTAGACGCTCGCCGGTCCTGCCCCAACCGGCGTGGCATGTTTGGCCACCTGCCTAGAAAGGCAGGGAATGACCCAAATTGGGGCTGGGTGACGTCGGGGAAACTTCCGGCACACCATTTTGGGCAGGACCAGCCAGCGCCTAAGGGCTGGAAGATTGGTGCGGAAGGTTGGTCGGAAGATTCAAACGCGTCGGAATTTTTGGAGTCGCGTCAACCATTTGTGAATCTGCTGTAAGAGGGGAAGGAGTGGAAAGTGACCGGCAATGCGCAGATGCCACTCCTTGGGAAGAAGAGGAAGAGGATGGTGAACAGCAGCGACTCATGCTTACCTTAAAGATCCCTCGTTGTCCTCTGTTCCCTCGCCCGCCCGATCCTCCGAGCCTCTTCCCTCACCATTTGCCATCTGCCGAGTTCGCGCCGTTCTTGTCCCAGAATCCCCTATTCTCCCAATATTAACCGCACAACATCGTTGTACTCGGTATATGAGGAGGAAATATGCGCACAGGAGAGGCGAGGAAAGAGAGTATTTCGTGCGGACGGTAAGGTATGGGAGAGGAGAGGACTCGGGGAAGAACCAAGGCACTGGTCAAATAGGCGCTGTGACCGCTCGTCTGCCGTACACCACATTCAAGTTGCGCTGCTCGCGTCGCGCGACAAGTATCTGTATCTGCCACTGGCATGCTCCCATAGGTAATGTCACGTTTGGATCTACATGTTTGTCCTATGGAAGCAATGTCCCGATCACTACCGACGGCGTCGTATCCCTGTACTCAACAGGTTCTATGTATTATGGTGTGTTTCGCGACTTTGAAGACTGGTTCAACTGCAAGAATCAACCTACGGTACCCGCCAATACGTCTGCTCTCCGGACAAAGAACCCCCGGACCAATCCCGACCAACAGACCCTAACCCTGGCCATTACCGCACCGTGTAAGTAGAAGTAAGCTGACGATAAGTACGTTGATAGAAGACTGGTTACAGACTAGTTCAAGATTGGTAGCAGACTGCTACTTAAGTAGGCTTAGGCTCATCACAATCCCCTCCCATGTAAATGTGGGAGGGGGAGGGGCTTCATTTTAAAGGAGCATCGGGGCATCATTAGATCAGATTGTTACTGTTATGTTACCACATTAGAAATTGATTGTATGCCCGTAAATCGGACCTTGATTGGCTTGTTACTCACCCTCGGAGACGCCGTCTGCAAAACAGTACTCAACTCGTCTGATTCCAAATACAAATCTATTAAAAAGTGCAGTGTAAACGAATACAAGCAAGCGATAAGGACACAATACATATTCAACTGAGATAACCCATCTATTTGGGCGATGGGCACGCCTGGTTGAATGGGGGGAAGTGCCGAATCACAAAAGCAGTGCACCCATTAGCAAGTCCTTGTAAGTCTGGTAACAAGGATAATATTATAAGTAACAATTTCTGTTCTAATGGAAGGTAAGAAAACGGGCAACCCCCATGCTCCACTTCAGCGCGGACAGTCTTGGTCGAGACTGCCGCTGCCGGCCCCTGGGCACCTTTTTTGGTATGCCCCTCCGGACCCCTCGGGCCGATTTTTTCGGTCCGCCTTCGGCGGCGCCCTTGGAATGACCAATTTTCCGCATGGCGGGGTTCCCGTGGGGAGACGGCGGTGTCTGACATGTCTGACTCATGTCTGACTGGTGTCTGACTGGCGTCTGACTCTGTCTGACTGGCGTCTGACTGTCTGACTGGTGTCTGTGGAGATTGGCAGTGCCGGCCTAAGTGAGGAGGCGCGTGTACTGGCGTCTGTTCGTCTGTGACTGTTACGGAGATCGAACCGCGACCATCTGGCCAGAGATGACGTCAAGCGGGACAGAACCATTACTAAAACTGGTTTCAGTGTTGTAAACACTTGTAGCATTCGTAGGGCACTACAACATCCGTGGAGGTCAGTAGAAGGTTGCCTTCTGCCACGGCCTAGAGCCGGCGATGTTGGCTCCACCACCTGTTCAGGGGCACCGGCACCAGTGGGTGCTTCGAGGGATGGAACCTCTGCTTGTAAGGAAGGCTTGCTGGCTCCGGCCTGGTGCACTCTACAAATTAGGCATCAGTACAACTGTCACTGTGCGAAGACAATGTACAGGACAACTGGAATATACTCTGTGCTTCACTCGGATGACTTTTTCACTTGCTCCAACATAGGATATATGAAGTGCCCAAAATATCACAGAGCTGCCGGAAGCCCTTGTCAATGGAGACGGCTCTCCTTCACTTTTTGGATGGATTGTCTTTGTAACTATGCATTGTAGGCCGTTAAAGATGCCAATAGCTCACATTTAATCGCAGAGATAGAGAAATTGGGTCCACCTGGGAGTTCAATCCTGCCGAATGCCAGGCTGCACGCCCACTGCAGTCTGCCGCTACCTGTCATCTTTTTCTCAATTAAGGAGGACTTCTTCAATGCACACCAGATGTGATTTTTGGAGAAATGTTTTCAAGACTATTCCTACCTCACGATAACCCCAAATTTTGGAGTATGCACCACCATCCATGGATGACCAATGTCGGAGCTGAAAGAAGGTAAGATTAGATGGTCCGCACTTCACTTAGATTTAGTCATGTTGAACTGGCACCCAGCCACCGGACACGGGCTTCGGTCCGTGGTTCCGGAAAACCTTACTCGCCATTGTAGAGTAAGGTTTTCCGGATGGTCGGTCCGAACACCTGGCCTTTAGCCGCCCTGTAGCCCAATCGGGCAACTATACCGTACGGTCACCGGCTACCATAAGTAACTGGTACTGTGATCACAACAGTGATCACACGGACTCTTATATAATCCTGTACTCTACAGTAGTATATAAGACGGCTCTCTATGAGCTGAATGGATAACTCTTTTAACTCCTCCCATCACGTACGCTATCGTGTACCGCAAGCCTCTAACACCCACATCCAGGTAAGTATGCGGAGCGTCCGCTAGAGTTGCACCCGGGCGTGGGCCTTTGCCCCACCCAGGTTCAACAGGTTATGAGCCCTGGTCGACGCCGTAGGGACTGCGCCGCTCATCGCGTGCTGCGACCTACTGGCTCCCGGCTTATCTGGATACCCACCATCGCCGTTATGGTCGACGACCTGTGGATCGGATGTGGCGCGATTATACGCTGCCTGCCGTCCACAGCAGTGGAGTTGGATGTGGCGCGATCACCCGCTGCCTGCCGCTCCACAGAGGGGGAACCTATGTCGGCGCATTTTTTGCTTGCCATCATCGTCTGTCTTGAACAAGATTGACTGACCAAGTCTCTCTTCCAGACGCATACACCCTCTCGTACACCATGTCGAGTGCTCTCTACCAGGCCGTCCCCAACGTCCTTTCGGGCCCCAACTACCTCGAGTGGGCCCAGGGGATGAAGTCGTACCTTACGGCCCAGGCAATGTGGCACGTTATCATAACGTCCCAGCCTGCCGCTGCCGCGGACGACCGCAAGGACTGGGACGCCAAGAACGTCCAGGCCATCGGTATCCTCCGTCTTCGCATCACAACGAGCATTCTCAGTGCCGTCGACACCAAGGACACCGCCGCGGCCATGTGGAAGCACTTCCAGGACAACTACGGGAAGCCCGGCATCCCGATCGTCTACCAGGACTTCCGCGCCGCCATCGCCCTCACTGTTCCGAGCGACTCGAACCCCGTCCCTGCGCTCGACAAGCTCGAGGCCCACTTCCAGTGCCTCGAAACCAACAAGTTCGACATCTCCGAACACGTCAAGGGCATGATGCTCATGTCGAAGCTCCCGCCCTCGATGGACTCGACCATCCAGGTCTACACCTCTGGCCTTACCGACACCGCCACTACCCCCGCGATCAAGTCGATCACCCTCGCTGGTGTCCGCCAGGCCGTCATCATGCACTGGGAGCAACGTCAAGGACGTCACGCACTGCGCAACAATGCAACAAAGATCAGCGCTGTTAAGCGCAAGGGTCCCGACCCTACCTTCCGTCAGCAGCAACGTCCTCAGGGACAGCAGCAGCAACACCAGCCGCGCCCTCAGAGGCAGCAGCAAAACCAGTCCGGTGGACACCCTCGTGGCGCGCGCTCCAAGCGCGACGGCCGCGCTCAGCAGCAAGGTGCGCATCAACATGCGCACTTCGCTCACATCGCTGATGCGCCGACCACCATCACTCAGGGGCCCGACGGCCCAGTCGACCCGCGCGCTCTCATGCGCAAGCCCGTGCGCGCGAAGACCGGGAACAACAAGTACCCGGCGCTCACGCGTGCCATGGCCCTCGCCAACGAGCTCGGGGTTACGCCCACGTACGAGCGCATCCGCACTCTCGAGGGCATCCCCGAGAGCGCCCTACCATCCTCCTCTTTGTCGACAGCATTGTCGACGCCATCGCCCACGAGCACAACGCGCGCCCTCAGTCGGAGCGCATCTCCGACGATGAGTGGTGGGCACGCGTTCAGCACTGGCAGAATGGCGAGGATCATCGAGGTCACGGACTCCGATGCCGAGGACTCGAAACCGAAGTGCACACCCCACTCCCCAAGCGAACGTGCACTCTCAGGGAGCGCATCATGCTAACCCTCGAGGAGCACCTCGCACCTCTGGACAACCCAACAGACGTCCCAACGGATGATCCAATGGAGAACGAGTCCGACGACGAGTCGGACGGCGAGACCGCCATATCCCTCGGGATAACTGATGCTGAGAACGAGCTCAATGAGTTCTTCAACAGGACCATGTTAGTCCATTCTTCCTCTCACACCGAGTTGTATGCTGACTGCCTGCCTTTACGTGCAGCGAGTAGTGTCGCAGGTTCCTCTCGGAGTGTGGATGCCATGTGCGTACCTGTAGCTACACCTGTACGATTAGCCACAGACGATAATATATGTACTCATTGCTCATCATATGCGAGGTGTGTGCGCTGCAAAGGCAAAGGAAGGCGGATTGAGCGGCAAGACTCGAACATGTGGATGCTCGACTCAGGAGCGTCCATGCACTTTACGTTCACTATGAACGACTTTGCCGACTTCCGCTACTATAAGGTCCATAAACCGCTCTATACAGCGGATGGCGTCACTTATATGACTGGTGAAGGAACGGTCTTCCTTCCATTAGATTCAGGGGAAACGATCAAGCTGACTAGTGTCGCTCTCATCCCTAATCTAACCCACAAGCTTATCTCCATGGGAGCGTTACTCCGAGATGGAATGCAGGCGCGTGCATCAACCACCAGCATATCCTTCTTTCGAAGTAACAAGCTTGTAGTTGCGTTCGAACCACGCAATGTTGGTGATACAATCTATGTTACCTATTCGCAGCCTATATTGGCGCGAAACACTGTCACAGCCTCTGAAGCTGTAGACTATGATACTCTTCACCGCCGCTTAGGCCACCCTTCGCGCGATGTGTTGAGACACGCTTGGAAACACACTGAAAAGTGCCCGCTCGTTGAGATCCCTCAGAAGGATTCAATCTGCCGAGGATGTGCGGAAGGCAAAATGCCTTCACAACCCCATCCGCTCGATATTCGACGCGCATCCAGACCTTTTGAGCTTGTCCATACGGACCTCAAAGAATTCCCTGTCCGCTCGTACCACAAATACAAGTATGAGATCCTGTATTATGATGATTTCACATCGTATGCATGGAGCATTGGTCTTCGTACCAAGGACGCTGCACTTCAAACTACCCGACAATGGCTTACATTTGTCGAGAACCAATATGGTGCGAAAGTGCAGAAGTGGAAATCTGACTCGGGAGGCGAACTGAAATCAGATGCCTTTACGAACATGCTCAAGGATCGAGGCATTGATATAATCCCTAGCGCACCGCACATTCATCAACAGAATGGCCGTGCAGAGCGAATCATTTGAACGCTCATGGATAAGGGGGAGGCTATGCGGCATGATGCCTGCATACCCCAATCCTGGTGGGAATTCTCATTCAAGCATGCAGCGCATGTGTACAATAGAACACCGATACGTCGCCTAGAATGGCGTACACCCTTCGAAGTTCTAACTGGCTCCAAGCCTGACATTAGTCACCTCCGTGTCTTCGGATGTGGAGCCTATGTCTTTATACCACCCGAAGTTCGAAAGAACAAACTATCGCCCAAATCGGAGCTGATGGTCTACCTCGGTGTCGGGGCTGGAGGCCATAACCACAAGTTTATGCGCTCACCAAACAATGTTGTCTTTACGGCTGCTCAAGCACTGTTTGACGAACATATGTTTCCGAAGTGTTCACACGAACCAAAGCGGCAGAGGCAAAACATTGCCCCCGAAGAGTTAGAACGAAGCAAACCTGCGAACCAGGTCCCCGCTCCTTCTATTCTCCCTGACGATGACGAGGAACCACGTCATCCTCCCAAAATCCTTCCTAAAAAGAACAAGGGCAAGGCGCGAGACGTCGCACCTGCACCGCCGGCTGAACCACCTGTACAGCGTGTATCACGCAGACAGTTGCCGCAGCGAGTGCCCAGCCCTGTGTTGCCGCAATCTCCTCCGGTTGAAAGGTCTCGGGCGAATTCCCCACAACGACCTGTGAGAGAGCGGAAAATTCCAGTTCGCGATGGTAATGTCTACGGTGAATCACGGCACCCAGTAGACATTTTCAAAGATATTGAGAAACGGACATCGTGGAAAAAGATGGTTGAAACACGCGGTGAATCGAGTCGCTCTCGACCCGCCACTGTACCACCATCTAGGGATGAGAGGCTTCCCGGGCCTAGCTCTTCCAAATCACTTCCACGTTCACGCGACAAGTCCGCTCAACGTCTTCCATCGAAATGGAACACGCCACGGGAACCTACCCCGTTAGTGTCATCTAGTGGTAGTGACGCTGAGGAAGAGCACGTCTCGGGCCCTGTACCACAACCCGAACCTGCAGAGACGCACGCTCATCCTCACTCAGGCACTCCTAGTGAACACGGTTCAGAGGCATCCTCAGAGGAAGACTCTGAGGACGACGACGAAACATCAGATGATGACGACGACGAGGAGTCATCGGACGAAGCATCATCAGACGAAGTCGAAAATGCCCTGCGTGATCCAGACAGAACTGATGTGGCAGAACTATGCCGGGAAGGGGGAGCAGACCTCATCCAATACTTAATTGCGAAAGCGATTCCACCAGATGAGGGGGAGAAAGTCCCGCCACAGAACGTGCGCGAGTGGACTTTCCGCGATATCGCCAGACTACCTACCTCTGAGCGAAAGGAGTGGTTTACCGCTTGCCGCGAAGAACTAGAGGCTCTTCGCAGCCGCGATGTCTACGACTTGGTCGACCGACCGAAAGGCCGGAAGGTCGTGAAAAATCGCTGGGTATTTGACGTCAAAACTGACGGTCGTAAGAAAGCCAGACTTGTTGCGAAAGGCTTCTCCCAAGTTGAAGGCGAAGACTTTGACAAGATATTATCCCCAGTTGTACGCTTTGAGACAGTCCGTCTCATCATAGCACTCGTGGCACTCGAGGACTGGCATATCTCAGGCCTCGATGTATGCAGTGCCTATCTCTATGGCAAACTGGAGGAAGAAATATACATGGAGCAGCCAGAAGGGTTTCGCGCCCCTGGCACCGAGCACAAAGTCTTCAGATTGAAGCATGCTCTATATGGGCTTAAGCAGGCAGGACTTGCGTGGTGGCGCACACTGTCTGAGTCCATGCAGTTGATGGGCTTTAAACGGCTCAGCAACGATGCAGGCATATACATCTACAAACGATCATCCGATGGTCAACTTGTAGTTGTTATCGTCTATGTTGACGATGCGCTCTTTTGTGGGCGAGACCGGAAGCTTGTAGCTCAACTGAAAGCTCGCTTCATGAAGAAATGGGAATGCCGCGATCTTGGCGACGCAAGTGAATTCTTGCGTATGCGTATCGTGCGCCGAGGTAGCAGTATCCACTTGGATCAATGCACCTACTTGGAGAAAGTACTGGAACGTTGCGGCATGACGAACACACGACCAGCTCCAACCCCACTTCCCGCCGGTTACCAACCTATGCCCAACAAAGGGCAGGCGACACCGGAGCTACGCTCCAGGTTCCAAACGGTTATTGGATCCTTACTCTATCTTATGTTAGGGACCAGACCGGACTTGGCATTCGCCGTGACCAAACTAGCACAGTTTGCGTCCAACCCATCCGAAGATCACCTTAATCGTGCACTCTATATTTGCCGATACCTCATTGGGACCAAGAATTATTCACTGGTCTACAAGGGTGACTCTCAGGCTGGCCTTGTTGCCGGTACTGACTCTGATTGGGCATCGGACCCCAATACCCGACGATCGCAAACAGGCTTCTTTTTGAAGTTAGCGAACGGGATCTTCTCGTGGACTTCACGTGCACAGAAGACTATTGCTCACTCCTCAACTGAGGCTGAGTATATGGCGATGAGCGATTGCAGCCGCCAAGTAGTATGGGTTCGCAACCTGCTTGCTGAACTTGGCTACCATATGGATCATATACCACTTTCCGGAGATAACCAAGGGTCGATCTTTATTGCATCCAACCCTGTTACGGAATCGAGGTCTAAGCACATCGATATCCGCTATCACTACATCCGAGAAGTATATGAGAAGGGTATTGTCGATATTTTCTTTATTGAAGGAAATGACAACCCTGCCGACATCTTCACCAAGAACTTAGGTGAGGCGAAGTTCATTAAATTTCGCTCGCAACTTGGTCTCCACTTTCCCCGGGCTGCTTAGAGCGCCTACTACGCTTACGTACCTATATGGATACTTAGCGAGGGGGAGTGTTGAACTGGCGCCCAGCCACCGGACACGGGCTTCGGTCCGTGGTTCCGGAAAACCTTACTCGCCATTGTAGAGTAAGGTTTTCCGGATGGTCGGTCCGAACACCTGGCCTTTAGCCGCCCTGTAGCCCAATCGGGCAACTATACCGTACGGTCACCGGCTACCATAAGTAACTGGTACTGTGATCACAACAGTGATCACACGGACTCTTATATAATCCTGTACTCTACAGTAGTATATAAGACAGCTCTGTAGGAGCTGAATAAAAAACTCTTTCAACTCCTCCCATCACGTACGCTATCGTGTACCGCAAGCCTCTAACACCCACATCCAGGTAAGTATGCGGAGCGTCCGCTAGAGTTGCACCCGGGCGTGGGCCTTTGCCCCACCCAGGTTCAACAAGTCAGGTCGAGATAACTTGCTGATATCCCTCGGCACACGACATGCCGTGCTTGGGCGTCCGGACGTTGGCTAGCGGGTGCTGCCCACCCCCAAAGAATATGTACCAAGTCGCAGCTCCGAGTGCAGCTCCGAACCTGTATGTATTTAGTATAAGTACGTACGTACATATGTGCTCGTGGTTGGTGTTCCCCCTATCACTACGTCACAAGAAGTATACATCGCCACTCAAATGAGCCAAACACGCTATGGTCCTGCCAATCTTCACAACAAATACGATGCATTCTCGATCATGCCAGCCAGGAAGTTTCTTCCCTCCCTGCCCCACTAAGGCGCTCCATCTATGTTCTCTCTGCCGCTAACACGTCTTGTTGGGATCCTGTCGTCAAACATGAGCGTGGGGGGCGCGACCGCGGCACACCGGTCATGTGTTCTCGTCGTCTGCGTACCCCGTGATCCAAGGCCTAGAGCTCGATGGGATCGTCTGAACTTGACCCCAGTGTGAGATCGATAACATCCACACGGGGGCGCTTTTGGACGGATTCTCCAAGCAACTGCAGCTTGCGCTTCTTGCCGGCCGGACGAGCAAGCGGGCTCGCCTCCCGCATGGCTGTAGACGCGGGGATGGAACTCACCTCAGGGCACGAAACAACCGAAGGAAGGCACCATGCGGAAATCCGTGAAACGCGAGTGGGAACGCGGGGAGTTGGGTCTTGAGCCCTCTTCTCGGGCGTACACGAGACCAGTGGCATCGTCCTTGGGGAAGGGCATGGTGCGGAATGACAGGGAACATGCGCGGGGTGCGGGGGAGGAGCACCGGTCGGGTCTTGGAGAAGTTTCTCTGGTATCGACGACACGGACACCGACATAGTCTCGGGCGTTGTCATCCTCATCGGCACCGTTGTCGCAGTCGTGGTCGTGGTCGTGGTCGTGGTCGGGGCAGGGGCTGCGGCAGGGGCAGGGGCAGGAGAAATCGTCTCGGGACCACGGTGACACGGAACCGGACAGTTTCCAGTCGCTCGGCAGTGGAAGTTGCAAAATTGGCGTTTGCAGTCCCGATGAAGCTTCGTCAAATAGCAACCGCTAAAAGCGCACCACCCGAGACGGTATACGGCGATGTTGTCCGGATCGAGGAATGCAGAAGTGGCGGGCTTGTCGTCGTCGTCATCATCGTCGCCGATCGCCCAATACCGCTCGGTCACCCAGTGGAATTTCTTGGGCCATTCTTCGAATTTGGTGTTTTCGTGAGTACACTGAGAAGTACGAATCGTGTCAGCGATATCTATATCAGAATGATGGTGGAGGACTTGGAGCTCGACCGCACCAGTACGTATTTGCAGCCAAAAACAAGCATGTCTCTCTGCTCGTCGTTACAAGTCTGTAGTTCCAGAGTTTTCTTACATGTTGGACACTTGTAGGTCTCCTTGAGTGGCAACGTGTAGCGCAGTGCGCGGGATGGCGGGGTGACGACCTCGGATGACATGGTATGATACGCAAGGACGCCGTAGCTGGGTCGAAGGGAGCAGAAGGTAAGATCGCTTGGCAGAGTGGAACAGGTAAACGTTCAGATGCATCGTATATAAGGAATTATAAAGAGGCCAAGTACAAAGAAATGAGGACACAATACAGACAGGCGAGAAATGAACAAAGCCACATTCGGGCAGTCAGTGGAGATTCGCCAGACAATCAATGGGACGCACAACGACTACTGGCGAATAATAAACACGATACGTAGTGTAAGATACGAATTATACATGACGAGATGATGATCATGAACTCGTCTACATCATTAAGGTATTGGCGTGCAGCCGCTTAAGCACCTAAAGCCCCGAAACTAGATATGAGAGGACTCGAAGAGCATTGGGAGTTTGAAGTCAGGGTAGAGCGCACTTCAGCACTGCCTGACGCAAATATATACGTTGCGGCAATGAGGTGGACGTAGCGATAATAGGGGTTGTATGCCGAATGTTTAAGACCGGCCGGCCTCTTCACCATCCATCGACTGCGTGGAGCAGAGCCCGGACTCCTCGACGACTACAGATAGGTCGCGGGAAATAAAAGGCCCGAAGCAAAGAGCCGGCAGACTCACAGGCATACAATGTCCAGCATCCTCCAACACCTCATTAATAAGTGTGCCAACGACGTCGCCCATCCAAAAGGGGTCAGGACACGCTTGATAAGTCAAGAGCAGGGTTGACGTGCCCACACACCATCGTCATCCCAAACCGGGCAAGCCTCTCGCAATAGACTCTGCAATACATGTCAGAACACCTCGGACGGTGGGATAACATCAAGGCGAGACGGCTGCGCCTCGACTACAGCCTCGTCGTTCTTGGCCACGGCAATGGACGATGCATGACGCTCCCATCATCCTACAGGTACCAACATGGTCAGCACACCATACGGAAGGCCTACAATGCGAACGTACCTCAGCCAATCCCATCTTCGCGCAGTCAGAGTCCACGGGTCATGGGCACTCAAGCATTTCCACATACGTACTCCACAACAATCGGCTGGTCTTCTCCAAGCGTCGCGATCAAGACGATCCCATGGCGGATGACGTTCCGAGTCACCTACAAGCAAGCACCAATGAGGTCAATGAACCGTAGAGAACAACCGGTAAGGCGTACATACCCTGCGAAGTATCCACGGGTCGCTGTAATATGATCAGGCAATGACGCCTATCCTCCATGGGGGCCGGGTTGCTCGGAACGCTAGACATCGCCGCCATCGGGGGGACCACTTGGGAGCAACGCACACCACGTTAGCGTATGCGACCCGGATGGAGCAGCCACGGACACTAACCATATGCATCGCTGGCCGTGGGTGGGACGATGCTGGAACGAGAGCGTGCGGTTCTGCCTCGTCAGCGAACAGCCGACTCCCGACCGCGTCGACCATCCTGGCAACCATCACGAAGCGTCCCGCAGAGCATCTCTACGGCACCTGTCACAACAAGCCCTCAGGCCTCAGCTCACGGTAGTGATATAGCTGGCGGGTGTCCGTACCTTGAGTACCTCGAGGTGATCGCCCTAAGGGCCTGCCTGTGCGGTACAAGAAACGGGCGTGTAGCCCAGTGGTCGGGCTATGACAGAGAGAAGAGCATGTAAGTGATCGTAAATTCGACCAGACAATGCCACAACGCGAAACCAGTCCTCACCAGCTTGGGAACCAAGGCCGGGGACATGTCGCGGACAATCGCTCGTCCCCAGTGTCGGTCCTCCCGGGAGGGATGCCGCAGTGGGCACGACAGGTCGACGGGCTTGAGTCGCATCCAGAGTAACTAGCAGGAGAAGAGGTATGTAGGAGAGAACCGAGGCGTGGTGCGTTCAGACCGCAAGGTCGCGGGCTCGCATCGAACCCGCAGTGCGAGGGGCTGGCCGACTCCAGCATCCTCCAGCGCGAAGACACGGCCAGAGTGGTTGAATGGGCGTGCCCTCGACATCGGAGACCCTGCTGGGGTGGGGGCGCAGGTGCGAGGAGGCGAGCATGCGAGCGAGAGGACGCAGTGGTACTAGTAGTGGCCCAGGATGACTTCCGGTTACGGGCGCTAGTCAAGCCCTCCCTCGTGGCCGCTCAAGCGCTCACAGTGCTCACACCTAGACCACTAGCAGCCACCCTGCTCGACACCGCACGCACCTGCACGCACCTGCACGCACGTCGATGCACGCGTCGCTTAGCTTACCTCCTCCATGGCTCAGCCTCTTTCTCCTTGGTTGCACCGGAGTGCACGCTTATTTCTCTAAGCTAGTATGTCCCTTTCGCCTCCACTTGCCAGGTATCTTGTGTCGTACTGAACATTTGTCTACCCGCAGTCTGCTCCCCTCCACAAATCCAGGTCGACGGTCTGTGAAGATTCACGACCGCGTATTGTTCTCCCGTCGCCTTCATCTCCTGGTCCATCGCTACCTCCTCCAGCCCGCATCCTTGTCACGCCCTTCAATGATGTAACACGTTTTGAGGGGTTGAGTCGTGAGGGTCGTGTCTCTGCGGGTACCAGGTCCCACCGACATCGACCATCTCAACTAATAGCTCGTGCGCTCTCCATGTTTTTTGACCCCGCTCGCTGTTACACTGTCCACCTTCAAGGTTGGGGCTCGTTCAAGTTCCTCCACGCTCAGGCGTCCAAGTCTTACCCGTTGTTCAGTATATCGTTGTGCCTTGCTGGCGTAGTCGAGCAGCCTCCGTTTCCTTGTCTGCCTGCCAGGCACAAGCCAGTCCGGGCCATCGGCGTACACTGTAAAGCCCGGAGTCTGGACTTGCCTGCCTTTTCCGTGGCCACGATTACCATCGTCCGACAATGATCCTTTGTTTATACACGGCTATATAACCCACAATTACTTCCCACTCCGTACCGTTCGCTTTCCTCCAGAACCATGTCTTACAACAAGCGTCCTCAAAATGACCTCGACGAGGTACCTATGCAGTCGTTTTTTGTTCATCTATATAGCGACTTACCGCGATGGATCTTCAGACACAGGCGGCTCCTACGTCGAAGAGATGTCGTCTCGGCGAACATCTTTCACCGCGTGAAGATCGGGGCACGTCCACCTCCGCGGCCGACGCAGGCCAGCCCCTACAGACCCCACCCTCCCCGACCTCCAAGGCTGAAGGTGTTGCTGCGGGCCTAACGACAGAGCCTGTTCCGTTCGATTGGCACTCGCGACATCGTCTGACAGTCCGCGACGCGTGTCGCGAGACCATAACCCGCAACTACCCTGGTTTCACCCCACAGGACGATTTCGAACTATACATGCTGGGAACGAGCAACTATCAAGGCCCGCAGTGCGAGCTCGAGGCATGGCTTAAGTCTATGCATTATGCTACGCTGCACAGCAACTTCCGCGGCGACATCAGCCACCTTGAAGCGGCCTTCGCTTCGATGTTGGCCCAACCTCTAGACGACATGCTGGGGGTGAGTGACTTTTTTTGAATTGTTTCTGCTTGTGAACGACGTTTCAACTCCCCTGTTCTCAGCTTAAGCCAGCTCCTGAAGCTAAAGACGGCGTGACCTTCATTAAAATTCCGGACAGCACGTTTTCATTTAGGCTCTGGCCTGGTTCTCGTGCGCACCGACTGCACTGCTTGGATTTAGTGGACACGGATACGACTCACCCCGTCAACGTACCCCCCGGATTCGAGATATGGGTGTTACCCTCCGATCGTGACCCCACCATCCGATTCCAGCGTCTCCCTTCGCTAGAGAACATGCACGGATACAACGGTGCCGCCATTGTTGCAGGGGCAGAGAAATTCGTGGTGAGAGATGGAATGCAGTACGGGTTAAATCGTGTAGGGAAGGAGCCCTTTGTTTTCACCGCGCCAATGTAAGAAAAGCCACATATGTAATCGAAATAGTCTGAGGCTAACCCAGGGCCCTGTCCGAGTTTCCTCCTCCTATCGGGTCAGACCGTCAACGTAAACATCCATCTCGCTCTACCATACATATACCCTACATAATGCGTGCAAGATTGGCTTGGACTATAGCGCTATTAAACGGTGCATCGGTGGCGAGGGATCCCGTACTGCAGCGTTTAGGTAGGGGCTGTGTCCTAGAGCCAGAGAACAGTATTCAGGCCTTCGTGGAACAGGGGCTTCGAGTTCTATCATCGACCTGTAAGACTTCACATACAGGGTCCAACCGTCGAAAAGTCAGTACTACAGTAGGGCCTAGTGCAAGGCGGGATGCTGCCGCGGGCCGGACCGTAGGTCCGGCACCACGTAAGTGAATTCGAAAAAAAAACACCTGTCTCTCCCTCGATAGCCATATAATCTGTACGTAGCACACCGTCGCACCAGGCTCTCCAAGCCTCCGGTGAAGTGCTCACTTATTATCGCATTTGTCCTGATTTGAACCGGCCTGAGCGGGTCGCATTTATAATTATGTAACATTAAATCATCAGGGGAAAGAGCATCACGTGGTAACAAGATTACCCATCGGAGATCGCCGATATATATACAGAGGTTGAACGTTGAACGTTGAACGTCAACCTCCTGTCTCTCGGAACTCTCTCTCAATCTCACGATCCCTGCTCTACCTACACACCGCACGATGTCTGCCAAGCCCTTATGATCTACTTCGTCCTTTAAGGTATGTCGTGATTATCTTGTCCAGCACGGTCACGGTCTTTAGTAGTTTATGCAGATGTCGAAACGACACCACCCCTACGACAATCAGAAGAGGGCACGAATTCGCATCCAGGAAACCGACCAGTCATTTTTGTTCCCCGCCTCCAACCACCTCCCGGGCACATCAGAGGGTACTGTCCGGGAATCTTTTGTAGAGATCATACGAGAGAAATACCCGTACTTCAAACCACGCACAGACTTCGACCTCTTTGCGCTTGCTAGTGGCGACTACAAAGGACCTCCCAGTGAGATACACAGTTGGCTAGACGGCGAACTGGCCTTGTATCTAGCCCTCACTGGGGATATGGAGGCAGTCATGGAGGAAACGCGCCAACTACTCGATAGACGGGGGACGATCACTGGCGTGCATCAATTTCCTTTCAGCACGCGGGGGATGGACTGATCATTTGGTCCACAGCGTAAACCCAAGCCCGGGGCTCCAAATGTTTTTGTTTGTCCCATCCCCAACAGCCGGTACTCCGTCCGTCTTTTCCCGGGTTCATTGGCCCATCGGAAGTACTGCATGGACTTCGTGGTTGCAAGTACCGGTCAGCCTGTCAACTCTCCGTTCCAGTTCGAGCTCTGGGCTTTACCTAGCTCCCACGCCCCATGGCTCGGAGGTATGCCAATGCGCGTCCACTCATTGGAGCATGTGTACAGGTATAGAGAGGCAGACATCTTGGCTGGGGCGGAGAAGTTTCTCCTTAGGGACGGGCAAACTTGTTTACTCAAGCGTTCTGGGCACCGGAATCTTCGATTCACGGTCCCTATACGTACTGCTGCTTTGCGTCGCGCGGACTTGGACGACGATGACAAACTCGACTTCCCGTCAATGATTTAGATACTCTCCGTCGTCATCATTCGGACCTGGCCATGGACCTGTGTCCTTAATATTACATAAACTGTATGTCGCGTATTGTCAATTGGATCGAGACCATCGGGGAATGGTGGCGCGCTCTCGAGCACATATAGTAGGGCTGCTCAATTCCTCCAGACGTTGTCGTAGCCGATGATGGGGGTGATCCCGCGCTTGCCCCGGCCCCCGAGCATGAAATCGTATCCCCCCGTCTCCGCTCTCATATCCCTGGGCGCATCATTCGAAAGCATTTTAAATTCTGCTCTTTTTAGGTAGATTGTGACCTATTATGACCAAAGCACGGTCGGAGGGACCGCAGTAAGTAGTGGTGCTCAATTCTCGTCGCTCGCTCAGTTCATCGCGCACCTACCCCGCGCTTGCATAGCCCAGCCTACAGCCACAGGGCCGCTTGACAGGGCGTGGCCGGTGAGCGCGTCCTGACTTGGACACTGACTGTACGTGGACCGATGATGTGCATGTCGGGATCTGGCGACCATTTCGATCTGCACGACACACTAGAGGTACTGAAGCTAGTTGACCACGGCGCTTTCCGGTCCCAGGACAAGGGTCCTTGGTCGTTTATCATTTGCTTATCGTGTTCGAAAGGGTTTCTAACACTGGGATATAGGCGATGGCATAAGGCAATCGCCTTGGGGTCCCCAAGTTTCTCGAAGACCTGAAGGGAGTTGACACCGTGGACGCTAGGACCACCCCCTGTATATTATGGGCGCACATTGCCACTAATGCTACCCTTCGTAATTCTGAAACATCCCAAGCTACCGACGTTGGTTCCCATCGCCTGTTTCAAGCCTGCCACATCCATTTTCTTGTCTATGAGTACTCGGACAATGAACCCGGGAGTGCAGCGACACGGTGCCCCTGGATCTAGAATCGAAGCCGAATCACTGGTCAGCCCAAACCACTTGTGAGCGTGTCAGTAATATGCAAATAATCATGTTTGTCATTGTACTTCGTATATAATATCGACTTTGTATCGACCGACTAGCGACACTCCAACATACACCGGTGACCCAATAGAATAAGTATTACAATGATACCAGTGAGGAGGCAATATGGGGCCAAAACACCATGGCACGGGAACTCTCGAGGCGGCTAGATGAAATGCATGGGCGATGCGTGTTCACAGGCTACGCACCACGCCGATGATATTGTGATGCGGATACTGAAGGGAGACTGGGATGTATTACAGGAAATACTTTGTGGGGTAAGGGATGAAGCTGGCATCTAAGAACGCGCTCTCGTGCAGTAGCAAAAAACTCGAGGGTATCATGAATATTATGTGTCTACGGTACAAAAGATTGGTATTAAGATATTCTGATTACAGGGAATCAAATGCGTTCCGCGAGTGGGAAAAGAATGTGGGGGTTGAAAGGGTTGCAAAGGAACGGAACAGGAGGAACAGCGCCACAAAGACGCGGGCGGCGCCACAAAGAGGAGGAACGACGCCACGAAGAGGAGGAACGACACCACGAAGACGCAAGGGTGTCGGCCATAATTGGGCACGACGACCGTCGATGACCGGAGGAGCAGGCGTATCGAAAC
Organism: Ganoderma lingzhi; assembly: GCA_026283605.1. Classification (NCBI taxonomy): domain Eukaryota; kingdom Fungi; phylum Basidiomycota; class Agaricomycetes; order Polyporales; family Polyporaceae; genus Ganoderma; species Ganoderma lingzhi. The sequence goes on from JAPJYM010000011.1 coordinate 1,260,007, forward strand.
GAGGAGGGAATGTGTGATGTGGGATTTGACAACATGTTAGACAAAGGTTCCTGACGAATGAGGTGTTTGGCACGAAGACGGATCACGGAGAGCAGAAACCTCACCTTGAATGGCGACACAATCCGCCGTATGGGCAGCCGCATGACCGCAAGGAATCCTAACTCTAGCCCCATTATCGGAAAGTCGGGTTGTAAGGCAGGAGGTCGACCACGCCCGTCACCTCGTGTTGAACTAGCGCGTGTCGGTAATGACCGTGCTATGGTCCGAACATCCGGGATTGATGGGCCTCCACCAAATATTAAGGTTTGGCGGATGGTCGGACCGAACACCTGGCCTTTAGCCGCCCTGTAGCCCAATCGGGCAACTATACCGTATGGTCACCGGCTACCATAAGTAACTGGTACTGTGATCACAACAATGATCACACGGACTCTTATATAATCCTGTACTCTACAGTAGTATATAAGACAGCTCTCTATGAGCTGAATGAAAAACTCTTTTAACTCCTCCTATCACGTACATTATCGTGTACCGCAAGCCTTTAACACCCACATCCAGGTAAGTATGCGGAGCGTCCGCTAGAGTTGCACCCAGGCGTGGGCCTTTGCCCCACCCAGGTTCAACAGGTTATGAGCCCTGGTCGACGCCGTAGGGACTGCGCCGCTCATCGTGTGCTGCGACCTACTGGCTCCCGGCTTATCTGGATACCCACCGTCACCGTTATGGCCAACAACCTATGGATCGGATGTGGCGCGATTATACGCTGCCTGCCGTCCACAGCAGTGGAGTCGGATGTGGCGCGATCACCCGCTGCCTGCTGCTCCACAGAGGGGGAACCTATGTCGGCGCATTTTTTGCTTGCCATCATCGTCTGTCTTGAATGAGATTGACTGATCAAGTCTCTCTTTCAGACGCATACACCCTCTCGTACACCATGTCGAGTGCTCTCTACCAGGCCGTCCCCAACGTCCTTTCGGGCCCCAACTACCTCGAGTGGGCCCAGGGGATGAAGTCGTACCTTATGGCCCAGGCAATGTGGCACATTATCATAATGTCCCAGCCTGCCGCTGCCGTGGATGACTGCAAGGACTGGGATGCCAAGAACGTCCAGGCCATCGGTATCCTCCGTCTTCACATCACAACGAGCATTCTCAGTGCCTCGACACCAAGGACACTGCCGCGGCTATGTGGAAGCACTTCCAGGACAACTACAGGAAGCCCGGTATGCCGATCATCTACCAGGACTTCCGCGCCACCATCGCCCTCACTGTTCCTGGTGACTCGAACCCCATCCCTGCACTCGACAAGCTCGAGGCCCACTTCCAGCACCTCGAGACCAACAAGTTCAACATCTCCGAATACGTCAAGGGCATGATGCTCATGTCGAAGCTCCCGCCCTCGTTGGACTCGACCATCCAGGTCTACACCTCTGGCCTTACCGACACCGCCACTACCCCTGTGATCAAGTCGATCACCCTTGCTGGTGTCCGCCAGGCCATCATCATGCACTGGGAGCAACGTCAAGGACGTCACGCACTGCGCAACAATGCAACAAAGATCAGCGCTGTTAAGCGCAAGGGTCCCGACCCTACCTTCCGTCAGCAGCAACGTCCTCAGGGACAGCAGCAGCAACACCAGCCGCGCCCTCAGAGGCAGCAGCAAAACCAGTCCGGTGGACACCCTCGTGGCGCGCGCTCCAAGCGCGACGGCCGCGCTCAGCAGCAAGGTGCGCATCAACATGCGCACTTCGCTCACATCGCTGATGCGCCGACCACCATCACTCAGGGGCCCGACGGCCCAGTCGACCCGCGCGCTCTCATGCGCAAGCCCGTGCGCGCGAAGACCGGGAACAACAAGTACCCGGCGCTCACGCGTGCCATGGCCCTCGCCAACGAGCTCGGGGTTACGCCCACGTACGAGCGCATCCGCACTCTCGAGGGCATCCCCGAGAGCGCCCTACCATCCTCCTCTTTGTCGACAGCATTGTCGACGCCATCGCCCACGAGCACAACGCGCGCCCTCAGTCGGAGCGCATCTCCGACGATGAGTGGTGGGCACGCGTTCAGCACTGGCAGAATGGCGAGGATCATCGAGGTCACGGACTCCGATGCCGAGGACTCCGAAACCGAAGTGCACACCCCACTCCCCAAGCGAACGTGCACTCTCAGGGAGCGCATCATGCTAACCCTCGAGGAGCACCTCGCACCTCTGGACAACCCAACAGACGTCCCAACGGATGATCCAATGGAGAACGAGTCCGACGACGAGTCGGACGGCGAGACCGCCATATCCCTCGGGATAACTGATGCTGAGAACGAGCTCAATGAGTTCTTCAACAGGACCATGTTAGTCCATTCTTCCTCTCACACCGAGTTGTATGCTGACTGCCTGCCTTTACGTGCAGCGAGTAGTGTCGCAGGTTCCTCTCGGAGTGTGGATGCCATGTGCGTACCTGTAGCTACACCTGTACGATTAGCCACAGACGATAATATATGTACTCATTGCTCATCATATGCGAGGTGTGTGCGCTGCAAAGGCAAAGGAAGGCGGATTGAGCGGCAAGACTCGAACATGTGGATGCTCGACTCAGGAGCGTCCATGCACTTTACGTTCACTATGAACGACTTTGCCGACTTCCGCTACTATAAGGTCCATAAACCGCTCTATACAGCTGATGGCACCACTTATATGACTGGTGAAGGAACAGTCTTCCTTCCGTTAGATTCAGGGGAAACGATCAAGCTGACTAGTATTGCTCTCGTCCCTAATCTAACCCACAAGCTTATTTCCATGGGAGTGTTACTCCGAGATGGAATGCAGGCGCGTGCGTCAACCACCAGCATATCCTTCTTTCGGAGCAACAAGCTTGTAGTTGCATTTGAACCACACAATGTTGGTGATACAATTTATGTTACCTATTCACAGCCTATATTGGCGCGAAACACTGTCACAGCCTCTGAAGCTGTAGACTATGATACTCTTTACCGCCACTTAGGGCACCCTTTGCGTGATGTGTTGAGACATGCTTGGAAACACACTGAAAAGTGCCCGCTCGTTGAGATCCCTCAGAAGGATTCAATCTGCCGAGGATGTGCGGAAGGCAAAATGCATTCGCAACCCCATCCGCTCGATATTCGACGCGCATCCAGACCTTTTGAGCTTGTCCATACGGACCTCAAAGAATTCCCTGTCCGCTCGTACCACAAATACAAGTATGAGATCCTGTATTATGATGATTTCACATCGTATGCATGGAGCATTGGTCTTCGTACCAAGGACACTGCACTTCAAACCACACGACAATGGCTTACATTTGTCGAAAACCAATATGGCGTGAAGGTGCAGAAGTGGAAATCTGACTCGGGAGGTGAACTGAAATCAGATGCCTTTACGAACATGCTCAAGGATCGAGGCATTGATATAATCCCTAGCGCACCACACATTCATCAACAGAATGGCCGCGCAGAGTGAATCATTTGTACGCTCATGGATAAGGGGGAGGCTATGCGGCATGATGCCTGCATACCCCAATCCTGGTGGGAATTCTCATTCGAGCATGCAGTGCATGTGTACAATAGAACACCGATATGTCGCCTAGAATGGCGTACACCCTTCGAAGTTCTAAATGGCTCCAAGCCTGACATTAGTCACCTCCGTGTCTTCGGATGTGGAGCCTATGTCTTTATACCACCCAAAGTTCGAAAGAACAAACTATCGCCCAAATCGGAGCTGATGGTCTACCTCGGTGTTGGGGCTGGAGGCCATAACCACAAGTTTATGCGCTCACCAAACAATGTTGTCTTTACGGCTGCTCAAGCACTGTTTGACGAACATATGTTTCCGAAGTGTTCACACGAACCAAAGCGGCAGAGGCAAAACATTGCCCCCGAAGAGTTAGAACGAAGCAAACCTGCGAACCAGGTCCCCGCTCCTTCTATTCTCCCTGACGATGACGAGGAACCACATCATCCTCCCAAAATCCTTCCTAAAAAGAACAAGGGCAAGGTGTGAGACGTCGCACCTGCACCGCCGGCTGAACCCCCTGTACAGTGTGTATCACGCAGACAGTCGCCGCAGCGTGTGCCCAGCCCTGTGTTGCCGCAATCTCCTCCGGTTGAAAGGTCTCGGGCGAATTCCCCGCAACGACCTGTGAGAGAGCAGAAAATTCCAGTTTGTGATGGTAATGTCTACGGTGAATCACGGCACCCAGTAGACATTTTTAAAGATATGGCCCGGGTCCTCTGGAATTCCAGAGCCCGCGCCGTTGTTGGCCATGTTCGCAATCGCCACAAAGGAGTAGATGTAGCTGCGGTGTATGTTTAGGAGCCGCTGAGATATCCTGCGAATCTGTCCACTGTGCTCACTTCATCTATTGAGGTTTTATTCTGGATACTATGCCAGTGAAATGGTCCAAGGAGATTCCAGCGTATCGTACGAAAGCCCGCTCTTCCCACATTCCCTCGGTGTTTTGATGCTTTGGAATGTTCCTGAAGACTAGGCTATAAGGAGGACGTGATGCGACCTGTTCATGGCGGCGACTTACCCCCTTTTCCGCCGACAACCATGACACCGGTGCTCCTGATCTCCAAGTCACTTGAACCAACCATCGGGGTGATCAGACGATGGAGAACCTGGGCAAGACACGGCTGGGAGCATACAGGCGTCTCGTGCTACCTTCGACCCCCAATTGAACCGCTCCCCATTGACGCAGAAGAGTCTCAGTCTCTATCTTCCTCCCGGTTTTCCCCCACCCTCTGCCCCCTCGCGGACTCTGACTCCTTCCATTCCCTGTGGCACTCGAGTGTATCCTCTGCTGTTCCGCCACCCACCAACCTTACATGTCTCCTCGTCTCATGGTCTCCAACTCCAACTGCCCGGTATTACATGCCCGTGAGTCCACCTCATGCACACATCAGCTCGCTCCCGACTATGCTTACACCCCCCACGTCAACCGCGCGAACCGATTCTCATGCGGTCAATGCTTTGCAGGCGTTCTTTGTAGGTGATGGTTAGCTAGTAGAGCGTCGACCGCTTCAAGGTATGACCATCTACTCTACGCCATTACTCTCGTTTCGGTTGGTCCTGACAGTCGATGTCCAGATGCTTTCCATAAAGGCTAGGCCTCTATCCCCCCTGTGCTCCACTGTGCTGGCCGGTTACTTGTTATGACTGAACATCGAGTAAGGATCAGGGATATGCACGAGACGAGCAGGAGCGCCGACGAGCACTTGTGCAGCGAGAGCGGAGCAAAGCTCGACGGTCAGGGCTGGAGACAAGATGTATTGAGTGAAGTATACTACAAACGAAATACAGCGAGGCTTACCTGGAGACAAGAGGTCGAAACTGAGGTCTCCAGGTAGCAAAGTACAGGTCTTATATACATGTACGCAACAATGGAACGAGCGGACAATATGTAACTAGGGTCGCGAGAGAACAGGGGAAAACAATGGATGTAAGTACAATAGCGACAGTGGAACAATGGTCATAAGTACAATAGCGACAGTGAGACAATGAAAGCTATTGTACTGAGGGACAAAGGACGGGTTACAATGCAACGGAGGACAATGGGAACGACGTGAGAAGTAAACAGTCCGAAAAAGGAAACTCAGGCGCTGGGTAAACAGCGCCGAAGGGAAGTGTTCGTAACAGTACCCCCCTCCTAAGGGTCGTGCCTTTACGACTAAGCCTTGTTGAGAGGGCCAGGGGCCGTTGGATGCGTAGAATGGAATTTCTGTACCAGTTGCGGTACATTTGCCAGGTCCGCTGCATCCTCCCAACTGTCGTGCTCTGGGCCCCAACCCTTCCAATGCACGAGGTACTGCAGTTTCTTCCACCGCCCATACCGCCGCGACTCTAGAACACCTTCCACTTCATACTCCTCCTCCCCTTCTACTTCGATTGCGGGTGGCTCTGGAGGGTGTCGTCCAGGGAGTCGACTCTCCTTGTGTGGTAGTAAGAGTGACACATGGAATACGGGATGGAGTGCAAGGTCCTTGGGGAGCCTGAGCTCATAAGCTAGGTTGCCCACCTTGCGTTTGACTTGGTACGGTCCAGTATACCGGTCCACCAGTTTCCTCGAGACTCCTGGAACACGGAAGTTCCTCGTGTTGAGCCACACCTTCTGTCCTTCCTTAAACTCCGGGGCCTCGCGGACGTAGCGATCATAGTGCTCCTTCATCCGTTCGGCCATTAGAGTCAAGGCAGCGGTTGCATCCTCCCTTGCCTGCCACAGCTCCTCTCTTCGTTCGTCTGCCGTGGGCACTGCCGTAGACAACATCGGAATGTGGAACTGGGGTTCAAAGCCGTACATCAGATAGAACGGCGAGTACCCCGTCGACGAGTGTTGGTGTGAGTTAAAGGCAAACTCTGCAATCAGCAGCCACTTGACCCAGTCGTCGCGGCATCGAGAGCAGTACATTCGTAAGTAAGCCTCTATCTCCTGGTTCCATCGTTCCGATTGGCCATCTGTCTGGGGATGATAGGCAGTTGACATTGCGCTTTCTATACCGAGGCCTTTGAGGATTGCATGGAAGAGCTTGCTTGAGAACTGGGGTCCACAATTGGAAATGATCTTTCGTGGTAGTCCATGCAGATGGAAGTGTTCTCGGATGAAGTTATCTGCAGCTCCTTCTGCGTCGATCTCCTTGGTGCACGGAATAAGATGGATCATCTTTCCATGCCGATCAACAATAAGTTGCAGCGCGTTGAAACCATCTACGTCTGGCAGTCCGGTGATGAAGTCACAGGTTACTACCTGGCCTGGGCCGTCGGGGATCTCGTTGGACTGGAGAGGACCATGCGGTTTGGTGTGTGATGTTTTACCATGGCGGCAAGTGTCGCAGGTGTCCACATAGTCCTTAATAAACTTGCCCATGCCCGGCCACCAGTAGTTACAAGTAACCAACTCCATCGTCTTGGCCTGTCCCGGGTGTCCGGCTGGTGGGAGGTCGTGGTGGATGTGTACAATCTCAGCACGCAGTGCATCATCCTTGGGGACATAAACTCAGCCGCAGTAGAGAAGCAGGCCTTATTCAGTGTTCCAGTCCACCAAGTCATTCTGGAGACGCGCTGGTCCAAGACTGTCAAGTTTGCTAAGTGCTTCCACCACCTCCTGCTCGCGATCTTCACACTCGCGGATACGTCGAAGTAGTGCCTTGTCTGGGACCACTGACAGGTGCCCTCGCTTGGCTGCCAATACTCGGAAATGTTCGGGTTGCAACAAGACACGTCCGACATTGTCATCTGCATCATCTTGCTGGTGGTCAGGCCTGCGCGACAGTGCATCGGCCCTACCGTTGGAGGTGCCAGGTTTGTGTGAGATAACAAAGTCGAATCGCGACAAGTAGAGAGCCCATCGTGCCTGCCTACGGGTGAGGTTCTGTGCTGTATGCCAGTACTCGAGGTTTTTGTGGTCTGACTGGATCTCGAACACGCTGGGTAGTCCTTCGAGGTAGTGGCGCCAGGCTTGCAAGGCGCGGATGATAGTGAGCATCTCCTTGTCGTAGATCTCATAGTTGTGTTCCGCATCATTCATCGATTTGGAGTGGAAGGCAACAGGGTGCCATTTACCATCCTCCCCCTCCTGAGACAGAACCGCACCCGTTGCGAAGCCTGAAGTGTCGACTTCAACCCGAGTGTTACGGTCTGGATCGTACATGCTCAGGACAGGGCTCTCGGTGAAACGACGTTTAAGCTCCTCAAAGGCAGACTGCTCCTCTTCTCCCCATTGCCATGTGGTGTTGCCCGTGAGGCGATCCAAAGGTTTGCAGATAGCACTGAAGTCCTTAATGAACCACCAATAGAAATTCGCAAAGCCGTGGAATTTCTGTACATCTGAGGTGTTCTGAGGGACTGGCCAGTCTGCGATACCCTTGACCTTCACAGGGTCCATCTCCACACAGTTCTCTGAAACAAGAACACCAAGGTATTCCACCTTAGGCTGTTCGAACTCGCACTTCTCCGGCTTACAGAACAAGTTGTTCTCCTTCAGCCATTTCAGGACCTCACACACCAGAGTGCGGTGCTCCTCCATGTCATTGGTGAAAATGAGGATGTCGTCGAGATAGATAGTGACTTTGCCTAAGACAATGAGGTCCTTGAAGATGTCGTTCATAAGTGCAGAGAACGTGCTGGGCAAATTGGCTAGCCCAAAGAACATGACATTTGGTTCGAACAGTTCCCAGTTGGTCACAAACGCGGCCTTCCACTCATCACCAGCTTTGACCCGCACGTTGTTGTACCCCCAGCAGATGTCGAGCTTCATAAAGTACTTGGCCTTTTTGAGTCGATCCATCAGGTCCGAAACCAGCAGCAGTGGGTAACGGTTCTTAATGGTAATCTTGTTCAGCCATTGATAGTCCTGGACTGGACATAGACTGCCATCCTTCTTCTTGACAAAGAAGAACGGCGAGGACATCGGCGACTTCGACTCCTGAATATAGCCCTTGGCCACATTCTCGGCAAGAAACTTGTCAAGCTCAACTTGTTCGCTTGGTGATAGGGGATACACCCGGGAGTGGAACATTTTCGCGTCCGGCACTAGTTCAATTGCATGGTCGTAAGGCCCGTGTTCTGGTAAACATTCGGATGCTTCCTTCGAGAACACATGCAAGTACTCATGGTAGTGCTTCGGTACGATCTCTTCAACAGGGTGAACCTCCTTCTTCTGGTACTCTTGTTCAGTGAGTTGTTGAGAGTATGTGTATGTTGCTGAAGCAAATAATTGTGGAGTACCATAAAGGCGTTGTCCATTGTCCCATGCGCTGAGAAGAGATTTCTCAGTTCCATCCCACCGTGGCAGGAATCCTGGTGGCCATGGCCATTCCTCATCTTCTCTATCCTCCTCTGCCATCGCGGCTGCACATATCCTTCCAACCTTCCTGACCTTCCTTACCCGTCGAGAACCTTGGCGCGCCGTAAGCCGTACCTCCGTATCACGTGCTTTGGTTTCAACAGGTTTGGATGCCTTCGGGTTGGCCGGACACGTCTCTGGACATCTTGATAGATGCAGTGAGCCACGTTCCCAATCTACTTCAGGGTTGTGCTCGCGTAACCAGTCCAGGCCGATGATCACATCCTCCTCTCCGATGTCTGTCACCACAAACACCACCTTCTCCCAGTGGTCTCCAATCACCATATCCAATACGGGAACCTCACTAATCATCCCATCACGGTTCTCTGTACCGTCAATGTTGTATAGAGGAATTGGCCTTGCCAACTTCCTCGTTGTAACACGATTCTCTACTATGAAACATCTATGTAAGAACTTAGTTGTAGCTCCACTATCTACTATAGCTATGATGTCCTTATGCCGCTGCTTGCCAATTAACCGTACTGGTATGTGAAAGTGTTGACCATCATGATTCACTTCATATACGAACGATGAACCTAGTACAGAAAACCGACTATTACTACAAGAGCCAGCACGTGCAGCATCCAATGCGGCTCTAATCAAAAACCCTCCTTCTTGTCCGTCACCGTAAGGGCAGCGATTTTCTCCTCCATTGCCTTAACCTGCGCTCGCAGCGTGTTGATCTCCTCGGTCCCGGCCGACGATGACGATGCGGTTTGCAGTTTGTTGACCCTAGGCTTGGGGCACTGGAACGAACGGTGTCCTTCCTCACTGCAGTTGAAGCAGGTTCCTTTGAAAGGCCTCCTACTTGTGCCCGTAGCCACTGCCTTTTCGCCCTTCTTCTTCCATCCAAACTGCTTCGGCCGTTCTTCTTCCCGCATGGCCAGAGCCTGATCGATCGACAGGGCCACCTTCTGGATCTTCTCGACGGTGTCGATGTCGTGGGCTCCCTGTGCGAAGATGTCCTGGATCTTGTAGGGCAGGCCGGTGCGATAGCGTTCATGCTTGTCATAGTCGCTGAAGTCCGTGCGGGCAGCGATGGCGTTGAACTCGGTTGTGTAGTCCTTGACCATGCCGAGCCTGTGCGAGGTTTTACACAACTTGGTGAGTTCCACGGTGGCAGCTTGTTTGTTATCTGCCACACAGAAGTGTGCCTTGAAGTCGGTTTCGAAAGCCGCATAGTCTGCCCAGGGCATCGTGCCCGTGGTGACTTTGACAATAAACGGACCGGCCCATGCAGCAGCTCCCTCCGTTAGCTTGTTAAGAACCGTGACCCAACAGATCTGCGCATCGACACCTTGAGCCGTTAGAGTGGTGTGATAGATCCGAGCCGAGGCGACAAAACGAAGACCATCCTGTGCAGATTTTCCATCGTACTCTCGTGGGGCAAGCTGGTTGAGGAGTTTGGAGATATCGAACAGTGCAGGTGCGGGGGTGGTCATGGCTGGAGCAACCCTTGGTGCGGGTGATGGTGCCCTACTGGGAGACGATGAGGATGAGGATGAGGGTTCTGAGGGGGTGTTGAGGACAACGGTCTCTCGTTCTGACTTCGGTTCGACTACTGGTTCCTCTGGCTCTTCTGACTCCGGTTCCCTTTCGGTCTTTGGGAGTCTAGAGGTCGAAGCAACTGGCGATCGGTCTGATGAGGATGCAATATGTTGTCGAACAAGTTCTAATGCGACAGGAAGGGAGATTTCTCCGGTACGAGGGGATCTGGACGGGGTTGCAGCAGGAGTGGGTTTGCGACTCACAGGTCGCGAGGGTACACGGGAGGGTGGCCTTGACGTTGGACGCGAGGCCAGTCGAGATGAAGGGTTCTTGGCTGCAACAGCGGCCGCTCGATGAACTGGGGGACGGTCTGGGTCTCTTGGAGCAGGTGGCGGTGGATTAGCAATGTGTGCAAGGATTAACTCCTTCTGGTTGTTGATCGTAGCATGTCGAGGAGCGATGGCTTCGACAACCGCCGGGTTCTCCTGAATAGTGTGGGTTCTATGTGGGCACGGTTGCTGATTACAGACCCTCCAGTTGTTGTGGTCCTTGTCCCAGTGTTCGTCGTGAACCTCGGCCGGGTGAAATACGTGTGCAGACTTCTGACAAGCCACGGTGTCCCAGGGGTGAAGTTGGTAAGGGGTAGGGAAACTCGCTTCCTGTCCAGGAATCAAACGGCAGGTGCACGATCCAACACTGTCTGCTCAGCCTCCTCGGCCTATTGCTGTGTCTTAACCTCCAGGGACACGAGCCCAGGGGAGTTCTGCCTTGGCTTTGTTTCGCCACCTTTCTCTAGCCTCCCACGCCGTGAGGTGGACCACTTCTGTCAGTGCCGGGGTCTCGGGTTAGGAGCTTTCCGCGCACTGTACCACTAAAAGTGGCAAGCCTCGAGTTGAATCAAGACCACATCCGATGGTGTGACTAGAGCGCGCACTATGCTAGGCCAACACAGAGGATCTATGTGCGTACCGTACGAGAGGGAAGTGATAAACGTGTATAAACTCCAAGAAAAGGGGGTGTTGCACTGGTGCTCGTGTAGGAAGTTTCGACCTAATGTTACAACTGAACATCGAGTAAGGATCAGGGATATGCACGAGACGAGCAGGAGCGCCGACGAGCACTTGTGCAGCGAGAGCGGAGCAAAGCTCGACGGTCAGGGCTGGAGACAAGATGTATTGAGTGAAGTATACTACAAACGAAATACAGCGAGGCTTACCTGGAGACAAGAGGTCGAAACTGAGGTCTCCAGGTAGCAAAGTACAGGTCTTATATACATGTACACAACAATGGAACGAGCGGACAATAGGTAACTAGGGTCGCGAGAGAACAGGGGAAAACAATGGATGTAAGTACAATAGCGACAGTGGAACAATGGTCGTAAGTACAATAGCGACAGTGAGACAATGAAAGCTATTGTACTGAGGGACAAAGGACGGGTTACAATGCAACGGAGGACAATGGGAACAACATGAGAAGTAAACAGTCCGAAAAAGGAAACTCAGGCGCTGGGTAAACAGCGCCGAATGGAAGTGTTCGTAACATTACTCTCCCTGAAGTTGGGTGCATAGGCAATGCCAATGTTTCCTGTCCCTCTCAGGCACCTACGAGGTGTTGAACCTGGGTGGGGCAAAGGCCCACACCCGGGTGCAACTCTAGCAGACGCTCCGCATACTTACCTGGATGTGGGTGTTAGAAGCTTGCGGTACACGATAATGTACGTGATAGGAGGAGTTAAAAGAGTTTTTCATTCAGCTCATAGAGAGCTGTCTTATATACTACTGTAGAGTACAGGATTATATAAGAGTCCGTGTGATCATTGTTGTGATCACAGTACCAGTTACTTATGGTAGCCGGTGACCATACGGTATAGTTGCCCGATTGGGCTACAGGGCGGCTAAAGGCCAGGTGTTCGGTCCGACCATCCGCCAAACCTTAATATTTGGTGGAGGCCCATCAATTCCGGATGTTCGGACTGTAGCACAGTCATTACTGACATGCGCTAGTTCAACACTCCCCCTCGCTAAGTATTCGTATAGGTACGTAAGTGTACTAGGCGCTCTAAGCAGCCCGGGGAAAGTGGAGACCAAGTTGCGAGCGAAATTTAATGAACTTCGCCTCGCCTAAGTTCTTGGTGAAGATGTCGGCAGGGTTGTTATTTCCTTAAATAAAGAAAATATCGACAATACCCTTCTCATATACTTCTCGGATGTAATGATAGCGGATATCAATGTGCTTAGACCTCAATTCCATAACAGGGTTGGATGCAATAAAGATCGACCCTTGGTTATCTCTGGAGAGTGGTATATGATCCATATGGTAGCCAAGTTCAGCAAGCAGGTTGCGAACCCAAACTACTTGGCGGCTGCAATCACTCATCGCCATATACTCAGCCTCAGTTGAGGAGTGAGCAATAGTCTTCTGTGCACGTGAAGTCCACGAAAAAATCCCGTTCGCTAACTTCAAAAAGAAGCCTGTTTGCGATCGTCAGGTATTGGGGTCCGATGCCCAATCTGAGTCAGTACTGGCAACAAGGCCAGCCTGAGAGTTACCCTTGTAGACCAGTGAATAATCCTTGGTCCCAATGAGGTATCGGCAAATATAGAGTGCACAATTAAGGTGATCTTCGGACGGGTTGGACGCAAACTGTGCTAGTTTGGTCACGGCGAATGCCAAGTCCGGTCTGGTCCCTAACATAAGATAGAGTAAAGATCCAATAACCGTCTAGAACCTAGAGCGTAGCTCCGGTGTCACCTGCCCTTTGTTGGGCATAGGTTGGTAACCAGCAGGAAGTGGGGTTGGAGCTGGTCGTACGTTCGTCATACGGCAGCGTTCCAGTACTTTCTCCAAGTAGGCGCATTGATCCAAGTGGATACTGCTGCCTCGGTGCACAATACGCATACGCAAGAATTCACTTGCGTCGCCAAGATCGCGGCATTCCCATTTCTTTATGAAGCGAGCTTTCAGTTGAGCTACAAGCTTCCGGTCTCACCCACAAAAGAGCGTATCGTCAACATAGACGATAACAACTACAAGTTGACCATCGGATGATCGTTTGGTCACTGATCCACTACTTATTGCAGTCCACTAATCGCAACGTCCCGCACGGTTCTCGGGGACCAATCGTCAGTATGTTATAAACATGAGTAGTGATCGTGTACCGACCAGACATGACCGTACTGAGAGAGATGTTCTGTGTAGCCTTCTTTGCATTGGTTGCCGTCGCCGCAATTGTGGAGGATTCGGCAATTCCGGCAATGGCTGGTGGCCAAACATTTCATTATATTTGCGCCTATTTGTCCCAAGGCGCGGTCTCAGTTGTTCAGTTTTTCTTCTACGGCTGATTCCACAGCTGATTCCTCGTGCGAACCATAGGCATCCTCGCCCTGGAAGAAAATCCGAATCACACCCTCGGCCGGACAATGCTAGTACTGTCCATCACTGGTATTCTGCTAATAGTACATCATGATTGGATTATCAGGTGCTTGACACTAATCCAGAACGAAGATTAATGTTTGTTTAAAATGGGCCTTTCTTACATCAGCAAAAGTGCGAAAATATCCTCCAGGAGTGCAGGTATTGTCTGAAGTAAGCATTGAGGCACCAGAATGTGATGGATTGCACTGCCAGGCAATCCTCGAAATCCTCACAATCCACACAATCCTTGCAATATTTTTCCGAGATTGCACGGGATTTTGTGGTATGGCATGGTCCTCTTCTGGTTTGTATGCCAGTGTGAGGTAGCTCGGATAATGTGTTGGGTTGTGTACATTGCCTTCTTATGCAATCCGACAGGATACTTTTGCACTTTTGCTGATGTATAAGAATTCAATCGTTGGCTGGATGTCGCCCATCGCCGGTGTACAATTTTTCAGTTCCTGATGGCGGACGGCATCAGTGGCTCCGCGACCGGTTCTCCCGGCTAATGTCGCTCAATTGACAATACCTAACCAGCGGCAAAGAGGTGGGGAGCAGGTCACTAGATCCCTTCGAGCACTCATCACTGAATGTCATGATCATCCCCTTCTATTTCTATTTGCAACGGGTGGCGAGGCTATGTCGGCTGATCCGATACTTTAGGTGCCGTATCTTCAATGTCTCCCCGGATCTGGATATCCGCACGGCATGAATTGACCGCTAATATCTGGTAAGCACATTCCGTCCTATCCTACCAGGGTAATTCTGAAACTACAAGACAAGGGGATGGGTAAAAAAGTCGAGGCGACAGACTCCTACGTACCGGACCTGCGCCTGAGATAACACGGTTGAAAGGCAACAGAATCCCCGCGGTCATGGCATGACCCGAGCCCTTGGCTTGTCTGTAGGGGAAATTTCTGGTATTCTAATTTCCCATTCCATGCGACGGGCTATGGCGGTGGGAAAGCTGCTAAAACTTCAGTAACAGACGGACCCTTCGACTGGCTGGCCCGGAATCTGGCCCCAGCCCCTCGCACCTCGTCCCATCCCCTCCCTTCTATTCCAAACACCACAGACACCTACAAGGGCATTACTGCCTGGCATCCCACATTTCCTTCTTCGCAACCCTCCTCCACTCCTCCAACTCCCTATAAAAGGGGTTCTCATTCGGTACTATTTGACCACCACACTTATGTTTTTCGCGCTCCAATATTTCATTGTCAAGCGCAAACTGACATCTTGTAGCATGGGGAACTGCATCTCCCGTGCTCTCTCCTACCTTAAACACACCATGCTGTCGTCCTCGCAGACCGACTCGGACTCGGAATTCAGCTATGAACTGCTAGACTACCAGGTGAGCTCTTTCCAGCTTTCCGTCTCTACGTCAAACAGACTATTCTTCCTATGCTACAGCGGGAGCCCGTTACCAAACCACAACCTTTGTCTCCACTGCCTGGAGCTGCTTGCCCCCTCTGCGGGTAAGCAAGGCCATCGTGCTCTCTGCAGATCACGTTCTATAGTTCTTAGGTAATCCCATTCACCCATAGGATTAGCCCCGAGGGCCAAGTCACCTTCCGTGGCAAGGACAAGCATACCTTCCTCTCCAAGAATGAGGATGACATCCCAAGCCAGGCCGAGAGAAGCCGCGGTGTCACATATTCATTTTTCGCTGGTGAGGTTTCATTTTTCTTACGGCGCACTTTATTTCTTCTCTGATTTGATCACGCAAAAGAATGTATCGCAGAACCCCCTCCATCCCATAACCTCGGTGTGGGCGAACCGTGGTACACCATCACCGTCGGGCCCAAGGTTGGGGTCTTTACGGAGTCAGGATGGTAAGCCCTTTTATTTTTTCCCGTTCTGTTCTGCATTTTTTGTTGAGGGTCACTGTGGGAAGCGGATGGAGTCTTACTACGCTTCCAGCATGGATTGGCAGTGGGTGATCCACGACACCTACTACCAGGCTCTTCACGGGTATGAACATGCAAAGCTGTTTGGCGAAGTCACTGTTATTGTGTAGTACCTCCATCCCATTAAGTATAAAGTATATCACAATGTTTCATTTACGCCAGTCGCAGTGCAGCTGCTCATGTATAATACATCTTTGTGGCGGTCAGTAGGGATCAGGCTTGGCCTCATCGGCGACCTTTGAATACCGTCTACGTGATTCCTTTATGGACAACGGTAGCGTACAGATAAAACAATATAGGCAGTCAGAAAGAAATTGTACATGTTCTAACAGCAGAAAACCAGTCCATTGGTGAAATCCAACGAGGTCGGATACACCGGGACAGAGCCCCGCGAGACAGGGGGAGACTCTGATACAGTCAATACTATAAAATAGAAACAGCATCAGGAAACCGCTCAGTCTCCGGGTGGAGTGGGATTTTCCATGGTTCCGGCCCGCCACCACTGGATCAAAGTGATCTAGCCGATGCTCGATGGAGACGCCTGCCTCTGTACAGAGAACCTGTTATGATATGAGCTAGCGCGCCTAGTAGTACCACCTGTAATGACCTTTACGACCTGCCCTGAAGCACCTGGTCTGTGTGCAGGCTGCAGCACAATATATAAACCACTCTGTAGCTGCGGTAATTCCCCAGCTTCGAGTTGGTCTTTAGTCCTCCAGTCCTTCACTTATTGCTAGCGTGTGGTCTGACCTTATCATAACTCGAAGCTACCCTCTCATCAACCCATGGCGTACCATCTCCGTTGCCAACCGTGGCGTCCTCATCATCCTCCACTCCTCTCACCGTCCCAAACACCCAGCTCATTGTGTGTCTCACTGATGGCACCACCCATCACCTCGTCCCCATCAACACTCTCACCGACTCGTCGCTGCCGTCTCCGTCGTCGACACCACCAATCCCAATCCCACCTCCGCCATCGGTCCCCAGCCCCCGCCATTGACTCTGACTCTGACTCTACCGAATCTGCTACTACTGTTAACTCAGACTCAGACTCTGACTCCGACATCGGCATAAACAACCCTACCACCATCACCGTTTCCCGACACATCAACCCAGTGCATGCTGCCTTCATCCAAACAAGGATCAACACCCTGCTGTTCCAAGGAACAGAAGTCACGGTGTACGTCTCCCGATCCCTTTACCCCGTCCTTCCCAGACACGTCAT
Organism: Ganoderma lingzhi; assembly: GCA_026283605.1. Classification (NCBI taxonomy): domain Eukaryota; kingdom Fungi; phylum Basidiomycota; class Agaricomycetes; order Polyporales; family Polyporaceae; genus Ganoderma; species Ganoderma lingzhi. The sequence goes on from JAPJYM010000011.1 coordinate 1,276,895, forward strand.
CTTCCGTTTTCCTGCCACCCCGACGTCTCCCGCCTATTCCCTTTATGGCATCATCGCATCAGTACAACCCACTTACTGGGAATTCCATATAATACTTACACCTTACGTCACCGATTAGACCGCTATTTTGCACGTAACCATAACCATTCTACCGAGTAGTCAGTGACCATGTGTCACAACTCGGCGCAGGAGACCCCGGTTAGCCATACCATGGTAAAACTGCTACTATACCATATCACACGCACACGTACCGTACGCTTACGCACACCTTTTTTATCTAGTGAATGGACCCTTAGGATCAGCTGCTTGATTCGTATCCAACTCTGTCACCATCACCCCCACCGGTTTTCCGTGCTATATACGCGTGGGAAGCTAGGGAAACACGGCTTGCGCAAAACAGCGACACTGTCAATTCCAGAAATCAGACGATATTCGAGTCGATGCACACATCCTCGACAACAGTCTCAATCAGTGTCATCAACAACCGTGTCCCCACCGGTACAAAAGTGGTTTACCGCTTGCCGTGAAGAACTAGAGGCTCTTCGCAGCCGCAATGTCTACTACTTGGTCGACCGACCAAAAGGCCGGAAGGTCGTGAAAAATTGCTGGGTATTCGACATCAAAACTGACGGTCATAAGAAAGCCAGACTTGTTGCGAAAGGCTTCTCCCAAGTTGAAGGCGAAGACTTCGACAAGATATTCTCCACAGTTGTACGCTTTGAGACAGTCCATCTCATTATAGCACTCGCGGCACTCGAGGACTGGCATATCTCAGGCCTCGATGTACGCAGTGCCTATCTTTATGGCAAACTGGAGGAAGAAATATACATGGAGCAGCCAGAAGGGTTTCGCGCCCCTGGCACCGAGCACAAAGTCTTCAGATTGAAGCGTGCTCTATATGGGCTTAAGCAGACAGAACTTGCATGGTGGCGCACACTGTCTGAGTCCATGCAGTTGATGGGCTTTAAACGGCTCAGCAACGATGCAGGTATATACATCTACAAACGATCATCCGATGGTCAACTTGTAGTTGTTATCGTCTATGTTGATGATACGCTCTTTTGTGGGTGAGACCGGAAGCTTGTAGCTCAACTGAAAGCTCGCTTCATAAAGAAATGGGAATGCCGCGATCTTGGCGACGCAAGTGAATTCTTGCGTATGTGTATCGTGCGCCGAGGTAGCAGTATCCACTTGGATCAATGCACCTACTTGGAGAAAGTACTGGAACGTTGCGGCATGACGAACACACGACCAGCTCCAACCCCACTTCCCGCCGGTTACCAACCTATGCCCAACAAAGGGCAGGCGACACCGGAGCTACGCTCCAGGTTCCAAACGGTTATTGGATCCTTACTCTATCTTATGTTAGGGACCAGACCGGACTTGGCATTCGCCGTGACCAAACTAGCACAGTTTGCGTCCAACCCATCCGAAGATCACCTTAATCGTGCACTCTATATTTGCCGATACCTCATTGGGACCAAGAATTATTCACTGGTCTACAAGGGTGACTCTCAGGCTGGCCTTGTTGCCGGTACTGACTCTGATTGGGCATCGGACCCCAATACCCGACGATCGCAAACAGGCTTCTTTTTGAAGTTAGCGAACGGGATCTTCTCATGGACTTCATGTGCACAGAAGACTATTGCTCACTCCTCAACTGAGGCTGAGTATATGGCGATGAGTGATTGCAGCCGCCAAGTAGTTTGGGTTCGCAACCTGCTTGCTGAACTTGGCTACCATATGGATCATATACCACTTTCCGGAGATAACCAAGGGTCGATCTTTATTGCATCCAACCCTGTTACGGAATCGAGGTCCAAGCACATTGATATCCACTATCACTACATCCGAGAAGTATATGAGAAGGGTATTGTCGATATTTTCTTTATTGAAGAAAATGACAACCCTGCCGACATCTTCACCAAAAACTTAGGTGAAGTGAAGTTCATTAAATTTTGCTCGCAACTTGGTCTCCACTTTCCCCGGGCTGCTTAGAGCACCTACTACACTTACGTACCTATATGGATACTTAGCGAGGGGGAGTGTTGAACTGGTGCCCAGCCACCGGACACGGGCTTCGGTCCGTGGTTCCGGAAAACCTTACTCACCATTGTAGAGTAAGGTTTTCCGGATGGTCGGTCCAAACACCTGGCCTTTAGCCGCCCTGTAGCCCAATCGGGCAACTATACCGTACGGTCACCGGCTACCATATATAACTGATACTGTGATTACAACAGTGATCACACGGACTCTTATATAATCCTGTACTCTACAGTAGTATATAAGACAGCTCTCTATGAGCTGAATGGATAAGTCTTTTATCTCCTCCCATCATGTACGCTATCGTGTACTGCAAGCCTCTAACACCCACATCCAGGTAAGTATGCGGAGCGTCTGCTAGAGTTGCACCCGGGCGTGGGCCCTTTTCCCCACCCAGGTTCAACAAAGTCCTCGATGTGGTTCTGCCAGACCCACGAGTGTGTGTCCATCAGGACCAGCTCATCGAAGCCGCCAATGCTGGCGAAGATGGTCCTCGTGTGGTCCCCACCGTCGGTCAGGTTCGCGTACCTCTTCAGGTCTTCCGTGCATAAGCAGTTGATGCATTCAAAGATATACTAGATATAATCCAGTCCTTTATTGACCTGTGCCGTGGATAATCGGGGCGTGCATACCTTTTGCACCCTCGGGTGCCAAGCGATAGCCTCCACAATCATGGCTTCCATAAGGTCGAGGCCATCATCAGCAAACTAGGCGGGCGAATTGCAAGCGCCTATAGGTTTCGTAGGGGCCTGTAGGCTTCGTAGGGTATCGCAACTGCCCCACAGACTCCTATAAGAGTCCATCAGGCTTTGTAGGGACATGCAGTATGCTGCACACAATCTTGTAGGATCTTGTAGTAGGGCCGCGGCCAAATTGTAGACACCTGCAAGGCGCTGTATCGTGCCCCCTGCCTCAAGATAGGGTCTTGTAGTTAGTGCTATGGGTCGCTATAGGGCCCTATGGATTCCTACCAATAACGGCGGGTAATGCTGAACAGATGATCTGGTTTACAACTGGCTGGACCGCAATATTAATGTGCAAATATAAATATAATATTTAATAAATGCTTCTATGGATGATACAAAATCTGTAGTTATACAGGAACACAGGAATCCGGCCGGATGCGCCCCACAGTGCCGATATTCTGCGAACACGGGGTACGCTCTGACGAGGAAACACGATATAGTGGAATGGAAGCACTGCTCACCCGATGGCTAATGGTCCGACTATTGGGATGGGCGCGGAATGGTCGGGAGCGAAAGAAATGCCAGGAGCAATTAGGCAGAGACAAACACGTAAATGGCAACGGACGTATTGACAAACTTACCTACCTAAATAAATGAACATGGAAAAACATGCTTTGCTTTGAATTCCTGGAAGCGACCGACGACGCACCTGAATGCCTGGAGACGACTCGGATAACTAGACACGCACCTGAATGTCCCGGGACAACAACCATAGACGCACCTTAGAGCCACAAAGTGCTAATATCAGGGACGTACCTCGGAAAAACGTCGCTCGGGGGTATGCACTACACACCTAATATCGGAGGAAACCCCGCCAACCAGATGAGCCCGACGCAACACTCCTAGGACAGTGGGGAGGCAAGAGTAAATCTCATGGAGTGGGGAACGCAGAGGACGGACGGGAAGATGGTGGATGGGGGGAAAGTCGTGTTGGGGTGAACTCCATGGAGCCTGTGTCTATATTGGGAATCGGACGCGACTATGACATCTTGCTAGACTTACTGACTTATCCACTCTTGCCTACACACATGGAGGCTCGAAACTTGTTGGGGTCACCCAGCAAGCGGCTGGGGTAGGGGTTGTCTCCCCACTGGATCAGCAGGTACTCCGGGGCAAGGGCGATATAGGCTAGCATGGGGTTCGGAGGTTGATGCACCTGTACTAAGCGAGTGAAGAGGATCGATATTGTTTACAGTGCACAAAGGAAGATTTCAGAGACAAAGTGGCAAGTGCGGAAGAGAGCTCGAGGTGTCGGTCAGAAGGCGTTCGTGAGGAAGAGCCAGAGCGCCCTCTCTCGAACTTCCTGTGGCTCGGGCCGCCGGGGCCCCGGGCACTGTAGCGCCATGTAATTAATGGGCGTATCCGCCGGATACCTTGCATCGCTATGTAGTGGTCAAGCGTGCCTGGTGTACGAACTGTAAAGTTCTATAATAGTGTATCATCCACGATATAATCCTGCAGGCCGACGTCGTATCCTGCTATTTGCTCCAGGGCCTTCCAGGGTCTCGCCGGACCCTGCGAAATTACTACATTGCTCTGTAAGCTTCGTAGCGCCATGCATCGCCTTGCAGGTAAGTTGCACTTTTGCTGATGATGCTCGCGGGCTTCCTCAGGAGTCTTGTCGATGGGGACCACCCACAGGCTATACCAACAATGAGGCTTACGTTCGCGCATAGTCATAGGTCGGCTTACCAGTGCCCGTGATGCACTAATTTGGTGGGGTTGCATCTATCCACTTTAACATAGTAGTTAGACGTCGCATTGGGTGGAGAGAAAGGGACTAGCGGGTACTTAGTACATACAGCAGACGTCCGCGGCTGTCCGGCTTCGAAGTCTTCTATTGTCGCCTCCCATTCGTCATGACCGCCAGGTGCGTGGGAAGCGAGGAGTCCGCGAGAGCGTGGCATGATTAAGAGTGCTGCGAAAGCGAGAGGGCGTTGGTCCTAGTGAGGGACGGATGATTAGAGAGAAAGAAAGCAGCACAAGGGACAGACAATGACTCACGCACAGGCAGATGAGGACACAATCTATGAGTGATGATGCGGGGCACGGGGTGGTGGTGGAAGATGACAAGTCCTGAGGAGATGGAGGCGGGGTGAGCTGGGTGTTTTTCAGGTGGGTTCTTCTCTCGCTCTCGCAATGCAAAGCCACGTCCCAGATGGATGCGCAAATGGGGAACACCGCGTGGCGACCACATACACGTTCTCTCGCTCCACAATACTCCCAGGTGTGTGAAATCGATCGTGCGAGCACCGTTGGTGCCTATGCGCAATCCCTCTTCCTCAATCAGCAGAATGTCCCATCCCTAGAACCTTGTGTAGCATAAATGACTCATCAAATGAAGACGCACGTGCAAAACATGAGGCAACAATAATGAGAGCCTCGGTTAAAGAGTTTTCCATTGAGGGTGCAGAGGATGCGAACAACGTATCGAAAGAATGAAACCCGAACGTACCTCGGAGTAACCGGCTGGCACCAGTGTGCGATGGCACTCGTTCCGCGTGGGCAGGCACGTAGGACTATCGTCGGTTGCACGCCGACGCCACAATTCGATTCCACGGGGTGCAGTTCAGGATATCTGGCCACCTGTATGGTAAATAATATTGTATAAGTAGTCTGAATTTCTTTACCACTCCCTGTCTGCCGAACGGTAAATATTATTGTAAGTAGTTATACCGTTATCCGCCGAGTGGACTGTAAAGAGACTTCGAAGGCACCAACCAGTAGCTCATACAAGACCCCTTACCGGACGGTTACCATTTTCAGCCCCTAAAGACTGTGAAGGTGAATAACGTATCATTATCAGTCATTTACTCACAATCATGGTGAACCTCATTGTAAGCGGAAAATACCGTCACGTTTATCATATTCGCAAAAGGAGACGCTTTGGGTATTGATTCACATCAACACCATATTCTTTACCGTATTAATCCAAACGGTAATCAGAATTACCCTAAAGGTACGGTAAACATTTCGTGAGGGTACTGTGGTAAATACCGAGAACCGCATCACAATCAAATTACAACAACTTTATAGTCCTATTACATTCCTCGTTTGAAAACACAGTATCAGCGACTGTAAAGCCGATTGTCTCCGAATATCGTAGACGGTCTGACAAGTGTACTGTAAATACATCATGACCAATTCCTGTGTTAACTATCGTAAACCGAGGCGTGTAAAGATATGGTAGACAAGATACTGTAAACAGGTAGACAAGATGCGACGGACACTCTGTACAAGGCCCTCGTAGCGCCGCGACGTGGCATTCCTGAAGCAGGCGGGGCCGACCTGGGGCCGACAGTCAGAGCACGTCGGTCGGGACGCCAGGAGCGCGGGGAAGCCGAAGACCTGGTTCTATGACAGCCAACCCTCATATGCCAGCAGACCATCGCAGATCCGCCGATAGATGCGTAGCGACACCGTCGTCATACTCGAAGCGTTGACTGGCGACTTCTAGTGACTGATCAGGAGAGGTTAAGGAAGGGTAGCGGTCAACAACTCGATGAGTTCGCTCTCTCGTCGCGGGAGACGACGCAACCTGGAAGACGGAATCGAAAACCAGATGTCGCTCGGTGCGCCCTCACGGCCCCAGTTGGGGACCGAAACAAAAGAATATGGACACGTTTGCGAACGCAAGTTCCACTCCACCTTGAGAGCGGAGGCCAGGAATACTTCACGGCGAAGACACCGTCCATCTGTTGGGGAAATATAAGACTCGGAAGAGTGTGGCACTTTGTGGCAGGGAAACTCACAGATGTCCGTTGTCCAAAGTCGTTGGCCTGTACAGCGACACCGTCGCCGATCCAGAAGGGGTGAGGGAACGGGTTGGGTCACGGCGCGCGGTGGCACCACATCGTCCTCCCTCGGGCCCCACGGTAACGAAACCACCTTGATCCGACCCGAAAAGCGCCACCCCAATGACTGGGTGCTGGGAGACTTGGACGGATGTGATCGACTTGTCGCGATGGAGGCGAACCCACGGTGTGCATGACGTGATAGGAACCGCGCTCCTAGTACTGTACTCCGAGACGAAAACTGGTCTTGTCCAAGCGTCGCGACCAAGACGATCCCGTGGGCGATGACACTCCGAGTCGCCTACAAGCACCCACACGGTCAACGAACCGTACAGAACGACCCGTAAGTCGAACACACCTACTGAGTATCCACCGTGGGTACCCGTACTCTCTTGTCGCCATGGCAGCCTTGCGCTGTCGTTGATGCCACTGACCTGACAGTGCCTCTGAGCGATCTAGCTCAACAATTTGCAGAAACGAGCTAGGCGAACTCACCCTGGACCGCTCGGTGACCACACAATCCACGATCAACGTGTCCCCGCAGTACTGTAGTTAGTCCCGGGATGAGGCAATCAGCGTCCAGTATGCCCCGGGCCCGCGAAAGACGCCTATCCCCAATTCGTAGCTGGGAGACTTGGCAGACCAGACATCGCCGCCGCCGATAGGTCTGCCCGCGAACACGTTGCATCATTTTAGCGTCTGCGATCCGGATGTAGTAACCACATACACATACACTTACCACCACCGGCCGCGGGTGGGACAATGTTCGAACGAGAGCATGCAGCCTTTGCCTCATCAGCGAACCGCCGATTCCCCACCGCGTTGACCATCCTGACGACCGTCACAAGCGTCCCGTCGTCCAATACCCATCCATCCTCCCGCAGATCTAGAGCGTCTCGACGGCAGCTGTCACAACAGGCCTTCAGCTCACGGCATCGATATAGACCACGGGTGTCCGTACCTCGACCCGTGGATCGCGCTATAACAGAGAGAAGAGTGTGTGGGTGATTAGAAGATCGACTAGACAATGCCACGACACGAAACCAATCCTCACCAGCTTGGGCACCAAGGCCGTGAGAGCGTCCGGCCGATTTGAGGAGGAGGTGGCGATGGACCAGGAGATGAAGGCGACGGGAGAACAATACGCGGTCGTGAATCTTCACGGACCGTCGACCTGGATTTGCGGAGGGGAGCAGACTGCGGGTAGACAAATGTTCAGTACAACACAAGATACCTGGCAAGTGGAGGCGAAAGGGACATACTAGCTTAGAGAAATAAGCGTGCACTCCGGTGCAACCAAGGAGAAAGAGGCTGAGCCATGGAGGAGGTAAGCTAAGCGACGCGTGCATCGACGTGCGTGCAGGTGCGTGCAGGTGCGTGCGGTGTCGAGCAGGGTGGCTGCTAGTGGTCTAGGTGTGAGCACTGTGAGCGCTTGAGCGGCCACGAGGGAGGGCTTGACTAGCGCCCGTAACCGGAAGTCATCCTGGGCCACTACTAGTACCACTCGCGTCCTCTCGCTCGCATGCTCGCCTCCTCGCACCTGCGCCCCCACCCCAGCAGGGTCTCCGATGTCGAGGGCACGCCCATTCAACCACTCTGGCCGTGTCTTCGCGCTGGAGGATGCTGGAGTCGGCCAGCCCCTCGCACTGCGGGTTCGATGCGAGCCCGCGACCTTGCGGTCTGAACGCACCACGCCTCGGTTCTCTCCTACATACCTCTTCTCCTGCTAGTTACTCTGGATGCGACTCAAGCCCGTCGACCTGTCGTGCCCACTGCGGCATCCCTCCCGGGAGGACCGACACTGGGGACGAGCGATTGTCCGCGACATGTCCCCGGCCTTGGTTCCCAAGCTGGTGAGGACTGGTTTCGCGTTGTGGCATTGTCTGGTCGAATTTACGATCACTTACATGCTCTTCTCTCTGTCATAGCCCGACCACTGGGCTACACGCCCGTTTCTTGTACCGCACAGGCAGGCCCTTAGGGCGATCACCTCGAGGTACTCAAGGTACGGACACCCGCCAGCTATATCACTACCGTGAGCTGAGGCCTGAGGGCTTGTTGTGACAGGTGCCGTAGAGATGCTCTGCGGGACGCTTCGCGATGGTTGCCAGGATGGTCGACGCGGTCGGGAGTCGGCCGTTCGCTGACGAGGCAGAACCGCACGCTCTCGTTCCAGCATCGTCCCACCCACGGCCAGCGATGCATATGGTTAGTGTCCGTGGCTGCTCCATCCGGGTCGCATACGCTAACGTGGTGTGCGTTGCTCCCAAGTGGTCCCCCCGATGGCGGCGATGTCTAGCGTTCCGAGCAACCCGGCCCCCATGGAGGATAGGCGTCGTTGCCTGATCATATTACAGCGACCCGTGGATACTTCGCAGGGTATGTACGCCTTACCGGTCGTTCTCTACGGTTCGTTGACCTCATTGGTGCTTGTAGGTGACTCGGAACGTCATCCGCCATGGGATCATCTTGATCGCGACGCTTGGAGAAGCATTTTCGTGGCGGAGTATCGGTGATAGGGCTCCGACCACGTCTTTCAAACTCGGTCACTCCAGCATTCGGCATACAACTCCTACCATCGCTGTATCCACCTCATTGTTTCAACTGTGTACCTTCCAACGTCTGAGACCATGTCGACGTCCGTGTCGTCGATACCAGAGAAACTTCTCCACTGCCCGACCGGTCTTCCCCGCGCCCTCCTCATGTTCCCAGTCATTCCGCACCATGCCCTTTCCCGGGGACGATGCCACTGGTTTCGTGTGCGCTCGAGAAGGGGGCTCAAGACCCGACTCCCCGCTCCCTTCCCGCTCGCGTTTTACGGATTTCCGCACGGTGCCTTCCTTCGGTTGTTTCGTGAGGCGAGTTCCATCCCCGCATCTACAGCCATGCTGGAGGCCTCCCTGCTTGCAATTGCTCATCCGGCCGGCAAGAAGCGCAAGCTGCAGTTGCTTGGGAAATCCTACCAAAAGCGCCCCCGTGTGGGAGTTATCGATCTCACACCGGGGTCAAGTTCAGACGATCTTACCGAGCCTTGCATCATGAGGCACGTAGACCATGCAGCAGGCCTGTACGATTACGCCTCCATTGGTCTACAAACTGATTAGAGAGGTATGCATCTTCCATTACATCGTTACTATCAACGGATTGAACGGCCTTCAGGTCCCAAGATGATGGGCGTGAAGATGACCACTGGGGTGTGAACTCGTTGTCTTCGCGATACAAGTACGTGTTTCGTTGTCGACGGGAACCTGGGAAGAACGTATATCGCCTATGGCCGCTAGTCACCCTCGCGAGTCCTGGAGGTGCAGCGCGACTTTCAAAACAATGCTTCACCGGTTCGCTCCCAGCCCCCGAACTGGCCATCATGCTCGAGTTACCATCATCGTTGCTCTCCAACATCAGCATCCTGCGCGGCTCGGCCCTGCCCCACACAAACACTTTACGTGCGGGCGTCGACTCGATCGTGACGTTGACTCGGTCCAACTACAACTTCCAGTCGCAACACCCGTACTACAAGCGTGTGGCAGATCAGTTTGAACAACCACGTGCACCCGAACGCCACGCATTTTTTAACGAAGCAACGCGAGTTGGAGCCTGTGCGCGGAGGGAGATCTGGATGCTGGTGAGTCGTCAGGTCTTCAGGACTCAACTCCCTCGCCATCACATTTTTCTTTGTACCGCGCATCCATGTCGGGTAGAGCTGAGGGGACCAGGAAATGAACAGTGGCAGAACACCATACCTCACCCCGCGCTCTCCTGCTCTGTCCGCCCTCGGCACTCACCCACCTCACCATTAGCACCCTGTCCACGTCTCGTCCCATTGACCGCCGCTCCCTTCCCTTCCGACGAGCTTGTTGCGCTCGCATGCCCGTGACGGAGCGCCGAGTCTCCCCTTCATCATGCATCGTGGCCCAGTATGTAGCCATAGGGTCCCTGCGCAGGCCACCAGAACCTGGCCGCTCTGTGCTTTGCTCAACATATATCCCGTGGGATAGTGTGATTCATTCCTTCACGAACACCTTTGTCGCGTCCAAAGTACACTACATTCTCCTACGTTCATCCCTGCTTATGAATAAATGATTATGCATGTGCGTGAGTGCCTCGTGTGGGTTGCAAAGGTCCTGTGGTTGTAACACTATGACCTTTGACGAGCTGACTCGACACTGGATGATGAATCTATAACAACAAAGCAGTACACGAGTAGGAGTGCCCATGAGCCACAAAGGATCCGAATTACACCTGGTTCATACTTACGTCGACTGTGCTTGAAGCGCCTTTCCTACATTTGTGGTGGTCTGAGCGTCGTTATACAGGAAGCCTCCTGGGATGTCAACATCATCCGCATTTCTGCTAATCAAAACGTCGGGTCATTGTAGGCATCCGGGGCAAGCTACGAGCTGCCGACTGCGGGGGCAGTCGCGTTGAGCGGCACTTTTGGGGGCTACGATTATCCTCAACAAACGACTCTTGATCTCTCAATTCATTCATCATAGCAACAATGGATGTTTGGAGTGCCACGGCGGAGGCATATATTGGAGGCTTAAAAGGACGCCTCTCCCGGAGGTGCACTGTGCTCTGAGCCAATACTGAGTACCGAAGTACTGACTTCTCACCGATGCCGCCCGGACCCACCCGCATGGACCACAGCCGCTCGAGGCGTCGGACAAGCCCTTACCCCCAAGTGCCACCTCCGCCTCCGCCCCCACCGTTTCTTTGCGGCCGGTTCGCCAACGACACCGCCAACAACCCTCCAGCGCGTCGGCCCACTTGCCCTCCTCTGCCTCGACGTCGTGCCTACCCGGCCGCTCTACCTCGCCCGCCGTCACCTCTACTCACGTCCACCCCTCATTCATCCCCTACATATGGACAAGAGACTCGTATCCGTTCATCCTCTCCTGCCTCTTCCTCCGCCTTCTTCTTCTTAGATGCTCAGCCCAACGTCCTCTCCCAGTCAACGTCTTATACCTTAGCCGGACAAAGGGCCGGTGAGATTTGCCCACGTCGCCTCACGCCGGGAAGCTCGCCCGCGGATGCGTTGTTGCAGCTCTTGCACAGAGCACGGGAGGTGTGTTGTGTTACATATTCATTGTGTCTTTGGAGGAGCGCAATTCACCTCTGTCCTGTTAGGAGCTCGACACCACCAAGCGCGAGTTGGCCCTGGTACGTGCCATTCAATTTGGTGTTGATATATGTTCAACCTCACACTTCGTTGCGCCTCAAGGAAATCAAGGGCAAGCGCGAATTGTCTGAGGTAAATGCTTTCGTTAGTTTTAATCCTGTCGCATGCTCCAACTCGTTTTTGGCCCATCTCTAGGAACTCGACGTGACTAAGGACGAGCTTGAACGCGTCAAGGGCGAGCTAGTCCTGGTAAGCACTCTCATCACACTCGATTGCTGGTGGACGATCAATCGTGGACTAGGTTCAAGGGGAGCATGCGAAATATGCGAAGGTGGGTTTGAGAGCCTTTCTAAGCATATCAACACGCGCCTGATCTACGACCTTAGTCGGTAAGGGAAGTGCGAGAAGAAACAAGTTGTGGCATATGTGGTCGTCAAATGACATTCTCAGTGCTGTACGCCCTACAAGATTCCATCGATCCCGCACTCTGATTCATGTCTCCATTCAGGCTGGAATGCGGACACAGCTTCTGTTCCTCATGCGTATATGCTTGGTTCAAATCCAGGCTTGAGGAGCACGAATGGGAATATCAGCAGCAATACGATCCAAGAGCTTTCGTCCCGGAGGAGTGGATAGTTGCTCTGCAAGATGAGAGTCTCGAGTGGTTGGTTCGGTTCACCATCATCTCGAAAGTGGATGCATCGCTGCTCAAGGCCGCCCACCCCCATTACACTTGTCCAACTTGCTGCCAGCGCATCAAAAGCACGCCAGTCCCAAATGTCGCTTTGAAACAGGTGTCTCGTCACCTTGATGAGTGCTTGGGCGAAGAATCCGACGGGGATGGACCTGCGGATAGCGCACAAGTGTGGGAGGACCTCTTTCCTTTCAACGTTCGCGAACTCGAGTTGCGGTAGTATGTTGGTGGAGCTTGGAGGGACTCCTGGTCTTTTGTTTTGGCATTGTTTTCTTTTTCAAGACTCCACGCTGGCCCATAGTACTGTCGACTTGATATAGAACAACAGTCGTGACTACCATTACTTTCGTTCAAATTCTCCAACTAATGAATACAAACAATTGACGCCCCTGAGCTTACTTCAACCAACGGTCATGAATTGAATGCCGTCGTCGTCGGTGCATGCGAAAGATGCTTATAAGTCTATCGAAATTCGAAATCGATGCCAGGTGGTAGCGGGATGACGGTCTGCATGTGATAAGGTCAGACCACCCGCTAGCAATAAGCGAAGGACTGGAGGACTAAAGACCAACTCGAAGCTGGGGAATTACCGCAGCTACAGAGTGGTTTATATATTGTGCTGCAGCCTGCGCACGGACCAGGTGCTTCAGGGCAGGTCGTAACGGTCGTTACAGGTGGTATTACTAAGCATACTAGATTGTGTCGTAACATTACCCCCCTCTTTAGCTTCATGTCTCAGGAAGCCGCAAAACGTTAGTAGTCGTTAATATCATGGTTTAACTAGTCGTAAGCAAAGCATCGTATATAGTCCTGTTGTGTACTATTATCCTTAGGGTTTCGTGTTTTCCAGTCGTTATATCTTCGTGTCCAAAAGTCATAAGAGTCTGTATCATATGTGATTATTTGTCCATGTTTGTTTGTAGCTGTGAGTATGTAACGAGTGTGAATGCGCGGCACAAACTTGTTGGCTGCATAGAAAGCGGTAATGAGTTTCTTGGCATTGTCCGTCCGAAGTTCGTCCGTATCTGAAGGTACCCATTCGCGGTCAGCTCGTGTGAGTCCACACCATTGAATGAGGTAATGAACTTTGCGAGATCGGCCTGGTCCTTCTACGATCTTGGAATCTAAGATCGATTCGACTTCTCGATCAGGTTCCAGAAGGCTGGGTACTTCTCGACTGGTCTTTCCTTGATTCGGGAATTCGGGATCATGTGCGGGAGTTAGGAGTACTTCGTTGAATACGGGATGACGTAGCTTCCACTTGGGTGGGAGCTTTAGGCGATATGCACTAGCACCGACTTTTTCTTCAACTCGGAAAGGGCAGTAGCGCTTGTCTTCGAGTTTCTTGTTTGGTCGGTCGGTGGGAAAGTTCTGTGCATCTATGTATATGTAGTCGCCTATCTTGTAGTCTCGTGACGGCCGTCGATGTTTATCGTAATGTCGTTTCATCGCTTCTCGTGCTATCTCCAGCGCCTGCGCTGCTTGCTTTCCGATGCGTTGCATTCGCTCAACGAATTGCTTGGCAGACTCGTTGATGCCGTCTTTCAAAGTCTCAACTCCGGTATTGGGTTCGTGACCGTGAGTCATGAAGAAGGGAGACATCCCTGTGGATGCATGTACACAACATCGGTATGCGAATTCTGCTAGCGGTAGCCATTCGACCCAATCGTCCTGCTTGTGGTTGATGAAGATCTGTAGGTAGGTCTGGATCTCTTGATTCATGCGCTCGGTCTGTCCGTCGGTTTGGGGATGATAGGCTGTGCTGGGATTGCCTTCGATTCCCATCTGTCGGTAGACTTCTTTGGTGAAAGAGGACACGAGGGTGGGGCCTCGGTCTGACCATATGCGCTTGGGCAGGCTGTGAGGTACGACTACGTGTTTGATGAAGAGTCTCGCTTGTCCTTCCGAGTCTAGCGTTTTCGAGCAGGGAATGGCGATGTAGTCCTTTGACTTCATATCGACAAAGACTAGTATGGCGTCATGTCCGTTGCATTCGGGTAGTCCGGTCATATAGTCCATGGTAACGAATTGCCAGTTCTGATCGGGAATAGGGTTGGGGTGGAGTGGTGCGGCACGTGGTTGTCGATCGATCTTGACGCGTTGACACGTAATGCATCCAGAGACGTATTTGGCGACATCTTTTCGGATGGTCGGCCACCAATAAGATCTCATGATCAGATCTTGTGTTTTGGCTGCGCCCGGATGTCCAGCTGCAATCGAATCGTGGTGTGAAGCGATGACGTGTCCGCGGAGATCCGGGTGGTTTGGAACGACCATTTTCCCCTTCCTGTAGATTAAGCCGTCCTCGGCTAATTCCCAATCGTTGTCCTTTCCCAATTTCTCAACGATAAGACGGTCATAAAGGTCCACGTGTTTTAAACACATTGTCTTCAGGCTGTCTGCTCCGTCTATCGTATGAGAAGCCGCAAACCAGTGTGCTTTGAGCAACGTGAAGTCTTCGATCACGGGGCCGGTTTCATGGTCCACGCGTCTAGACAGAGCGTCTACTTTGCCCATGCTACGACCTGGTTTGTGGAGTAACTTGAAATGGTAATTCGAGAGAATTGTCGACCAACGCGCTTGTCGGGCGTTTAGCCGTTGTGGTTTTCGGAAGTATTCGAGATTTTTGTGATCATTATGGATCTCGAATTCTCGAGCGTTTTGGAGGAAGTGTCGCCACTCCTGTAACGCTGTGATAACCGACAACATTTCTCGATCCCAAATTTCGTACCCTTTTTGTGCGGGCGTTAAGGAATGTGATAGGAAGGCAATAGGTTTCCATAGTCCGTTCTGACACTGCGAGAGCTCAGCTCCAATCGCAAAGTTCGAGGCATCGCATTCAACTTTAAAAGGATCTGTGTCATTGGGTATGGCTAACATGGGAGCGTGTGTGATTGCGCCCTTGATCCCTTCGAAAGCGAGTTGATGCTCTAAGGTCCATGTCCATTCATTAAGACCCGTGAGACGATTCAGCGGTCCAGCGATCTTTGAGAAGTCCTTGATAAACCGTCTATAGAAGTTTGCGAATCCGAGGAAACTCTGTACATCACGTTTGCACGTGGGTACCGGCCAATCAGTGACGCCTTTGATCTTGCCCGGGTCCATGCGGATTTCCCCGGGGGCGATGATATGGCCTAGGTATTCGGTTTCTTGGGTTTCGAACTCGCACTTCTGGGGTTTACACGTAAGGTGATTGTCTCGAAGAATCTGTAGGACTTGTCGCACTATGCGTCTGTGTTCCTCTAGATCAGCTGTACAGATGATGATGTCATCCAAGTACACAATGACCTTTCCACGAAGAATCAGATCTTGGAAGATCGAGTTCATCATCGTTTGGAAAGTCGCTGGAGAATTCGTTAAGCCGAAGAACATGACGAGAGGTTCGTATAAGCCGCGATTAGTGATAAACGCTGCTTTTTCCTCATCGCCGTCGGCTATACGAATATTGTTGTATCCCCAACGTATGTCTAATTTGGTATAGTACTGGGCTCCTTTCAGCCGATCTAGGATCTCTTGCATTAGAGGAAGGGGGTACACGTTTTTCCTGGTCAAGGTGTTTAGCTGTCTGTAGTCCTGAACGGGACGCAGTTTGCCGTCTTTTTTCTTGACAAAGAAGAACGGAGCACCCCACGGGGATTTCGACGGACGAATTCGACCCGTGGAAAGATTTTCCTCTAGAAACACATCTAACGCTTTCTGTTCGTCTAGAGTCATGGGGTATATTTTTCCACAATACGGTTTAGCGTTCTCGGTCAATTCAATTGCATGGTCATAAGGCCGTCGTTCGGGGAGAGTGGAGAACGTCGCTTCGTCGAAGACGTCGCGGAAATCTCGATAGTACTCTGGGATCATTTCCTCAAACGTTTGTTCTGCTTTGGCCTCATTCTGCTTGATTGCGATTTCCATTGCTACAGACATTTTCGCACGTATGTGGACTGATCGGGCTTCAAGCCACGATCGAGTTTGTAGGGAGAAGATTCGATCACCAGCGCTGACGACGTGATGGCAAGTGCTCGGGCATCGGTTGAACTCAATGGTTTTGTTTTTCCAATGTATCGACAGATTGTGGTGCTCAATCCAGTCGTGCCCAAGATATATGTCCATTTTGCCAAGATCGGTGACTAAAAGCGGGATTTGTTCCACATGATCTCCGATCTGTAGTTGTACGTCAACGTAATGCGTGATTCTGCCACCTATGTTGGGAGA
The DNA here is from genome assembly GCA_026283605.1 of Ganoderma lingzhi. Taxonomy (NCBI): domain Eukaryota; kingdom Fungi; phylum Basidiomycota; class Agaricomycetes; order Polyporales; family Polyporaceae; genus Ganoderma; species Ganoderma lingzhi. Next base: position 1,293,497 of record JAPJYM010000011.1, read on the forward strand.
TCCATCGGCGTTGAACACGTCAATGGGATGCGGGAATGGCTTAGGTGACAGGCCTGCACACTGAACGAAGTTTCTATTGATACACGAACCAGTGCAACCGGTATCGCAGAGAGCCTTGGTGTCATAAACCTGAAGGGTTTCCAGGTTTTTGATCATGACCGGTATGTCCAGCTGTTTGCTTCCAGTACCTCGTGTGACTTTGAAGTACGTCGGACCGTAGGACATTACTCGGTTGGCGTTAATGGGCGCACTAGGAGTTTTTTCGATTTTTTTGTTATTATTCGACGAGAAATGAAGCACGGGCTCTGACCCGCCGCGCTGATCGTTGCCTGTAGGTTGGCCCCGACGATCAGTCATCTCGTTGTTTTTAATAAGTATAGTGTGTGACTGGGTAGGGTGGGGAATGGTGATGTTGTCCGGTGAATAAGTAGGCATAGGTATAGTACAACCCGGGACGGGTACATCGGAGTCTAAAACAGAAAACCGGTTCTGAAAACTATTGTACAAAGATGGTCGCCACGTGTGTGCGCTCACGTGGGACCGTAGGGAAAATGCTGCTCATATTCGTCCATTTGGTACCGTATCTCGTCATATCCATCCGTATATTCCTCCGGCGTGTGCTGTGGTTCCGGTTCCTCGTGGTAGTTAGGGACCGATACTCCAGCAATTTGCGCAAGGAAGTCCTCAGGGTCCTCCTGATGGAAGTGTCTGATTTCTTCGAGAAATTCCTCACGACTGTCGCGTTCTTCCCATCTGCGCTTTTGTACCGCGGCTGCGCCGGTTGGGTTCGGAATGTGCCACATGTCTCCGCACGAGCCCTTCTCAGTTTGCTTTGCACCGCACTTTCGGCATGGCCGAGCCCTGAGCCGATCAATGTCCATCGGCTGTCCTGCCCCTCCGTACGTAACCCCTGTGCCTGTGCGTCTGTCCTGCAAATCAGCCCTAAGACGGCAGATATTGCTGGATCTTTGTCCAGGCCGGCCACGTAGATCTGGACATCAGACTTCCACTGTTCGAAGTCTGGGCTGATACCGTCGAAGTACTCGGGCTGGGCGAGTCTAGGCGGAGCATAGTTTTTGCTGCCGCGCTGTGGCTGGATTGCCGTGACGAGGTTTGCGATCTCCCCTGAGATCCACGCTTGCGTCGCCGCGTCGAATGAATGGATTTGCACCATTTTTTGATGAGTACGGGGTGACTGGATGATGGTGGGTTGAATGGGAGGCTGGATGGGGTTTTGGGGAGTGGATAGGGGTCTTGTGGTCGTGGAGGAAGCGCGAAGGTCGAGGTTCTCGAGAGCACGGGTGAACCCGTCTGAGTCTGATCTGCGGTGTTCGGAGGGTTCTTGATCGTTGTCGGAGTCTGTTGGAGGTGAGGGTTTTTCCGGGGGTTCTCGGTATTCGAATCGGCTGCTTCCGGCGATCGGGGACGCTTCCGTGGATCTCGAGACTTGGATGGGGATGGGGATGTGTGTGAGGGGAGGGGAAGACTCTCGTTGACGTTCTGGACGGGTCCTTGGGTACGGGCTTCCGGGGCGGACAATGGGCTCAGGGGTCGGCTGACGTGCACGAGTTCTTGCGTGAGCCGTTCCAGGTACCGGAGCTGTTGGTTCCGGTGGCGCTTCGCACGGGATGGGGATGAACTGTGGGGATCGGAACACGGTAGGGTTCTGGCTGTTGTACCGGTGGGGGCACGGTTGTTGATGACACTGTTGGAGCTCGTTGTCGAGGATGTGTGCGTCGACTCGGATGTCGTCCGATTTCTGGAATTGACAGTGTCGCTGTCCTGCGCAAGCCGTGTTTCCCTAGCTTCCCACGCGTATATAGCGCAGAGAACCGGTGGGGGTGATGGAGACGGAGTTGGATACGAATCGAGCAGCTGATCCCAAGGGTCCATTCACTAGATAAAGAAGGTGTGCGTAAGCGTACGGTACGTGTGCGTGTGATATGGTATAGTAGCAGTTTTACCGCGGTATGGCTAACCGGGGTCTCCTGCGCCGAGTTGTGACACGTGGTCACTGACTACTCGGTAGAATGGTTACGTGTAGAATAGCGGTCTGATCGGTGACATAAGGTGTAAGTATTATATGGAATTCCCAGTAAGTGGGTTGTACTGATGCAATGATGCCGTAAAGGGAATAGGCGGGGGTCGTCGAGGTGGCGGGGAAACGGAAGATGACGTGTCCGGGAAGGGCGGGGTAAAGGGATCGGGAGACGTACGCCGTGACTTCTGTTCCTTGGAACAGCGGAGTGTTGATCCTTGTTTGTATGAAGGTGGCGTGTGCCGGGTGGATGTGTCGGGAAACGGTGATGGTGATGGGGCTGTCTATGCCGGCGTCAGAGTCTGAGTCAGAGTCGACAGCGGTGACAGATTCGTCGGAGTCGGAGTCGATGACGGGGGCTGGGGACCGATGGCGGAGATGCGGGGGAGGGATTGGGATTGGTGGTGTCGACAACGGAGACGGCGGCGACGAGTCGGTGAGGGTGTCGATGGGAACAAGGTGATGGGTGGTGCCGTCGGCGAGACGCACGACGAGCTGGGTGTTTGGAACGGTGAGAGAAGTGGAGGATGATGAGGACGCCACGGTTGGCAACGGAGACGGTACGCCGTGGGTCGAGGAAAGGGTAGCTTCGAGTTATGATAAGGTCAGACCACACGCTAGCAATAAGCGAAGGACTGGAGGACTAAAGACCAACTCGAAGCTGGGGAATTACCGCAGCTACAGAGTGGTTTATATATTGTGCTGCAGCCTGCGCACGGACCAGGTGCTTCAGGGCAGGTCGTAACGGTCGTTACAGGTGGTATTACTAAGCATACTAGATTGTGTCGTAACAGCATGTGGAGCCCTGCACACAATTGTCCCCACGTCCGCATGCGAGCGCATGCGCGACGTTCCGGGCCCCACAGCAGGCGATGACGGCGCGCGCAGCTGGGGAGGGTGTATGAGAGGAACCTATCGCGATGATAAGACCAAACCGTCTAAGAAGGGCCAGCTTCAAACACTGGACGGTCGGCTGCGGATCGTGCGTGAATCTTCGGGTACGTCAGATCGTCAATAGTTTCAAGTAATGCTTACCAACGGTTGTAAGAGTTGAACGGACAAACTATCCTGGCGGCAGCCCCTAGGCATCCATTTACACAACGGGAAGGCTGAAGTCGAGATGCGATGTTGGCGGTGAAGACCCAAAGACTCAGGACGGAAACAAGTCCGATATATAGGTTGGGTTGGAACCGAGTCAACCGACTCGCGGTTGGTGACAAGCCAGTCCGCAAGATTGTGAGTAACGGCGTTGGTAGGGCATGTTGATTAGTATTCACTGGCATACTCGTGCATACGATTACATGGCGTAGCGTAAACATATTACTTAACATGATTGAAGACAAAACGGCCCCACCTCTGGAAAACGGGGCGGATGATTTGGTAGTAGATCGCCTGCCCGCACAGTTTCCTGTTGAAGGTGAATATCTCGACATGGGTGGTGCCACCTGTATCGGCTTAGATGCGATAGAAATAGGAGCAGAGGTGGTATCGGGGTCGGGATGTCGTCCTACCGGCTGGATAAGAGTGAGCAGCGAGGTCGGTGAGCTCCAGATGGACGAGTCGTTCTAGGACGTTGGGAAAGGGTACGAGTTTGTGAGACGCCGAGGGGTACAATCCGAACAATTCGGGCTTGAATGACAGGCAGCGGCACACGTGTTGAAGGAGCCGTCGTGAGATGTCCTTTGTACAGCCGACCTAGTTGATTAACAGGGATGCCCGAGCGACGTACCAATGAGTTCGAGGGCATAAACGTAGTCCGGCTTGTTTTTCGGGGCAGGGGGTGTTTGCATGGAGCGTCATAAGAGGACTTGTGTTCGGGATTCCAAGTGCGGAGGAACGAAGGCTGGACGATGTCTAGGGTAGCGCATGCTAACTGGTGCTAACAGTGTACATCTGGTGTTTAGGACATGGCATGGTTTGCTGGACGACCTATCAGGGCAGAAGAAAGGGCGTCGTAGAGCGATTGCGCAAGGAACGAGGACTGTGCAAGGCTTTCCGTCAGGTCCTTATCCTCTACACCGCGCGCGTTGTCGTTTGCGTGACATGGAATTTGGCGAGAGCGCGAGGTTAACAAGAGGTCGCTACAGACGGACGCGAAGGGAGCTACATTGCAGCCGAGAAAAGGATGCTGCAGGCGAGAGCAAGCACGACGGGAGTCTGTCTATTGAGCGGTTGTGTTCATGGCAGGACTTGTGTTGTAGTGCCTACGTTGTTGCTCCCGAGGCTCCAAGGGCGAAACGGACGCGCGGCGGACGAAGGCCTATCCGACTCCGCCCCTTGCAACGAGTGAGCAGACACCGGTTGCCCTTGAGGAAGCGTCGCGAGGGTACCGTAGAAAGATGCTTGGGTGGCCCTAGCCAGAAGGCGGACAGTGAACACGAGACAGGGAGGCATGCCGAGTGAGGTGGGCGAGGGGCCAAAGGAGGATGCTAATCAACGCCTAACGGGGTTTGGGGGCCATCCGTGGACAAAGGCCGTAGGCTGGGAGAACGATGTGAGGGTGTCGCAATCGGGTATGCATCCAATAAAAAAAACCATGCGTACAGGGTTCGTTGTTCCCAAACCCAACTATCGCAGCACCGGGTCCATCTCACCAAAGTATCGGGCGACACTTGTCAGAGCGTTCGTCAGCTTCTCGAGTATATGTCGTGAATACCGAGACGTACCCAAGTGCGCTGAAGGCAAGTGAGTGTGGCGTACCGTTGCGCTGGTGCAGGAAGACGATTGGCCGAACACTGCAACGATGAGCCAAAAACAAGTCAGGGATGGCACGGGGCACGAGTCGGCAACATGACTTGCCAACGAGCACAGTGCCGAATGTGGCTCAGACGGGGATGTGGACGGCGGCGATGTGGAAGGAAAGAGCTCGGTCTACGGACGAGCAACCAGCCGGACCGACAATAGCCATGAGGACGGCATGCCACCGGACCTCGCACAAGCCGGGCTGCAACGCCAGCGGAAGGATTGAGGAACGTGCGGCACAACCAGACACGCGACGAAAGACTCACCGACGAGGAGAGAGATAGCAGAGCCCAGGTGCAGCGGCCTGTCGTCCGAGTCATCCGCACCAATGTGAACACGGGTGGGGCGGGGGCGATGAGGACAAGGATGGCCAGAGGGTCGAGTGTGGGCTGGCATGTGGAGCCTGAGGCGAAGGACGGAAGTGTGAGAAGGGACGAGCTTTGGGACGGGGAGGGCGACCACGGGACTCACCAGTCTGGAAAGGGTAAGGTTGCAAAGCACTATGTGCGGCGACGCCGCGCCCGGATCCGCTCAAGTCATGCTCGCCAATGGCTCGAGGTAAGTAAGCCGCACCGACCGGGCAGACTTGCGGCGACGCTGGACACCACCCATCCGCCGCCCGAGGCCTCCATTGAAATGCAGTGTCTGGGAGGAGATACCGGTGCGGCCCGGCCCCAACGGCCTGGCCAGGCCCGTCCGCTGCGCCCATAGACGGAGCAGACCGTACACCCCAGATAAAGCCACGGATCTGGTCGCATCTGAGAGCACAAACCCGCAATCGAAGCGGCCTATAATCGAGCTCACTACCGAGGATGCGGCGTCAAATGAGGGTCGACTAGACGGTCGTCCATCCGCGCACAAGGGTCCATATTGGAGAGAGCAACAAGCGCGCATCAGCGGCGAGCCAGCGTCAGACGGAGTACAGGCCTCAACTCGTCAGTAGGGCGGGGCTTCAACGAGCTCCAACATTCGCAAGGAGGAAAGCGAACCCCAGGGAAAGTTTCTATGCGGCGCGCGGGCCTGCAGGTTGTGGACAGTGCCGGAATCCGTATGGTTACCACAGTCCACAATGCCGAGGCGGTCCTGGCTGCCGTGCGTCGACGAGGCTGCGGGAGGAACTCGTGCAAATGCCGACACGGCCGATAAGCTGAAAGAAGTTGACTTGGGGTAGGGGCAGAACGACGCGACGCCGAGGATACCGGGTATTAGCATGATCCTGGATGGTGAAAAAGCAGGGGCCGTCGTCATAATCCCAAACGGCAGCCCGACAATGGTGAAGATCTGCCGGTACCGGTCATATGCATACGACGGGAGGCCTGGAAGACGACCAAATTCCCGAGAACGGGCTTCATATCGCCGTGAAAACGTCGCCACCGACGGCTTCGGCAGAGAGACGCACTTGCGTCCACGGGCAAGACCCGACGGTCATAGAGGAGATGACAGGCAGGGCGTGCTCCGGTCTTGCGTCTATGAACAACTAGGAGCCGTTCGTAAGACCATCGATGACCAAGTGAACTTTAGGCCAGGTGGGCGGCCGCCGTAACGCGAAAGAGTCGACGTTGGTATACGTGACAATTTTGAGGGGATGCGGGCAGCCGGGGAGAGTGTTGACTACGGGGTCCACAATGGTGTGGCTCGCGAGAGGGTGTGTACTTTAGCTCTGCGGCAAGGGCAGACGAGACGATATGAGCACACCAAGGCGAGGGGGCGAGGGGGCCGAGTCCCGTGGTTCGACTATCGAAGCGCCTCTTTGTTGCCTCATAACTGTGTCTCCAGCGAGGCCGGTAGAATGTCTCTCGTGTTTGTTGGCGACGATATTCTTGCGTTGCCATCTTTAGGGACATGAGTATCAGCCAAATAATTTGTAACGTGCGTGGGGAGCAAACACGCCGTAAGACGGGACACTCACCCGCAAGCATCAACCGGACTAGAAATGTATCAAGACAAAATACACGATCACGAGGTCCCCTGTCCTGCAGTGTAAGTTATCAAACGGGGGACGTAGACAGAGGAGGACGCACGAGATGTCCGCAAGAATGCGGGACCGCGACCGCTAGCTAGCGTGGTACCTGTCGCGTGTGCAATGTCGTTGGCGCACTGCACGGCCCCAAGAAGCTGACGGCTCCCGTTGCGGGGTCAAGAGGACCGCATATTACGCCAGCCTTGAGGGCAACCCGGTGGCACTGGTCTTGACGCGGGATGGCTAGACGACCATTTATTGAGTAAGAAACGACGAATTAACACGGGCAGAGACGCACCGACGAGTGCGGGGTCCATGGGGCTGGGCGCAACGTAGAATGGACGGACAGACGGGAGAGAGACGGATGGGCGAGATGACGCCTACCCAACGGCGGCAGAATTGAGAGACGTGCGACGCGAGACGGCACGCAGACGGGACACTCACCAACAAGCAAACGGTCAGGGCAGCACGGGTAGTGCAGCTTGTCGCCCGGGTTGCTGTTGTCGAAAAGGTGGGTCGCGAAGGGCGAGCGTACTACCACAGGCGAGGTCGGAGCACGCTGGACTGGAGGCGAATATGAGGAAGGAACGAAGATGACAACATTGGGACTCACCGGTCTGGGAAACCAGGGTTGAGACAAGGCAGACAAACAAGACCGGTAAAGTTGCAGGTGCTGGATCTTGCTCGTGGCGACCATACGCAACTGGAAAATGGCAGCTGCCGGGGTCCGCTCAGGTCATGCCCGCCAACGGCTCGGTGAGCGGAGCTGATCGAGTAGACCGTCCTTGCGGCAGCGCTGGACATCATCCATTCACGCGAACTGCGAGCCCGAACGATGAGATACGACATTAACGAGGGGGTGGAGGAGCAGGAAACTTGCAAGGGAGCAAGTGGAAGACACTGACAGACAGACGTGTCCGACCAGTCTGACGAGAGCATGGTCGCCACGTGGCCTTTCGGACCGGTTCTCATGTGGTGATGCTTATCAAATCCGCGACCCCTGCAATCCGAGCTCGCATACTTAGTGGACATATGCATGGCAAGACGAAACGCGCAATACAAGTTACAACTGACGAGCTACATGTACCCAACAGACGGGTCGCTGCTACAGACAACACCCGTCCCACAGAGTATGTCGGCCCTCTCCGCCGTAGTTGCCTCCTCTGATCTCCGCACCTCATCCCTGCCCTCGCGCAGAGGCAGGTTCTACCGGTCAACCGGCAGCGTTTTTAACGCTCGCCGGAGTGCAAGGATCCCGAGCTGGTCGTCGCGCGACGATTGGCAGGCCTGCGTTGGCACGGCTCCGCAATACTCGCACAAGTTCGCCGGCCGTCAGGGCGCGTCGATGCACGCCCTCGGGACTCGGCGTGTCGCGCCATCGCGCACACGTCGACCACTACTGGACATACCCTAGCTCCGAGCCCGGATCCAGCGGGAGGGTTTGAGTCTTCGCGAAAGGTCTTCGTGACCTCCTATCGAACGAGGCGGATTCCCGGTGTTCGGCAGGGACGGGCGCATTTGGCGGGCCAATATGGCGAGAGCAGTGCGCTGCCGACCGACTCCCTTCCCCCCGGCGGCCGCACGGTCCCCCAAAGAGGCACCTTCGGATTCAACAAGACTTGCCAGCGGCGCACAACCCACCGCAGTGCACCAAGATCATCATCTAGGTGAATCCCTTCCCTGCGTTGCAGTCCGGTTCCTTCGTATATGATAGTATATTTCGCTGGGTTAGGATCACCCGACGCGACGTTACGCATGTCTCCTATCGGTGGTATGTTCTCCGGCAGGGTGTCAGTGTGCCGTTGATTCAGTGCTCAGTGTATGTTCCTTCGTCGACCAACTTAGGCACATTCGTCGGGTTGCGGTGCATAGGAGCATTTGGTTAGGCAGAAATGTGATGTGGTACATAGTAATAGCCCACTAGGGGATATAAGCAGACGTAGAGATAGCGACGATGGCGACCAGGCGGAAAACAAAATCCCCCCAAGCGTTGTAACCAAACACGCCGAACACGAGGCCGACAACCATCAATGTGGTGATAATACGCTTCTTGGTTGCATTGCTAGCGCGCTCGGCATGCTGCAACGGTTGAGGCGGCTGTGCCGTCTGTATCGGCTGTGCTGGGACTTGGGATTGCTCGCCAACTTGTGCCACGAACCAAGTATGGTTTGTAATCTCGGAAGCAGCTGGTCGGTAACTCGGATTGACGGTCAACATTCGGCAAATGAGCTGTGTACCTGGAAAGCTGTCAGTATCCGCAATCAACGTCAACGTTACATCCATACCAAGCTTGCTGGTGTTAGGCAAGCGGCGCCACTGAATTCGACAATCGTTGTCTCGGCCGTTGAAAGGAGATTTCCCTGAGAGCCTGTGGGAGGTTTAATCAATTATGGCATTATACAGAGGAGGACCGCAGCGCACTTACATCGCAAACAAAGTGACACCGAGGGCCCAAGTATCAACTTTGTGGTCGTAACTTCCCAGCGGCCCAATCTCGGGCGCCATGAAATCCGGCGTTCCGCACATTGTCTGATGAACATAATGAACAACTACTACGAGATGTAACAACACAACTTACCCTCAGGTCAGTCCCACCATCCACGATTTTAGCGAGACCGAAGTCGGACACCTTGACAGATAGTGGGTTACGTGATTGAATGAGAATGTTCTGCCCTCTGACGTTAGGACGAGTAACGGCGACGTAAGAAGGGCTTACTGCAGGTTTAATGTCTCGATGAACAATAGACATGGCGTGGAGATACTAGATAATCATCAAAACAATGTCTACTCTTGGGAAAGAGAAACTTACGGTCAAGGCACTGCAGACATCCAGGGTCACCAGCTTGGCATCGGATTCACCTTCGAAGAACAGTGAGACCGACCAGCAACAGTAAGATTGGATTTGGAAACTTACTCAATCGAGTCTGCCGAACGATTAGGTCTTGAAGGGAACCTTCCGCTACAAGTTCCATGACTAAGACTGGAATAGTCGATGAGCATCTACTTTACGCGTATCATGTATACTTACAGAGGTAACGCTTGTCTTGAAAGACGTTGTCCAGCGTCACAATGTACGGCTGCGAATAAGAACTCCATCATGCATCTGTTTGACAGTAGGTTCAACATGACTTACATGGTTTTGGGCTTTCAGAATCTCCACCTCCTTCTGAACAGGATCTTTAATCGTCCCGGACTGGAGACACCTCATTTTGCGCACCATCTTGACGGCATGCAGGCGACCGGTGATCACGTTCATCCCTTCGTGGACTATGCCAAACCCACCGGCGCCAAGACTATTGCAGAAGCAGTCAGGCAGGAGCATAGGAAGTCATGCTAGACTTACATTCTGGTGAGGTGATACTGGGAATGAATCTAGCCTCTAGGGGATTCGATGAGCAGATCGACCACATGGTAAAGAACGAATTTACGCACAGAATTGGGTAGAATTTCTTTGTACGTCAATACTGCTGGACGATGAGGGTACTTCACATGAAAGGAAGCGAGAACAGACGCAACAGAGCCAGAGTGTGACTGTCTTCCCTTCAACCCTCCTAGGGATCTTCACTATATCATCCTCCCGAAGCGCGTACTGTTGTCCCCGCCTGATATAGGTAGACCGCAGCTTAACCAACATGATGTCTTAGCCATCTTCGCTCGGAGGAGAACAGAATTCACGTACCTGTACGGACATATCGCCCTCGCGGACGATGTGGGGCCGCATATGGCCTTCGATCTGGCGGAGAACTAGCGTGCAGATACCGTCGCCTCCTAGAAAGGTCAGATTGATACCACGGCAAATCCTAGATTCCTTACTTATCCCTGCTTCCAATCCGTCAACCGGGACCTGCAAGTCGGAATCTGGACCTGTTCCGATAACGAAGGGATCCTTCTTCAGATAAACGTAATGAGGGCCATTGTCGTAGATATGGAGAAAGCCATAAGCCCCGGGCATCGTGCGTGAAGTGGAAGCGAGTGCGAGACGGCAAGTGTGGAAATTCGTCAAGTCCCCCGATTTCCCCTGTGTTATATAGTCAGTGCTCGATGGCCGTCAACATAATTGGATGGCGAAAGGCTTTCAGGTAGACAAAGATGGATAGCTGAGATCGTAGGCAGGGATGTGAAGGAGAATTGATAGTCGTGGGGATTCTAAATGAGCGAAATGAATCCATACGCTTCGACGGCAAAGACACTCCGATCCAAATAACATCCGCCAACAATCGTTGTTGATTGTAAGCGCGTGTCTGTGGGTGGAAATTTTAGAACAAGGTCAGCGGAAACGTACATGCACAGCAAATAAATAGCCTTTTGCCTGGGGTTTGAGGGCTCACCGCGCGGCGAAATGTACAATGACGCCATAGAGCGAATATCCATAGTGAGAACCTGCAAAAGGTGCCAACGAAGGCTATGCGGCGGGCGGTCTCAGACTATTAGGGATTGCAAACAAGTGCATACGTACCCCAACCGGCGACATTAATACTGATCTCCAACCAGTGCCAGTACATGAAATATTGCCAGAATCCCCTGGAGACAAATGAATGTCTCCGCAATCCCCAGAAGTAATGACGTCTCGCGGGTCACCGAGGCTGGTGTGAGGGCAACCTTCCAATTGCAAAGGTGATTTCAAGTAGATTGGTTGGAGAAAGGAGGCAAAGGACCCATATGTTACATCATCGAGTGCTTCCGAACACTGGGCGCTACGATACCTCACCAGTCACCACGTGGCTAGTAAGCCGTCGGCAATGACATGATTCCCCCGGGACTCTTGCCACATACCTACAAGCTGGTGTTCGACGTCACGTCCTCGCCCAAGTCTCGCCTGATTATACTTCTATCATACATTGATTACTGGATGCTCCATTCGCACGCTGCCATGCATACTCTTTGCGGGACTGAAAGAAATTTAAGACCCAAAGCCGTCGTTATGCTTCGTTTGCCTCTATGGATGTCCTCTGGGTATTTGGGTTGTGTCACCACAACCAATGCGCCCAACAGACAATGACCTTTCTAGTGTGCCAAATCCTATAACGACACCTTCGAGCGTGTCGTTCTCTACTTCTTCCGCGATCTGAGAAACTTCTCTTCCAAGTTCTTCGCTGCGTCTCCTATCAACAGCCCTTGCAACACTGTGAGCTCTCGAACCCCTTCATCCTTCGTAAAGGTGGATCTAACCTCCCACTCATGCTGGCACTAGGTATGGCGCAACCAATGATTCGACGTCCAGAGCGCAGGCACTTGTGCCGGTGCTTGGAGTGTTATCCCCGCAAAAGCTTCCACTCTGGCCTGGCAACGTGGGTCAATGGTCAATTTTTGGGTAAGAATGAGTACAACGACCATCAACGAAGGGACAGTAGACGATCCAGCCCTCCACATAATTCTCCACCGTCTCCTGCGACGCACCCCCGTCCACTATATTCCCCGCAGTTACCATCCGACGCGTCCTCCGATGATGCGGGCTCTGCCACTTCCTCTCCTTCCTCCGAGGAGCCATCCTCTTCGCGGGTATCTGAAGATGGGGCCCAAAGCTCGGAAATGTCTCTGGACGAAGTCCTTGGCGGTCTGGAAGAGGAACTGAGACGATATGAACTGGAGGCGGATGCTAGTTGTCTCGGTCTCTCCTTTCGTCATCCGCCCAGCACTACTAGCCACCAACCTACCCTTCCTATTGATGACCAGGAGGTTAATTCAGGTCTATACTCCATTCTCGACAACCATCCTGCCAATCAGGAGGTACTGGGATACAAACGATGGTTGCTTGAATCCATCCTACTGTTGGATCATCTATCCAATACGGTGCCGTCGGCTCGACGCTTGCGACTAGTAGTATTGCGGCGAAACTTCGATAGAGCCTTCTCGAGGATGGAGATGTGGAAAGTGACCGAATGGCTTAGGCAGCGGCAATCTACCCCCCCCAAGCCCACCAAGCAAGACAAGGCTGGCAGCGCCACTTCGGATGGCCCCGTTGTGGTAGACACCGGTATGAATCTATAATTCTATTGCATAGCTCTATTGCGAGATACTCACAACCAAATTTTATAGAACACTATCGGAATCCTTTTTGGAAGAACTCGAAGTCGGTCAACCTCCTCCTGAGGATCGTGGGTGCCGTACTCCTGCTACTCTGTCGAGTTTCCATCCCCAAATGCAATTGGGTCTTGCGGTCTCTAAAGGTCGCCTTCTCCCTGGGGTTCAAAACTGCTTATGGCGACGACCTATCTGGAACATCGCTGAACATAGTTGATGATATCCCACAAGACGTTCGGGACATCATCAGTAGCTTGGACTTGGCGCCAGTTACCGAAACCTTTGTTTCTTGTCCAAGTTGCTCCTATCTGTATCCCACATCTCCGCCCAACTCCACTTATCCGGATCGGTGCACCTACAAGAGGGCTCCTGATAGCAAGCCTTGCAATCAGCGATTACGCCTTACGCGGACCATTGCCGGCAAGTTGCGTACATTTCCAGCCGGCCAATACGTACACCAAGATTTCAACCATTGGCTAGGCCGCATGTTTTGGTCCCCGGGAATAGAGGCCCTCATAGACCGAGACGTCCTGGATTACAACAATCACACAGCTGGGATCCACTGTGATGTTTGGGACACGGTCACGTTTCGAGCTCTCAAAGGCGCAGACGGCAAGCCCTTCATCGACCCCACAGCGGAGGAGGGCCGCTATATCTTCAGAATATGCATGGACGGATTCAATGCCGAAGGTAAAGGTGGCGCTGTGCATCCCCTCACCGCCGTATACTTGGTTTGGTATAATCTCCCCCCGGAACTTCGCTTCAAGTACGAGTATATGTACCTCGCTGGCGTCCTTTCTGGTCATCCATCCCTGGAACAAATCAACCATCTCCTTCGGCCTTTGGTGACCTGCTTCCGGCACAGCTACCTTCGTGGGGTTTGGTTCACCTCAACCCCCTTGCATCCACAAGGGAAGACGTCATGGTCCGCAATCATACCCATCGTTGCCGATTTGTTGGCCGCGCGACAGATGGCTGGCTTTGCACCCCATAACCACACCAACTTCTGCTCTCTCTGCACACAAAAGCTCGGAGATATCGAAGAACTGGACTATTGCAACTGGACGCACTGATCTGTAGAGGAGCACCGACAGGCAGCAGAGCAATGGAGGGATGCCGCCACAGAAGGTATCCAGGATGAGATGTATGATAGAACCGGAGTCCGATGGTCCGAGCTTCTCCGTCTCCCGTACTGGGATCCTACCAAATTCGTCACACTTGACTCGATACACATGTTCTATCTTGGGGACTTCCAACGCCACTGTGAGCAAGTATGGGGTATGGGCGGCAAATATCGGGATGGATTGGATGGTATTGCGTACGACCCAGAGAAGAAGCCTCCCACCTTGCACGAACTCAAGGACGCAGTGAAGACACTTCGAACTGGTTCAAAATCCGCACTGGCAGGGCTGAGAACAGAAGTCCTCAGGACACTGTGCAAGGACAATATGCTACGGTTTCCGAAGAAGAGGTCAAGGCTGTTAGAAGTGCTCGTAAAATTCGTAAGTCCTATAGCCCAACCCTCCATTTATGCTTTATCAGACCTATTCACGCTTACATTCCGTCCAGCGAATCGATCAAGGCTGGTTTGACGATCAAGGAAATCTCATTGTGTCCGATCCCGAGCCTCCTTTCACCCAAAACACTCCGCAGGTGCCCCCACCTCCAGATAACATGGATCCAACCGACACACTGCTAGCTCAAGCTATCCCGGATCTGACAGACTTCCAAGAGCTTCGCAAGGCTTTCGAGATATTACAGCAAGGGAACAAGACTGCCGTGTCATGACTACCTGTTGCGTCTGTTAGGGGTCTGTGCCGGGCCCTCTTGCCGCCACCAGCTGAGGACTGGAACGACCTGAATAAAGCTGAGCTTTTGAAACTCGTCCATCGATACGTGAGTGGCACTGTCCTATATTCTCTCCGCAGTTTGTAACCCAAGTACTCCGCTGACAGCGACGTGAGCATGGAATCACGGACGATACAGACAAGTTATTACCCAAGGCAGCTATCCCGGTGACGGCCGCCACCCTAGGAGAAATGGCAGTGGCCAAGGATACCCTGAGGCATGGATCGATGACCGAGCTCAGACGTCTACCAACGTTAACCCTCATTGCGCTGTCGACCCAAAATGAACTCGGACCCTCGAAACCCCCTACGAACAAGACACAAGCACTTGAACAGCTCCAAGACTATGTAAGTAACTCGACCGCGTCGTTCCACAAGACAATCTCATCACCACGTATCTTTAGCAAGTGAAAAACGGTATCGAGAGAGAAGAAGGAGGGCTTGTTCGCCCACGAAACGCACGGACACGAATTCTAGGCCGTGATCGCTTGAAACACATCTGGGACGATATGGCCAGGACCACGTATCCTAGTTGGTTTTCACCGGCACCTCCCCGCGTTGCTGCAACAGGAAACTCTTCCGGTATGAAAGCTGACCAGTGGCGTTCGTACTGCTGTGTGCACCTCCCGATCACCCTCCTTGATTGCTGGGGTTGTGCCGAACCTGTGTCGAGAGAGTATGAGATACTCGCCAACTTTATGGATCTCGTCAGTTCAGTCAAGCTCGCTTCAAAAAGACAACTCACGCCGAACACACGAGCTACCTACCGGACACATATGCATCGCTACTTGGTGAAGCTGCTAGAGTTGTTCCCTGGGACAAGCATATCGCCCAACCAACATCTTTCCCTCCACTGGCCGGACGTCGCCGAGAAAGTCGGACCATCTCATGCAACGCGCTGCTTCGCATTCGAACACAATAATTTTCTCCTGCAGCAAATTCAGACCAATCACCGAGCTGGTGAGCAGTCAAAATGACCTTTCACCTCAATCCGAAGAACATGCTGACCCATTTGAAGATGATCTGTCTGGAACGCTGCTCCGCCACTTCTGCATGCAACAGAATCTCCGTCTTATGATCAATCATCAAGACCTCCCCGAGGAGCTTCACAGCGTTGTGCTCGGATTTATGGAAACATTCCGTTCTAAGGCTGCAATGTCCTTGCTCGCCACTACCCTAGGCCCGGATGACTACCTCGAGGAGTTCTCCGGTGACGTCGAGGATCCCGAATCCTCAATCCAGTCTCAAACCGTCCTTCCCGAGGAGGTATTTACCCCTTTTGAAGCATGGTGGCGAAATCATGCAGCAGAGGCAAGATTCGAACCGATCTTGCCTTTCGTACGCATGATGAGCCAGGTGGTAATCGACGGTGTTGAGTATACAACGTACCGGAAGCGGCCACGAGACTGCAATGTAGTCATCAATACAGAAGACGGGCAGGACTGGCAAGCAGGTCGCATCTGAGAGATCTTCGAGCACACTCAACATCATAAGTCCCAGGTCTTTCTGGTGATCGACTGTTTCGAGCGGTTGACGGATGAGCATGCCTTGCAGGACCCTTGTCGTGGGTTCCCTATCGCTGGTGGATGCTTCTTCTACCAGGCACTAAGCCCCGTTCCGAGAATTATCAAAACTAGCGCCGTCCTGGGTCACTTCGCTTGCATAGATCGAGTTCTTCCGAGACCTTGTGGGAGAGATGCGAACAGGCCAGGGCCGGATCACGTTGATGAGGAGACGATTAACTGCATCCATGTATTGCCACTGGACAAGGTAAGACGAGATTTTCACCACCAAACAAAACCCGAGTTTAACCTGTCATCCTTGCAGTGGTAGCATGCAGAACTTTCAGAAATGATGATGGTTGTAAAGCAGCGATATGGCTAGCGCAGAAGCAAGAAGCAATTGTACGCCAGTAGAAAGCATTGTAACCATCTTTGGTTGAAATGGGAAAGAAAAGGCCCGGGAGCACGTAAATTGGAGGTATAGTGGTAGGAACGGGGGTGATAACGAAATACGCGGTGGGGAAGGGCGGGGTGGCTGACGGCGGAACCGAGAGCGGTCATACTCAAGGCCGGAACAACCTCGATGCTGTCCTGGGCGGGAGATGCCGGGCCGCAGAGCTGGATGCACATAGAATAGATGGAAGAAGTGAATAGTTGGTTGAGGTGTCATGAAAGCTGCCGAGGGGTCGGCTCACCAGCTTGTTACACCGGCGAGCCGGCAAGAAGGCGCGGTCGTACAACGTCCGGCTTGGTTGGAATGGGAGGTTGTTGAACCTGGGTGGGGCAAAGGGCCCACACCCGGGTGCAACTCTAGCGGACGCTCCGCATACTTACCTGGATGTGGGTGTTAGAGGCTTGCGGTACACGATAGTGTACGTGATGGGAGGAGTTAAAAGAGTTATTGTAAAAGCACGTAAGAGATCTTCCGAAGGCCCGCAGGTGTGACTCGTCCAAGATCCTGGTATTCAGGTGACAAGTAACACGGGTGGGGCGATGGGAGGAAAGATGGTCCTCTCACATCGCCCGTACAGGATAGTATATAATGGGGCTTATCTAATCAAGCACTTATAGTAACGTCGCGGGCTATCGCCCTTAACACTCTCCCCCTCTGGACCGATCCTGCGGTACATATGGTAGGGTAATCAGAATAATTAAATCTGTAGGTGGGGTGAACGTAACGAGCGACAAAAGTGGGTGTATAACGAATGGATAGGGATAGGTGGATAGGGCGTCACAGGGAAAGGGTAGCGTCACAACGAAGAATCCGACGGGCCCGCCTCCAGGCCCATGTTCACGACCTCAGATGGAGGAGAGGACTTCCCCGACTCGCCACTTGACGTCGATGCTGCACCGTCCAGCACATCGGGATCGTCATATGAGCACGGTCCGAGTCGAATAGGAGTTCGTGAGAAGGCACGAGGCGGGCAAAGGCGGGTTTGACGATATCGCTCGCTTGCGACGGCCGAGAGGTGAATGGTGCGTGGGGTGTACCGAGTCCGCGACCCTCCAGTCGGTTGCGCATGTTTACTGCGTAGTCGTTGACCCATCCGTGGAGCGATTCATCCTGGTCGATGCCACAGCAGCGTGCCCAAGCGACTATGTGGTGGATGCCGAGTATGGCGCAGTCGTAGGGGTAGGGTAGCGCCTCATCGACGAGGAGTTGGTCGTACTGACCATGCTCCATGACCCATGGGTAGATCTCCGGGATGGAGAACACTTCAATGACACCACGGAAAAGGCGGACTCACCATATCGCTCCTCGTGGCCATCGGGAATGACAGGGAGGATGTTGGTGATAAATACCTCCACGTGGACATCAGCCTTGAGGGGCGACCGGAATATGGAGTTGCTGCGTGGTGGGAAGGAGCTGTTCTCCTCACGCATTGCGATAGGCCATTGGGAAGTGGGGATGGAGGCGAATGCATGGAGGAGGTCATCTGGTCGGGTGGCGAGGGTAAGGTCACGCTGACGGCCGGCGAGACACCGGGCTTCCCAGGCCTCGGAGGGGATAAGTGCAGGCGGGATGCAGTGGATGGTGGTCAGATCAGCCGCGGGAGCATTAGGTGGCGACAGGGTGGGTACAGCCGCATTGGTCTCGGCGGGTAGGCTAGATGCAGGGGAAGGAGTCGCCGTGGATAAAGGGGTAGGTGCGGCAGCCTGGGTCGGAGGCGTAGTTATGGGGTCTTTGCTCGAGCCCTGAGCCTTGTCCGATGCAGCCTCGGCGCGTTTACGCTCGTGCCAATGGGAGTTCGAGTTTGTGAGCTTCTCGAACTGGAGGTGGTGGGAGTCTTCGGAGAATGTGCGAAGAAGGTAACGAACGCCCTCAGAGTGGCGTTTGGTAGGGTTGTTTTGGTAGAGGGAGTTGAGATGACGGAGGAACCGGACAGCATGTATATCGTTGCCGTACAGAGCCCACATGCGGAGGTTGTGGGCCTGGTTCACCGTGTTGATGGTGACAGATGACCAACGGCCGAGGTCAGGCGGTTGGTAGTCATCTCGTCGTTTGGATTTGGACTTTTGGCCGTTGTCGCGCTCGATCCGGGCCCACCCAACTCGTTCGGCTTCGCAGTCCTCAGCCTCGCGCCCCATCGAGCAGGTAGTGGCGGGGTGGAGCCGGATGTCGCACAGCCAGGGCGTGTCCGCCGGGAGCACTTGCGGCGAGCGTCCAGACCTATGGTGCATATACCACTCGGAAAGGGGGTCCCTCTCGACCGAGGGGTCGGGACATCCACGTCGTGCACGTTCGGACGTCCGGAGGAGTTCCTGGTCGGATGGGGAGCCTTTGGGAATGCGGGTCTCCTCCCTCGGCCGGTCTATGTCCATACGCTCGGGATCAGTATGGCCAGCATGCGTGGATTCACCCACGTTCGCAATCGCTGACGTACCACTGGGTGGGCTCAGGCCCCGTGCGCTACTGCTGCTCGCTCGGGACTGAGTACCGTGGCACCGATTCTCCTGCGGGTATGGGCTGAATCGATTCTTCTTAATCAGTTCGGCCTCGCACTGGTGCAGTGCGCTCTCAGACTGGGTGACTCGGTGCTGGAGTGCAGCAATCTCCTGACGGAGGGATCTGCACTCAGTAGTCAAGGTCTCATTACGAGCAGAGAGGTCGGTGACGCGCTCTCGATATACTTGTTGTGTATTAATAGCCGCACTGTAAGCGGTTTGCCAACCGTCTGCAGGTGGGTTCGGTGGCAGTGTATTGAACGACGGTGGCTGCATGAGCGTGGGCTGCAGCATATACACGGAATGGTGGGACACCACGGACTGGGCCAGTGGCGTGCCCGGAAATGAATTGATTGGGAATGGAAGGAAACTGGGGCTGTAAAAACCTAATCCTGCACTTTCTCCCCCTCCAGACCCGCCCATCGGGTCGAAATCCATCATGGCGGGCCAGACAGGTTGCGCCTGTGGAGGTGGTGGGGGCGGTTGGGACGTCGGCACCACGGGCTGCTGGGTACCGGGTGCATGCATACTCGCGGCCAGGCCGAGTGAGTCTGCCGAGGTCGTCATGGCTTGGTCCATCAGGGTTGGCAGTGGAGGCCCAGCGTTCGACGGAGGTGGGTGAGACATGAGAAAGGGAAGCAATAGATGGTGGGAATGTGAAACAAGAGATGGGGATGGTGGGAGCGGGGTGAAAAGTGCAGACAGGATCAGATATGCCCACAAGTGAGTGGCACCAGATGGTTATCTGGTTCCGCGGCGGTAGCATATGGTCAGGAACTCGTCGGGCATCTTGGCGCACATTGACGGGCAGCACTGCCACTGCCACCGACGTCACGGTCCTGCCGAGGCAGCTCACTCTCGCCCGCCACATCCATGAGTTTGAAGTACTCCTCTAATGCTTGCAATCCTACACACTGACTGGCGGCTTCCCACGTGTGCTCTCCGGAGGTCCAGTGGACCAAATACTCGAGTTGGCCGTCCGCCCAATGGTGGCCCGTCAATTCGTCGACCTGCCACTCGAGTGTGCTCGGTTGACCAAAGTCGTAGAATCGCTGCGCTGCACGCACAGGGAACAGAAACTTGTCGTTCGGTGCGTGAGGTCGCAACAGGCTTACGTTGAACATGGGATGTATCCTCCGGCAACGGAGATCCTCGGGGAGATCAATTTTGTAAGTACTCATCTCTGGATGAGTCTCGAGTACCACATATGGCCCAATATATTTCGGAGCAAGTTTCCACGCTCGACCTTTCGGAAGGGTGAGATTCTTGGTAGAGAGGTAGACGAGGTCACCCACTCGGAACACCGGGGCATCGCTGGAACACCGCTTGTTGGCCTGGTGTGTTGCAGTGACCCGCACCTCAATCAATGTGTCGTGAGCTTGTTTGAGGTTGTGGCGGGCCCGTTCCGTGAATGCCAGTGCACCCGGGAAGGAGCCGGATACCGTGGGGAAGGAGCTCATCTTCGGCATGTAGCCGTAGTTGAGCTCAAATGGAGTGAAACCAGTGGATGCACTTGTGCTCGAGTTAATGGCGAACTCGACCAGTGGGAGTTTTGCGAGCCAGTTCAATTGGTCGGGGTCGACCACAGAGCGCAGTATCTGTCCCACATTGCGGATGGCACGTTCGGATGCCCCATCAGTTTGGGGTGGAATGCCGTAGACATAAGTAGTGTGGTCCCGAGTAGGCGTTGCACCTCTCACCAAAATCGAGAGGTGAATTTGGAGTCACGGTCAGATACTATTGATTCCGGGACTCCATGCAGTCTTACAACCTCGCGGATGTAGATAGCTGCGAGGTCTGCAGCTGTATTCGTTACGCGGCATGCAATAAGATGTATCATGCTGGTAAGCCGGCATATGATGACCCAGACGTAATTGAATCCA
Organism: Ganoderma lingzhi; assembly: GCA_026283605.1. Lineage (NCBI taxonomy): Eukaryota > Fungi > Basidiomycota > Agaricomycetes > Polyporales > Polyporaceae > Ganoderma > Ganoderma lingzhi. Next base: position 1,314,436 of record JAPJYM010000011.1, read on the forward strand.
TTCACGTCCGGGAATGGGCCCACGAAATCCATGCCAGCTGATTGCCATGGATACTCGGGGATGGGTAATGAGTGCAACCAAGCAGCCGTCGGAACATTGCTTGTTTTCGATGTCTGACATGCCCCACAGGTTGCACAGAACCTGTGTACTTCGCATGTCATTTGCGGCCACCACACCCACCTTCGCAGATACTCATTCGTCCTGCGTGGTCCCAGGTGGCCAATTGTACGGTGGCCCATATCGATAATCATCTCGGTGAGTACCCTCTGGTCGTGGTACGGGACTCTCGGGATACAGAGGCACTCAAATCCAAGTCGAGTCCTCACGTAAAGGAGGCCGTCTCGTTCCAGGAAGTTAGTGTCACAGCCGATAGACTGTGCCACCAAACAAACAAAGAAGTGGCTCACTGATGGGGCACACAGGTGGTGACGACAGAAAACAGAGTATAGATTGCCTAGACTAGAAGGCGCAGTGGGGCAGGGGCTGTTTAAGCTGCCTACAGTGGAAGGGAGGGATGAACAGAAGACAGAATCTAAGGTTCATGGTCCCACATCACAGCCCTTATATACTACATGGTAACGGTGCACAGACCGCCCTGAGTTTAGGGCAGGTCTGGGGGCCTGTCGCAGGTGAGAGTCTATCTAAAAAAGGAAAGGTGAGAAAGATTAGGTAACCTTGTACCGAACAAGGAAATGGCTGAATTGGGTAACCCTATATTAGGGTTTGGTGCCGTTCTGAGGCAAACAGCGGTGCAACTAAACGTGGCGCGAAAAACCGTGACACTACCCCTCTTCAAGACCTGAGCTCCAGCGAAGCGTTCGAACCATATTTGTCGATTAAACTGCTGGTGTACCGGCCGTGGGTTGGTGAGCGAGATGGGCTGAGGTGCGTCTGGGTGGTCAACGTGGAACTCGTCTAGCAGTTCTTTGCAGTGTTTGACATTTCGTACTGGCTCCCAAGTTGCGTCGCTGACATCATATCCTTCCCATTTGACCAGGTACTGGACATATCCTCGGTGGGTTCTCGAGTCGAGTATCTTTTCGACTCCATACTCATCATGTCCTTCAACTTCGATGGGGTCTGGCTTGGCTGGGTTTCGATCACCGATCTCATCCTCGTGGTAAGGAATGAGTTTTGAGGCATGGAAAACGGGATGGACCTTGTTCTGGTGTGGTAACTGGAGTCGGAAATCTGCTGGCCCTATCTGTTCGAGGATGTCGTAAGGCCCAAAGTTCTTGGCCGATAGTTTTGCGGAGGACTGCTTGATCTTGAGGTCTTTTCCCTTGAGAAGTACCTTGTCCCCGACCTTGAATGGAACTTCACTCTTGTGCTGATCGTAGTACCATTTCATCCGTTCAGCAGCAAGGGCTAGCGAGGACTGTGCCTGTTCTCAAGCTTCAGTACGGTTTTTGAAGACTTCTTCGAGGGTTGGGAACCCTAGGTCCTCGTGCACGTCTGGGGCCATTCTGGGGTGGTAGCCGTACTCGACAAAGAAAGGGGAGAGACCCGTAGATTCATGTGCAGCATTGTTGTACGCAAACTCCACGGTGGCTAGTAGGGTGGCCCAGTCGTCAGGTCGGTGTTCAGTAAATATCCGTAGATACTGTTCCAGTGACTGGTTGACTCGTTCGGTCTGCCCATCGGTCTGAGGGTGGTATGCTGTCGACATTGAGGCCCGTATGCCCAGCTTCTTGCAAAACTCCTTGAAAAGCGCACTTGCAAACTGTGTTCCCCTATCTGAGATGATCTGTCGAGGAAGTCCATGTAGCTTCAGGATCTGTTCGTATATCAACTCGGCTGCATCTGAGGCTGAGAAGTGATCATTGCATGCAAAGAAGTGGGACCGTTTGGTCAGTCGGTCCACCACAACAGCAATAGCTGTGTACGTGTTACCATGTCTGTCATAGGATTCAGGAAGCTGAGTGATGAGGTCTATACTCCAGACTTCCCATGGCCCAGCTGGTACGTCGTTTGGCTGTAGTAGGCCGTATGGAGGGGTACGTGAGGCCTTGTTCCGTTGACAAGTATCACAACCTTTGACATACTTCTTGACGTCGACAGTGATCCCTGGCCACCAGTAGTTGCGGGTAATTAACTCCTGTGTCTTCCATCGACCTGGGTGTCCAGCCAGTAGCGTGTCGTGATGGAGCTTGAGTAGGTCTAGTCGCAGTTGTCTATCCTTTGGAACGTAAACCTTTCCTCTACGGAGGAGTAAACCGTTCTCGAAGTTCCATTCCTGTAGTGCTTTTCCAAACTCCCGGGGGCCGCTGTTGAGCAGTGACTTGTAATCCTTGGTCATTGTGTCATCTTCTAGTGCCTTCTTGATCCTTTCGAGTAGTTGTCCATCGTCGACTTCTGAAGCGTGGCCTGGTTGTATTGCCTTGATAGCGAAAAACTCCGGTTTCAACAGGGTTTGTCCAATGTTGTCACTGCTTACCCCCTCTTCATGATCTGGCCTCCTGGACAGAGGGTCTGCACGAAGCATTGTCTTTCCGGGGCGATGTCGCAGATTGAAATCGAAATGTGAGAGGAAGAGGCTCCAACGTGCTTGTCGTCGAGTCAACTTCTGGGCTTGTCGGAAGTAGGTCAGGTTGAGGTGGTCAGACCATATTTCAACCGGCATTGGGTGTCCTTCGAGGTAGTGTCGATATTCCTCTAGTGCCCGTATGATTGCCAACAGTTCCTTGTCATAGATCTCGTAGTTGCGTTCATGTTCGTTTAGTGACTTAGAATAGAACACAACGGGGTGCCAGAGGTTGTCCTCTCCTAGTTGTTCCAGCACGGCTCCTGTTGCGAAATCAGATGAGTCTGTTTCTAGACGGAAGGGGGCCGTGTCGCTCGGGATTCTCAGGATTGGGGCTGTTGTGAAGGCCGTTTTGAGGGCTTGAAAGGCATTCTCCTGTTCCTCTTCCCACTTCCAAGGTGCGTCCTTGCAGGTAAGTATCGTTAATGGCCGAAAAATTTTGGAGAAGTCCTTGACAAAACGTCGGTAGAAATTGGCCAGGCCTAGGAAAGCTTGTACATGCTTAACCTTGGACGGTGTTGGCCAGTTTTTGACACCTTCGACCTTGGCAGGATCCATAGTGATTGAATCCTTCGAGATGATGAGACCCAAAAACTCGACTGATGGCTGCTCAAACTTGCACTTTTCTGGCTTGACAAAGAGGTCGTTGGCTCGCAACTTCTCTAGAACTCGTTCTGTAAGTTGCCGGTGTAGGGTAAGATTGTCTGTGAAGATGAGGATGTCATCAATGTAGACGACGACATGTCCTGTGGCAATCTCTTCCTTGAGAACCTCATTCATCATGGCCTGAAAGGTGCTGGGTGCATTGCAAAGCCCAAACGTCATTACCGTTGGTTCGTAGAGGCCGCGGTGGGTGATAAATGCAGCCTTCTCCTCGTCGCCTTCCCGAATACGGACATTGTTATATCCCCATCGTAGATCTAATGAAGTGAAGATGGACGATTGGGAAAGGCGGTCAATTAGGTCTGGTATCCGAGGGATAGGGAACTTGTCCTTCTTGGTGGCGGCATTGAGGGCACGATAGTCCTGTACAAGTCGTAAACTTCCATCCTTCTTCTTGACAAAGAACACTGGGGCTGCTGCTGGGCTTTTTGACCGTCGGATGTACCCCTTGGCTTCTTGTTCATCGATCCAGCCATCCAGCGAATTCCGTTCTTGGGGGTTCAGAGGGTATAACTTGGCCGGCTTTGGCAGTGTTGCACCTTCCGCTAGTTCGATCGGATGGTCGTAAGCCTTGCGTGTTGGCATACGTTCTGATGCTGTTTTGGAGAAGACGTCACCATACTGGTGATAGTGTGCTGGGACATGATTGGACCAGTATTCTCGGTCTTGTTGTCCTTGTGTTTCCTCTTTCTTCTCCATAACTCGAGCTCGTAGAACTCGGGCATCCGGATCATCCGAAAACTCCATCCAATGCACAAACTGGTCAGTATCACCCCAAGGCTCAGGGTTAAGCTGTCCGTAATGGTCCTGTGCAAACTCCTCTAGACGGGGCTCCTCGATGGCCTGTACCTCCTCTTCTTGGACTTGCAGTTGTTCCGGGTGACAAGTGCCTGGACATCGGGTAAAGTCTACTTGTCCATTCTTCCAATCGACTTCGGGGTTGTGCTCCCTTAGGAACGTCATTCCAATGATGATGTCCCGATTCCCAATATCTGTAACTAGGAAGGACTGCCAACTAGTGTGGCTCCCGATAGTAACCATACAGCGTACATAGTGGGTGATAAGACCCTTCTTGTTCTCCGTGGCATCTGCGTTAAACACCCGTATTTCCCTGGATAGTCGTCGTAGTTCTAAGCCATGTTCCTGGACAAACCAATAATGCGCAAAACTTGAGTAGGCTCCACAGTCTACTAAGCCTTCTGTCTGGATTTCACGTATTCCTTGCTTAAGAGTGAGCTTTAGATCGAGCGATTGCTTCAGCCTGCGAGATGAGGTGAGGTATATATAACGCAATCTAGGTACAAAAGACTCCTCTAAGTGGTTTACGCTACTAGTACATATGAACCGGATGTTACGACCAGACTCCGTTACATCCGTTGGAGAAAATCCTGCTCGTCGGTCTCGACGATCCGTGCTGTGGTTTCCTGTTCCTGGGCCTTAGCTTTGCCCTTTTGGTCGTACTCCTTGAGTGCATTGATTACAAACTCCATTCGGTCTTGTCCCTTGTCTTCTTCGTCCATAGCACGTAGTCGAGTGCCAGATGCTGAGCCCTTGGCCTTGGTCATGTCGGGGAGTTCATAGTAGCCTTTGTACACCGGGTTGCGACACTTGACTCCAGTTTTGAAAGGGTGTTTGCCGCAACGGAAACAGAGCTTCTTGGCAAGCCACTCTTCTTGTTCCTTGGAGAGCTTTTCAGGCTTCCGCATTGTGTCGATGTCCATAGCATTCGGGTCCCGGGTAGGCCTTGATGTCTGCCTTCAACCCCTTGTTCTCATCCTGTAGCTTCTTGCACCGGCCTCGGAGGTCCTCCATGTCCTCGAAGTGTTCATTTCCACCGACCTTCTCGACTTGAAGCCTTTGGACATCAGCCGCAACCTGGTTTCGGTGTTCATACATCTTGTCGCCGAGTTGGTTATAAGCCGTAAAAACTTCCTTCCGGGTAAAGTCCTTGATCATTGCCGTGATGTACTCGATGTACTTCTCGTCGATACTGTAGAATATCCCAGCTGCCTTTGCCGCATCGTCCAATGAGTTGTATCATACCCCATTGAAAGTCCAGTCTTCTGGGACCCGGAGGGGTTCCAGGGTAGGAGTGGGGGATGGTGGCCGAGTAGGGCGTTTTGGCGTATCGTCGAAGTCTGAGGCATCGTCATGTTCAGACGGTGTGTGTGATCGTCCTCCCGGGCCAAATGTATCTGTGTCCAGTACTTGATACCGAGAACCGGTTGCCATTGTACAAACTTCTAAACTTGTGACAGGACTATCCAATCTAAGTACCCGAACTTGTTTAACTCGACAATTGCGTTCGCTACTCTAGAGAAGTTCTGTCCTAACCCTGCAAACTTAATCTTCCCAAACTCCTTACAGAACCACTCGATGTTCTGTTGCTGACTCCGAGTCCAGTTGGCTCTGTGTTGGCTGATGTTGTCGCTGATCCACTCGAGCTGGTCGCCGACGCGTTGGATGGCTAGGCGGTGGTCGTATGGGCAGTCGTCGAGCAGTGCCTTGCGGTCGAAGACGGCCTGGAGGCGCTTGAGTACGGCGTGGACCTTAGACTCTGCGATAGCGAGGTTGTCGTTGGCATTGACACGGGTGAAGCCTGGGATCGGTGCGGCTGAGAGTCGGTATTGGAGAGGGACAGGTGGGAGTGGAGGTGTGGAGGGACGACTGGGGAGTGGGGGTGTAGAGGGACGACTGGGGAGTGGGGCCTGGATACGGGCAGGGAGGGGCAGAGGTCGAGTATAGGGGACGGGTCGAGGCAGAGCCTTGCGACGAGGGACTAGAGGTGCGTGCTCCCGATGACGGTAGCGAAAGCGATCCTCAAGACAGTCCTCACGTACGCAGAATATCTGATCCTGGACGGGCAGATGACCGTGTCTCTTGAAGTGACGACGGGTAAACTCCTGGAGACCAAACTCCTCGGAGGGGATGGGGGATGATAAACGTTTATAAAACTCCTGGGGGGAAGAGAGACGGCTGGCTAGTGAGGGCACTGAGCCAGGGGCCTGTGGGTTAGATTCTGTCTAATGTCACAGCCGATAGACTGTGCCACCAAACAAACAAAGAAGTGGCTCACTGATGGGGCACACAGGTGGTGACGACAGAAAACAGAGTATAGATTGCCTAGACTAGAAGGCGCAGTGGGGCAGGGGCTGTTTAAGCTGCCTACAGTGGAAGGGAGGGATGAACAGAAGACAGAATCTAAGGTTCATGGTCCCACATCACAGCCCTTATATACTACATGGTAACGGTGCACAGACCGCCCTGAGTTTAGGGCAGGTCTGGGGGCCTGTCGCAGGTGAGAGTCTATCTAAAAAAGGAAAGGTGAGAAAGATTAGGTAACCTTGTACCGAACAAGGAAATGGCTGAATTGGGTAACCCTATATTAGGGTTTGGTGCCGTTCTGAGGCAAACAGCGGTGCAACTAAACGTGGCGCGAAAAACCGTGACAGTTAGGGTATGCCGCGGGATTTGATACAATTTTCTTGAACAGTGTATCCACTGTATACCCTGACTTAAGTGTAACCATGAATGCGGGCATGGTCTCGAGCACGGCATCCAATTGAGGGCCACCTTGCAGTGCGTCTCTCAGTGTCGGTTCCTCTGCGCCGTTGTTGCTCTCGACGACGGGCGCATCGAATGGTGCAGGGATAATTGCCACGCCACCTGTATCGGATGGCGGCGGATGGTCGGGAGCCGTCTCCAACTGGGAGAATAAGCACATCTCCTCAGCTTCATAGAGCCGAGACTCTTGTTTGTCGACCAGTGGTGGGGTGACCGGTTTGTCACGATCGTATATGTCCACCATATTATCGGGGTCACGGACCTTTGCTGACGGCTTCCGAGTACGTCTCAATTCCATTACTCGGATAGCAATGTCTGCATCGACCTCTTCCTTGTGGAGCGCGGGGAGCGGAGCTCGTCGAGCTCGGGGTTCAGCTGTACATCGGCATTGACATATACTGCGCGGGAGTGGACGTCATCCACGGTATCATTCTCATAGTAACGGGAGAGACAGTCAGCAAACTTGTTCTGCTCACCTTCGACGTGGACAATCTCTGCGTTGAAGCGATCTATGTATTCGGCCCAGCGAATGAGGTGACCATTCTTGGTGTCCCGAATGGTTGTACGCATTTTGGTTAATGCTTCGTGGTCGGTCGCAATGTAGAACTTTCACCCGACCAGTCTGTCTTCCCATTTCATCAGGGCTTCAATAATGCCCAGTGCCTCTTGCTCATACGTTCGGTATGAGCGTTGGGCAGATGTAAACTTCTTGGACATGAAGCCCGCTGGCCTGCATGTCTGCCAGTCCGGGCCTTGACCGTACATTGTGCCAACCCCGTACACAGAAGCGTCTGTAATAACCCAAATAGGGTCGCTAGACTGCGGGTCTATTGGCTTTAGGATTGGTGTTTTACCGGCCAGTGCCTTGATGCGGTCGAGGCAAGCTTGATGAATAGGGCACCACTGGAACGGCTGTCCATTTTTGCAGATGGACTCGAGGGGAGACGTATATGCGGATACGTCGGGTAGGAAATGTGCGAGATACTGCACAAGTCCCAGGAATTGCTGGACTTCATTCAGTGATCGCATAGGTCTCCAGTCCCTGATACGGGACAGTTTGTCAGAGTCGGCGTGGAGTCCTCGGCTGTCGATGCGATGGCCGAGGCAGTCCATGTTCTCTGAGTATAAGTCAAGCTTTGTCTTGCTGAGGAAGAGTTTCTGCTCTCTCAGCCTGTCGAATACCAACTTGAGATGCTGCTGGTGTTCTTCGATAGTTCTCGAGAATATGAATATATCGTCCAAATACACATGGACGAATACTCCGATAAACTCTCGGAACACCCAGGTCATCAGACACTGGAAGGTGCTGGGAGCATTACAGTCTCCCTGCTGCATCACGTATGAGACAGCTGTGCCATAGACCGTAGAGAATGCGGTCTTCCAGATGTCGGCGGCCTCGATGCGGATCTGTTCATACGCGTCTGACATGTCGATTTTAGAGCGATATTTCGCTCGTGCAATGTCGTTCCGGATGTTGTCCTGATCCGGGAATGGTGTAGCATCCTTTACAGTGTTGTTGTTCCTCTGACGAGCGTCAACAACTGTTCAGAGCTTCCCATTCTTCTTGTACACGCAGAGCAGGGGGCTGCTTGCGTGGCCGGGCGCATTTCCCACCATTCCGCTTCTAGGTAGCGGCCCATTTTGTCCCATAACTTGTCTTTCAACGCATCGGGGCAACGGGGATGGTGGTAGTTGTATTGTTTATTTTCGTCGATAATGGGGATGTGGTGGTTTACCTCTCACCACAGAGGTAATTCCAGTGGGATGGGACCGGTTAGGTCTGCAACATCCACGGCCCACTGCTCTCGGAGTCTCGGTATGTCTGCATCCGAGTATTTGGCTCACTGCGATTCTATTTCAGACTCCATTACTTCAGTCTGGGCGCTGAAGTACTGCACGATCTCCTTTTCCATCGCGTCATTCACTCCCAGTGGGTCCTCTCGCCCATATTGATCACGACGCACTCCTTTCGATGAGTGCGAGGTCACAAAATCATGGGGGGCGATTGGAGGCATCAGCCCCTTGTCTCAGGGCTGTCGCTTCACCCGAGAGTATCCAAAGTGCTCTCGGTCCGGGTAGTTGATGTGAATTGCCCAGCGGGGACTCACCGATTCCGTCTCAGGTGAGTCTGATTCTTGGTTTATTTCGTGCTGGGTATAGTTGGGCTTTCTAGACTTCGTTAAGCGAGTCCTCTCAGGCTCGATGTCCTCCTCTAGATCAGACATCAGCACTGAGGGATGGTCAGCTGGTAGTTTCATCTTGAGCCAAGCGGCACGGATCTCTGGATCCCCAACCTCCTCCACCGTGGTTTTTCTTGGCTTGCTTGGACCACGGTGGGGAACCGCGAGTCAACTGTTATGGCCCACGTGCCCTGGACTCTGTGCGCATCGACGATTGGCTCGAAACTCGATGTCTTGCTCATGGGTGAACGCTGGGATGCATTCACCCTTGATCACAATCTGTCGGTTCTTGAAGTCTAGGATGACACCGTGTTCGTTCATGAACGGCGTTCCGAACACGCAGTCATAGCGGTCCAGGTTCACCACATCGAAGTAAGTTTCCACGTTGGTTAGTGGACCAACTGTGACTGGTGCACGTGTCCCGAAGTTAATCTTTGAGTGACTGCCGGTGCAACCAAGTTGTAACACGACTTGGTCTTCTAGCACAATCCTGGGCGTACGCATGATGTGGCTGTATTCAGGTGTCGTCCCATTCGTTGTACTGCCTGAGTCGAACATGGAGTATGCCAGGCTTCCAGCAACCTCAACCATGCCACATAGAACAGCTTGTCTGTTGGGGTCGCGGTCAGGTTGCGACATCACAGTACTGTCTCGTCTGCGGACAGTAGATCGGAATTCAATGGACGCACCCGACTTGGTGGTGTGCATAGCTTGCAGTCGGATGGTATCAGCTTCGCCATCTGACTCTTCCTCACAGGAGTGCCACTGCTCATCCTCGAGCTCATCTGCCATGACTTGCATTGAGCGCAGAGTCGGCAACTGTTCTTGTTCTAGCACACGCATTGCGTGTGCACGTAGAATCTCCGATCCTTCGTCCTCCCTCTCTGATCCGTCCTGGGGATCCTCGGGGGGTCCACCCTCGGAATACTGTGAGCCACCCCAGCCATCCCTGAAATCGCTGTTGGCCGCCTCCGACTCTACTCGCTGTGCATGAAATCGGGGTTTTGGCCGAGCAGCAGAGGCAGACTGGCCACCGGCCTCACGCGACTTCGGGCACTGCGGGTCACCTTTGAAGTGACCAACTTTGCTGCACGCAAAGCAAGCATTGTCTTTTGGTGCGGCAGGACCAGGAGTTGGCGGTCGAGGTGGGAACCTGGTCTTCGATGATTTGCGGTCCGTGTGCTCACGCCGGTCGAGGCGACGGTCGACAGAGCGTCCTGCACGAGCATGAGCGTGATCGGTCATGGTCCCACGACCGATTGTGGTCATGTGAACGGTCGCGGTCTCGCCTGTCGCCAGACGGGTGACTATCCTTTGGCCGTGAGGGGTTATGGTTGGGTTGCCCCTGCACCATAGATTGATGTTTTCTGCGAGGGTGTATGTTCCACTTGCCTGTACGCATCCTCGAGCTGCCGTGCATGCTCAAGGATTGTGCCCCAAGAACAGTACTCAGCAGATAGGCCACGGTGGACCTGCATGTGGTATGCCATCTGCTTGGGTAACCCTGTGATCAGTCGTACGTGCATCTCGTACTGGTTCGGGTGCACAATCATTTCCTTCGCCCGCCGCTTCAACTCTTCAGCGAATTTTTCCACTCCACCACGGTATGAGTACGTGCAGTGAGCAAAGTCCTCAGTGGCCTTCGCGGCAGTATTCGAGTGGACAAATTGTGTGTGCAATGCACAAATTGTATCCTCAAACATAGGAGATGCTGTGGCTGACGGGTGGTCCACGTCCTGTGCGTACCAGTCAGCCGCTTCTTTCGACAAGTGCTGTCGAAGGTATTGCAGCCTGTGAGCATCTGCATCAGGCCCACACAAGTTGTAAGATCTCATCCAGTTGAGAACTCCGTCCAACCATTGGTAGAACTCCTGATGGTCGTTAGCTCCGGAGTACTTATCAGGCATCTCGACCTTAGGTTGTTTTGCACCATCTGGTAAGGGCGGCATTGGCTGCCCGACCTTATGGCGGATATTCAGAATGATCCGTTACAATAACCCTTCGAGGTGAGGGTTTACAGGTGCGCCACTCAGTGTCGCAGTCGATAGCCCTGCAGCGTTCTGTATTACGCTGATGGGCTGTCCAGCCGCATATATAGAGAGCGGCTGGTTTCGCTGTGCATTCAATGCCCGAGCATCCGAGATGGAGCAAGTGGGCAATGAGTTCGGGAAATGAACAGATGGACCATAGTTTGCGGCCGGGGTGCGAGCCAGGTCATCACTGTCATGTCGAGCGCCCTGAACAGATGATGTCATGTTGTATCGGGGTGCTCAAGCTTCATGCTCGAATTTGTCAGCCTGACGATGAGCGTGAGCATTCTGCTCATTGAGAATCTGATGGTAAGTTGCACGATAATTGGCGTACGGGTCCTGACCGTGCGCTGACTGATACGTGGTGGGATTCTCAATCATGGTTGACTGCTCAACCTGGTTTGCGCGCAGGGTGGCATTGCCATGGGCGGAGACATTTGTTGTTGAATTGAGCACACCATGAGCAAGCGAGCCCAAGCTGGGCTGGAGTGCTTGGACCACGCGCGACTGCTGCCGTGCAGCATGGCCAATCCGTTGATCATATTGTTTGAGGCTTTCAGTCGCACCTCGAGAAAGAATTGTATTGTGTGAGTGGGAGTCCCCACTCTCCTGCGATGAGTCAGGTAATGTACGTGCATTCAAAGACGACACGTAAGCATGGATAGATGGGGGTGGCACCACACTCTCCATGTGAGGTGGCGCAGACATAGTGTTTTGGGGGCAGTCTGTTGCTGCGAATAGTGGAGGTAAACCTAACAATGCGCGGGACTCAGTAATCGTTCGGTCAATATCCTGCAGCATTTGCTGGTTATCCTGCAATGCACGGTTAGTACGACTCTGGGCAGCGCGCACCTCGTTCGCATACTCTGCCAATGCAGCATCTGAACGGGTGTGCAGGAAGGTGAGCTCCTCAGCATGCTCACTGAGCTGCTGGGAGCGGAGGGATACCTGCGAGCGCAAGGCCTGCTGGTACTCAGTGATTGCGGACTGATATGCCGCAATGGGGTCACGCGGTGATCCACGCGTCACATTCGGCGCAGCACTCGACGTGACCGATCCGTACGATAGTGACTGGGTTATACAGGGGGAACGTGTAGTCGAGCGGGCATACTCAACCGGCGTAGACTGGGGCGCAGCGATAGTGAGTGGAAATGTACTCACTATACTTGTCTGCTCCATGCTTATGGTAGCACCCGGCCCTCGGTTAGGTGATGGTGAGGGCGGCGTATAGTGACGGGCCCCCAATTGGGTACGAGTCGGGGGGCGCACCGTACCTGACAGGTTGGCCGTACTCGAAGAGCGGGCCGTGCCTGCAGGGCCAGCAGTGCTTGAAGCATGGGAGGACACTCGACTGCGGTCGTCTGAGTGTGAAAACGCGGTTGCGAAACTCGCCGGTTCTGCCGAATACATAGACCTACGATGAGTAGTACTCACCTCCGGGTCCTCAGCCTCCTCCACTGTAGTCCTCCATCGTCCGGAGGATAGATGGTGAGCTACGGCATGTTGAGGTTCCGGGCGGACTATGTGGGGAGGTGTCTCCCGTCGGAGAGGTTGTCTGGTTGGGTCCATTGGAGTGCCGAACCGGAATTTTGTTCCTGTTGACTAGTTCCTAGTGATTCCAAGGGTGTCGCCGTAGAGCGTCGGTAGGGTCACTTCGAAGTAGGCGAGTCTGCGAGTGTCGCCTATTGCGTCGAGGGTGGGGTCAGTCGAGTTCAGCGAGTCCACTGGAGTGTCGCCGAGAATGATGAGCCCAAAAGTTGTCACCTAGATACTTAGATAGAGGTGAGTCAAAAAAGATGTAAAAGCACGTAAGAGATCTTCCGAAGGCCCGCAGGTGTGACTCGTCCAAGATCCTGGTATTCAGGTGACAAGTAACACGGGTGGGGTGATGGGAGGAAAGATGGTCCTCTCACATCGCCCGTACAGGATAGTATATAACGGGGCTTATCTAATCAAGCGCTTATAGTAACGTCGTGGGCTATCGCCCTTAACAGTTATCCATTCAGCTCATATAGAGCTGTCTTATATACTACTGTAGAGTACAGAATTATATAAGAGTCCGTGTGATCACTGTTGTGATCACAGTACCAGTTACTTATGGTAGCCGGTGACCATACGGTATAGTTGCCCGATTGCGCTACAGGGCGGCTAAAGGCCAGGTGTTCGGTCCGACCATCCGCCAAACCTTAATATTTGGTGGAGGCCCATCAATCCCGGATGTTCGGACCGTAGCACGGTCATTACTGACACGCGCTAGTTCAACACTCCCCCTCGCTAAGTATCCATATAGGTACGTAAGCGTACTAGGTGCTCTAAGCAGCCCGGGGAAAGTGGAGACCAAGTTGCGAGCAAAATTTAATGAACTTCACCTCACCCAAGTTCTTGGTGAAGATGTCGGCAGGGTTGTCATTTCCTTCAATGAAGAAAATATCGACAATACCCTTCTCATATACTTCTTGGATGTAATGATAGCGGATATTGATGTGTTTAGACCTCAATTCTGTAACAGGGTTGGATGCAATAAAGATCGACCCTTGGTTATCTTCGGAGAGTGGTATATGTTGAACTAGCGCGTATCGGTAATGACCGTGCTACGGTCTGAACATCCGGGATTGATGGGCCTCCACCAAATATTAAGGTTTGGCGGATGGTCGGACCGAACACCTGGCCTTTAGCCGCCCTGTAGCCCAATCGGGCAACTATACCGTACGGTCACCGGCTACCATAAGTAACTGGTACTGTGATCACAACAGTGATCACACGGACTCTTATATAATTCTGTACTCTACAGTAGTATATAAGACAGCTCTCTATGAGCTGAATGGGTAACTCTTTTAACTTCTCCCATCACGTACACTATCGTGTACCACAAGCCTCTAACACCCACATCCAGGTAAGTATGCGGAGCATCCGCTAGAGTTGCACCCAGGTGTGGGCCCTTTTCCCCACCCAGGTTCAACAGTATATGATCCATATGGTAGCCAAGTTCAGCAAGCAGGTTGCGAACCCAAACTACTTGGTGGCTGCAATCGCTCATCACCATATACTCAGCCTCAGTTGAGGAGTGAGCAATAGTCTTCTGTGCACGTGAAGTCCATGAGAAGATCCCGTTCACTAACTTCAAAAAGAAGCCTGTTTGCGATCATCGGGTATTGGGGTCCGATGCCCAATCAGAGTCAGTACTGGTAACAAGGCCAGCCTGAGAGTCACCCTTGTAGACCAGTGAATAATTCTTGGTCCCAATGAGGTATTGGCAAATATAGAGTGCACGATTAAGGTGATCTTCGGACGGGTTGGACGCAAACTGTGCTAGTTTGGTCACGGCGAATGCCAAGTCCGGTCTGGTCCCTAACATAAGATAGAGTAAGGATCCAATAACCGTCTGAAACCTGGAGCGTAGCTCCGGTGTCACCTGCCCTTTGTTGGGCATATGTTGGTAACCGGCGGGAAGTGGGGTTGGAGCTGGTCGTGCATTCATCATGCCACAGCATTCCAGTACTTTCTCCAAGTAGGCGCATTGATCCAAGTGGATACTGCTGCCTCGGCGCACGATACGCATATGCAAGAATTCACTTGCATCGCCAAGATCGCGGCATTCCCATTTCTTTATGAAGCAAGCTTTCAGTTGAGCTACAAGCTTCCGGTCTCGCCCACAAAAGAGTGCATCGTCAACATAGACGATAACAACTACAAGTTGACCATTGGATGATCGTTTGTAGATGTATATACCTACATCATTGCTGAGCCATTTAAAGCCCATCAACTGCATGGACTCAGACAGTGTGCACCACCACGCAAGTCCTGCCTGCTTAAGCCCATATAGAGCACGCTTCAATCTGAAGACTTTGTGCTTGGTGCCAGGGGCGCGAAACCCTTCTGGCTGCTCCATGTATATTTCTTCCTCCAGTTTGCCATAAAGATAGGCACTGCATACATCGAGGCCTGAGATATGCCAGTTCTCGAGTGCCGCAAGTGCTATGATGAGACGGACTGTCTCAAAATGCACAACTGGGGAGAATATTTTGTCGAAGTCTTCGCCTTCAACTTGGGAGAAGCCTTTCGCAACAAGTCTGGCTTTCTTATGACCGTCAGTTTTGACGTCGAATACCCAGCGATTTTTCACGACCTTCTGGCCTTTCAGTCGGTCAACCAAGTCATAGACATCACAGCTGCGAAGAGCCTCTAGTTCTTCGTGGCAAGTGGTAAACCACTCCTTTCGCTCAGAGTTAGGTAGTCTGGCGATATCACGGAAAGTCCACTCACACACGTTCTGTGGCGGGACTTTCTCCCCTTCATCTGGTGGGATCGCTTTCGCAATTAAGTATTGGATGAGGTCTGCTCCCCCTTTCCGGCATAGTTCGGCCACATCAGTTCTGTCTGGATCATGCAGGGCATTTTCGACTTCGTCTGATGATGCTTCGTCTGATGACTCCTCATCATCATCATCATCTGATGTTTCGTCGTCATCCTCAGAGTCTTCTTCTAAGAATGCCTCTGAACCATATTCACTAGGAGTGCCTGAGTGAGGATGAGCGTGCGTCTCTGCAGGTTTGGGTTGTGGTACAGGGCCCGAAACGTGCTCTTCCTCAGTATCACTACCACTAGATGACACTAACGGGGTAGGTTCCCGTGGCGTGTTCCATTTCGATGGAAGATATTGAGCGGACTTATCGCATGAACATGGAAGTGATCTGGAAGAGCTAGGCCCGGGAAGCCTCTCATCCCTAGATGGTGGTACAGTGGCGGGTCAAGAGCGACTCGATTTACCGCGTGTTTCAACCATCTTTTTCCACGATGTCCATTTCTCAATATCTTTGAAAATGTCTACTGGGTGCCATGATTCACCGTAGACATTACCATCGCGAACTGGAATTTTCCGCTCTCTCACAGGTCGTTGCTGGGAATTCGCCCGAGACCTTTCAACCGGAGGAGATTGCGGCAACACAGGGCTGGGCACTCGCTGTGGCGACTGTCTGCGTGATACACGCTGTACAGGGGGTTCAGCCGGTGGTGCAGGTGCGACGTCTCGCACCTTGCCTTTGTTCTTTTTAGGAAGGATTTTGGGAGGATGACGTGGTTCCTCGTCATCATCAGGGAGAATAGAAGGAGCGGGGACCTGGTTCGCAGGTTTGCTTCGTTCTAACTCTTCGGGGGCAATGTTTTGCCTCTGCCGCTTTGGTTCGTGTGAACACTTCGGAAACATATGTTCGTCAAACAGTGCTTGAGCAGCCGTAAAGACAACATTGTTTGGTGCACGCATAAACTTGTAGTTATGGCCTCCAGCCCCAACACCGAGGTAGACCATCAGCTCCGATTTGGGCAATAGTTTGTTCTTTCGAACTTCGGGTGGTATAAAGACATAGGTTCTGCATCCAAAGACACGGAGGTGACTAATGTCAGGCTTGGAGCCATTTAGAACTTCGAAGGGTGTACGCCATTCTAGGCGACATATTGGTGTTCTATTGTACACATGCACTGCATGCTCGAATGAGAATTCCCACCAGGATTGGGGTATGCAGGCATCATGCCGCATAGCCTCCCCCTTATCCATGAGCGTACGAATGATTCGCTCCACGCGGCCATTCTGTTGATGAATGTGCGGTGCGCTAGGGATTATATCAATGCCTCGATCCTTGAGCATGTTTGTAAAGGCATCTGATTTCAGTTCACCTTCCGAGTCAGATTTCCACTTCTGCACTTTCGTGCCATATTGGTTTTCGACAAATGTAAGCCATTGTTGTGTGGTTTGAAGTGCAGTGTCCTTGGTACGAAGACCAATGCTCCATGCATACGATGTAAAATCATCATAGTACAGGATCTTATACTTGTATTTGTGGTACGAGGGGACAGGGAATTCTTTGAGGTCCATATGGACGAGCTCAAAAGGTTTGGATGTGCGTTGAATATCGAGCGGATGGGGTTGCGAAGGCATTTTGCCTTCCGCACATCCTCGGCAGATTGAATCCTTCTGAGGGATCTCAACGAGCGGGCACTTTTCAGTGTGTTTCCGAGCGTGTCTCAACACATTGTGCAAAGGGTGGCCTAAGTGGCGGTGAAGAGTATCATAGTCTACAGCTTCAGAGGCTGTGACAGTGTTTCGTGCCAATATAGGCAGCGAATAGGTAACATAGATTGTATCACCAACATTGCGTGGTTCAAACACAACTACAAGCTTGTTGCTCCGAAAGAAGGATATGCTGGTGGTTGATGCACGTGCCTGCATTCCATCTCGGAGTAACGCTCCCATGGAGATAAGCTTGTGGGTTAGATTAGGGACGAGAGTGACACTAGTCAGCTTGATCGTTCCCCCTGAATCTAACGGAAGGAAGACCGTTCCTTCACCAGTCATATAAGTGACGCCATCCACTGTATAGAGCGGTTTATGGACCTTATAGTAGCGGAAGTCGGCAAAGTCGTTCATAGTAAACGTAAAGTGCATGGACGCTCCTGAGTTGAGCATCCACATGTTTGAGTCTTGCCGCTCAATCTGCCTTCTTTTACCTTTGCAGCACACACACTTCGCATACGATGAGCGATGAGTACATATATTATCGTCTGTAGCTAATCGTACAGGTGTAGCTACAGGTACGCACATGGCATCCACACTCTGAGAGGAACCTGTGACACTACTCACTGCACATAAAGGCAGGCAGTCAGCATACAACTCGGTGTGAGAGGAAGAATGGACTAACATGGTCCGGTTGAAGAACTCATTGAGCTCATTCTCAGCGTCAGTTATCCCGAGGGATATGGCGGTCTCGCCGTCCGACTCGTCGTCGGACTCGCTCTCCATCGGATTGTCCGTTGGGACGTCCGTTGGGTTGTCCAGAGGTGCGAGGCACTCCTCGAGGGTTAGCGTGATGCGCTCCCTGAGAGTGCGCGTTCGCTTGGGGAGTGGGGCATGCACCTCAGTTTCGGAGTCCTCGGCGTCGGAATCCGTGACCTCGACAATCCTCGCCGTTCTGCCAGTGCTGAACGTGTGCCCACCACTCATCATCGGAGATGCGCTCCGACTGAGGGCGCGCGTTGTGCTCGTGGGCGATGGCATCGACGATACTGTTGACAAAAAGGAGGATGGTAGGGTGCTCTTGGGGATGCTCTTGAGGGTGCGGATGCACTCGTACGTGGGCGTAAACCCAAGCTCATTGGCGAGGGCCATGGCACGCGTGAGTGTCGGGTACTTGTTGTTCCCGGTCTTCACGCGCACGGGCTTGCGCATGAGAGCGCGCGGGTCGACTGGGCCGTCGGGCCCCTGAGTGATGGTGGTCGGCGCATTAGCGATGTGAGTGAAGTGTGTGTGTTGGTGCACACCTTGCTGCTGAGCATGGCCGTCGTGCTTGGAGCGCGTGCCACGAGGGCGTCCACCGGACTGGTTTTGCTGCTGCCTCTGAGGGTGCGGCTGGTGTTGCTGCTGCTGTCCCTGAGGATGCTGCTGCTGATGGAAGGTAGGGTCAGGACCCTTGCGCTTAACAGGGCTGATCTTCGTTGCGTTGTTGCGTGGTGCGTGACGTCCTTGACGTTGCTCCCAGTGCATGATGATGGCCTGGCGGACACCAGCAAGGGTGATCGACTTGATTGCAGGGGTAGTGGCGGTGTCGGTAAGGCCAGAGGTGTAGACCTGGATGGTCGAGTCCATCGAGGGCGGGAGCTTCAACATGAGCATCATGCCCTTGACGTGTTCGGAGATGTCAAACTTGTTGGTCTCGAGGCGCTGGAAGTGGGCCTCGAGCTTGTCGAGCGCAGGGACGGGGTTCGAGTCGCTAGGGACAGTGAGAGCGATGGTGGCGCAGAAGTCCTGGTAGACGATCGGGATGCCGGGCTTCCTGTAGTTGTCCTGGAAGTGCTTCCACATGGCCGCGGCAGTGTCCTTGGTGTCGACGGCACTGAGAATGCTCGTTGTAATGTGAAGACGGAGGATACTGATGGCCTGGACGTTCTTGGCGTCCCAGTCCTTGCGGTCGTCCGCGGCAGCAGCAGGCTGGGATGTTATAATAACGTGCCACATTGCCTGGGCCATAAGGTATGACTTCATCCCCTGGGCCCACTCGAGGTAGTTGGGGCCCGAAAGGACGTTGGGGACGGCCTGGTAGAGAGCACTCGACATGGTGTATGAGAGGGTGTATGCGTCTGGAAGAGAGACTTGGTCAGTCAATCTCGTTCAAGACAGACGATAACGGCAAGCAAAAAATGCGCCGACATAGGTTCCCCCTCTGTGGAGCGGCAGGCAGCGGGTGATCGCACCACATCCAACTCCACTGCTGTGGATGGCAGGCAGCGTATAATCGCGCCACATCCGATCCACAGGTCGTCGGCCATAACGGTGACAGTGGGTATCCAGATAAGCCGGAAGCCAGTAGGTCGCAGCACGTGATGAGCGGCGCAGTCCCTACAGCGTCGACCGGGGCTCATAACCTGTTGAACCTGGGTGGGGCAAAGGGCCCATGCCCGGGTGCAACTCTAGCAGATGCTCTGCATACTTACCTGGATGTGGGTGTTAGAGCCCAGTCAAAATGCTGCTGAAAAATAGGGGATGATTGCGAATGCCTGGTGGCGCCCGCCGGGCATTTGCAATCATTCGGTATTTACTCCAAATTCTGGACTGTTTTTAGGCGCTCGAGGACAATACGGACTCCTAGAGGACCTGGCTAACGGAGTATTCAGTATCATTCACGATAATCCACCCCGTCGGGCAATGCATGGCTGTGCTGTAGCTTGCTATTTGTTAGTACCGGTTAGTACCGGTTAGTTCACGACTCCAGGTGTTGGGCGCTGAAATCAATGCGGGATACGCTTCCTTTTATTGCCTTCCCCCGACCCCGATAGACAATGTAACGTAAAGAAGGACAAACGGACGTAGAGCTAGTATGTATGTAATAGGGAAGCCCCCCCCCCCGATGCCCAGAATGTTGTCGCCCTGCTCAAGCCACGGCGCCCTATGGAGATGCTCGATACTCGCCTACCAAGACCCCGGTGGCCCTAGCCATGCATCGCGTTCGTTACACCAACTGAATGATTTGTTGAGAGGATAACTGGACGGCACATGTATCAGCAAATGCTCGGAGCGCTGAGTATAGTTGAAGCACTTACTACATGTGTATCACCCTTGAGCCTGTCGGCACTGATCTCATCTCTGCATGTAGTAAGTGTCGCCCTCGGTTGTGAGTACAAGTCCTTGTTCATGTACCGAATCCCATTACTCCAGATATGCATGTTAGAAATCGGCCACTGCTGACGCATACGGCCGCAGTGCATTCGAGGGGATCTAGGCAACACATCCTGCACCATGCCAGCCGTTGTCATTGGACGCAGCGGGTTAGTCGCCAAGGCCACCCTACTCGTAGGAGATAAACGTATTGATAAATGTTAGCTCTGTTCAGGGGTGCCACGCAAAATGTAAAAGGGGGCACGGACCGAGGAACTGGATGGCACATGCTACGAGACTGTGTAGAAGGGCACCGACAGTCACCACGACCCGCAGCTGTATCGCACTCGGCAGAATCCACCTGAGGATCAAGGACAGAGACAAATACTTCACGTGCATGCTTTCCGGAAAGATGACATGAGTGACAAAGACGAGAGGGGTGGTGGCAGCTGCGAGAGAACAAGATAGCCAGATTGGGAGATGGAGCCGAAAAGACATGGTGCGGTGCAGTGAGAGATGGTGCAAAGCTCTTCAAATATCCTAAACCAGACGAGGGTTGCACCAGCTGTAGCCCTAGATAAAAGGAGCACACTGCCTGCCAGAGGGAGAGCGACGGGGGGGGGAGAGCAAGAGCATGGTGGTGGTGGACTTGGGCGAAGTTTTCGTACGTTTCGTATCAGCGACCGAACGAAGCGCCTTGGGGATCATGCAATTGGTGTGCATGGACCTCCACGAGCAAGAGGAGAATGCGACGAGGTGTACGACACTATTCCGCAAAATCCAAGATAATTCAACTGCAGGCCACTCGAGCGACGAGGAGGTCGACAGACATGACAATGGTTGCTGATCTAAGCGCAGTTGGCGCTAACGCACTGCTTGGATTTCTCAGGTATTCACTATTATTCATCGGACTACTAAGTCTATCCACCATCATTCCACATTTTCCCCGAGTGTTTTGACTGGGGTTAGAGGCTTGCGGTACACGATAGCGTATGTGATGGGAGGAGTTAAAAGAGTTATCCATTCAGCTCATAGAGAGCTGTCTTATATACTACTGTAGAGTACAGGATTATATAAGAGTCCGTGTGATCACTGTTGTGATCACAGTACCAGTTACTTATGGTAGCCGGTGACCGTACGGTATACTGTACTATTTCGACCCTATGTTCGCGTCACGTGTCACAGGGGTCTCCGAACATTGGGCGTCACGCGTCCCAGGGGGGCCTGAACTCCCCGTAGTGGAAGGTCACGAGCGCTAGTAGAGCGCTTATGACCATTTTGGCTGGTGGGAAAGGCCAGTGAACCTAAAAAATGTTCGCGTCACAGGGTCACGGGGGGGTCCGAACTTTCCATGCGGTTGTTCGGGGGTGTCACGCGTCCCCCCCGGTGAACATTAGGTCGAAATGGTACAGTAGTTGCCCGATTGGGCTACAGGGCGGCTAAAGGCCAGGTGTTCGGTCCGACCATCCACCAAACCTTAATGTTTGGTGGAGGCCCATCAATCCCGGATGTTCGGACCGTAGCACGGTCATTACCGACACGCGCTAGTTCAACACAAACAAAGCCAAACCGAGCACAGCCGAACCAACTGCGTGCGGCAACAGCTGTAGAGGGCCACGTGGGAGCCATGCACCTGTGGCGGTGAGACAGTCTGGACCCGGGTCGTCGACCTCGATCGGAGTCGATCCATATCTATAACCTCCTCCAGCCTCCTCCTCTTCGACGCTGATCGATGAATTTCTAGCACGGCCGCAAGGACAGTCTCTGTGGCCAACGTCTTGCAATTTATGCACTCACATTTGACTGTCTGGTCTAGATCTGCAATCTCGTTCCCCAGGCTGGTGAGGCCCATATTCGTCCTTGCTGTCCCCACTCCTCCCCCATCTCACCATCCCGTTCTTTGCCTCCAGTCCATATCAGCTCCGTCCCAATCTGGTACCCACCCCCGCGCGGCTGTCCACCATGTCCTCCGTGGTTTTGGTTCCGATGGCTTGGATAACAGACTGCTCCCCCTGGGCTCTGCTGTAAACATGTGTGTCCCAACCGTCTATCTGTCCGTTTACCTGTCCATTCGTCCGTCCTCCATTCCGAGATCTGCACCCGTCCTCGTTACTGCTTGCCTCCCCTTCGCTGCTGCACCGTTGCTGAATTGACGACCCAGACACTTATGGCTGCATTGCCCAATTGCAACCAATCTTCCCCGTCCGTGCGCCACGCAAACCGCTTGATTCGACACCGGCAACTGGAATTCTGAATCACGATCTGCTCCGCTTGGTATAGAACACCATCGCTGCTATCTTGGCGTCGACGGACTTTGCATCTTTCGATCGATATTATCGCCGTGGTCTGTGCCGCTCGAGTGGGATGATGTCTTGGTCCTCGTGAAGGTGAGTACCTGGTCGAGGATCACGCCGGATATTTGCAGATGAGCTGATTACAATTTCCTAGATGATGATCTTGGTGCACTGCGGTGGGTTGTGCGCCGCTGGCAAGTCTCGTTGAATCCGAAGGTGCCTCTTTGGGGGACCGTGCGGCCGCCAGGGGGAAGGGAGTCGGTCGGCAGCGCACTGCTCTCGCCATATTGGCCCGCCAAATGCGCCCGTCCCTGCCGAACACCGGGAATCCGCCTCGTTCGATAGGAGGTCACGAAGACCTTTCGCGAAGACTCAAACCCTCCCGCTGGATCCGGGCTCGGAGCTTGTAACGGACACGCATGAATTTAGATTAGATTAGATTAGATTATGTAATTACGGTGGCTATGCATCGCGCCTCTTACTGAGGCACGCTACGTGGTAAGGCATCAAGCCTTTCACCACGACCACCACGATATGTTAGCACTTCTCATATAGAGACTGGTGCAGTGTATCCTGGTCGCGTGTGAACCAGGCTCCCTCGTAAGCATTACACTTTTTTACACTCCTCCACATCTTGTGGACTTCTACACGAGAAGTGCAAGATGGTCGCTACCGCGCAAACGTCAACGCCCGGACGAACACATAGTTCGTCTCAACAGGGCACCGCGCGACCAGACGACACCCCACGCTCGGCGTTCGAAGAAGAACACCCCACGCTGCTCACGACGCCTATAAGAGGCCCCACGCAAGACAAGAGTTTCAATCCCTTCTTATCGCCAGCGATGGCGACATCAACACCGCAACTAGAGCAGCCCAGTGGTCCATCGTATACTACGACGCAAACTAATACGCCTCAATTACCGGGAGCTTTACCTCTCAGTGAAGCGGGATCGTCCGATCCTAGACTTAAGCATGTAACTATTCGTAGAAGTGAGGGGAAGCGACCATCAACATCGAAAGAAGAAATACGCTCGCTACGCTCCGGAGGTGCGTCGGCCACGGGGTCGGTCACTTCGGAACAATTTAGATTGTCAGCGGCAAATTACCTGATAGCGGAATTATCGAAGCATGATCCTAAGGATCGTTTATTGGCATGGCGTCAAGATCCAATTATACAAGCATATAAAAACATGGGACGGACTTGCAACCTCTTCATGGAGGAAGAGTATTGGACCGGTCCAGAGTTACCCGATATTCCGTTACTCCGAGCGACGGAGTATGGGACCGGTCCAAAGTCATCTGATATCCCGTTACGACGAACGACTTCCAGTCGGTCTATGCGTAGTGGATCACGCCGAGAATCACATTCGAATATTCGATTGTCGCCAGTTATTCAACAGCCAACGCCAATACGACCTAGCGTCAAGTCAGACTTGACTGGCAACTCATCATCAATGATAGCACGAGATCTTGAAGATCTAGAACCCAGCGTGCGTCAAGACAAAACCGTCATATATGACGAGCCCGTCGCTCAAGATGACCCACAAGCAATGGCATTGCAAGAACAAGATGACGAACGGGCAACGGCACTGGAACGAGCATTAAGTCGGTCGCGAGGCGATCGTCTTACAAGGGCTCAACTACTAATGGCTGATAATGATGAAGAAGCGGCTCAATTTCGACAACAGCGGACTGAAGACTATGTGAGGGATCAAGCGGCTCACGCATCCGAACAGGAAAGGATGCAGGCCATGGCACAATCAGCGGCAGCAAGAACACAGAGAGCCTCCGTAAGGAGGCATTCGTTTTCGGAATGGAAATCAGACTGGTTTGGAGGAAGGTCGTTTATGGACCTGTCCGCAGGACAATTTCAAGCTAGCGCGGTTCTTACTGAACTGCTCACGCACGAATTATCCAAGAGAATAGAACATACAGTTCAATTCCCATCCATAACGACTCCACCAGCTCCTCCGCCAATCATCTACGTTCATGAGCCTACACCGGACATAATCAAGAACTCGGTTCCTGTACCAGAACCTATGGTTCGGCCCCCGCATTCGTCCTTGAACCCTCGTCAATTAATACGGCCAAGACGAGTAAGTTTTAACGATACTAATCAACCAGCACCGGTCGAGCCATTGGGGACTCTGCCGCCACCACCAATGACGCGGTCACATATAGTGACTGTAGGGACTGTAACATCGTCATCAGGACGAC
Source organism: Ganoderma lingzhi (assembly GCA_026283605.1). Classification (NCBI taxonomy): domain Eukaryota; kingdom Fungi; phylum Basidiomycota; class Agaricomycetes; order Polyporales; family Polyporaceae; genus Ganoderma; species Ganoderma lingzhi. Next base: position 1,339,050 of record JAPJYM010000011.1, read on the forward strand.
CAGCTATGAGGACACCACCTGCCCCAGAAGCAGTCACAACAGTTGGGGTTCGTGCTCTTATAAGAGGACGACCAACTCGCTCGCCTAAGGCGACACCGCCGCTTACCGATCGACCACCATTACAACATGTCGGAACAACGACGGTGGCCATGGCGGCTGCTGGAGTTAGCGTTCCATCAATACCACCGAAAGGTGGTACACCGAGGGCATACCAACCGTACCCGGTACTGGCAGTGCCAACTAGCGGTCAAGGACCACAACTACCTCAACCGCAACATGCGCCACCAGTGAATCAAGGCGCACGACCACGACCAGCTGGTAGTCCGGTTCCCAAGGTACATCATGTACCGAACCCGAACGCGACCTCAGCGTCGCAGGCGTTCCGACTGACCTCAACATCGCCTCCAGTAATTCAGCCAACACTACAACCAGGGCAATATTATACGTACCAAGGCAACAATTATCAGTATACGCCGGGGTACGCACCACAGAGCACTGGCCCTATTGGAACAGTGCCGGCAACTGGCTATGTTCCAGCACCAGCTGTGAATGTACATCAGCCACCTCCGGTGGCGACGTACGCTCCAACCCCCCAATTCGCGCAAGTGCCAAACTTGGGCAGCATATCGACCATGCCCATAACTCGCTACAATCTGGTGATCAATCAACCGAAGGCACGAATGGACGCAGCTACATACAAGGAGAACCTAACCATGGAGAAGATCCGTATCATGATCGAATCGCAAGTCGGTGATTCCCCAACTGCGCCCATCAAGGAATATGCGAAGGCCATGAAATCGGTATCACCTCCCACATATAGTGGTGAGGACGACGACCAGAAGTTCACGACATGGCTCAATGGGTTTTTGACTTATTGTCGAAGACTGAATATAACTGGGCCCGAGAACGAGGAAGGCCGCACCGACTTGCTAACGCAAGTCCTGAAGGACAAGGCATCAACATGGTTGTACGACAATGTACAGTCGCCCACAAGGCAGCGTGCCGAATGGACGTTTGAAGAGACCATACTAGCGTTATACCAACGCTTCGTTGTGACCGACGCGTATCAGCAAGCAGAAGTCAACTTCTATAACGTCAAGTGGGACCCGAAACGTGGGGCTATTGGGTTGAGCGAGGAGCTCAACCAGTGGGCAACTCGGATGCTAGAACATCCGAGTCAGAAGGTACTACGGGACAAGTTCTTAGCTTGTCTACCTGAGAAGGTAGAGGAAGAACTCATCAAGCATGACAAGTTGGACCCCGACTTCACGCCCTATGCGACGTGGTGCGAAGCAGCCATTCAGCTCCAACGAGCCGAAGAGGGCATACGGATGCGACGCAAAATTAATAACCAACTTTATCCAGCGCGGCAACTACAAGTTACCGCGGCGATCAATTCAGTACAGGCCAAAATGGTGACCGCGAGGTCACCAACGGGTAAGAAATCAAACTTCAGACCTATCCTAAAGGATAGTACAACAACGCCGACCACGACCTACGTGAAGAAGACAGCCTTCTTTAAGAAGGACTCGAACAGAATGTCGGGATCGTCTAGGCCGAAGCAGTTCAGTTCGAACAAACCGTCATTTAAGACGGCACAATACTCGGACAAGTCGAAGATCGACTGTTACAATTGCTGGGAAAAGGGTCACATGAAGAAGGACTGTAAAAACCCGACGAGGCCGCAACCTCCGGGCGTCAAGATGTTCTTAATGGACATCACAGAAGACGAGGAAGAAGACGACGAGGGCGACCACGAACCACCGGACTCCGAAGATGAGTCTCTCAACGTGTTCGAAATGCAATCGGACACCGAATACGAGCGACCGTCCTTGGAGGAGCCTCCTATGGAGGCCGAACTCCGCACGATACATGTAGGTATCGACGAGGACGAGAAGACTCCGGAATGGCTCGCATTCGAAGAAGAACACGCCGAGGACTTCGAACGCATGAAAATACTACAATCCTTCCAATTGCAGACTGACCCACCGAAGAACAGCCGCAACTATTGGCTGTACGATCCGCGAGTCACTCGTTTGAACGACGATAAGGACCAACCGGTCCGGGACATCAAGGCGATGCAGCCCATCACCATCGAGGTCGAAATCAATGGTGTACAGTGCTACGTCTTAGTAGACACGGGCTGCAACACCAACTCGTTCGGGCCAATAACGGCTCGTATAGTCAAGGCGGATCGAATCGACTTGAAAGAACAAGTCCAGCTACAGCTGGGCACGCGTGGAAGTAGGACGAAGATCAACCACGGGACGAAGGTCAACCTCAAGGTTGGCCCCATTAACGAGTCCGTGTACTTCGACATCGTCGACATCGACCGATACGATGCCATATTAGGCATGCCGTTCCTCACGAAGCATAAAGCGATCGTCGACTTGGGACGTCGAACGTTGGCCATAGAAGGAGTAAACATTCCAGTTTACACCGCCGTCGAGGAAGCTGAGATCCGAAAGGATCGAGAACAACGAAGGCGTCAAGTCCTAGGCAAATACCTACTTGAAGTAGGCACGAAATTAGCTCAAGATTAGGAGACCGCGGCGGGAAGCCTCGCAGTGGAGCCTCCCCATTCCGCTATGCGATCGAAGCAGTGTCTTCGGAGGGGAGGGGAACGGTCAAACGACAATTCCTGCTGCACGGAACCAAGATGAAGCATCCTCAAGGATGCCTCAAACAGAACCTGCACCCGAACGACACCAAGGACGAAGAAGTGACATGAAGTCACCAATTACCGCGGAACGGTTTGTGCCTACGATTCATTCATCGAATCCGAAACATGAGCAGTTTCAGTTCAATCGAGCACAAGAACTTCAAGATATATTCATTCGTACGATGAATGAAGTTGCCGACGACGAAGAAATACGGAAGTCACACCGCGAACCTGCTGAAGCAGGCAGCGAAGAAGAACAATTACAACAATTACAAGATAAGTGGTTCCAGGCTTATGAGGACATGCTACGTCCTCCGCCGCCTGGGCTCCCTCCTTGGCGAGAGGTGAACCACCGAATACCGCTCATCGAAGAGCAGAAACAATACCGTTATCGGGCCCCACTATGTCCAGAAAGCGTCCGAGAGGAACTTTCGGAAAAAATCAGCAAGTATGTTGCTGCCAAATGGTGGGAACCGGCAACGGTACAGCAAGCAGCACCGCTACTTTGTGTAGCGAAGAAGAGCGGTAAACTACGTACAGTAGTCGACGCAAGGGAACGCAATGACAATACTGTCAAGGACGTCACGCCTCTTCCAGACCAAGACCAGATCCGTATGGATGTGGCGCGAGCAAAGTATAGATCGAAGATCGACCTATCTGACGCGTACGAACAAGTACGCATAGTCGCGCAAGATATTTGGAAGACGGCATTCGCAACGCCCTATGGAACGTTCGTTAGCAACGTGATGCAGCAAGGCGATTGCAACGCACCGGCAACGTTTCAACGATTGATGACTACGGTATTTCGAGACTACATTGGACGTTTTGTCCATGTATACTTAGACGATATATTCGTCTACTCGAAGTCAATCGAAGAATATGAACGGCACCTCAAACTGGTACTCGACAAGTTACGCGAAGTCCAGCTCTACATGAGCCGAACCAAGCTCGACTTGTACTCAAAACGCATGGACTGCCTCGGCCATATCATAGATGATAAGGGCCTCCACGCGGACATGGACAAGATGGCCAGAATAAGGGAATGGAGACCTCCACGCTCGTACCATGAGGTACAGCGTTTCGTAGGACTCGTCAACTACCTCGCGCAGTTCATGCCGGACGTCACCGCCTTCACCTCACCATTGACGGACATGGAACATAATGACAGACCTTTCGTCTGGCGTCCTTTGCATCAAACGTGCTTTGACGCCATCAAGGCGATGGCTTGCAAGGCCCCAATTCTGCGACCTATTGACCCGAAAAAGGATGAGACGATATGGCTCATTTGCGACGCGTCCATCTATGGACTCGGCGCGCTATACGGTCAGGGCAAGGATTGGCAGACTTGTAGGCCTGCCGGGTTTCTATCTAAGAAATTCACCAGTGCCCAATGCGCGTATCACACGTACGAACAAGAAGCTCTAGCAATCCTGGAAGGATTGCTCAAATGGGAAGATAAACTTCTCGGAAGGAAATTCACCATCGTCACAGACCACAAGGCGCTTCAATTCTTCAAGCAGACCACTGCTCCGAACAATCGCCAGATACGCTGGCTTGAATACATGGCAAGATTCGACTATCAACTACAACACGTTCCCGGCAAGGACAATAAAGTAGCCGACTGTTTGTCGCGCTATTACGAGAACAACAATGTGGATGATTTCCATCCAACCCAAGACTACGTCAATGCAGACATACGTCTGGACCCGGATTGGGAAGACCTCAAAATTTCACGCATCATTGAATTGAGTGCGGGTCGTATCACACGATCCAATCCTCAAGGATTGGACCCGAAGGAACGCGATGCGCAGAAAGAATTCAAGATGCGAGTTGAACCTCGCACCATGGAAGCAGAAGAAATGGCACAAGCAGCTGAGAAGGCCAAACAACTGGAATCAAGCCCTCCAGAGCCACTTCCAGTGGCTCCAGAGGGGGAGGAAGCTTCTATAACGGTATGGGATACGCTGACAACAGGACCGTCAATCCGCGAGACGTTCGAGCAGGACGACTCGTACATGTTATTCATTAAGAATAACTATGTAAAGGACAAGGTATTTAGTAAGATAATAGCTAACCCATCCCATTACAAGAGCTTTCAAGTCCGCGATGGATATATATACACCAATAATCGAAATAACGAGGAGGTACTTTGTGTACCTCGAGCCATGTTCGATAAACGAACAACGACGCAGATCTTAATTGATCACGCACACACAACGCTAGGGCATTTTGGCGCCCAGAAGACTTCGGAATATCTTAGACGTTGGGTTTGGTGGCCACGAATGGGCACGGAGATTGAGAAGTTCTGCATTTCATGCGCGAAATGCCAAGTATCGAAACCGCGCAACCAACTAAAGGCGGGCCTTCTCCACTCTCTACCGGTAGTGGTTGCACCTTGGACATCGGTTACTATGGACTTTGTCGGTCCATTCCCCCGGACGAACGGACACGATTACTTATGGGTGATCGTTTGTAGGGGTACCTCAATGGTACACCTCATCCCCATACGAACAACGAACACCGCTGCGGACTTGGCACTAATCTACTTCAGAGAAATTATCAGACTTCATGGTCTGCCCGAGTCTATCGTCTCCGATAGGGATCCGAAATTCATGTCGGCGTTCTGGAGGGAACTTCACCATCTACTCGGCACGAAGCTCCTCATGTCCACGGCTTTTCACCCACAAACCGATGGAATGTCTGAGAGGACAATCCGATCCATCAACCAGATTCTCCGTGCGACCGTCGAACCAGAGCAATTGGACTGGTTGGAGAAGATTCCCATGGTAGAGTTCGCGATGAACTCATCAACCAGTGCATCCACGGGATTTTCTCCATTCGAACTCAACTATGGCTATACGCCACGAACGATCGCAGGTATCCGAGCGGATACCGAATTTGCTGGAGTCAAGGACTTTGCGCAACGCGCGCGACACTACCTCGAATCAGCGCATGATGCGTTGATCGAGTCGTGCGTCAAGCAAACATATTACGCAAACCAGTTACGAAGAGAAGAACCCTTCTTTGAGGAAGGGGACATGGTGTACCTATCAACGAAGAACCTTTCGGTTCCGAAAGGACGCGCACGCAAATTAGTGCCGAAATATATTGGCCCATACAAAATTAAGGAAGCAAACCGCGAAACATCCAACTATACATTGGAGCTTCCTCCAGGGTTGAACGTGCACCCAACATTTCATGTAGAAGTGTTGCGCGCACACGAGCCCAACGACGACAATATATTTCCCCACCGTGACGCGCGCGCGTTCTATGACGTAGGTAACGACGAGGAACAGGAATGGATGGTTGACGAAATCGCCGACCACCGATGGGACGGCAACAAGGTTCAATTCCTAGTCAAATGGACCCACGGCTTGAAGACGTGGGAGTCCTACAAAAAATGTAGCGACCTGGCGGCACTGGACGAGTATTTCGCGCTTCAAGGCGTGAAACACTGGAAGCAGCTCCGAAAGGAGCCGCGAGACGTGTAGCGTGGCGGTCAGGTGACCGTGTATGGTGCCCACAAGGACAAAGTTGTCCACGCGCATGGGCGCCAAACATGCAAATTGACGCGACACGCGGCATCCTCACTCTCCAGTCACTACCACATCGACTACCACCAGCACCATGAACCCGAACGCCTCCCCCGTTTCCCAATCACCTGCGGCGGCTGATCAGCAGCCACAACCAACAACAACAACAACTCTTCGCCGCCCAGCAGCAACAACAGCAACACCCAGGCCAGTCATCCTATCAGATGACTGCGCCCCTGAACACGGCGCCCGCGCCTCAAGCTGCGATGCATTATCAAGCCCCCGCGATGTCCTATCAGACACCGCAGCAACAACCCGCGCAATATGGCCAGTACGCCACGTACCCACAACAGCAACAGACGGCATCGATGATGTCTTACCACCAACCACCAGCGCCACCCGGTCCCATCCACGTCCCACAAGTACCGGTCAACATGCCGCAAGGCTACCCTCCCCTCATGCCAAACGTGAGTTTTCATCTCCCTCCGTGGAGGTGCATGGGGGAGCGACTCCTCGCCATGGAACACCCTATGGACTGCGCGACTTGCGACAGTTACCGTGCTCATTACAGAGCCGGTAGTCGCGAGCCGCAGTTCAGTCAGGCCCACTCAAGCGGCCAGGCGATGTTCCAGCAACAACTCATCAACTACATGCGGGGCCAAGGATGGACCGTGAGGCAGCCGGGAGAGGGAGGAGAGACCGATGAAAATGCGTTACAACACGCACGCGCGGAGGCCGCGAGGCTCCGAGGAGAGCGAGACGACATACGCAACAAGCATAAGGATAGCGAGAGGAAGAACACACTGCTCAACCGCACGGTTGAGCAGTATAAGGGCATGCTGGACGATGCGGGAAGGAACAAGGACAGGTACAGGACGGAGCGCGACGAGGCTCGGATCGAGCTCGAAAGGGTACGAAGGGACCGCGACGAGGCTCGTGACGAGCTTGGGAGGGTTCGAAGGGAGCGAGATGAAGCACGACGAGAACACGACAACCTGAACAGGCTTCATAATGAAGCATGCGATCGAGGACACCAACGCGGACGATCGCGATCTCCTCCTCCTCCCAGAGGAGACAGCGCGTACCCTCAACGACGTCGAACGCCACCGTCGGGGCCAAGTGGACTGGCGGCACGGTCATACAGACCGTTGCAGCCCCCGGGACCCTCCGGCCACCGAGCTACGTCAACGCCGGCTCAGCCACGCCAACAGCCTATGGCGGCACCGGCCATGCAGGCATCGTCAAGCATGGGCACGATGGGGTCGTCGAATGTCGCCGTCCGTCTTCCTACGGCGCCTCCGCCAACTCCACTTCCCTATGAGGAAGTGACACCACCGATGGGCGAACCGCCGCAAACGATGAATGAGGTCACGGATCTTGATGATCTGATGGACGGAGGCGAGCATCCGGTAACACACTATCCTCCAGGATATGTGCACCCGTCGAACATCGCGTTCGACTCGGCCGACGAGTCCGAGGAAGAACCACCAGACGGGATGGGCGCAGCGGCCTTAATGGCTAAACGACGCATGCGCGATGGATTGAAGCAAGCCAAGCGGGAGATGAAGGCTAAGTTGAGCGAGCCGGTCGTACAAGGACCAGGATGGAACGTGTACACCAACCCAACGGGCGGATCCGACGGGATGGCCACATGGGGCGAGATACCTGCCTACCAACCGGGACCATCCACCCATCGCGATCATCATGATCGGCGGGATGAACGTCGTCAAGCACCCCGAAGCCAGCCGCTACCGGAACTCAGAAGGCATTCGACTCGTAGTGGGTCCACGATTACTCACTACATGCCAGACGAGTGGCCCCAGGGAGTCATTAGACCTACGAGTCTACCGATCCACTTGGGCGACTACTGGAGCTACTACATTCCGTTGGGATCGTCGGACGCTTACGGCCTCATGAAAGAGGCGCGTGAACAAGGCGATGGATCGTTGGCCCGTGTTCGCGACCTCATCAGACAATACGACACTTATGCGGCCCTTCAATCCATCAAGTCATTACGCACGATCAAGGAATCGTGGCGCTACGATGACGACGGACCAACGACACGCGTCGAGCGAAACCCTCACCGCCCGGTGGGCAGCACAGGGCTCCACCAACCATCGCACCAAGATCCTCCGGACATATGGAACAAATATTGGGCCGTCAAGCCAGATTCCATACCCGACCCCCTTAGACCGCTGGTCAGGGACGGGTTCGTCAACGACGACATCATCCGGGGCAACGGCATATTGAAGGTGATGGTTCCGTCGGTCAAGAAGACCAAGAACATCGAGAACAAGGACGACCAGTATCAGTTACGGAGCGTCATGTTGGACCTGGTGGTCCGGCTCTTCTCGATTCCAGGTCTGTTCAACGCTCTGGCAGAGCGTGACGGACTACAGCGGGCCGAGAAACAAGACCTCAAGAAGATCCAGGGCGATCATACCACGCTCGCGGAGAGGGACCTTGTGTCTTGGGCCATGCAGTGTGGAATCACGGAGGAGTCCGTCGTTCTTGCTGAACGGGTAGTGAGGATCTACCGCAACTATAGCCTCAAGCGCGAGGTGAACGACGAAAGCCCGTGGCCAACATGGCCCGCGACCATCGAAGACGTCATCATGCCACCAGCGCCCATGGACCAAGAAGCGGCGGGGTCAACGTCGCATGCAAATCCATTGTCGCTACATCGCGCGTCGTCACGAGCATCTCATCACGACGTGCCAATGTCTCCGTCGCGTCCCGCGTCATGCCCTCCAGTGACCGCAGCGTCACGAGCAGCATCCCCGACGGCATCGACGGCGGCGCCTACGGTTGACAGGAAGGGCAAGGGCCGACAACGCATTAACGCCGGCGAAGACACCATATCGTTGTATGATAGGGACTCATCACGAGACACTTCCCCCGCGGACAATGGTAACCGGAACGACGAGGTCGTCAGAACGTAGAGTGTGCGCGCACCCTACCGTACGCAAGACTGGTTACTTCCTATTGGAGTACTAACAATACCTCACCGCACATCATCTAGATGTTTTCATCGCATATCAACCACGCAAGTATCGGACTTAGGCTGTAGGATGGACAAGGACTACCATATTCGAATCCTAGTGGATTCGAGAAGGGGAGGATGTAACGGACACGCATGAATTTAGATTAGATTAGATTAGATTATGTAATTACGGTGGCTATGCATCGCGCCTCTTACTGAGGCGCGCTACGTGTAGTGCTGCCGCGGAGCGGAGCTGGAGTTTCTCTGGAGTGTCGGCTATCAACTCCGAGCAACTCTGAGGCACTCCAGAGGACTCCAGAGTTTGTCATGTGACCCGGCCGTCCCTCCTACGAGGAGAGCGCGGTGGAGGGTCAGTACTTCAGTACTGGTCAGTTGTCCTCAGGCCGCCAGGGAGGATGGCCCGCGCGCATGTTATGTACAAGGAGTGCGCCGCTGAGGTGACTCGCTTCGAATATTCCTCGCGCTTTCGGATTCTCACTCTCAAGGCCGCGCTCGTGCCTGGCTGGCTCGAGCGCGAGATACTGGTGGCTCTCTACCATGCAATCTATACCTTGCGCGATTCTCTTGAAGCTCGCTCGATGGCGCTTGAACTCCGGATCACAATTGCCCTCGCAGAGAGGGTCATATCGCCGCCTTCGTGACAGCGCGCGTCTTGCATAACCAGCGGGCCTCTTTAAACAAACATCTGGCCGGTGCGGTGCCAATCTGAGATCGCTCGCGCACGGGTACCACACCTGGAATGAGGGCCAGAAGCTCGCGGTGGAGACGCAGCGCGCGGTCACTATGTTCAACGGCGCCGCGCTGGGTAGCGTGGACGCAATGTTCCTGGACGATGCGTTGAACTTCCTGCACACGTATGTTATTCACGCGCGCATATACCATAAAGAATATTGGTCGTTTGGACAGGATTTGTCTCGCGAGACTGTAGCTCTGCGCCATCATCGACCTCGCGCACGGGATAGTTCACGCCCGTGCGGCCGTGCACATCTGCTCACCAGGCGAAGTTCTCGTCCGCCATCACCTCACTTGCCTCCTTTAGTAGGTCGCTGGTAACCGAGGCCCTAGACGCCCACTCCAGAGAAACTCCACATCACTCCGGAGTGTCCTGGAGTTGCATGCCGAGATGCCGTTCGGAGCGGAGTGGTCTGGAGTTCAGAGCAGACCGACTCTGCGGCAGCACTAGCTACGTGGTAAGGCATCAAGCCTTTCACCACGACCACCACGATACGTTAGCACTTCTCATATAGAGACTGGTGCAGTGTATCCCGGTCGCGTGTGAACCAGGCTCCCTCGTAAGCATTACAGAGCTAGGGTATGTCCAGTAGTGGTCGACGTGTGCGCGATGGCGCGACACGCCGAGTCCCGAGGGCGTGCATCGACGCGCCCTGACGGCCGGCGAACTTGTGCGAGTATTGCGGAGCCGTGCCAACGCAGGCCTGCCAATCGTCGCGCGACGACCAGCTCGGGATCCTTGCACTCCGGCGAGCGTTAAAAACGCTGCCGGTTGACCGGTAGAACCTGCCTCTGCGCGAGGGCAGGGATGAGGTGCGGAGATCAGAGGAGGCAACTACGGCGGAGAGGGCCGACATACTCTGTGGGACGGGTGTTGTCTGTAGCAGCGACCCGTCTGTTGGGTACATGTAGCTCGTCAGTTGTAACTTGTATTGCGCGTTTCGTCTTGCCATGCATATGTCCACTAAGTATGCGAGCGCTCGGATTGCAGGGGTCGCGGATTTGATAAGCATCACCACATGAGAACCGGTCCGAAAGGCCACGTGGCGACCATGCTCTCGTCAGACTGGTCGGACACGTCTGTCTGTCAGTGTCTTCCACTTGCTCCCTTGCAAGTTTCCTGCTCCTCCACCCCCTCGTTAATGTCGTATCTCATCGTTCGGGCTCGCAGTTCGCGTGAATGGATGATGTCCAGCGCTGCCGCAAGGACGGTCTACTCGATCAGCTCCGCTCACCGAGCCGTTGGCGGGCATGACCTGAGCGGACCCCGGCAGCTGCCATTTTCCAGTTGCGTATGGTCGCCACGAGCAAGATCCAGCACCTGCAACTTTACCGGTCTTGTTTGTCTGCCTTGTCCCCGGTCTTGTTTGTCTGCCTTGTCTCAACCCTGGTTTCCCAGACCGGTGAGTCCCAATGTTGTCATCTTCGTTCCTTCCTCATATTCGCCTCCAGTCCAGCGTGCTCCGACCTCGCCTGTGGTAGTACGCTCGCCCTTCGCGACCCACCTTTTCGACAACAGCAACCCGGGCGACAAGCTGCACTACCCGTGCTGCCCTGACCGTTTGCTTGTTGGTGAGTGTCCCGTCTGCGTGCCGTCTCGCGTCGCACGTCTCTCAATTCTGCCGCCGTTGGGTAGGCGTCATCTCGCCCATCCGTCTCTCTCCCGTCTATCCGTCCATTCTACGTTGCGCCCAGCCCCATGGACCCCGCACTCGTCGGTGCGTCTCTGCCCGTGTTAATTCGTCGTTTCTTACTCAATAAATGGTCGTCTAGCCATCGCGTCAAGACCAGTGCCACCGGGTTGCCCTCAAGGCTGGCGTAATATGCGGTCCTCTTGATCCCCAACGGGAGCCGTCAGCTTCTTGGGGCCGTGCAGTGCGCCAACGACATTGCACACGCGACAGGTACCACGCTAGCTAGCGGTCGCGGTCCCGCATTCTTGCGGACATCTCGTGCGTCCTCCTCTGTCTACGTCCCCCGTTTGATAACTTACACTGCAGGACAGGGGACCTCGTGATCGTGTATTTTGTCTTGATACATTTCTAGTCCGGTTGATGCTTGCGGGTGAGTGTCCCGTCTTACGGCGTGTTTGCTCCCCACGCACGTTACAAATTATTTGGCTGATACTCATGTCCCTAAAGATGGCAACGCAAGAATATCGTCGCCAACAAACACGAGAGACATTCTACCGGCCTCGCTGGAGACACAGTTATGAGGCAACAAAGAGGCGCTTCGATAGTCGAACCACGGGACTCGGCCCCCTCGCCCCCTCGCCTTGGTGTGCTCATATCGTCTCGTCTGCCCTTGCCGCAGAGCTAAAGTACACACCCTCTCGCGAGCCACACCATTGTGGACCCCGTAGTCAACACTCTCCCCGGCTGCCCGCATCCCCTCAAAATTGTCACGTATACCAACGTCGACTCTTTCGCGTTACGGCGGCCGCCCACCTGGCCTAAAGTTCACTTGGTCATCGATGGTCTTACGAACGGCTCCTAGTTGTTCATAGACGCAAGACCGGAGCACGCCCTGCCTGTCATCTCCTCTATGACCGTCGGGTCTTGCCCGTGACGCAAGTGCGTCTCTCTGCCGAGCTTCGTCGGTGGCGACGTTTTCACGGCGATATGAAGCCCGTTCTCGGGAATTTGGTCGTCTTCCAGGCCTCCCGTCGTATGCATATGACCGGGTACCGGCAGATCTTCACCATTGTCGGGCTGCCGTTTGGGATTATGACGACGGCCCCTGCTTTTTCACCATCCAGGATCATGCTAATACCCGGTATCCTCGGCGTCGCGTCGTTCTGCCCCTACCCCAAGTCAACTTCTTTCAGCTTATCGGCCGTGTCGGCATTTGCACGAGTTCCTCCCGCAGCCTCGTCGACGCACGGCAGCCAGGACCGCCTCGGCATTGTGGACTGTGGTAACCATACGGATTCCGGCACTGTCCACAACCTGCAGGGCCCGCGCGCCGCATAGAAACTTTCCCTGGGGTTCGCTTTCCTCCTTGCGAATGTTGGAGCTCGTTGAAGCCCCGCCCTACTGACGAGTTGAGGCCTGTACTCCGTCTGACGCTGGCTCGCCGCTGATGCGCGCTTGTTGCTCTCTCCAATATGGACCCTTGTGCGCGGATGGACGACCGTCTAGTCGACCCTCATTTGACGCCGCATCCTCGGTAGTGAGCTCGATTATAGGCCGCTTCGGATTGCGGGTTTGTGCTCTCAGATGCGACCAGATCCGTGGCTTTATCTGGGGGTGTACGGTCTGCTCCGTCTATGGGCGCAGCGGACGGGCCTGGCCAGGCCGTTGGGGCCGGGCCGCACCGGTATCTCCTCCCAGACACTGCATTTCAATGGAGGCCTCGGGCGGCGGATGGGTGGTGTCCAGCGTCGCCGCAAGTCTGCCCGGTCGGTGCGGCTTACTTACCTCGAGCCATTGGCGAGCATGACTTGAGCGGATCCGGGCGCGGCGTCGCCGCACATAGTGCTTTGCAACCTTACCCTTTCCAGACTGGTGAGTCCCGTGGTCGCCCTCCCCGTCCCAAAGCTCGTCCCTTCTCACACTTCCGTCCTTCGCCTCAGGCTCCACATGCCAGCCCACACTCGACCCTCTGGCCATCCTTGTCCTCATCGCCCCCCGCCCCACCCGTGTTCACATTGGTGCGGATGACTCGGACGACAGGCCGCTGCACCTGGGCTCTGCTATCTCTCTCCTCGTCGGTGAGTCTTTCGTCGCGTGTCTGGTTGTGCCGCACGTTCCTCAATCCTTCCGCTGGCGTTGCAGCCCGGCTTGTGCGAGGTCCGGTGGCATGCCGTCCTCATGGCTATTGTCGGTCCGGCTGGTTGCTCGTCCGTAGACCGAGCTCTTTCCTTCCACATCGCCGCCGTCCACATCCCCGTCTGAGCCACATTCGGCACTGTGCTCGTTGGCAAGTCATGTTGCCGACTCGTGCCCCGTGCCATCCCTGACTTGTTTTTGGCTCATCGTTGCAGTGTTCGGCCAATCGTCTTCCTGCACCAGCGCAACGGTACGCCACACTCACTTGCCTTCAGCGCACTTGGGTACGTCTCGGTATTCACGACATATACTTGAGAAGCTGACGAACGCTCTGACAAGTGTCGCCCGATACTTTGGTGAGATGGACCCGGTGCTGCGATAGTTGGGTTTGGGAACAACTGGACAATCAATCGCCAGCTGGACACCACGAGCGGGTAGGGGGTTTGCTGAGGCTCATGCATATGGGGCTCTGATGGGGCTCGTACTCGTACACGCGTGCTTGTAGTTGTTTGTCTTGTACGATAAAATGTACCTTTTTTATCTATCTACCCCCATCATCCTGTGCCGTTCAAATGCCTAGGACAACAAGTTCACGCGTTTTATTGCCAAAGCTTCAGATGTGAATCATTGCGGGAAAATAGGTGGTTGGTTATGTGCATGCAGATGTGAAATTCTATCGCAGCGAGGACTTGGGTGCAGACCAGTAGACGAGGGTGGTGGTAAGGAATGACGTGGAGGTAGCATAGCATGAAAGCGACAGGCAGAAGTGGTAGCACAACAGCACTGATCAAGCATGATAGCAAATGGGATGAAGGCAGCACGCGAAAAGGAAAGAAGATCTACAAGGGCAACAAGAACAAGAATGGGCATGGGTATGAACATACCAATGATGACCCACCATGCACGCAACGCCGAGCACTTTAGCCCCCCCTACTACAGCACCCCACTCCCTCTCCTTCATCCTTGGAAGCCGTGGGCGTCACATGCTCCGAACGTCGGCTCTCATGGACCCGCAAGGGCTGGATTCCGTGACCGCAGCTCAATGTCTGGCCATCTATCTGCGGGGTTGCAACGCGGTGGCTACTTGAGGTAACCGACCATTCCTCCAAGTCAAAGGTGTTTGACAGCGCTGCGCGGCTTTTGGGATTCGTCCCGAAGCGTATTGGTTGCGAAATGGACTGGGCCGAGGGGAATTGGTGTGACGCAACAATTTGGGTCCGGCTGTGTTCTGTGGCGGCCTCTGCATATATTCATGCCGTGTTGTGGAGGAAAACCAGTAAATGGTGATAGAAAACAGTGTTCGTTAGCAGCATTTGGAGCTATAAGAGATATAGACGTACCACGAAGGTGGATTAGCATACGCTGGCTCATGATCCACGTCAACGTGTATCCCAGGGTAGCACTGCATAATCGGGCGTGTAGATCAGGTATCAGCCAGTAATTCCAATACTCACGGAGACAAGGCAAAGAAAAACTCACCCCGAAGACTGTGGATATGGGGCGTCAGAGCTGACGATACAGCGGCGCGGAACAATGACAGAAAATGTACCTGATACGCTTCATCTGTGCTTCTATACAGTATCAAGTTTAAGACGTTGGCCCCTGATATATGAATGATGAGCACTTATTTTCGGGGTAACTTGGCAATAATGACATACCAGTTAATGCCACAAAATAAACAAGACCGTCGGTAAGCATACTGTCCGACAATACATTAGGAATTGCTTGATTAGAGGAAATCAGAGGCATATACATCCTGACAACATGTTCCATCCTTGTGTAATATTGCAGTCAGTACAACTGAGGTCGAAAGTAGAATGGGCCAAGATCCCACTCACTTTCCAGAAGTGGGAGAAACAGCAAGGAGGTACGCAGACGAAATACACAATGTTATCGCATCGTACACCATTGCGAAAATGTAGAACAGCCACACGGTGAGGCGCGGTGGCTTGTCCCCTGCCACGCAGCTAGCGCAGACAAGTTGATCAGCGGTATACCTGAGGGTGCACTTCAAAGTAAGAAACGTACTTTCCACGCTGTCCTAGCAAGGCTAAATGTGCGAAGTGGTCCCGCCCGGGAGCATAGGTTTCAACCAAGTGACAAGAAGAAACAGACACTGTGGACACTCACGAACCCGATTTGACAGATTCAAGTATGCTTCCGCCTGCCAACTGTCAACTATCAGATACAACGGAAGCAACACTCTGTGTACTCACAGTAGAGACTAATACACATGCTATGACGGTCGTCCATAGAACCCAAGGTGTCCGTCGAGAAACGTTCACAGTCCTGTCGGCAAGTGAGATTGACTAGTTTGTGCAAGCAGGACGGCAAAGCACCTGATACCGAGGATCACTTGCGAGACAACGGTTTGAATAACTACAGAAAGGGATGTAAGATTTACAATCATGTGGCATGGTGAATCAAAGGGAAAGGGACAATGTCGAGAACAAGCTGCAACCGCGGCTAGAGGGGGTTGAAGAGTGAGGTAGAAGGACACGTACCTTTGAGGACCGGAGCTACGATGTGATATTTCGCACACGACTCCTCTGTAAAGAAAGCACCGAAATAGCCGATGTTGCTTATCACCAGTGCGAGGATGCTGATGTATCTGAAGGGAGATGGACGAGTTTGATTAGTGATCAATACGGCGAACCAGAGAAGAGAAGGAGAAGGGCACCTGATAGCGATGAAGAAGGCACAACCTGGACTAAGCCGCCACGACCGCTGGCTCCTCAAGAAACCCCATTCCGCCGGTAGAGTTTGGAGGTAGCTATTTGACATTTGGAGCGAAGGTTCATGCCAAACGGCGAGGCGCTATAGAGGGGAAGGACATACTGGTAGCAGGCAACGGAGAGAGCGACGACGCGCAGGTAAACCGTGACCGCGGTATGCGACTGCGCACCGTCGGTGGAATCCATGCTGATGGATCGTATGTTTTGCGTCCCCCAGAGACAAGTACTGGGTTCCAGCAGTGACGGAGTATGTCGTCGGACGTGATGAACGTCGACAACAGAGAAGTTCGTGGCGATAGGTGCAGCAAATCTCGGTAATATTAATTATAAATGATGGCATTGAGCGAGCATCGGGTGGCACAGTCAGCTGGGTCTAAATACATATATATTCACTGAACTCCGCCAGGCGCTATCGACACGCATTCGGAGCATTTCATGCTACTTTAACTTAGCTATAGTAGCCTCTGCGTCGTCCACTTGTCGACTTTTCACGCTGCTGTCTATGATGCACATTCTCCTACATCTGCATAAATCTTGCTGCGTTATTAGCTCGATCGTAATTGTTCTGGACGGAGTTCTCTTTATTCCCGATACCGAAAGGTCACTAGAGGGTCCGATTTGGGATGGATCGGCGACACAGATCTGACAGTGTCACGTGAAAAGTGACTTTTGTGTCATAAACTCACACGCCACCTCTCGTGCCGACCCCGTCCTTGATGTCCGCAGTCGGGGAGCGTTTCTCTCCACCGACATCGACGTTGTACCTCCGCGTTCAACCCCCTTGACGTAGTGTATAATCAGCCTTGTGGCTACCTAACGCCGAACAGTCCAATCCATAGAAGCTGCCGGGATGTGCTTCCATCTCGTGTCGAGGGCTTGAGGCAGTCCCCCGTACCGTGGACTGATATCTCCGACCCGGGATCGAAATTCGAATGCGTGCGTCAGACATCGCCTGAGACGCTGACTCGCATCGGTAGACGTAAGGTAGATGAACGCCCTGGCCGTTCTCCATCCGCTACCCGATTCTTAAGCCTAATCTGTATGGCGAGAGGGATATTCTATTGGCACTAGTTACACACACACTGCTCTACTCGATGTCACGTCTTGCGCTTGAGAAGGGGAACGATAAGGAGAAGGGGCACCATGGGAAACGGCACGCGGATAGGACGATTCAAGATCAGAGTGCGCTAAGTTCTCGACCTTGGCGTGATCTGCACGGGGAGACATTGGTACAATAGTCAAACCAGCATTAAAGTGTTCACTTACCGTCCGTAAACTTCTTAGTAATCCCAGACTGACGTATACGCAACCTCCTCATACCATTCCATTTCCCAGTACTTGTCTGAACCTTCAACCGTCCAACGCTCCCAGATCGCATCGTTGTCGTAAGGTATCGCGGGTATACCGGGACCCCGCACCTCGAGATCGCCGACCACAATCCGAAGTGTATTGAACCGGCTGGCGACGTCATCGTAAAGGTCCGCCCGAACCATATGGAGGTCTGCGAATGGCTGGATGACGACGCAGTCGACCGGGTGGCCCATATGGGATCGGAAGACGATCATGCGCCTCATCTCCTCCGGATATAAGTCAGGAACAGTAGTAGGACGGTATCCATCGACATCGATGCTGAGCACCCGCAAGTTCGGGCAAAGCAAAGGTTCCGCCTTCGCGAGAACCTGGTACAACAGCCGTGCGAAGGAAAGGTCAGGGTCTCCCCCGCGCCGCTCGTCGTCACCATTCAACCGCGTGCTGAGCTCGACCACTCCAACCATGTGCAGAAGCAGTGTCGTCAGGAATGCATGATGCGGGCCCACGTATATTTCGAGCTTGGTGATCCGCGTCAGAGGGAGGAACTCGGGCAGTGTCGATAGCCACCGACCCCAGCTCCATGCATCATCGCCCTCGTCGTCGCCAGCGTCGTCTTTGTCGGCAATGAGACCCCGTAGCCACCGAATATGGACCCTCGGCCACAAGTTGCAAGCAGGCATGTTCAGTCGCGAGGTGCAGCCGATCAATGGATTGCACAGCGCTGAGCTGTGGTAGCGGCGGTACTTCGGGAGAAGGAGCCTGAACTGCTTGGAGGCGAACAAGGGCTGTCGGTGGGATAGACAGGCGCGCGAGCACCATGCCCATGGTCTTCAGTCCGCCAGCCATGAAGACGAGAGAGCGAAGGTTCGCCAAGACGACTGGTATGTCGCACGATGCGGGCGTGCCGGAAAAGCCTTCAAGAGGGTCTCCAATTCCGGCAACAGTAAGAAATTCGAGCATTGGTGTGTTGGATAGCAAGTCGAAGAAGGAGGTGGAAAGGGGCTGTGGAATGTCGTCTGCGCTAGAAGCGACTCTCAGCACCAAGTGTAGATGGGTCATGTTCGGGAAGTGGTTGGCGGGGAAGTGTCCTGTGAAGGGGACGATGGAGAGTGCCTTGAGAGGGAGGATCTCCTCGCCAAAGAGGAAGAATGGAAATGCGCGCTGAAGACCTGTTCCGAAATCCTCGTAGTTGAGAGTGAAACACTCTAGAGATCTTCCCGGTACGAAGGTCAGACCTCCGAAGCCACCGGCGCCTTCGCTAACAGCGATGTCGAGTCGCTTGATGCGAGGGCCGTACGAAGCGAAGAGCTCGAGAAGCCCTTTCGTCTCGCTGGTCACAAAGAGGGAGAGTGGAAGGTCCCCGGCGCGCGTGAGGACGCTGGTAAGGAGCTGCTTATGATGTCCATCGGCGCGGGTCCAAAAGCCTGGGTATGCGCAGATGACAGCTTTCCAGGCCGCGCAGACGCGAGAAAGCGTCAAGAGGAGGGAGATGCTCTTGACTCGGCTCCGGGCGTCACGGAAGATCGTGTTGAACGTCGCATCCCGCTCGTAACCGAGCAGGACGAACTTGAATGTCTTGATAAGAACCTCGTCTGGCATGTTGTGGATAGAGGCTATTTCCTGTGCGGATGACGGCCTTGGTCGGAGTCTTACTCCTGAAAGGACCCAGACGCCACTCACCATTTCGACGCTGCAAGCAAATGGTGAGCACGGAAAAGGAGCAAGAATATAAAAACATACCTATTGGATAGCTTCAACATATCCGCTGATTGGTTTGATGGAAGATCCTGAAGGTACAGAGCGAAGGACATTGTGCCACTGCTCCGCGCCACCAAGAGCAGGACGAACCGAAGAATTTCATTCGTATGAGGGCAGACTCACGACAACGGCGTAACATCACTTACCGATAGTGAACAAGGAAATCGGCCGCCTATGAGAGTATAAGTATGCTGGACGTTGGATGTAGTGGAAAGGGCAGAGTGCCCAGGCTAACGGCCATGGAGACATTGGGTGGCGTGGGCATTACACGCATAGGCGCGCGTCGTGGATCCAGATCGCTAACGCGACCGGTACCCTAGTACTGGATACCATGTACTCGTGCGGAAGAGACAACTAGTGTATGGACAGGAATGTAGGTAGAGGATTTTGTCGGAGCATAAGCTGCTTTACCACGTCAGCGCAGTAAGAACAAGCTCAAAAAAGGCAATGATCACTCACGAATGGGCAGAATGGCTGTCCATGGTGTGAACACGGTCCGTGGCTCCCTCGTCAGAGGCTCATGAAGACACGCAGTCTATGAGACAACAGTATACATATATCAACGAATCGGTCGTGTGATACAACGAACCAGCTACGCGGACACGACATGACAGCATTGGGTTTGTGAGCTCTTAGAACCGGAACCCCGCGGTTGGTCCTCTTTCTGGCCTCCCACCATTGCCTCATGAGGCTCCCCATCGAGCACACGGCATTGAACGCGCTGTCGGGAGGCGACCACCTATCCGTGTCCAAAGACGTAGGACGGACAGATGACATGGGCCCCGACAATTTGGACTTCCAGTACGCTGTCCGGAGGGTACTGCGCCGTGGCCACGGGGGTGACCGGTTGACTAGCATCATCATCGTCGTTGCCTCCATCAGCATGTACATGTCCTCGAGGCTACTCGCAGAGCCGCGCGGGGAACTGCGAGAAGAGCGACGACTGCGAGAAGAGCACCGTTGGACCAAGGATATCTTGTCAGCCAGCCAGAAGCCACAACGGGTACTGAAACGTACGGCAAAGGTTGCGTCGAGCCAGAAGGTCGGTGTGGCGCACCTATGCAACCATCGTTGTTGATCCTTCAGGAGTTGACAGCAAGAAGCATCTCGGAGGGGTCGGCGCGCATGAAGGGTTGAACATCCACCTGGTCGGATTTCTGCTGGGAACGTAGTATACAGTATAACTGTCCGAATCTATGATCCAGGTAAGGTGAACGCCATTGAGGACCGCGTTGACAACGAAAGGGAACATACCTAAAAGCCCAGCCGGGAAAGTCTTCACCAAATGTGCGGACCACTAGGCACAGCGCGAGTCCACGCCCGGTTTTGGCATGGGCTGGGAAGCGTCTTAAAAGACGTGGAGGCAACAACACACGAAAATGGAGGGGAATAAGCAAGAGAGGGGACAAGAGGGACAAGAGGGAGGGGATCTGGAAACGTACCGTCTCGACTAAGGACACCATACAGAACGAAACCCGCGCTTTCTGCGGGGCTTGTCTCGAGGGCGACAGAGACGTGCCACAGGTTGTCAATTGCGAACTGTGACTCCGCATCGCGAATGTTTAGCGCGAGCGGGGGTGGCTGGGTTCGGGAGCTTCCGGATCCCATAGATCGAGTCCGGTCGCACAAAGTGCAGGGAACAGAAAAAGGCGGTGGTTGCACGACCGGTCTTCAAGCTTCAGGACTTGGAGGTTAGATGGGTAGGCTACAACGAGAAGGGTGCAGATGGACGGACGGGCACGGACGGACGGACGAATAGACAGGTAGACGGACAATCATGTTGGGCCACCAGACCGTGCATAGGCAGAGCTACAACGCTGGCGGTGGGGTTGAGGAACGGGTGGAGTGACAGAGGATGCTACGGATATGCTCACCAACGAATAGAGGGCTAGCAGAGCCCAGAAAAAGTGCATGGTCGTCCGAACCTCTGCGACCACAAAACGGGAGATCGAGGAGGCTCGACTACGGAATCCAGGTCGAGGGACCGAGTGTCCAATAGACTAGAGACGGAGGGCATGACGTGAGAATGGAACCGAGATGGAGGGCGCGATAGCGAACTTGAGACTCACCAATCCCGGGGGACGAATGCAAGCGGGGTAAAATTGCTCGCGACTCGCATGAAGGAAATGCACATGGCGACAACCTCGAGTCAGCTCAAGTCATGCCCGCCAACGGCTCGGTGAGCTGAGTTGATCGTGCAGACCGTCATTGCGGCGGCGGCAACGCAATCCATGCACAAGACCAGAAACCGGACCGGGAGAATATGCGTCGCTCGCCAGCGAGGAGGGGGGTGGGCAGACGAGTATCCGAGCCGGAAGACATCTGTCTGACACCGGGTGTGACAGTTGTGACACACGTGACGAATGTCGTCACAGCTGTCGCCTGGCACCGTGACAGAGCCCCCGGCGTCCTTCCTCGTCCTTCGCAGTACTAGTTGTCGGCACTCCGAGTCCCTGGACTTCACACAGTGTATATAGTTGTGATGGGTGCTGCTAATGGGTTGAAACCTCCTAAATAAAACTCACCGAGCTTGAGAAGCGTCTACTTGCTGCCGTCGCCGCCGCGACAGGAGGCCACGGCGAGCCCCACTAGCTCAGCGTCTTGGCAACGAGCCGTATCATAGTTGGGCATGACTTAAAGTCGACCCCTTCTATTCTCCGTTCATACCTCAAACCCTGCTCCCCAGTCCGGCGATTCCCAAGGTCCTCATCTTCTCCCCTTCCCCACCCCTGCCCGAGCCACCGTCCCCAAGCAGTCCTGGTTGCTCCTCACGACCCGCCTTTTCCACTATTGCAGCTGGGCGACGACCTGCGCTGCTCTGGCCGTTTACCTTGTTGGCGAGTGTCTCATCTGGGCGCCGTCTTGCGTTGCTTAGAGTCGATGAAATTTCTCCGTTGGATGGCTTCACGCTGCGAGCAGAGCTTGCACCAGCTTTTGTATCTCTAGAATACTTTTAGCCGGCTACATGGCGAGACCGCACATGTTAATGATATTGATCGAGCCGGAAACGAGTACGACAAGAGAATTGATCTACGAGAATTTCGCCCGGAACTCTGCTGCAAACCCATCGGGGGAGAGCGTGGAGAGAGCCTTCCAAGACTGATCTATCACCAGTTCATGATGGCCGCGACTGCAAACGATGAATACGGGTGCAAACGTAGGGTAATGTGCACTTACAGATGACACAATATTCCGTTGAAGTCGAAGGGGGGGCGCTTGGACTCTGCGCAACCCGGATGGGGACACCAGTAGCGGAAGGATTCAGTGTTGTAGAGACCCGGGTTGGTCTCGGCTTTGCGTTGACGTTTCTTGCGAACGTTGTCAGCTTTAGCCATGCTGGTCTCACGACTTGCCTTCCGCTTTTTTTGGCGCCTACTCGGTCCAGGGTCGTGAATCACGTCGTCCTCGTTCTCGGAGACCAATAGTTGGAACACAGACTGCCAGCTATGCCAGAGCATAGCGTCCAATTGCAGGACGTCCTCACGGCGTATCGTTTGGAACTCTGCGGATACGGCACGGCTTGCAGCCACGCCTTCCACGCATAAGAAGTCGCATGCAATCTTGATACAGGCTCTGCGATTGCTGACCTAAAACTGGATGATGATGAAGTCGTCCATCAACTAAACAAGGACGCTTACCTGATGTGGACAACCTGCCGGAATGAAGATCGCCTCCCCCTGCGCCTGACAGATACGGAACGGCTTTACGCGCTCCGAAGCTAATTCCGACAACATAACTTCCGTGAGATAGGTATCTTGAGCATGAATGGGATCTACCGAGAGGTGACCCTTCCGACCTAGATACGCCCTGATTTTGGGGGCATCGGCAGCACGGAAGATGTGCCATACAGCCCCGATCTCGCCCGACTCCTCAACGTCGTCCGGCTCAACATGGGCGAGTAAATTGACGGCGCTCGTCATGTCAATATGCAGTGCTGTCGACCCTTGATGGTAAAGGTCTCTTGTAGCCACATACATCTTAGGTCCTGAATTAAGTGTACGTTAGACAAATGGTTACATAACACATTGGCCACCGTACCAAGGTCTGGCTTAAAAGATTTGAAGCTTGGTCTTGGTCTCGGATAGTGGGCGGCCAGATTCATAAAACCATTGTCACGAGTGTACGATGGCATGGGTACAGCGTCCATGAAGTCATGGAAATACTCGAGAAACTTTGCTGAGAAATCGGCTGACGGAGGCCAATCCTACGGAACGTAAGCTGGGATACAGTGCAAGCCCGCGAGACATACGTACCTTGACTTTGACAACGTCTTGGCGCGTCCTAGACGCCCTTGTAAACTCGGCGAAGAAGGCCTCGACGGTGACTTTCTCTGTTCGCGCTGGGAAGAGGCCACATCAGATCATGGAGACCTCGTCACTGGAGTAAAACTTGACGAATGCTTCTGGTGACCACTGGCCTTTCAGCTTAGTCCCTGCCCGTTCCACGACGACCGGAATGTTGTTCGACCACAGAAAACGAAATCCGTCTTCTTGACCACCAGCGATCCTTGGTGCCGTGGACGAAAACTCCGCGATCACTTTCTTGGTCTTCGCCCAGTGACTGGGCATCGTGCAGCCCGATCAGGATATGCAGTGCTTCAGGAAGAAAGAATGTACATTCTCCGGGTGCCAGCCGAACCAAAAGTAGACCAGAAGTACGGCCAAAATCGAACTCCAAGGTCGGCTGGTCGTTCGTCGTCGAACCGAAACGTAGACCCCATACCGTGGCGAACACGGCGACTGGCCTAATCAAAGGGTGATTTTATGAGTATTGTTACACATCATAACAACTAATGCATGCCGTAGATACTCACAACTGCGGCAGGCTAGAAGGATTGATGGCGGTGGTGCCACTCGGGTTCATGATCAATGAATGAAGGGCAACTTGAGTGCCAACGGCTCCCTCAGACACGATACTATATACTTGCGGCCCACACGTCCCAAAATGCGCGTGACCAACTCACCTACAATCCATCGTCACCTGTTGCGAAACAATCGAAGTAACCTCCAAAGACCTTCAAAGAACGGTCCTTTCAGGACCCCGCGATATGAAATTCGAAAGCGCCTACAAGAAAGCAAGCTTATATATATATTGTACTGCTCATGAGCCCTGAAAAGAACGGAGTGGCGGCATGCAAAGCAATGGGGATGGGGTAGGCGATACCGTGTCGGACACAGATTGTTTTTCGGGGTAGTATAACGGCGGGCCTAGACAACTCTACGGCACAGAACGTATACGACAAAAGCATGGGCGACTTAGATAGGGCGGAAGCGGGCGAGTTGTTAGGCTCCGTACGCGTGACTTGTAAGATAGGCAGCGGGCCGCTCAAGTCGTGTCCGCCGACAGCTCCAAAGGCTGAAGAGACTATCCTCGCGGCATGTTGGGCATCAACCACACACGCGATGGGAGGGCCTCGAGTTGAAACCCAATGATGACGAGGGCGACGACGACAACAGCATTGAGACTTCAACAATGGAGGTTAGACCGCAAGGACGACGTTGGACTCGTATTCATCACATCGAGCCAAACCCCAAGGTGCACAGCGATCGACTCAGCACACTGAGCACAGAAAGTAGTCCGCTCGACCTAGCATGGGCGCTTGAGCCCCATGTCCTGCTGTAATGTCCTTCAATGGGTCCGGATTGATTTAATGTTGAATGGTATAGAACAGGAGGAAAGGTCTAGTGTGGTTGGGAAGCGGGAAGGATGAGCCGAGACAGTGGGAGAGGGGTGTGAAGGGAAAAGGGCGGGGTAAGTGCGATACAGCTGGCTGGAAAGATACGATGCATCCCGAGCAAATGGAGATGGGAACTGGAAACTGAAGAGTAGGAGTGTGGCCGGAGAAGTGGCGGAGAACATCTGCGATGGTGGTGCAAAAAGGCGACAAGGACAATGACAGCAGAGACCACGACGATGATGGTGCTGATGACCACGACGGTGACGACGACGGCCGTCAAACACCGATAAGTTGACAACATGGCAACTTGTTCAAGCCTCCGAGGCCGTTGACGGTGCTGCATTGAGAGCGACCACCAAGATATCTGTGCATATCGCAATGTCAGTAAGCAGTCTACCACCGATATCAATTACCTACCGATTCGATAGGCCTGAGCGGGCTTCAAGAACATACTCAAGCCTGGGTCCTTCTGTGCGGCTTCGAGCAGCACCTTGACAATTCGTTGGGCCCTGAGTTTCATGCTGACGAGCGTGTAGTGTACAGCTGTTGGTGCGGTTGGTGACGTACGTTTGAAACGGAGGCATACGAGAGCTCACCTTGGGGAATATGGTGCGTCATATCACCAACAACGAGGCGGAGCTGCAAAGAAGCTTATCATGCATGTTTGCGACGAAGGGATGCGCCAGTACTCACAGGTTTACCCTGAATATTGTCAGATATGAGGACTCCATTGGCGGCCATTACCATCTTGTACTTGAGGAGTACCTCGTATCCCCACTTGATGGTTTGCTCTCCTTGGCCGAGCGCATAGTCAATCCATTGTATGTGTCCGACTTCGGGCTCCGGACGTGCAACCTCCTTGCCTTTGTTCACTCGCTTCGGCGCATCGTCCGCGGTCGGTGCCTCTGCCTCGTCGTCACCGATCCTTCGGCGCTTCCTGGAATTGTTCGTGTCGGGGATCGATTCAGGCCGAGCAGGATCTACGGCATCAGAGGGAATAGGGAGAGAAGGATGGGTGGCAGACTCGGGGACACTACGTCCAGTCTTGCGAGCCTCTGGCACTGATGGTCGCAACAAGTCTCGGAGGTGTCGAATTGTCGCAAATTCATCTGAGAATGGGTGATCATTCGGGATATGCACAAGACCTGCTGTTGAAGGCAAACGTACCAAGATAATTGCCCGACAAAGAGACAGTGCTGTGGATAAAGAAATGAAGCACGGACATATTTAAAGAGGTTACACTGGACGTACTTCGGACCAACAGCCTCGAATGTATACGTGACGTCAGAGTGGAGCGTGATGTTCACAATACATTGCTCAACCTAGTAACACTAACACGTCAACCCATTGCGGGTCACTATCGTGAACGATGAATAACTGACCTTTCCCACTGTGAGAGAACACAAGACAAACGTGCTCTCATACTGATTGTCGCTCGACATGGTGATCCTCACCGACATCCGTCCTTCGAGATCCTGGAGTTGATCGGTCAGGGCGACGTTGCTGAGAAGCACCACTTCCCCGAAAGTGGCCGTGAATGGTGTATTGGGGTGAAGGGACATTGTCCTAGTCGTAAGAACAGCGTGAACATGATGGGCATTTGGGCCAAGTGAGGTATAGGACGTGCTCACCATAGGCCCATTGCGACCATGATTTCGCCAGTGAGATCGGGTGTAAAGGAGGATGATAGTGCAGAGGCGAGGCGTACAAGTGGCAGATTCGGGTATGAGGCTCCTACATATATACGCCGAGACGTCAGCCAAAGCCACATTGAGAACAATGCTAACAATGGTTGCCCACGCACCACATGCCTCCAAAGCAACAAAGTCACATCGAGATGACTGACCTACAGCCGAGACTTAAGCACGAAAAAAATTGTGCTTTGTGGTAGATTAGTCGAGAAGCGGTTGCTCCAATCAGGACGTGACTTGCAACGATACATTGTGGCAGGTTTCTCTTCGGCTTTGAGTGCCACCCACTGTTTTTAAACGCACTTGACGAGTGCATTGCAATTGACGGATCTTGTTTGCGACGCCGTTGGCTCGTAATACACAGGTGTCGCAGCTTCTCGGCTTACAGATGTTAGTTCGCGTCGTGAAGTCCGGGCAAAATCCGGGCATGCGGATCTTCAAGGATCTTTAGAGTGACATTGTCCTTGCGGTCTCGGCGGTGCGATCATGACGTGGCGATCATGCCCTCCCATAACAACGTAAAACGTCAGCCTAGGTATATCTGAGCTATGTTGATGACATTTTCGATTTCGTGGGTTGTGACCGACTTGAGCAGGGTGGCATTGCGACTGGAGAGCGAGCGGAGCTCGGCGGCGTAAAAGTGTCTTGGATGAAGGTGTTCTACGCCATCTTGCCTGTCTAAGAGGGGGAGAGTAAGGGTGGTAGTCGGTCACGGTGGAACAGGAGATCATGGATGCGGGGTGGTGCCGTAGGGCGAGTTGGCGTGGATGTTGCGGCACGACGCGAACGACTCGGGATGTTGAAGATTCAGTCGATGGCGGGATGAGGGGAGGCTGTGCGTGGTCCGTGTAGCTCTTCTTCAGCTACTTGAGCATGTCGTGCAACCCCAGCCAAGCGTGCGGGGCGCGACTGCGTGACGGCCTCGACTTTAAATAGGCCGTCAAAACATAGGAAATCATTGAGCATGGTTGCAAAGAGAGTCACACAAGCCCTGAATCAGCACTAGACTCCCTCCACTGAAAAAAAAAAAAACATGGGACGCACCTCGGCGGCCGGATCCTTGAGCACAAACGCGAACTCGTACTGGCGGAAGATGGACGCGACGAAGACGAGAACGCCAGGCCTCGAGGTAGGGCAGACACTTGTCTTCGAAGGACACGATGGAGTCGTCGTGGGATGTGGAGCCGAGTGTGCCGTCGAGCTCTGCTTGGAGCTTGTGCTGCGTGGCGTGGTTCCGCGCGAGCCAGTACGTGATCTCGCAGGATGAGCTGCAAGAGGCCGGGGCCCTGATTCACGACGTGGGCGCATGCCTGTGAGCTTCTGGACGGCCTGGCGCGGAGTACTCGCCGCAGTCGTTGAGGACCTACACGGCGGGGAAGTGCTCAATCTGAATCTCCTTGGAGGAGGATGTAGAACCCTATAGCTGCCTCGCACGAGACCACAACGGGCGCGGAGTCCTTACACGCGAGGAGCATGCCGAACGGTGCACCAAATGCGAGATCGCCTGCAGTAGCGGTGCGTCATGTCAGTCAGTACGTCGTCTTGTTTGTAAGTGGAAGTGGGAGTGGAGTGACGTTCGGCGAGCCGCGCGGCGTGGCACGGGAGATAATGGTAACGATCGAGGGAGGAGGAGGAGGAGGAGGAGGAGGAGGAGGAGGAGGAGGAGGAGGAGGAGGAGGAGGAGGAGGAGGAGAGATGGCTTACCAATGATGTTAAATGCGAGATAGTTGTGCAACGGCAGACAGTCGTACCACACGCGACTCTCACCGCCGTGCCAGCCGCCCTCGCCCTCTGTGCCCGACAGCCCCTTCTTGCCTCCATCGCAGAGCTTGTCCCATTGCTGGAAGAGCATGCCGAGATGCTCGCGGATGTGGGGCTCGAACTCGAGGACATTCTTCGCTGCACCGGAAAGTCCGAGTTCGACTGCGACAGGGTAGTGATGTCGCCAGGGGGGTGTGCGACGTTGCGCCAGAGGCAGCAGACATGCGTGAGCCTGATTGTGCGCCAAGGGTGCCCGCTTTTACGCTGTGTCGGAAGGCGTCGGGCGGGGCGAGGGCGTGGAGGAAGAGGGTGTAGAGGAAGAACAGGAGGGTGGGTTCATCTGGTTGCGCACGCAGGAAGGTGGCGGTTGTGTTGAGGTATTTGAGCTGATGGGACGCATGGTGACTGTTGGAGTTTCGCTCCCCAAGCCCCAGGGTGAGAAGGACCTGCCGTTTTGCGTTTGTCCCACCCCACAGGGCATCTCCTTGTCAGTATCCATGCAAGGACTCGGCGTCACCCTCTTCGAGCTCAGACCTCGTGCGGCTGCTGTGCTGGCTGGGCTGGATTGTGAGGGGTCCCTTGACGTCGGAGACGGTTCCAGGATCGAGGTCCGGTGGACGGTGTGCGTGAATGAATGGTGGATAGGAGGTGGAGTGGCAGACACAGTGAGCAAGGCTCGATCGCAGGAACCGAGGATGAGCGGACGATGGTCGTAGTATCAGACAAAGTGACAGTCGGACTGCAGCATGGCTTGAGCATGGCTCTGCTTAGAACCAAGAGGATGTTGCAATGTCGAGAAAGCGAAGGTGGTAGATGGGCCTAGTGGCGGTGGATGTTTGGTTACGTAGGAGGGAGTGACGGCCACATGCGGGTGCAACATGGAGATACTGTACTTCACGATACGTAGTCGGCAAAAATGCAGGTGTAATGGGGCGCTTGGAATTATGGTGGCCTTGGTACATACCCACAGCAATCTCCTCTCTTCCTCAAACGCCTCCTTCGCTGCCGCCCCGCATCTTCGCTCAGGGGGGAGAGACCATCGCCCCAAGAATATCTGATCCCATCCGTAGCCACGCGAGTATCGAAGAACTAGGAGGTACTTGGGCCATTAGTGCGTATGTTTGCGTGTATGTTTGCGCCAGCGATACCAACGTCGTGTCCAAACCCACAGGACAGATTGCAGCAATCAACAGGATGCCTTTGGAGGGGACTTGACGGGCTACGAGGTGTAGGCCGCCCTCGCGCTGCTTCAGTCAGACAAGCACGAACATGCCGGGGTTCCCATCCCGAAGGAGCTTGCGTGCAATGGCCAAACGTACTTCCAATCACACGACGGCCTTGTCTTCGACGAGCTCGTCATGGCTCTCCGCGACTACTGAATCATCGTTCCCCAGGGCCGGCCAGCCTCGTATCGCGTTCGTTTATTGCATCATACAGTAACTGACTTGGGGCTATGTCGTGGACGTAGAGAGGAGACGGATTTTTCGCCCTCGCGGGTTGGAGTGGAAGAGACGGGCGAATGACGGGCCGGATAGGATTTGATTCAGTTTGACTGACCTTGGGAAGCACGCGCTTTCCGTCCCATAACTCAACTGTTCGGAAAACCGTGGCCTAGGGCCCTATGATCGCAAGCCTGATGCTACGGAGATCCCGTATGCAAAAACGGCACCAGGCAGTTCGAACGCGAAGTCCCACCGTCTAGCACCCAAAACACGCGGCTGCCGCATGAGCTCGATAACTTGAACAAGTAACTGCAAGAACTTAATGCTTAATGTTCGCGTAGGCATGCCGATGTCGAAGTCTACGACGACGATAAGCGTGTTTGCAGACGTTGACGGACTTCAAGTGTATGTGGATCCTACTCGCCTCCTTTGCTACTGACGGGTTTCCACAGTCATCGTTGGCATAATGAAATTTTGAACAACCACTTCAGTTTTCGATTGACCTCCAGTGCGCAGTGGCAGGAGCACAAACCGAAGGTTGTCCCGGACATATCGCCAAGCATTCACTGCGTCCCAAGTTGCCGTTGGTCATCATCGGTTGTATGGGCATGCTGGAGTGCGCTGCCAGCCAGTGGCTGGGGGAAGGCTGAGCATCTACTAGCCCTCCGGGGCTCATATCCTCTGCCCAGGTTCAGGAGCTGGAGGTTTGTAGAATACGCAGGCTCTACGAATCTTGGGTTCCATGACAAGGCGCTGTGCGCCGCAGAGGCTTGTTCCGGTAGGGTCTGTATCCCCGTCTGAATGGGGAGGAAGCGTATCTGACATACAGGCCATCATCGTATAGGATGTCCTGCTCACCAACGCGAGTATCCTGTTGGCACCGGAGATGTTCTGTTGCAACATTAACACCGTCTGATTCGTACTGCAGCCCGCCGACCACAGCTGACTCGTTGTCCGAAATCACATTCACGAACTCACCTCGTACCTGATAGTTACATCAAGGACCTGGGTGCCGTTCTTAACGAACGATCCTCCCGCTGTCGGGTGACCAGTTGGCGAGATCGTGGAACTAACTGTGACGGACGCCCACCCGCTGCATTCGCTCTACAACTCACCCTGTTCATATTTTTACTTGCTCTATGCTAGTTATGGTACATACGCCGCGCCGTTGTTTTGCCTTTCCCCACTCTTTCCTTGTGGACCCATTACCTTCAATTCTCTCCTGCGACGATGCACCAGACATCGAGCAAGTCATGATAGTGAGCCCCGAATGTTACAAGGTGCGTTCTCATTAAAATTGGGATCATCATGCTGATGGACGTAGGTATTTGCCTCTATTTTCAACGGGGAAGAATGCCGTAAGGTCCGCTTACTGGGTTACAGAACGATGGTCAAATGTACCGTGTCGTATCGGCAGCGCCGTCCAGGATAAGTGAGAAACATAGAAACTCGTTTGGCTGTACATACTGATGTGCTCGCAGGTGGAAAAGGAACTTCTCAAGCTATAAGGGTGGACACCGGAGACTTTACGTTGCCGTCAACGTGTAGCCCCATAGGATGCACCGCTCACAGTACTGTTATGTGGTGGTCGAATGTCTTTATCGGGTACTAATAACGCGCAACACCGTTCACCACTACAATATGCCCGCTGGTGGTTGAGATAAGTGTGTGCCGTACATCATCAGAATCTCTCTCGGGCCACCTCGTCGCGCGAGTTCCTCAACTGGGAGACGACGAACCTGCGGCGGCCTCGGCTGCAGGGCAGGAATCCCCAGGCTCCAAACTCCGTCGTCATGCCGCTCCGCACTCGAGGTTGCTGAGCGCGCACGGACACCGTCAAACCGACGATACAGACTCACAGCAAGCCGGCGACAGCAAGTGTCAGGGGTCAAAAGGATGCCGCAGGACGAACCAGAAGGTGGTGAGGGCGATCCCGCGCTCGAGGGTGCGCTGCTCTTTATGGTCTTAGTAGGTTCACCGACTGGGAGTTGACCATAGGTCGTGGCTTCATTATTGACGGCAGTAGCCTTGTACACAAGGTATACGAAACCAGTCAAAGGATGGCTGAAGCGCGTGCCTGGAGCCCATATAAAAATTGACGAACTTGTTCGAACGCCGTTCAGATTACAGACTGGCCGTGCTACCGCGGTTCCATGACATTTTGTAGATGTACATTCGTATGCTACCTATGGCATCCAACTTTCCTTGCAGTCAACCAAATGCTGCAAGTTCTTTGGGCGAACGATGGTCAAGACTGACATTCTGCATGACGGTCGAGGACAGCGATTGGGTTGCAAATCTTGGGACTCCATAGAGGGGATACAGGATTCGCACAATGTGTCACCACAAGGTACAACTCTGTGCATCAATATCAGCCAGATGATATAAGGCACTGGGGGGGTTAGAATGTTGTCTTACGTATATGGACTCCGGGATGCGACTCGTCCACAGGCAGAGCATGTAAGCGTTTCAACGATGTGTGCCCGCAAATTGGAGATGAGATGCTTTCCCAGAAGAGTGAAACCCGGGCAAAGTTCCTCGTGGATTCCCGCCGCCAGATGATTCGTCATCTGGGCTTGATCTCCGTCCTGAACAGTCAGGTTCAGGGAAAATGGCGACTCCGAGTACTGACTCCCACTCACCGTCGCCATCACGGAGGGAAAGTTGCGGACTGCCTGGGAATGACTCGGATTTTCTGCTACTGCCTGATCTTCCTTCTCGTGAGCAGGAAAATCATTCTGGAGGCTGCCGTGATCCACAAGCACGAAGTCCTCGCTTTCGAGTAAGACAGTTTGAGGAGAGTGGGTCATGGTAGGAGAGATAAGAACCAGGAGTCCGAAAGCAGAGGTGGGCGTGGATGTTCTGTTACGTCGTGTCGCCACCATAAATCAGCGTGTACAGAAACAATGAACGGTTGTGAAACAGTCATTCACCTTGAAATTCTTGGCATAAAGGACAGGTATATTGGCTTTCTAACATCGCCTCTCCAAAGCTTTGACAATCGTCCTCGCGCGTTTCCAATGCATGGTGAAGTCTCGGACCATCAAGTAGGCAGACGTCGCGGAACACTCAAGAGAGGAAGGAGAGGAAGGTCGCGGGCCAATGGGACCTTACCCTGAGCATGCAGGGGTCCAGAGCAGGCCAACACCAGAGAGGGACGCATAACTGCGATGGTAGCGGAAGTTTGAGTGATGTGCGACGCACAAACGCTCTTTGCTGACACTTACCGATAAAAAAGGGCACCAACCTGGGTACAGCTATTTCCGAAATTGGTGTCCGCGCGCGTCTGGGCGCAAAAATCCAAAAATCCGAAAAATCCAATCCATTGTCCCCTGTCCCTCCCGACATGAGCTCTATTCGAGTGAGCAAAGACTTGAAACTTCATGTATATGTACTTGTCTCTACGGGGCTCTATTCTACCTCATCTGCAGCCATCCTTCTGGGGGTCTCGGAGCAAAGTGTTCGCCGTTGGTGGCAAATGTGAGATACCGTGGTGACGTGCAGACGCCCTCTCTCTTCCGCGGTCGCCCGTCCAAACTCAATACCATCAGTAATTCCTCCGGCGTCTGAACCTCTGAACGTCAGACACCGTGGGCGCCTAGACCCCGAAGCAGAATACCAACCCACCGTTGATGTGCATCGCGCACGGATGCACGCGTAGCCCATCACGCGGTATGCACCGTCTTCGTGCACCTCCGACGACCTCAACCCTCAGGCCACCCTCGTTCCTCGTCCTCTTCGCCCCGTGATACCTCCACCGCCGTCCCGACGTTGATTGCCATGTGATGCGGGGGCCACTCGCAATACAGTATTGCCATGGAATGAGGTCATCTGCACAAAAAGCGTCAACGATGGGCTATATGAAGTGCCGTAGGCTTACAGATTCAGGTTTATGCAACAAATAGTTACTAGTTCGCATGCGCGATAGCAGCGAAGATGAATGAAGCGCTGATTCCACGCCAATTCAGTTAGAGCAGCGAGCTGATCGCGGCGTTGATGCGATTGGACACAACATGGAGTGCTCGAGGCATTCCGATGGTTGCCGTAAACCGGGTGATATCAGGCACGAATTATGGGTGTCAGTAACAGGCAGTAGTAACCTTGGCACCCAAGGTAATGAAGCACCCACCCTGAGATCAGTGGCACAACGCTCACGTCGTGCCCCCACTCATTCCGCCTAACCCACTATGCAACATACAAAACAGCAACTCATATACTACTCGGACGAAGCATTATCCACTCTTGTTCGTTCCATCTTTGACCGAACTCGCAAACGAGTATACGGAGTCGGTATGGCAGAACGGCAATATCCAGGGAGATTGCCCAGCCTCATGCTGCGACGAGAACTAACCGAATACGCCGATTCGAGAATCCTAAAGGAGATTTTCCATAGCGAAACATATGACAAGGAAACTGTGGTAAAGCATCTACGTGAGTATCAGCTTCGGCTGGCCGGCACAGACACTATCCTTTCAACCCCCACAAGCCTCGAGGACTCCGACGTTAATAGCCACGAAGACGGTAAATCGCGAAGCGCAAATCCCCACGAGCTCGCTCACTTATCTGCCGAACATAGTTGAACCTCGGGATGTGCGCGAGAACGGATCTACAGGCGCGATTGCGGAAGAACTTGACAACATGGAAGGGCGCTTGATACTGCTCGAGGAGAACGAGAAGCAGTTGAGCATTGCTATGAGCAGGCACTTTCACGAGACAAATCAGAGATTGGTATGTCGCACAGCCATCTGATGGATCAATGTTGAAGTGGCCGAGTAGGAATCGCATCTGCGGCGGGTAGAAGATGTGGCGGAAATCTCATCCAACCATGGAGAAGTTATCAGTGATGTGGACAAAGGAGTCAAGAGACTCGACACCCATGCTAAGACTCTCAAAAGTGAGTGGCGTACTGTCTTATTTCTAACTTTTATTATTATTAATACATTACCTCATCGCTCAGAGGTTGTGGAAAATAATTCCCGGGACATCAAGGAACACATTGACTCGCGCATCGACGAATTGGAGGGACGCCTTTCATCCAAAATTCATGCGGCCCCCCGTTGTGCCCCAACCCGACTTGACGGGGGGGCCATAATCCAACCATCGGCCAAGGATTTCTGGTACTTACTCATAGACAGCACATTGACTCAATGGTAATCCTTGCCTAGTTCAACAGGTATACAGACAGAAGTCTCCTCCCGTGATTGTGAAGCCCCTCCGTTGGATGACCATCCTAACGACTCCCTATGGATGCCCGAGACTGTCATCGATGCAGCCATCAAAGAAACAATGGATGCAATTGGGGCAGTTCGAACGGAGCACACGCTGGCGGCCGAGTTACGGAGGGCGAATACTCCTCATAACGCAGATGCGGGTAGCGAACCCTCGGGCGGGTTGAATATAGATCCCGACGACGAACCGTATGTTTGACCTTTGTATCCATCTGTGTCATGCTAATGAAAGTGGAAAGAAGTTCCTCAGAGCAGGACGCGAGTATCGCAGGTGGCGACGAGGTTGTGAATAGCTTCGGTATTTTGTCTTGTCACTTGCTACGTCAAGTAGTCGGCTAATTGGCCGACACAGACAGATTGGCTCCGACCGACATTCCAGCGCTGGCCAGCTCCCGATTTTGGGTAACGCTGAGCACTCTGCTTATCGATCTTCTACTGTATCCCGGATCCTTCGCAATGGTCATCTGGCTTTGCTCGCGGTGAGTCAAATAGTTCAAGGAATATGTGGACGATAAACAACTTACTTTCTAGGTTAAACAGCTGATGGGCACTCCTGGCCGTCTGCTGGCTGGCTGGTGCCATGTTTTACGCATATAACGTCTATACCCAAATTTCGGAGATAGTTGGTCGTATCAAAGGCTTTGCTTGAAACAATGGAAATGGATCGCAGCGGGGAGCAAGGCACGCCAGAGACAGCTACTATGAACCGGGCATTGTACATGTTCAGTAATCGCGGCGTTTCGAGGACTGTTAGAGGAGTGATAACTCTGTCGGTTTTACTCGATGTAGCGAGCCCCCCGAGCTGTAAACTCGAAATGCTGGGAGGCCCTGGTCGTCAGGGAGAAGCGAGGAGCACGGAGAGGGTGTGGACAGTATAATGTGGCGAAGTACTCTTGGGGGCCTACGAAAGAAGAAGAGTGCAGAGTGTTGCGAGGGGCGGATGAAGATAAAACGGCGTAGGAGCATGGAACAGACGCGAGGAGCTCCAGATTCCGCATCCGGGGGCTCGAGCATCGTGAGAGCTGTTACAGGGTCTTTTCGATAGGGGGCATGAGGGAAAGGAGAGGAAGCTTACGCGTGCAAATCGATTAGCCTCGGTAAATCCGAATGTCTCCTGCGAGATGAACGGACGGGGAAAAAAGGGGCCAAGGGAACAACTTAAGTGGCCTCAGCAAATCCGACGAAAAACAACAGAACAAGAAGGGGAAAAGACCTTGAATTGGCTGTGCAAGCCCAGCTAAAGTCAGGGCAAGGATGGCGACATGAGAGAGGGAAGGTGAGGGCGACATTGACGACAAGGTGATGGTAAATGTAAAGTGGCGGGCCAAGACAACGACGAAAGTTCAAAGGAGGGTCGAAGGTGAAGTGAATCGTCGGGACGCCACCACGAAGGAGCGGGGAACCGAGGGTAGAAAATGAACGCGGATCAAAGCAGTTACGGATAATTTGGGCAGATTAAAGTGGGGTAGCAAATAGAGCCCGGTGAAGAACAGGCCCATGAGCTCATGGGCACAGTGTCGCGTAAGGTAGGACTTGTTTGAGGGGGACGGAGAGGTAACGGAGCGGCGTTTGGCATGTCTCTGACAGGGGGGGGATATCAGCACGACACGGCGGATGAGCACGATGGAAGCCTGATCGACAAGCGAGAAGGATC
Organism: Ganoderma lingzhi; assembly: GCA_026283605.1. Classification (NCBI taxonomy): domain Eukaryota; kingdom Fungi; phylum Basidiomycota; class Agaricomycetes; order Polyporales; family Polyporaceae; genus Ganoderma; species Ganoderma lingzhi. The sequence goes on from JAPJYM010000011.1 coordinate 1,376,008, forward strand.
CATAGGAGTGGAAAGAGATGGGCGAAGAGATGGGAAGAGAGCTCGATAGACGAGCAACCAGCCGGTGCGCAAAGAGGAATCAGTTACGGCTCGGGAGAGGGTCGTCGACGAACGTCAAACGTAGGTTGGGGTGGAGGGGAAAAACCTGGATATCATGGCCACCAGAGGGCGGATATATACATGCACAGGGAGATGAATAGAAGACGTCCCAACTAGGACGAGGGACACCAAAATGAGAGCTCTGATGATGTCAGACGCCCCGGGCTGGTACGTCAGCGTGTACTACTTACTGCACGGGGCCGACAGTAGCCATGACGATGGCATGCCGATGGACCACGCACCGACAAAGCTGCAATGCTAGCGGTAGAATTGAGGGACGTGCGGCGTGACTAGACACATGGCGAAGACTCACCGACAAGGAGAGGGATAGGAAAGCCCAGTTGCTGCGGTCTGTCGTCCAAGTCGTCAGCACAAACTTCAAAAATGGGCGGGAGGGGTGACGAAGACAGAGTTGGGCGGAGGATATGGTTTGAGCTGACATGAACCGGAGCCGTCGGAGATGCAGCCGGGAGTGTGACGGGAACAAAATTTGGGACGGCGAGGGAGAGCACGGGACTCACCAGCCTGGGGAGTCAAGCTGGAGGCCAGGTCCAAATGCGAGTGGGCAAGGTTGCGAGACATTGTGTGCGGCGCGCGCCTGGTCCGCGTGAGCCTGCCCAAGGCATGCCCGTCAACGGCTCTGTCAGGCGCACTGATCGGGCAGACCATCCTTGCGGCGATGCTGGACATCCTCCATCTGGATCCACGTGAGAGCGAGTGCGAGTTGTGTGAGGTTTGGCATCAACGAGGAGGAGAAATGAGTATCAGGAGACTGGGGGAAGATGGTGGGGAGACGGCGGTGTCTGACATGTCTGACTCATGTCTGACTGGCGTCTGGCTCTGTCTGACCGGCGTCTGACTCTGTCTGACCAGCGTCTGACTCTGTCTGACCGGCGTCTGATGGGTGCCCAGACAAGCCCATGCTGGGGCTGTGCACGACTTGGCAGTGGCGTCTTCGCCGATAAAGGAAACGATACCGAATGCCAGACCACGCAATGATGTCATCCCGCTCGTAGGCTGTGTCGAGGTCCATATTTAGATACCGTTCCGATCTAATCTAATCATTGCAAAGCCACTCTGAGGGCCAGAGCTGCCAGTGGCAGCGCCCGGAGCCCGAGCCCGGTTCTTCCCACCCGTCGTCGAGTGGCTCCGAGAGCGAAAACGGTCTGACAGTGAGAGACAGGATAGCAAGTGCTGCTAGGTCTGGGTAATATCGTTCACCATGTCCACCAGTGCCCTCTCATCGGCACTGGATTCGACATTGGCGATCGGACGAGTGACCTCGCCTTTCAGTGGGGTGCGCGGGCGGGGTAGCGAGCGGTACTCCTGACTGCACGAGTGCCGCCCGTCGACTTTCTCAGCACAGGAAGCCTGGAGCGTGCTTGCGCTCAAAGAAAGACTCCTGACGGGCGTGCACCAGAGCATATGTTTGCTGTCCCTATATAAGTCAAGACACTTGACGGCTGCCACGCACGGCATGCCGGCAGGCCTGAATTCCAATCTAAGAAAACGTTGTCAGGCGCCCTACGCTTGTCTTCGTGTCCGCCGACAGCTCCAAAGGCTGAAGAGACTATCCTCGCGGCATGTTAGGCATCAACCACACGCGCGATGGGAGGGCCTCGAGTTGAAACCCAATGATGACAAGGGCGATGACGACAACAGCATTGAGACTTCAACAATGGAGGTTAGACCGCAAGGACGACGTTGGACTCGTATTCATCACATCGAGCCAAACCCCAAGGTGCACAGCGATCGACTCAGCACACTGAGCACAGAAAGTAGTCCGCTCGACCTAGCATGGGCGCTTGAGCCCCATGTCCTGCTGTAATGTCCTTCAATGGGTCCGGATTGATTTAATGTTGAATGGTATAGAACAGGAGGAAAGGTCTAGTGTGGTTGGGAAGCGGGAAGGATGAGCCGAGACAGTGGGAGAGGGGTGTGAAGGGAAAAGGGCGGGGTAAGTGCGATACAGCTGGCTGGAAAGATACGATGCATCCCGAGCAAATGGAGATGGGAACTGGAAACTGAAGAGTAGGAGTGTGGCCGGAGAAGTGGCGGAGAACATCTGCGATGGTGGTGCAAAAAGGCGACAAGGACAATGACAGCAGAGACCACGACGATGATGGTGCTGATGACCACGACGGTGACGACGACGGCCGTCAAACACCGATAAGTTGACAACATGGCAACTTGTTCAAGCCTCCGAGGCCGTTGACGGTGCTGCATTGAGAGCGACCACCAAGATATCTGTGCATATCGCAATGTCAGTAAGCAGTCTACCACCGATATCAATTACCTACCGATTCGATAGGCCTGAGCGGGCTTCAAGAACATACTCAAGCCTGGGTCCTTCTGTGCGGCTTCGAGCAGCACCTTGACAATTCGTTGGGCCCTGAGTTTCATGCCGACGAGCGCGTAGTGTACAGCTGTTGGTGCGGTTGGCGACGTACGTTTGAAACAGAGGCATACGAGAGCTCACCTTGGGGAATATGGTGCGTCATATCACCAACAACGAGGCGGAGCTGCAAAGAAGCTTATCATGCATGTTTGCGACGAAGGGATGCGCCGGTACTCACAGGTTTACCCTGAATATTGTCAGATATGAGGACTCCATTGGCGGCCATTACCATCTTGTACTTGAGGAGTACCTCGTATCCCCACTTGATGGTTTGCTCTCCTTGGCCGAGCACGTAGTCAATCCATTGTATGCGTTCGACTTCAGGCACCGGCATCGCGACCTCCTTGCTTTTGCTCACTGGCTTCGGCGCATCGTCCGCGGTCGGTGCCTCCCCGCCTCCGTCCCTAGTCCTCCAGAGCTGCATGGTGCTGTCCGCGTCGGGGTTCGATTGAGCGAGAACGGGATTCACGGTAACTCCGGGAATAGAGGGAGTAGGATGGCCTACGGACAGATCGATGCTGGGTTCACCCCTAGAAGCCTTTGGCACTGGTGGCCGCAGCAAGTCTCGGAGGTGTCGAATTATCGCGAGTTGATCTGAAAGTGATATGAAAGTGATACAATACACTAAGTGCGGAAAGTGGTGAGGGGATCTAAGTTACATACCAACATAATTTCCCGACAAGTACACAGTGCTGCAGAAACAAAGATGAAGTATAGACGATCTAAGATTAAGGTTATACCCACGTACTTCGTACCAACGGTTTCGAATGTATATGTGACGTCTGAGTCGAGCGTAATGTTAACTGCACATTGCTCAACCTAGAAAGAGATTAAAGAGCTGCGAGTCGCTATCATGTACGAAGGAAACTTGACCTTTCCCGCTGTGAGAGAACACAAGACAAATGTGTTCTTGTGCTGATTGTCGCTCGGTATGGTGATCTTCACCGATGTCCGTCCTTCGAGATCTTCAAGTTCATCGGTGAGAGCAATATTACTGAGAAGCACCGCTTCCGGAAGGCTGCCCGTGAACCGTTGATTGGGGGTAAGGCACATTCCCCTGGTCGTAAGGACATAAATACGATGGGCACTGGGCGAAATGAGGTATGGGAATCACCATAGGCCCATTGCGACCATGATTTCGCCAGTGAGATCGGGTGTAAAGGAGGATGATAGTGCAGAGACGAGGCGTACAAGTGGTAGATTCGGGTATGAGGCTCCTACATATATACGCCGAGACGTCAGCCAAAGCCACATTGAGAACAACGCAAACAATGGTTGCCCACGCACCACATGCCTCCAAAGCAACAAAGTCACATCAAGATGACTGACCTACAGCCGAGACTTAAGCACGAAAAAAATTGTGCTTTGTGGTAGATTAGTCGAGAAGCGGTTGCTCCAATCAGGACGTGACTTGCAACGATACATTGTGGCAGGTTTCTCTTCGGCTTTGAGTGCCACCCACTGTTTTTAAACGCGCTTGACGAGTGCATTGCAATTGACGGATCTTGTTTGCGACACCGTTGGCTCGTAATACACAGGTGTCGCAGCTTCTCGGCTTACAGATGTTAGTTCGCGTCGTGAAGTCCGGGCAAAATCCGGGCATGCGGATCTTCAAGGATCTTTAGAGTGACATTGTCCTTGCGGTCTCGGCGGTGCGATCATGACGTGGCGATCATGCCCTCCCATAACAACGTAAAACGTCAGCCGTACCTAGATTAAAATATCCAGTGTTGGGAGGCGAACCTTGAACAATGGTTGACCCTCTGTATACGACTGAGCCTTTGATTCTAGCAAAAGGTCGAGCATAGAAAGGGATCGGAGAGTATAAAACGTCCGTCTAGAGCAGATTCGAGTCAGAAAGTCATCAACCCCATCCGACCCAACCCAACCTCCACACACCCACCGTTGCCACCCTAAACCAGCATGCCGTTCGAGATCGTGAGCAACAACTTATGGGCGTACCTTCTTCTCACCACCCCAGCGGTCATCTTCACTCTCATCGCCTTGACACCCGAAGGAAGTTCATCCAACTCTCCGGAGGTGCTTCAATGTATCATTCCGTGGCTACTTTGCCAACAGTGATGCGTCGGAACAACCGGTTAGGAACATTTTGCAGTCCGGTAAGGAACATTTTGCAGTCTGACGGGCCCTCACATTGACTACTCGTTGATCAGTATCACTTCGACAGTGGTGGCCGAAGTATGCAGGATGTAGAAGAGTCATGCTTACTAGTCGAGGCAAGGGGATTATGAGCACGTTCAGCCTGTTGATAGCAACAATGTCATGGAGGATGCGTACCTCTCGAATCCATTTGTCGAGCAATAGACGGCACATTCCAGCACTACAGGCGTGATCGTACGAGCCTCCTGGCTCCGAATACTTAGGAGTTGCAGCTTGAACTCTCGAAACCATGCTAGAAATTTCAGTTACCAATCTTGACAATGCATATATACATTCTACACGACATACCTCCGGAGAGTCTGCACATGTTGGACATTACGAGCAAAACTGGCAACCAGTATGGTCGCTTGTGCAACGCTGTGGTGACTCCTCCTCGCTATAAGTATACATCGCCACTCGGCCGGCGCGCTATGGTCCTACCAATCTCTAGTAAAAATGGTCCACCAAAATACTATGGATGTCGAACATGAGCATGGATAGCGCGACCCCAACACACCAGTCGCACCTGGGACGTTCGCATCGTCTACATACCTCATGGTCCAAAGCCTAGAGCTCGGTGGGATCGTCTGAACCTGAACCCGGTGTGAGATCGATAACCCACACGGGACCGCTTTCGGATGAATTCCCCAAAAAACTGCAGCTTGCCCTTCTTGCCGGCCGGATGAGCAAGCGGGGAGGCTTCTAGCATGGCTGTAGACGCGGGGATGGAACTCGCCTCAGGGCACGAAACAACCGAAGGAAGGCACCGTGCGGAAATCCGTAAAACGCGAGCGGGAAGGGAGCGGGGAGTCGGGTCTTGAGCCCCCTTCTCGAGCGCACACGAAACCAGTGGCATCGTCCCCGGGAAAGGGCATGGTGCGGAATGACTGGGAACATGAGGGGGGCGCGGGGAAGACCGGTCGGGCAGTGGAGAAGTTTCTCTGGTATCGACGACACGGACGTCGACATGGTCTCAGACGTTGGAAGGTACACAGTTGAAACAATGAGGTGGATACAGCGATGGTAGGAGTTGTATGCCAAATGCTGGAGTGACCGAGTTTGAAAGACGTGGTCGGAGCCCTATCACCGATACTCCGCCACGAAAATGGTCTTCTCCAAGCGTCGCGATCAAGACGATCCCATGGCGGATGACATTCCGAGTCACCTACAAGCAAGCACCAATGAGGTCAACGAACCGTAGAGAACGACCGGTAAGGCGTACATACCCTGCGAAGTATCCACGGGTCGCTGTAATATGATCAGGCAACGACGCCTATCCTCCATGGGGGCCGGGTTGCTCGGAACGCTAGACATCGCCGCCATCGGGGGGACCACTTGGGAGCAACGCACACCACGTTAGCATATGCGACCCGGATGGAGCAGCCACGGACACTAACCATATGCATCGCTGGCCGTGGGTGGGACGATGCTGGAACGAGAGCGTGCAGTTCTGCCTCGTCAGCGAACGGCCGACTCCTGACCGCGTCAACCATCCTGGCAACCATCGCAAAGCGTCCCGCAGAGCATCTCTACGGCACCTGTCACAACAAGCCCTCAGGCCTCAGCTCACGGTAGTGATATAGCTGGCGGGTGTCCGTACCTTGAGTACCTCGAGGTGATCGCCCTAAGGGCCTGCCTGTGCGGTACAAGAAACGGGCGTGTAGCCCAGTGGTCGGGCTATGACAGAGAGAAGAGCATGTAAGTGATCGTAAATTCGACCAGACAATGCCACAACGCGAAACCAGTCCTCACCAGCTTGGGAACCAAGGCCGGGGACATGTCGCGGACGATCGCTCGTCCCCAGTGTCGGTCCTCCCGGGAGGGATGCCGCAGCGGGCACAACAGGTCGACGGGCTTGAGTCGCATCCAGAGTAACTAGCAGGAGAAGAGGTATGTAGGAGAGAACCGAGGCGTGGTGCGTTCAGACCGCAAGGTCGCGGGCTCGCATCGAACCCGCAGTGCGAGGGGCTGGCCGACTCCAGCATCCTCCGGCGCGAAGACACGGCCAGAGTGGTTGAATGGGCGTGCCCTCGACATCGGAGACCCTGCTGGGGTGGGGGCGCAGGTGCGAGGAGGCGAGCATGCGAGCGAGAGGACGCGAGTGGTACTAGTAGTGGCCCAGGATGACTTCCGGTTACGGGCGCTAGTCAAGCCCTCCCTCGTGGCCGCTCAAGCGCTCACAGCGCTCACACCTAGACCACTAGCAGCCACCCTGCTCGACACCGCACGCACCTGCACGCACGTCGACGCACGCGTCGCTTAGCTTACCTCCTCCATGGCTCAGCCTCTTTCTCCTTGGTTGCACCGGAGTGCACACTTATTTCTCTAAGCTAGTATGTCCCTTTCGCCTCCACTTGCCAGGTATCTTGTGTCGTACTGAACATTTGTCTACCCGCAGTCTGCTCCCCTCCGCAAATCCAGGTCGACGGTCCATGAAGATTCACGACCGCGTATTGTTCTCCCGTCGCCTTCATCTCCTGGTCCATCGCCACCTCCTCCTCAAATCGGCCGGACGCTCTCACGGCCTTGGTGCCCAAGCTGGTGAGGATTGGTTTCGTGTCGTGGCATTGTCTAGTCGATCTTCTAATCACCCACACGCTCTTCTCTCTGTTATAGCGCGATCCACGGGTCGAGGTATGGACACCCGTGGTCTATATCGATGCCGTGAGCTGAAGGCCTGTTGTGACAGCTGCCGTCGAGACGCTCTAGATCTGCGGGAGGATGGATGGGTATTGGACGACGGGACGCTTGTGACGGTCGTCAGGATGGTCAACGCGGTGGGGAATCGGCGGTTCGCTGACGAGGCAAAGGCTGCACGCTCTCGTTCGAACATTGTCCCACCCGCGGCCGGTGATGGTAAGTGTATGTGTATGTGGTTACTACATCCGGATCGCAGACGCTAAAATGATGCAACGTGTTCACGGGCAGACCTATCGGTGGCGGCGATGTCTGGTCTGCCAAGTCTCCCAGCTACGAATTGGGGATAGGCGTCTTTCGCGGGCCCGGGGCATACTGGACGCCGATTGCCTCATCCCGGGACTAACTACAGTACTGCGGGGACACATTGATCGTGGATTGTGTGGTCACCGAGCGGTCCAGGGTGAGTTCGCCTAGCTCGTTTCTGCAAATTGTCGAGCTAGATCGCTCAGAGGCACTGTCAGGTCAGTGGCATCAACGACAGCGCAAGGCTGCCATGGCGACAAGAGAGTACGGGTACCCACAGTGGATACTCAGTAGGTGTGTTCGACTTACGGGTCGTTCTGTACGGTTCGTTGACCGTGTGGGTGCTTGTAGGCGACTCGGAGTGTCATCGCCCACGGGATCGTCTTGGTCGCGACGCTTGGACAAGACCAGTTTTCGTCTCGGAGTACAGTACTAGGAGCGCGGTTCCTATCACGTCATGCACACCGTGGGTTCGCCTCCATCGCGACAAGTCGATCACATCCGTCCAAGTCTCCCAGCACCCAGTCATTGGGGTGGCGCTTTTCGGGTCGGATCAAGGTGGTTTCGTTACCGTGGGGCCCGAGGGAGGACGATGTGGTGCCACCGCGCGCCGTGACCCAACCCGTTCCCTCACCCCTTCTGGATCGGCGACGGTGTCGCTGTACAGGCCAACGACTTTGGACAACGGACATCTGTGAGTTTCCCTGCCACAAAGTGCCACACTCTTCCGAGTCTTATATTTCCCCAACAGATGGACGGTGTCTTCGCCGTGAAGTATTCCTGGCCTCCGCTCTCAAGGTGGAGTGGAACTTGCGTTCGTAAACGTGTCCATATTCTTTTGTTTCGGTCCCCAACTGGGGCCGTGAGGGCGCACCGAGCGACATCTGGTTTTCGATTCCGTCTTCCAGGTTGCGTCGTCTCCCGCGACGAGAGAGCGAACTCATCGAGTTGTTGACCGCTACCCTTCCTTCACCTCTCCTGATCAGTCACTAGAAGTCACCAGTCAACGCTTCGAGTACGACGGCGGTGTCGCTACTCATAGATCAGCGGATCCGCGATGGTCTGCTAGCATATGAGGGTTGGCTTGCGGACGCGGTCATAGAGGGACATAGGCGGCCATGATCATCGACAGCCACGAACCTATCCACCTTCCCCCCCTCGACACCTGTCGCAGTGCAGCCAAAATCACGTGGGATAATATCGCGTTCGGCCGAGCAACGGCGCGTTGTGGTCGCCCAACTATTGCGCCCAATGCGCTTTTCCACTCCTCGCGTCCTCACGCTCGCACCTGCATCCCCACTCCAGCAGGATCGGTAATGAGGGCACGTCCGCTCAACGACTCCCGCTGCGTCTTTGCACCGGAGGTTGGCGGGCGATGCTGGAGTCGGGCAATGTCGGAGTCGGCCTGCCCCTCCCGCTGCCGGGTCCAGGGCGGACGTACAATTTTGGCATCTGAAGGCTCGACACCTCCACTCTCTCCTGCATGCCCCGTCTCCGGCTAGTTACCACGGATGTGAGCCAAGCCTCTCGACCCGTCGAGGCTGCTACGGCACCGCTCCCTGGAGGACCGACACTGGGGACGAGCGATCGTCTGCAAGTGTCCCAGATCTTGGTGCCCAAGCCGGTGAGTATCGGCTTTACACTATGGCCTTGTCTGGTCGATCTTCTAATCGCTTACACGCTCTTCTCTCTGTTCTAGCGTCATTCACGGGCTACACCCCCATCCTGGTGGTAATCATCTCGAGGTACGGACACCCGTCATCTTTATCGCTGCCGTGAGCTGAGGGTTTGTTGTGAGGTGTGGCATCGAGATGCTCTGCCGGAGAATGGATGGGTGTTGGACGATGGAATGCTGCGCACCGTTCGCCAGGATGGCCAACGCGATCAAGAGTCAGCTGTTCGCTGAAGAGGTAGAGCGTGCACGCTCTTGTCCGAACATCGTCCCACCCGTGGCCAGCGATGGAAGTGTCAGTGGCTGCTCCATCTGGGTCGCACTCATTAAATAATATGTATGCTGCTTCAAGCAGACCCATCGATGGCGCCGATTAGCCAGTGTCTCCAATCCTCGAACGTGTGATGAGTGTCTGGTGCTAAAGGTCTGGCTGCATGATATTGGGCTGCTCCCGAATCAACATCAGTTAGAGACAGATCGTGAGTCGTGGCCAGTCAAGGTCAGTTTATTGACGTCGCCTCTACTACAGTACCCTGGGGCAAGGTGGACAGTTTCATGCCGAGAACACCAGAACCAAGTCCTCAGCTTCCCCGCGTTCCTGGCGTCCCGACCGACGTGCTCTGACTGTCGGCCCTAGGTCGGGCCCGCCTGCTTCAGGAATGCCAGAAAGGTTGAGCGAAACTGTAAATGATTATAACAGAATGTAACAAATTAGCTGTACAACCCGTTGACCCTGTGTATATTGACGCGCTCGTCCGCGAGCTGTCGTGCACCACGTCGGACATGGTCATGGTGGAGGCAAAAATCTCAAACAGTCCCCGGTTGGTCACAAACGCGGCCTTCCACTCATCGCCAGATTTGACTCGCACATTGTTGTACCCCCAACGGATGTCAAGCTTCATAAAGTACTTGGCCTTCTTGAGTCGATCCATCAGGTCCGAAACCAGTGGCAGCGGGTAACGGTTCTTAATGGTGATCTCGTTCAGCCGTCGATAGTCCTGGACTGGACGTAAGCTGCCGTCCTTCTTCTTGACAAAGAAGAATGGTGAGGACATCGGCGACTTCGACTCCTGAATATAGCCCTTGGCCACATTCTCGGCAAGAAACTTGTCAAGCTCAACTTGTTCGCTTGGTGATAGGGGGTACACCCGGGAGTGGAACATTTTCGCATCCGGCACTAGTTCAATTGCATGGTTGTAAGGCCCGTGTTCTGGTAAGCGTTCAGATGCTTCCTTCGAGAACACATGCAAGTACTCGTGGTAGTGCTCCGGTACGATCTCTTCGACAGGGCGGACCTCCTTCTTCTGGTACTCTTGCTCAGCGAGTTGTTGAGAGTATGTGTATGTCGCTGAAGCAAATAGTTGTGGAGTACCATAAAGCCGTTGTCTGTTGTCCCATGCATTGAGAAGAGACTCCTCAGTTCCATCCCACCATGGCAGGAATCCTGGTGGCCATGGCCGTTCCTCGTCTTCTCTATCCTCCTCTGCCATCACGGCCGCACGTATCCTTCCAACCTTCCTGACCTTCCTCACCCGTCGAGAACCTTGGCGCGCCATAAGCCGTACCTCCGTATCATGCGCTTTGGTCTCAACAGGTTGGGATGCCTTCGGGTTGGCTGGACACGTCTCTGGACATCTCGATAGACGCAGTGAGCCACGTTCCCAATCTACTTCAGGGTTGTGCTCGCGTAACCAGTCCAGGCCGATGATCACATCCTCCTCTCCGATGTCTGTCACCACAAACACCACCTTCTCCCGGTGGTCTCCAATCGCCATATCCAATACGGCAACCTCACTGATCGTCCCATCGCGGTTCTCTGTACCGTCGATGTTGTATAGAGGAATTGGCCTTGCCAACTTCCTCGTCGTAACACAATTCTCTACTATGAAACGTCTATGTAAGAACTTAGTTGTAGCTCCACTATCTACCATAGCTACGATGTCCTTATGCCGCTGCTTGCCGATTAACCGTACTGGTATGTGAAAGTGTTGACCATCATGATTCACTTCATACACGAACGATGAACCTAGTACAGAAAACCGACTATTACTACAAGAGCCAGCACGCGCAGCGTCCAATGCGGCTCAAATCAAAAACCCTCCTTCTTGTCCGCCACCGTAAGGGCAGCAATTTTCTCCTCCATCGCCTTAACCTGCGCTCGCAGTGTGTTGATCTCCTCGGTCCCGGCCGACGACGATGATGCAGTTTGCGGTTTGTTGACCCTAGACTTGGGGCACTGGAACAGACGGTGTCCTTCTTCACCGCAGTTGAAGCAGGTGCCTTTGAAGGGCCTCCTACTTGTGCCCGTAGCCGCTGCCTTTTCGCCTTTCTTCTTCCATCCAAACTGCTTCGGTCGTTCTTCTTCCCGCATGGCCAGGGCCTGATCGATCGACAGGGCCACCTTCTGGATCTTCTCGACGGTGTCGATGTCGTGGGCTCCCTGTGCGAAGATGTCCTTGATTTTGTAGGGTAGGCCAGTGCGGTAGCGTTCACGCTTGTCGTGGTCGCTGAAGTCCGTGCGGGCAGCGATGGCGTTGAACTCGGTCGTGTAGTCTTTGACCGTGCCGAGCCTGTGCGAAGTCTTACACAGCTTGGTGAGTTCTGCCGTGGCAGCCTGTTTGTCGTCTGCCGCACAGAAGTGTGCCTTGAAGTCGATTTCGAAAGCCGCATAGTCTGCCCAGGGCATCGTGCCCGTGGCGACCTTGACAATAAATGGACCAGCCCATGCAGCAGCTCCCTCCGTTAGCTTGTTGAGAACCGTGACCCAACAGATCTGTGCATCGACACCTTGAGCTGTTAGAGTGGCATGATAAATTTGGGCTGAGGCGATGAAGCGGAGGCCATCTTGTGCGGATTTCCCATCGTACTCTCGTGGGGCGAGCTGGTTGAGGAGTTTGGAGATATTGAACAATGCAGGCGCGGGGGTGGTTATAGCTGGAACAACCCTTGGTGCGGGTGATGGTGCCCTACTGGGAGACGATGAGGATGAGGATGAGGATGAGGGTTCTGAGGGGGTGTTGAGGACAACGGTTTCTCGTTCCGTCTTCGGTTCGACTACAGGTTCCTCTGGCTCTTCCGGCTCCGGTTCCTTTTCGGTCTTTGGGAGTCTAGAGGTCGAAGTGACTGGCGATCGGTCTGATGAGGATGCAATACGTTGTCGAACAAGTTCTAAAGCAACAGGAAGGGAAATTTCTCCGGTACGAGGAGATCCGGACGGGGTTGCAGTGGGAGTGGGTTTGCGACTCACAGGTCGCGAGGGTACACGGGAGGGTGGCCTTGACGTTGGACGTGAGGCCAGTCGAGATGAGGGGTTCTTGGCTGCAACAGCGGCCGCTTGACGAACTGGGGGACGGTCTGGGTCTCTTGGAGCGGGTGGCGGTGGATTAGCAATGTGCGCAAGGATTAACTCCTTCTGGCTGTTGATCGTAGCACGTCGAGGAGCGATGGCTTCGACAACCGTCGGGTTCTCCTGAATAGTGCGGGTTCTATGTGGGCACGGTTGCTGATCGCAGACCCTCCAGTTGTTGTGGTCCTTGTCCCAGTGTTCGTCGTGAACCTCGGCTGGGTGAAATACATGTGCAGACTTCTGACAAGCCACGGTGTCCCAGGGGTGAAGTTGGTAAAGGGTGGGGAAACTCGCTTCCTGTCCGGGAATCAAACGGCAGGTGCACAATCCAACACTGTCTGCTCAGCCTCCTCGGCCTATTGCTGTGTCTTAACCACCAGGGACACGAGCCCAGGGGAGTTCTGCCTTGGCTTTGTTTCGCCACCTTTCTCTAGCCTCCCACGCCGTGAGGTGGACCACTTCTGTCAGTGCCGGGGTCTCGGGTTAGGAGCTTTCCGCGCACTGTACCACTAAAAGTGGCAAGCCTTGAGTTGAATCAAGACCACGTCCGATGGTGTGACTAGAGCGCGCACTACGCTAGGCCAACACAGAGGATCTATGTGCGTACCGTACGAGAGGGAAGTGATAAACGTGTATAAACTCCAAGGAGAGGGGATGTTGCGCTGGTGCTCGTGTAGGAAGTTTCGACCTAATGTTACGACTGAGCGTCGAGTAAGGATCAGGGATACGTACGAGACGAGCAGGAGCGCCGACGAGCACTTGTGCAGCGAGAGCGGAGCGAAGCTCGATGGTCAGGGCTGGAGACAAGATGTATTGAGTGAAGTATACTACAAACGAAATACAGCGAGGCTTACCTGGAGACAAGAGGTCGAAACTGAGGTCTCCAGGTAGTAAAGTACAGGTCTTATATACATGTATGCAACAATGGAACGAGCGGACAATAGGTAACTAGGGTCGCGAGAGAACAGGGGAAAACAATGGATGTAAGTACAATAGCGACAGTAGAACAATGGTCGTAAGTACAATAGCGACAGTGAGACAATGGAAGCTATTGTACTTCAGGACAAAGGACGGGTTACAATGCAACGGAGGACAATAGGAACGACGTGAGAAGTAAACAGTCCGAAAAAGGAAACTCAGGCGCTGGGTAAACGGCGCCGAATGGGAGCGTTCGTAACAGCTATATATTGAAAGCAGTGATGGCACATTCACTCACTGTTTGCAAAGTTGGCGACCCGGCACATCGGCATGGAGTTCAAAGCTAGATTGGGGACTGCCGCATTGTGCGGGGTGTGGGCGAGATTCCCAACTCGCTTCAACAAGGAACTTGAGAATGGCGATGTCTTTCGGGGGTGTGGTGAACGTACCTGCTGCCCTCCTCCAAATGAGATACCCACGGCAACTGCAGGGAAGTTTCCGCGGCGGTGGTCGACCTGCGATTTGTTGAAGCGCAAGTTGTCGCGCAGATACTCAAACGTATCAACCATGCGCTTCTGGACCTCGCTCCAGGGAACTTCGCCATCCCCATCGGCCTTGTCGAACGGCCGGCCGCCCAGCAGTGCAAACACGTTGTCGTCCCTATCCACAATGGGGCGCGTGTCACTGTCCATAAGGTCAGTGTGTTACATGGAGAAATATCTGCTCTGAGATAGGACACTCACAAACCTTTCCAACTGGATGATCGTGATCCCTTCCTCCCACAGCTGCGCGAGGGTTTTTGGCTGGCGGTCTGCCTCGGTCTGGCTGTATCGCTGCCCTTGAAAGGCTGTGCTAGCCACGGGCACATCCTCCATCTGCAGAGAATACTGCGTGAGGATTGGGTCGGCGGCGGCTTTGGCGGCAGCGGCGGCGCGGGTGTCATCCTCGACAAGCATGTCTTCTGTGTTTTCAACGCCCTCGAAGGCGGATAACGTATCTGCGGAGGCATGGAGAGGGACGGCCCTATCGCGGTGTCGCTTTGCAGCGGCCTTCAACGGTCATTTCGTTCCTGATGGTCCATGAAGCGTCATGGTGGCAGCACGGCACCTTTTTTTGGGGTGTTCCTTTGTGTGAAAACGATGCTTGGAGGTGGGTTCGGTCCTCGCGGGTGGGTCCTTCCATTCGGGAAGTGGAGGAATAGGGACCAGCACCTCAGGAGGCTGGGGGTTTCCAGGAGTCATGGTGGCGTCTCCCTGGAACGCTGCTAGAACTGGATCATCTTCGTCCGGCAGGTCTTGCATCGCAACTACGTTGTCCGCGAGAGCAGCGTTCACACGCGCGGCGAGATCAAAGTCTGCCGGTGCGTGGATGGGCTCGCCGATCTCGGTGACCCATGGCGAAAAGGATGCACCGCTACGTGTCTTCCAATGTGTTGTGTAAGTGGAGGGATGATGGGTGGTTAGACTGATAGTCTATAGACACACCTTGCGGAACACAAAGTGCACCACAGCCGAACAGGCGGCGGGTGCGATGAGACTTGGGCCCTTGGCTTGGAATAAACGACAGTGGTTAGATATGTGGAGACCGAGAGGGAGCTAATGGAAGCCGCGACGGACAAGGACAGGAAGCAGAGGGGCTTGCGTGCACTCACTTGCCGCCGTAACCTCCATGGCGAGTAGACGACGCACCTTTAGAACCCCGACCCATACATAGTGGACGAGAGGAGGGGTGAGAGGCCGCGGTCTGACAGTGTGGTTGGAAAGACTTAGAGAGAGGAGAAGGAGGAGGCGCAGGGCACAACGGGATGATAACCGACCGGTGGTGGGGTGAGCTCGAGGCTAGAGGAAGATAAGGAAGTGGAATGAGGAGTGGAGGGTGAGTGGTAACGGTCCGCGGCGAGGTGGGGAAGGCGCGATGGGAGGGTAAGAAAGGGTTGGAGGAGCCGCGGAGAGAACAGCAGAATTGTTGGAAGGTAGGGTCGATCTTCGGATCATGTCATACAAGACAATGGCGATCATGATACCCTGAAATAATAACATCCACAGATGTCAGTACAAAAGTATACCCACCGCGTGTATAGACACCCTTACCGTATATGGGAGGACGGTGAGAGGCACGCCAGGGAAAGGCAACCTGGCCGACCAGTTGCCGAGTGGTTCGAGTGGTTCGCCGCCTATCATATACATACGGATAGCTGCAGCTTCATGTGTTCCGCTCATATTGCAGAGAAAGGGTGACCAGAAGCCATCCAGGAAGAATATTCATATTCCATGCCGACTCTCTCCGTTGGGATGGCGGCAGCTAAACAGGTGTCACAAGGGGCCTGGTGCTCGTTATTTCCACTCCTAATCCATTGTGACCCTGCGAACGGCGTCGATCTTCAAATCAAGTTCTGGGCGCAGCCCGGGCCAAGCATAGCCTAACATGCTTGACCGGAGACATCCATGCCATGGACGTCCTATCGCTTAATCCCTCGGAATCGCAGGTGTGATTGGCTCTCTGAGTCTGGACAGTGAACAACGAGGACCCCTGATACAAAAATATTTACTTATACAGCAATTACTGGCGACGATCTATTACTTCATACGGAGCCGTGTTGAGCAGAAGAGTGGCTGGAGTATGGTGGATGGAGAGGTGAATTGAAATAAGAATTCAAAAAGTGATGTGTGGAGGCCACGGGAGCGAAGAGCGCAGTGCTCTTGGTAGTCCATGGTGCAAGCGGTGCGTGGTAGAGGCAGCACATGAAACCCACAAAAGGTTGCGAGATGGTAGCTGGTGGGCGTAAGGGCAAGTGGCCCGTGCAACTCTGGGGCGCGAGGAACTCGTACGTATCACTGCGCTGGACAAGGATTCGCGCGTGGCAAAGCCTGGCGTGGTCTCCACTTTCGGTTTGTCCTGAGGCTCTAGCGCTGGCAGGATTTATGGTGAGGCCCACTGTCGGTGGATGTGTGCAAGCCCGAGTGGGCTTGGGGGAGGCCGCCCGAAGAAGGACTAAATACTCACCCGTGTTATGCTCCCTCCGCCGTACGCTGTACACTCCAGTCCATCCACACTCCCTTTTTGTGATAGATTTCGGGCTTCGAAATGGTGTCGCTGATCTTGAATATTCAGGTTAGTAAAGTAGACGTTTCGTGGTGAAGTAGAGAACAAGTAGAGAGAACGTTGGGGACGTCGCACGAAGAGTGCTGACCAGCGTCTCCAATTGGTTCGGAATATGCCGACCGGCCCGTCGTAACTCACTGACGTCACCGTCTTGTCTTCTCGACCTTACGGTCTCGCAGGCGCCTCACAAATCCTGCCTCTTTGTGCGTTCATAGCACACCCATAAATGTGTCTCTAACCAATCTCTACAATGTAGGACATAACACACATTCAAAACGACCACAATTTCGGCTTTAGTAACCGGGGAACGAGGGAGTGGCTGACGATGTGGAGGCCACTGAGACGCGTCTCAGGACTGGGTATGTCAGTAAGCTCATTCCCGAGTTCTCTGCTTCGTCTCCCGTGACCGTGATGCAACTGCAAGCGTGATGCAACTGCAAGCGTGATGCAACTGCAGCGGTTGCATTACGACGCTCGGACCTTGTGGCACCGTCGGCTAACTTATGACGTGCATCTGCGTGCATTGGTGCAGACCGGGTGTGTTTATCTGGCAGATGAATGACTGCTGGCCTGTCATTTCGTGGTCGATCGTGGAATTTTTCGTAAGAGGTCTTCCTCTCGGCTCTCGAAGACCGCGCACTGACACTGACAGGCCCTCCATAGCTCCAGGCTCAGCCCGCGTACTACACCAGTCAGTAAAACGTTGGCAGATTTCTGTTGCCCTTTGTGCCCGGCTGACATGTCTCGGCGCGATGTCGTGTGTAAGTAGGTCACGCAAAACGGTGAGAACGACCGCTCGAAACAGGCACGTACCCATACTATTCCACACGACCGCAGCCGGTGCTTGCTCGGTTCCAAGCCGCAGTTGCATTGCTAACCCAGTCCCGGCGTCTGGCAGTTTTACGAGTTCAGCGTGTTCCGCTTCGTATCCGCAACGATCGAAGTCTAGATCTGGGCTGAGAATGCGACGTCCGCCTCGAGCTCTCCTTCGTCCACCTCTATTCTGATTGGAAGGAGTCCACCACGCTCGATGCGACCCTTCTCCCGGATCACAATCAAACCACCGAGCTCCTGGCCATGCGCGTGCCGGGACCGTCGGTGGCGTCGACCGCGACCGCCGTCGACCCGTCGCATTTTGTCGTCGTCAACGCCCGAATTGTGGAGGAGGCGTTGGGCGCGGTGCTCGCACGCTACGCGGACTGGCCCCACCCGTTCCGCCCCGTCGACTTCCCGTACTTAATCGGAACTTGACGTCAAGTTCGAGGGCACGGATGTGCTGAGGTGGCGGTCGGGAGGTTCTTCACCGTCGACGAGGAAGGGGAGGGGCGCTTGGGAGGCAGTGAGTGTAATAATAATAATAATAATAACGCAGACGGTTTACGCCCCACCCCCATTAGATGGGAACCTCTGGGTCCAATTGTATACGCACCAAAACGGTTTTCGTTCTTCTTACAGTGATTTGCATAATGTTGTGCAGGTCGCCCTCGTACGGGCCGGCTGACTAATTCTCCCTGATATAGTAAGTGCGGGCGCTTGATCAGTCGGGTCACAATCTGTCACCCGATGTGACGCCTCGCATGGTGCCCGCGCGCGCGGGGCTTGCGCGCAACTCGAGGTTCAAGCTCGTTCAAGAACGATGTGCATCATATACTTCAATCTACGAATATCCAGAATTGATCATGTATCCAACCGCCTTGTCAGGCGTCACAGAAAGCGACGCCTGATGGATCATCCATGGTCGCTCCTCCGGGCGCGCGGCGCGCTTCTCGTTCCTCCGAAGCCAAGACTTGATGGTATGGAAGGCCTGCTCTATTGGATTCATGTCGGGCGAATATGGGGGCAAATATATAAGTAGCGCTCCTGCAATGTTTATAAGCATGAAGGGCATACACAATACTGTAGAATAGGGAAAGCTTACCGCACTCGTCAACGATGATGTGCCGGATCTCAGCATCATGATGAATAGCGCAATTGTCTAGGACAACAACGCTGCGTGGTCCAGGGTAGGGAGTCAAAAGAGGTGCCTAAATACAACAGTCAATCAGCCCCATTCAATGTGCGCATAACATAAATACATACCAACTCGGAGATGAAATAAATAAACTTCTCCTTGTTGACAGAACCCTCAAAGATGTCAAGGGCAATCAACCCGTCAACAGTGAGAGCGGGGAGGATAGAATAGCGTTGTCCTCGGAGGAAGGTTGCACGACGTACACAAGCACGCCCAATCTGACTCCAGCCCTTCTGCCGTTGACTGGTAATGTCGTCGACGCTCGATTCGTCCAAGAAAACGAAGTACTCCTTCGGGATATGGCCATACGCAGCCACCCAAGTCGCTCGCAAGAGTTCATTGCGCTCTGCTGCTACCTTGGAGACTTGCTTGTTGCTGAGCGCAAGTCGATCCAACGTCCGGGAGATGGTGGCAACGGACACATCGACACCGCGGGCAGATTCGAGCCTCTCCTGGATTTCGTCGAGGTACAGTGTCGGATTGGCAGCTAGAAGTCCTGAGATGTAGTCGATGTCATGATTGTCGAGCGTACGAGGTCGTCCTCTAGGGCGGAAAGAAGGGGGATAGCGGACACCGCCGGTATCGCGGTGCGTAGCGAGGATCTTGTAGACAACTCTGTCCTTACAGCCAGCAAGTTCAGAAATAGATTTAATAGGGAGGCCGTCCTCCCGCCAGGCAATGATACGCTGCCGAAGGTCGTCGGAGATGGGGGGAGGCATGAAGTCGCGTTGCGATAGTCGCGCGCGCGAGGACGACGAACGGTGTCACGCCCAGTTGCTCAAGCGCCAGATATTACTATTTTAAGCAACCTTAGTCAGCCGGCCGTGGGCCGGCGACCTGCACAACATTATGCAAATCACTGTAGCTCCCGGGAGTCACGGTGATCGAGAGAGTTCATATTTTCGTTGCCGCCAAGCAGACGCGCAGTAGACGCGCCTCTATCTCTATAACCCTGGGGTGGGAGGTAGAAAGACGCAGAGCATATGATCCCGGCGCCTCGCACTCGAGATAGACTACTCTATCGCCCAGTGAACGCGATATCTGCCCGTACTAAAGAAGCGACCCTGATTTGATAAATCTGCTAAGTTCTACGGGAACACGGACAATGTCAAACGGAATCCGTTGCTGGACGGCGTGCATATGGCGTACAGGATGAAACATTCGCCTGGGTGAGAAATGTCCGGTGAATCGCATATCCGGATTTTAGCGGAATCTGGTAGGCAACTTACCTGAAGATGGTCGAAAGCTAGCGTCGGAACTTGGCGTGAAGTGGTATCCATTGACGAAGAATCGCGTCGTCTACGTTTGAGGCCAGGACTTTCTCCAATGCTCGAAGGCGTTTGTTTGACTCAATCCAGAGCAAGCGATAACTTTTCACCATATCCGCCTCGTCGGAGGAGGACATATTTCTCATGGCTCTCTTGTAGACTTTCAGCCGCTCTTCCAGGTAGTGCACATCTGCGACGACCACGGCATTGGAATCAAGCTTTGCCTAGGACCAGCTTCATCGAGTGCTTACATCTCTTGGTGTCTATTTCCTTCGTGATAGCTCGAGCCCAGGGTGACTCTCGAAGGACACCGATCTTGGTCCTACGCCGAAAGAGCGGGTTTCCACACATCTTGAAGTCTCCAAAGAGGCTATTTGAGCCTTGGTTCGAAAGCATCGCATTAGCTGACATACTATTCTGGCCCTGGAGTTGTCTGGTATAAACGCGTCTTTCCATCGATGAGTTTGCAGCGCGAGGGAGAGCCAGGTCGTCGCAGAGGAGCGACGCATTCTTAAGGTGTTCAAGAGGTGTGGGCTTGCATTAATTTTCTCACGTCGAACCTGTTCACTTATTCTTCTATTCGCACCCTGCATACCACGCCGTCCCCTCCCCTCGCGATCTCAGCGGGTGACGGTAAGACTTGCGGCAGAAAATTACGTATCTTACTATTCAATTAGGTTCCGCGAAGGGCTGCGCACTGGCTCCACCCTGAACCCTGAGGAGCGAGTATCGCCACGGTGCGAAACCTGAATACCATCTCTGATGAGCCCCGAGCCTCTATGACCATCTACTCCACCGAAACTCCACCAGGAAGCCGAACTTACGCTCGCGCCCCTAAAGCTACCCATGCGCGCTTGTGTTCCAGGATAGCATACGCCGTCAGGCAATGACTCGTGTCGAGAAGTGATACATACACAGCACATTGAGAACTGAAGACATAGTCCGTCTCCAACGTTGACCTGGCAGCTACCAAGGTCACACAAGAACTGTGTAAGAAACCGCGCATCGCAATGAAACCTGCGTGGAGGCACGACCGAGCTTCGTGGCGGCACAGGACCAGTAGACTACGGGAGATTGGGGGGAATGGGCGTCATTGACCGGGTTTGATATGAAAACGAGGGGACTCACCCAAGGTATCCACGTCAGGGCGCGCGAAACTCCCTTTCATGCTCCTGAACCGAACGCCAAGAACGTTGACGGCATGCGAGGGGGGCGAGCGCGAGCGCGCTTGGTGCTAGGGGTAGACACCGAGGTCGGATGGTGGAAGTAGCGGCGAGAGCATCACGTCCGTACGCGCTCGATCTCAGCGTGTCGCCGGGCGTCATCAGCCGCTGATGGAGCGAGTTAATCGCGCCGTCGCCAAAGACAAAATGGATGTGCGGCCGAATAGACAAGTGAAGTGGGGCCGGCGCGTATTTCCCTGAGCGATGGATGCGACTCGGAAAGAGGCACGCGGAATAGCCCTGCAGCGTCATCGTGGCAAGAGGAATGCATTCGAGCGGAAGTGCGGGTGTAGGTGGAGCTGTCGACGGAGCCATACGAGCATGAAGCAAGCGCAACAGGAGTAGTAGCTCGCAGATCAAGGGAGGATTGCTTCGCCCATGCTGGGCGCCGTGAGGGTAGAACGTACGGCGTGCAATGAACGGGTACGGGTGGCTCGTGGACGTGTTGACCTCACAACAGCCCTGCATATACGTGGTCAACATTGTCAGCACGAATGAGGGCCGTGGACTCACCTGAGTCTGATGATTCGGGAGCCCCCGCTACTATTTCGCTCCTCTCTGGCCTCCTCATTACAGGCGTCGCTGTGGTCGTACAGTAGCCTCTCCGCGCCAACAGAGTCACCTTGTCGCAGCCGCGTTCTCCAGACGCCGAAGCCTCTCAAACAATGCCTCGTCCTCGTCGTCTTGCGGGTTTATTCTAGCAGTTTGAAAGCCTTTTCCGAGCGCACGCAGGAAGATAACGATGGATGGTTGGGCGGATTAAGGAGAAGCGCTTGGGAAACCCGCCGAGTTCAATGTGAAGTATGTACGCCCGCATCCTTCTACGAAAGTACATGATACGCTCACGTGTAAACTGTGCGACGATGAGTCGAAGGGGAGCGCAAGCGTCATGACGTTAGCGGCGCATGACTGGCAATGAGAATTTAAGTGTGCTTACAACTAGTACGTATGGCACCCTTGAAGCACGGTATCTAGTGGTGAGGGTGGATGGGATACGGTGGAATCGGCGGAAAGAGGACGCTTGGCGAGGAAATGGGGTAAGTAGCGAGTTCGTGACCAGGTTTCGATTCCACCATAGTCTTGATCCCTATAGACCGATTACCCCCCTTTCAACACTTCGGGGATCCCCGAGTCACATGGTGATTTAGCGCCACGTCTACACGTCAATAGATCCAAACAACACGTCCAGCACCGCCAACCTGGACGCGCCGCTCGTTGCCGTCTTCGTGCTCGCCGCCTAGAGCATGGCTGGTTCGCTCGTTTCTCCCTTGCCCTACAAGTTTAACACCCCTTCTGGCCATACACTCCTGAAAACTATCGTCAGCCAGCGAGTACCATACACTCCACATGATTACCAGCTGGACGGCGTCAGCTGGCTCCTCGACGGCACCGACCTCGTCGCTGTTCTCGCTACTGGGTCTGGAAAGACGGGCTTTTACCTATTCTACATTCTTGCACTACTGGAACTCTCGGCAGATTCATCGCTCTGTCAACCCCCCTACAAACCCGTCCCGAGGGACCTGTGCATAGTTGTCGTGTATCCGACCAACGGCCTAGAGGAGGAGCAGGTGCGCAACTGCGCCCCATTTGACTGCACATTTTTACTAACATGGTTATCACTCTGCAGGCACTTGTGTTTGAGAAGGCAGGGGTGAAGGTGCTTGTCATCAATGCGGGGAGCTTGGAGCAAGGGAGGAAAGGCGGGATAGATCTGTGGACTGTAGCGCGCAACGGTGTAGCGGCGATTCTGCTCTCTCCGGAGCAGTTGACATCGCCTCGCTTTGAATCTCTACTTCAACATCCAGGGTGTCAATCTCGCGTGTGCGCGCTCGGAGTTGATGAGATCCACCTTCTCTATTCATGGGGACAGGGCTTTCGGCAGTCCTTCCGTCAACTCGGCCACTCTCGCGCTCGCTTCCGCCGAGAGACTCGGTTCATTGGTGCTACGGCGACTCTTCTCAGTGGAGATCCGGAAGAGACGATCTTCTCTTTCCTTGGTCTCCGTTATGGGGAATTTTATCTCCTCCGCCGCTCGAATATCCGCCACAATGTCCAGACGATCTTTCGCACGAGCACACGCGGCCTCGGAGGTTGGACATTTCCTGACCTCAAGTGGATCGTTCGCGATGGACACAAGACTGTCATTCATTGCCACACCATTGCCCAGAGCTTTCGGGTGGCGACCTACCTGTTGCTGTTGTGCCCACTCTCGTCGGACCGTACCAAACGTGTGCGAATGTACAACGCGCTCGCCTGGCCGTCGTACAACACTGAGACACGTCGCCTCATGGAACAGGACCCGGACGCGCAAATCATTGTCGCCACAGCTTCGTTCATGGTCGGCCTGGATCTAACCAACATCGCGGATGTTGTCATTATCGGCCCTCTCGTCAGCGCAGACGAGCATGTCCAGTGGGAGGGAAGACCTGGCCGGGATCCCGCGCTCGTCAAGGACGCACAGTGCATTACGTATGTCACCAAGAAGACTGTCCAGACGGCGCGGGCTCTATTGGATGGTACGGCGCCCCCGGGTTCAAAGAAGTCAGGCCCTGGGAAGAAGAAGCCCGCTGTCCAAATGGATATGAGCATGGTCCGGCTCCTTCTCGCCGAGTGTGCGACCGCTGAGCAGAACCTTCTGTACAGTAATCCGGCAGTCGACCCTCCGTGTTCATGCCCCCGCTGCAGCACACTCGCCCCATCCAGTGATGGCAGAGGTCAGGTCAAAGGTCAAAGGGGGTCAGTCAGGTCAGTTGACTTGACCTCTGTTGACGGGTCATTAGACGGGTCAATGACGGGTCAGAAAGCCACGTGGGCGGGCGGGCGGGGCAGGTGGGAAAGATTTTAACTCGAATCGGGATGGAGAGCGTCCTGTCGACGGTCCTGAGTCCTCACAGGGTTGAGTCAGAGTACAGACAAGTCTCTCACTGCAATCCTAGTCCTACTCGTCCATATTGCCTGGGGACAAGCGACATGCACCGTGGCCCTTGCTGATGAGTCGAAACGAGCTCGCGACTTGCACAATCGCAGCTCGCTGATCATGGCGCGTGGGGGCAGTCAGCCTCACGGATATGAAGGGTTCCACCAAGTAATGAGCGTGGTGCGGGAAATTCTGTGTTAAAGCCATAATTTGGAAGCTACGAGTATTCGCAAGCATGCCTGCATGAGCACCAGCATACTGCCGGCTGAAGCGCTCGAGCCGTTTGTTGTCCAAGACATCGGAATCAAGCTTGACACCGCGCGGATGCGTTACTCACCCCTGCTCAGCCGCACTTGTCACACACTGAGAGCAATGCCCACCTGTGCTTATCGCGCATAATTACAAGATATCTCTCGCCTCGCTATGCGGACTGTTTTGTTTCGCGCGAGAAGCAGCGAGAGCAGCGCTGGACTCCGATGGAGTTATCGCACTTTGAGCGCCGGTCAATGGGCTGACTAATCCTCGGTAAGCGAGTCATTGACAGGTCAATCATAAACTTGACCGTTTATTGTCATTGACTTGACCCCCGATTGACGGGTCACAAACGGGGGTCTATGCCAACACTGGCCCCATCTACCACCATTCCTCATTGCCGCTGTAGCCGGTGCCTCCCTGAGGACGAACCCCCTCCCGCGCCACCCCGCAAATGCACGGACATGAACCCTGTACCTCGGAAGCAGCGGCTTACAAGGCCGATGCGTTCTGTTGGTGTCAAAAAGCTGCAGGCGGCGTGCCAGACTGTTTACCGGAAGATGGATTCGGCCATTGCGCGCGCACTCCCTCCCGAGATGTTCTTTCCTGACTCTACTATCAAGCTCATCCTCGACCGGTTCGCCCTTATTGACAGTTGCGCAGCACTCGATGAACTTCTCGTGGATGATACAGACTTGGCACCATGTCTTGACGACATTTGGGGTACTGTTCAGGGTCTTCAAGCCACATTTCAGGAGATGTGCGCAGAAAAGGAGAAGGAATCCTGGGAGAAACGGAAGGAAGGACAAGCGAGCACGACTCCGGCAGTGCCTGGTGAGTTCTACCAACCGCAGTTGCTTCAAATGGAGGAGTGTCTGGGTAGCTTCCAGGCGGTTGTGTCGCCCGCCACCCTGGCCAGTGAGCACTCGGAGGATAGGTGAGTAATTTATCATTGGTCTGTGCAAAAACTGATGGCCGGTGATTCATCTAGCGTGCTCATATCACAGTGGAGTCTTGTCTCCAAGAACATCACGGTGGATGTGGCTAAAGGTAATGCATCGCAGCCAACGTCTCGGAAACGGTCAAGCACGGTCACAACCATCAATCCTCGACCTCGAGCAAAGGCTCGGGTTAACGTGAGTGGTATCGTGCCCTTGGTACGGCGTAGCCCACTGACCCAACAGCTGGCATGCAGAATGGGAAGGAAAATATACTGCCAAGCGCATAACTATATTCATACACACTCATCCTCCAAATCGACTTCATCCTCCACCAAGTCTTCCTCTGAAAGGAACCCATCCTCATGCTGATCATCCGCCCCGCCCTCATCCTCACCCTCGACAATAATGAGCTCCCCATCGTCCCAATATATATTCCCGTGGCCTATGTTATTCTCCATGTCGTCGCCGAGTTCGAGGTCCTCGTTATCACCAGTATTCTCTTCTTCATCATCGGGCTCGCTGTCCTCGCTAGGATAAAGGTATTCCTAGGCAGTCTATACTGCAGGGACTTTAACCAGAGGGGTTAATCCGCTACGTTAGTTGACATAGAAAACGGCTCATCCCCCCCAGTAGTTACTTGCCGATTAATCCCTGTACTGCCGTCTTAATCCCCTTGCCGCCGTCTTTAATCCGCCTTAATCTGTTCTGCCTGAGTGGCTTAAGCCGCCATTAGTATTACATAAGCTACCGCTATACGCCTCCCTTACTAGCCACTTACTCGTTATAGTAGCATTAAGTTAGTATTGACTAGCATTGTGTAAGTTGATTACAAATTGAGCCAGAGGCTAATTTCAACTAATCCTCTCGAGAGTGGTTAATCCTCCGGCTTAAGTCAGTAAACTGGCTCCGCACAGTTAATCCGGCTTAAGCGACTTAGCAGTGTTAATCCGGTTTAAGTGGCTAAGCGGAGTCGATCCGGCTTAAGTCCCAAGCCCTATGACTATCTGGCTTAAGGACGGGTAAGCGAAAAAGGATATGGGTGGATCGAACCTAGGGCATCACAGTAACGGATCCCTGACTCAGGCTACAGATGCAACTACCCACTGCGCCATAGTTCCTTATGCAGGGAACAATCTACATTGCTTGACATTAGTGTCTCCATGTTATCTTGTGTAGATTAGATATTTGTGGGGAGCTATCACAGCATTATCCTCTTAAGTCACAAAGTACTTAAGTCGGGCTTAAGCACCGTTAGATCTGACTAATCCTGGCAAGTCAGCGCCGCTTGGCGCAACTGCCAATCATTGGTTTGCCGACTTTGTATCTCCTGAGCTGCGACGAAGTGCCCCAACTTACCAGCCATCCTCTCGCCCAACACAAACACCTGGGCTGCTGCAGTGATCATTAGGTATGATGCAATTTGAGTCCACTTTATGACAGCATCGTAACCTGAACGTGGCCGGAAACGCATTGGTGGCTCTCAGGGCATCTATTCACTGGGTCACATGCTACTTATTATGAGAGTCTATGGAGTAATAACTATTTCACTTATGTGCTGCTTCAACCCACGGATATCGCTTACCTGTCTTGCACCTTAAGGCTTGAGCCAGATAGTCGTAGGGCTTGGGACTTAAGCCGGATCGACTCCACTTAGCCACTTAAACCAGATTAACTGTGCTGAGCCGGTTTACCGACTTAAGCCGGAGGATTAACCACTCTCGAGAGGATTAGTTGAAATTAGCCTCTGGCTCGATTTGTAATCAACTTACACAATGCTAGTCAATACTAACTTAATGCTACTATAACGAGTAAGCGGCTAGTAAGGGAGGCATATAGCGGTAGCTTATGTAATACTAATGGCGGCTTAAGCCGCTCAGGCGGAACAGATTAAGGCGGATTAAAGACGGCGGCAAGGGGATTAAGACGGCAGTACAGGGATTAATCGGCAAGTAACTACTGGGGGGGATGAGCCGTTTTCTATGTCAACTAAGGTTAACGGCTTAGCCTTTCTGGTTGAAACTGGTGTATACTGCACAATACTTTTGGGCTTACAGGCAAAGTACAGTATGTACCAAGTGAGTCAACGAGCTTCCCATTGTGTGAAGGTGACGGCTGATGAACTCCTCGGGGGCATGGCCAAGAAGCGAGCTCGGGTAGTCAGCAGCAGTTCTTGGACAGGGAGAGGTACGTTATTCCCTCGATCTACTCAATCTCCCAAACACTAACCTGTGCAACATAAAATAACACGGCCGTGACCACACCCACGCAACTCTGTGAGCAAGCATTGGAGTGCGGGCCAAGGGATAAGTATGAAGTATGTCATAAATACTGGACCAAAACTTTGGACTGGACACTAAGGGCTAGGCGCCAAGACAACCATCAGGATTCCCAGGCCACACGCTATGGGTGGGAAGAGGACAAGGGTTAATGGCTGGATACGAGCTGCTAATGCTAGGTGTTTGCGTGAAGGAGGCCTGGAGACAAAAGAAGGATAATTGTGGAGAGCTCAGTGGCCACCATGAAACCATTGAATCCTGGGGCTTGCTGTCCTATAGCGAGAATATCAAATGCGCGCATGCTTGCATACAGTGCTTGGGGTGATAATGGCCCTAGGAAGTGAAAGAAGGGGTTGCAGATATGCATGCCAGACTAGGATGTTTGAGAAGCTGGCAATCGCAACCGCCGCACGCATCGCGTTTGGTAGAGATACCTTTGCGCACAGCGATGAACGGTCTAGTAGGCATCTGACTAGGGGGTTTGCCTGCACAAAAGGCTGAAGCGACGTCTCTTCACCGTGCTGTGGAGGACTTCCTTGCACAGCAGATGGACAAGATGCAAGGGCTCCAGGAGCTCTTGACAATGCCGCATCTATCGAGATCGTGCGTTACATGCTGGCATGACCAGTTGGCTTCGTAGAAGAGACAGTGGCAGGCCATTGCACCTATTTTCCAGCGAATGGCCTCCTGGCCTTCCGCAATGTGCATTGGATAGGTATTTCTTGGGAGCACATACTTTCCGCCTTTCTGCAATCGCACATTGTCCGACGCGAAAGCCATGCTCAGTGGCTGATGACGGCCTGAGAAGCATGTGTACTAAGGGGGCATCGTCCCGGATGATCGTAAAAACATTCGTGTGACTGAGCACCGCGGTCCTGCAGGCAGGACATGTGTGTGACTGGTAGGAGGATATTAACTAAACTGACCATTTACAGCCCTCTGTCTCGCCATTCCTTTTCATATCTACCACATATTGTGCACACCCTCGTTGCTTGTCTATTGCCCTCTATGCCACTGTGTCAACTCCCCACAAAGGATTACACGGTATGTCTAATGAGCACCTGGCTGTACTTGAACTCACTTTCATGCAGATTATTGCATCAATTTTGAAGGAAAGCCCCGGTGCCTGCTACTACTTTACGTTCAAGGAACTCTTCGAGGCAACGCAAAGTTTCCTCCTTCAAGTTGTCAGACTACTAGGCTTACTATCCCTAGGCCCTCAAAAACGTTGGGTTCACCCAGATGTCGAAGGGTCGGTGGAGCTACGAGGGGAAGGTCCTGTTCGTCTTTGAGGTACGCTGTGGCCCCTCATTTATTTCCTCTGCTGATTTCTCGAAGCCTGGCGACAAGAGCCGTGATGCGGTCTCGTATGCTAGGCAAGACCAGTAAGTGTCCTTTTCATGTTCCCTCGCATGTGTGGAGCTAACACTCATCCAGGATGAAGAGCCAAATGTTGTCAGTCTTCGGGTGGGACAAAGACACATTTGTGGAGGGGAACGAGCTGTAGTTATGAGCCTCAATATGTGATACTGCGTGCATCATTCTATTGTTTTCATCCTGCAAACCCGTGCCCCCATTGTCCCACTTGTGCATGCCTCAAGTTGCCGACATGGATCCCCTCGCTGTCACTACAACCCTACCAGATGAAGGGCATCCAGGCCGCTTCCCCTTCCTCATTTTGTCCTGCTTCCTCCTATCCTGTCTACTGCCCCCGAAATCTGCTTGACTTTTCTCTGCATCGTCGCGGTGACTATAGCCCATTACTTTTATCAAGCATTGGCCGTACCCCCACCCAACGCAAATTCATTGCTTGCCTCACCTCGCCATCAGTAAGTTACTCTTAATTTGTTTTACATACGATGCCCCTGCAGCCGCTATTTTCCTATCGGCCTTCCCTTTCTCACTCGGTCGCCTCGCTAATGCTGCCGCCCTCTCTTTTCCCATCTCGTTCGGCTCCCTCGGCATGTCTGTTGGACGCATCCTCCGCGCCTTGGCCACGGCGGTAACATACTGCGTTCCCCCAACTGTAGTGCCCACTGCAGCACCATCCTCTCCTCCAGCTCGGTTGACTGCCATGATGTGTCTGTCAATCGTGTTCTCGTTTGCTGTGGCAATGGGCCGATTGTATCCCTAGCCCTGTGTTTTTCTCCGTAGTGCCACAGTCTCTCTCACTATGCTGCATTGGATGTATTGTACCAGTGTCTGTGCTTGCCCATCATCCCCTTTCTCCACCAGCTCGTTTCATCCCCCGTGACGCGTTCATTGCATCCTCTTCAGTATGTTGTTTGCCACGGCGCTGTCCGCTCCCGTTCCAACCCGTTCCAGAACCCGCAATGCGTCAACTGCCGTGCCAGCGGCGTATCGTTCACCGCGGCACCGTCCTCTACTCCGCCACCCCTCTAGTCCTCGCAAAGCGTCAATCGCATCCTCACCACGGTAATCGTTGTCGTGGCGCTTCCTTCTCTTCCCTCACCCCGCTCCATCCCTCCGGTGCATTAGTCGTGTCCTCCGGCTCGCACCATCCCCCACGGCTACCCTCTGCGATGGTCAACATCTGGAAAAACTGCCCGAGAGAAATTCTGGGTAAAGATGGAGAATGACGCAGAATTATGCGTCATTCCACCATGACGCCGTTTAGGCGGCAGGATGCCTGTTTACAAAGTCCCCCCCTTGGCAAGACGGACTTTGATGGCATAATACGGGGTCATGCCGTACTCATTGGGGGCAGGGTGGGTATACATATGGCTATGATTCATCCACATTTCGGGCACGCACTCAAAGTCATAGCTGGACAAATGGCATTACTGTACTTATGACAGGTGGGCTTTTGTAATGTAATCACATGGTTCCACTATAGGTTCCTTGTAATAGCAGTCACCCGGGGTGTGTAATTCCACAGTATTGCTGTAGAGCCGGTCCCGGCCGGTATGCCTAAACATAAGGGAGTGTAGTGTCCAGCCGGAGATGGGGTGGGGAAAAGCACTCCGGTCGGGTTTGGGGGGGGGGGTACCTGGGGTGTATCGGCGCCTATTTTTCGAATGGTAGGTATGGGCTGTTAGATACCTTGGCTCGCTCTACATGCAGTTCTTTGATCACAATAACTATTTAACGGTCCGGACATGTACTGGAGCATTGTATATCTGTGGCATATTAACAGGAAGTAAAGATATGCCTGTTAGATGGTGCCCCGGCACCTCTGCATGTGAATGCAGTGCTCCCTCGTGTTGGGAGCAGGATGGGGTTGTGGAACTTCCTCAATTCATATGCTAATTGTCCCAGACCTTTTTCCTCTGGTTGCTATGGAGCTTCTGACCTTGGGGAAGGGACAAAATGCCTGAATAGAGACACCATACTTATATTAATGGTGTAATATATGCTACTTGACCACCGAGCTCCCGTGCCCATTACTTTGAACTCGTTACGTGGAAGGGGAGCATATTATAACCCAACTAGAGCAGCTATGGTGTCCCCTCTGGAACATGCAAAATATATGGGGGCAACATATGTTTGGGGCTCCCGGCCGGGCGATAGAGCCATGGGCACACATTGTCCGGCCGGACGTTATATGCTGTTACTTATGTCCCTCGGTCGCATGTTATATGCTGGTACTTATATCCCTCAGCCCGTCGGGTATGGGTTATTAGTTGTAATGGGTAAATGTGTTTCTAGAGAGAGCATATGATATGTGTTCCGCCAATCTGACTCATATATATATATATATTTATATTTTGAGCTATGGTATGACCGGCCGGATGGTAGACCTGGTGAGGAATAGCGATCGGCCGGATGGCATATCGGGAGTGTGTTAATGGGACAGGCTAACATATGGAAACCAGCATGGAATTAGAGCCATATACAGTACTAAAATAACCCTTGCACATGCACATATCACTCTGAGCTGTTCTCACGTCCGTTGTCCAACGTATCCCATATCACCCTTGTTGAGTCGACCCTCGACAGGAGAAATGCATGGTACCCATCCCAGGATGGTGGTAAGTATGCTAGTGGGGTCCGCCTAAGACCGCGGAGGCTACCTTGTTGCTCCTCCAAAATCTCGACATCTCGAGCTAGCTGTGCTCACTCGTCTGACAGGTTCCACGATGTGTCCGCCCCGACGGAACCTGTTGGAGATGTGTACAGATTCTCAGGGAGTTCTGGAGATGACATAGAGTCAATCTCCTGAAAATGAAGTCGTCAATAGGCGAGAGGATCTTGGGACATACCAGACCCTTCGGCCATGTGCACATCCTCTTTCCGAGTTGAATCGATGCTGGGTGGAGGAGAAGGTACCCGGAGCTGTTGAATGGAGGTTGTAGGGGTGTCTCTGGGGTTGCGAAGGTGGTAGGATGCCACCGCAGTGCGTTCCGAAATGTGGGAAGGGTCCCAAATGGGATCCAGAGAGATTGAAGTATCTCGCTGATCCACCCTCCATGTGTAACGATCAACCGGATGGATGGGCCGAGAAGACTCCGGGAGGTAGCGTTGTGTGTCTAGTAACCCCAGCGATGGCCCCGGCGGGTGTGGAGGGACGTACTGAACGTTCCGGATGGGTGGGTTCCGGATGGGGGAGTTCCGGATGCTGTCCCCATCATCATCCGAGTAGTACAAAAAAAGAGTGAGGGGTTGGTGTACATCTCGCGTCGGCGAAGGTGAAGACGAGTCTGAGTAGAATAAAACGGCCAGGTCGGAGGTAGTGGGAATGGGCGAGTCTCGACAAAGGGACTCCATGGGCGGAAGGGTGTCGGAGACCTGTGGGGGTGTGTCCGGTGAGTCCGCGACATACAAGGCCATCGGTCCAAACTCCCGGGATGAAGGATGAGTGGTGTCAATGTCAGAGCCCTGTGGGGGTGTGTCCGGGGAGTCTGCAACGTACAATTCGATCAATTCTGACTCTTGGAAGGGTGGATTCGGCGAGTCAGAGTCGGAGTCATATGTGAAGATTCCGGCCGCCAGAATGGCAGCCGGAGCTATAGGGACCTCATCGGAGGCATGCGGGACAACAATGGTGCTTTCCTGCAGTGGTTCTGGATGGTCATCCTGGGCGGGTGGATTGGGAGACTACTGAACAGTTGGGGGGTGGGAACCCTGTCCGGAGTAGATGGCTCCTCTTTGGAGATGTCTGGGGCAAGGATGGCTTGTAGAACTCGGGCATCCGGATCATCCGAAAACTCCATCCAATGCACAAACTGGTCAGTATCACCCCAAGGCTCAGGGTTAAGCTGTCCGTAATGGTCCTGTGCAAACTCCTCTAGACGGGGCTCCTCGATGGCCTGTACCTCCTCTTCTTGGACTTGCAGTTGTTCCGGGTGACAAGTGCCTGGACATCGGGTAAAGTCTACTTGTCCATTCTTCCAATCGACTTCGGGGTTGTGCTCCCTTAGGAACGTCATTCCAATGATGACGTTCCGGTTCCCAATATCTGTAACTAGGAAGGACTGCCAACTAGTGTGGTTCCCGATAGTAACCATACAGCGTACATAGTGAGTGATAAGACCCTTCTTGTTCTCCGTGGCATCTGCGTTAAACACCCATATTTCCCTGGATAGTCGTCGTAATTCTAAGCCATGTTCCTGGACAAACCGATAATGCGCAAAACTTGAGTAGGCTCCACAGTCTACTAAGCCTTCTGTCTGGATTTCACGTATTCCTTGCTTAAGAGTGAGCTTTAGATTGAGCGATTGCTTCAGCCTGCGAGATGAGGTGAGGTATATATAACGCGATCTAGGTACAAAAGACTCCTCTAAGTGGTTTACGCTACTAGTACATATGAACCGGATGTTACGACCAGACTCCGTTACATCCATTGGAGAAAATCCTGCTCGTCGGTCTCGACGATCCGTGCTGTGGTTTCCTGTTCCTGGGCCTTAGCTTTGCCCTTTTGGTCGTACTCCTTGAGTGCATTGATTACAAACTCCATTCGGTCTTGTCCCTTGTCTTCTTCGTCCATAGCACGTAGTCGAGTGCCAGATGCGGAGCCCTTGGCCTTGGTCATGTCGGGGAGTTCATAGTAGCCTTTGTACACCGGGTTGCGACACTTAACTCCAGTTTCGAAAGGGTGTTTGCCGCAATGGAAACAGAGCTTCTTGGCAAGCCACTCTTCTTGTTCCTTGGAGAGCTTTTCAGGCTTCCACATTGTGTCGATGTCCATGGCATTCGGGTCCCGGGCAGGCCTTGACGATGGTGTGTGGTGCTTCTCTCCTCGGTAGTTCATCTCGATTCCGAGTACCCAGTCTAAGAAGTTCTCCCACTTGGTCGGCACAGTGGCTGGCTGCATTGAGTGGTGGGTGACCATCGTGGTGCGTACACCTCCTTTGCACTGAGCTTCGATGCATCAGATGAGTTCGACATCCGAGTAACCAGACTTGATAGCAAAACGGCGGAAGTTTTCCGCAAACAGGGCCAGTGACGAGTGGGACTTGGCACAGTGTTCCTCGAGTGACTGTTGGGCTGACTTCTCTGGAGCAAGTTCTCGATATCCGCTGCTAAGAAGTGCTGTAAAGTTTGCCCATGTTCCAAGTGGAACACCGTCGGCTGCCTTTTGAGCGTAGTCATCCATGTACGACTGAGCACCTCCTTCTAAGAATAGTAGTGCCGTAGTAACCTTGTCCTCATCTGCCGTGATGTTCTGATACCTAAACCAAATACCGAGCTTCTGGAACCATTGTTCGATCGTCAACTCATGAGTCTTGCCTTTAAACTTGGGTGGGTCGGCAATCTTGGGACGGCTGGCTGTTGGGGTATGGGTTGTGGCCGGGTGTGCACGTGTGGAAGCTGGCTGTGTAGCAAGGCTGTTGACCTGGGCTTGAAGCTGCTTAATCACATTGATGAGTATGCCATGGTTTTGGTTGAGGACGTCCATGTCTGCCTTCAACCCCTTGTTCTCATCCTGTAGCTTCTTGCACCGGCCTCGGAGGTCCTCCATGTCCTCGAAGTGTTCATTTCCACCGACCTTCTCGACTTGAAGCCTTTGGACATCAGCCGCAACCTGGTTTCGGTGTTCATACATCTTGTCGCCGAGTTGGTTATAAGCCGTAAAAACTTCCTTCCGGGTAAAGTCCTTGATCATTGCCGTGATGTACTCGATGTACTTCTCGTCGATACTGTAGAATATTCCAGCTGCCTTTGCCGCATCGTCCAATGAGTTGTATCGTACCCCATTGAAAGTCCAGTCTTCTGGGACCTGGAGGGGCTCCAGGGTAGGAGTGGGGGATGGTGGCCGAGTAGGGCGTTTTGGCGTATCGTCAAAGTCTGAGGCATCGTCATGTTCGGATGGTGTGTGTGATCGTCCTCCCGGGCCAAACGTATCTGTGTCCAGTACTTGATACCGAGAACCGGTTGCCATTGTACAAACTTCTAAACTTGTGACAGGACTATCCAATCTAAGTACCCGAACTTGTTTAACTCAACGATTGCATTCGCTACTCTAGAGAAGTTCTGTCCTAACCCTGCAAACTTAATCTTCCCAAACTCCTTACAGAACCACTCGATGTTCTGTTGCTGACTCCGAGTCCAGTTGGCTCCGTGTTGGCCGATGTTGTCGCTGATCCACTCGAGCTGGTCGCCGACGCGTTGGATGGCTAGGCGATGGTCGTATGGGCAGTCGTCGAGCAGTGCCTTGCGGTCGAAGACGGCCTGGAGGCGTTTGAGCACGGCGTGGACCTTAGACTTTGCGATAGCGAGGTTGTCGTTGGCATTGACACGGGTGAAGCCTGGGATCGGTGTGGCTGAGAGTCGGTATTGGAGAGGGACAGGTGGGAGTGGAGGTGTGGAGGGATGACTGGGGAGTGGGGCCTGGATACGGGCAGGGAGGGGCAGAGGTCGAGTATAGGGGACAGGTCGAGGCAGAGCCTTGCGACGAGGGACTAGAGGTGCATGCTCCCAATGACGGTAGCGAAGGCGATCCTCAAGACAGTCCTCACGTACGCAGGATATCTGATCCTGGACGGGCAGATGACCGTGTCTCTTGAAGTGATGACGGGTAAACTCCTGGAGACCAAACTCCTCGGAGGGGATGGGGGATGATAAATGTTTATAAAACTCCTGGGGGGAAGAGAGACGGCTGGCTAGTGAGGGCACTGAGCCAGGGGCCTGTGGGTTAGATTCTGTCTAATGTCACAGCCGATAGACTGTGCCACCAAACAAACAAACAAGGGGCTCACTGATGGAGGACACAAGTGGTGACAACAGAAAACAGTGGATAGATTGTCTAGACTAGAAGACGCAGTGGGGCAGGGGCTGTTAAGCTGCCTACAGTGGAAGGGAGGGATGAACAGAAGACAGAATCTAAGGTTCATAGCCCCACATCACA
Source organism: Ganoderma lingzhi (assembly GCA_026283605.1). Lineage (NCBI taxonomy): Eukaryota > Fungi > Basidiomycota > Agaricomycetes > Polyporales > Polyporaceae > Ganoderma > Ganoderma lingzhi. The sequence continues at coordinate 1,411,842 of JAPJYM010000011.1, forward strand.
GCCCTTATATACTACATGGCAACGGCGCACAGACCACCCTGAGTTTAGGGCAGGTCCTGGGACCTGTTGCAGGTGAGGATCCGATCTAAAGGAAGAGATAAGATAAGATAACCTTGCCCTGATAAGATCATAACCGAACTGGGGTAACCCCATGCTAGGGTCTTGGTGCTAGCCCAGGACAAACGGAGGGCAAATGTTGGTGCAACTAAACGTGGTGCGAAAAACCGTGACAACTCAGGAGCGTCCATGCACTTTATGTTCACTATGAACGACTTTGCCGACTTCCGCTACTATAAGGTCCATAAACCGCTCTATACAGCGGATGGCGTCACTTATATGGCTGGTGAAGGAACAGTCTTCCTTCCGTTAGATTCAGGGGAAACGATCAAGCTGACTAGTGTCGCTCTCATCCCTAATCTAACCCACAAGCTTATCTCCATGGGAGCATTACTCCGAGATGGAATGCAGGCGTGTGCGTCAACCACCAGCATATCCTTCTTTCGGAGCAACAAGCTTGTAGTTGTGTTCGAACCATGCAATGTTGGTGATACAATCTATGTTACCTATTCGCTGCCTATATCGGCGCAAAACACTGTCACGGCCTCTGAAGCTGTAGACTATGATACTCTTCACCGCCGCTTAGGCCACCCTTCGCGCGATGTGTTGAGACACGCTCGGAAACACACTGAAAAGTGCCCGCTCGTTGAGATCCCTCAGAAGGATTCAATCTGCCGAGGATGTGCGGAAGGCAAAATGCCTTCGGAACCCCATCCGCTCGATATTCGACGTGCATCCAGACCTTTTGAGCTTGTCCATATGGACCTCAAAGAATTCCCTGTCCCCTCGTACCACAAATACAAGTATGAGATCCTGTACTATGATGATTTCACATCGTATGCATGGAGCATTGGTCTTCGTACCAAGGACACTGCACTTCAAACCACACGACAATGGCTTACATTTGTCGAAAACCAATATGGCGCGAAGGTGCAGAAGTGGAAATCTGACTCGGAAGGTGAACTGAAATCAGATGCCTTTACAAACATGCTCAAGGATCGAGGCATTGATATAATCCCTAGCGCACTGCACATTCATCAACAGAATGGCCGCGCGGAGCGAATCATTTGTATGCTCATGGATAAGGGGGAGGCTATGCGGCATAATGCCTGCATACCCCAATCCTGGTGGGAATTCTCATTCGAGCATGCAGCGCATGTGTACAATAGAACACCGATACGTCGCCTAGAATGGTGTACACCCTTCGAAGTTCTAAATGGCTCCAAGCCTGACATTAGTCACCTCCGTGTCTTCGGATGTGGAGCCTATGTCTTTATACCACCCGAAGTTCGAAAGAACAAACTATTGCCCAAATCGGAGCTGATGGTCTACCTCGGTGTCGGGGCTGGAGGCCATAACCACAAGTTTATGCGCTCACCAAACAATGTTGTCTTTACGGCTGCTCAAGCACTGTTTGACGAACATATGTTTCCGAAGTGTTCACACGAACCAAAGCGGCAGAGGCAAAACATTGCCCCTGAAGAGTTAGAACGAAGTAAACCTGCGAACCAGGTCCCCACTCCTTCTATTCTCCCTGACGATGACGAGGAACCACGTCATCCTCCCAAAATCCTTCCTAAAAAGAACAAGGGCAAGGTGCGAGATGTCACACCTGCACCGCTGGCTGAACCCCCTGTACAGCGTGTATCACGCAGACAGTCACCGTAGCGAGTGCCCAGCCCTGTGTTGCCGCAATCTCCTCCGGTTGAAAGGTCTCGGGCGAATTCCCCGCAACGACCTGTGAGAGAGCGGAAAATTCCAGTTCGCGATGGTAATGTCTACGGTGAATCATGGCACCCAGTAGACATTTTCAAAGATATTGAGAAACGGACGTCGTGGAAAAAGATGGTTGAAACACGTGGTGAATCGAGTCGCTCTCGACCCGCCACTGTACCACCATCTAGGGATGAGAGGCTTCCCGGGCCTAGCTCTTCCAAATCACTTCCATGTTCACGTGATAAGTCCGCTCAATATCTTCCATCGAAATGGAACACGCCACGGGAACCTACCCCGTTAGTGTCATCTAGTGGTAGTGACGCTGAGGAAGAGCACGTCTCGGGCCCTGTACCAAACCCGAACCTGCAGAGACGCATGCTCATCCTCACTCAGGCACTCCTAGTGAACACGGTTCAGAGGCATCCTCAGAGGAAGACTCTGAGGACGACGATGAAACATCAGATGACGACAATGACGAGGAGTCATCGGACAAAGCATCATCAGACGAAGTCGAAAATGCCCTGCGTGATCCAGACAGAACTGATGTGGCAGAACTATGCCGGGAAGGGGGAGCAGACCTCATCCAATACTTAATTGCGAAAGTGATCCCACCAGATGAGGGGGAGAAAGTCCCGCCACAGAACGTGCGCGAGTGGACTTTCCGCGATATCGCCAGACTACCTAACTCTGAGCGAAAGGAGTGGTTTACCGCTTGCCGCAAAGAACTAGAGGCTCTTCGCAGCCGTGATGTCTACGACTTGGTCGACCGACCGAAAGGCTGAAAGGTCGTGAAAAATTGCTGGGTATTCGACGTCAAAACTGACGGTCATAAGAAAGCCAGACTTGTTGTGAAAGGCTTCTCCCAAGTTGAAGGTGAAGACTTTGACAAGATATTCTCCCCAGTTGTACGCTTTGAGACAGTCCGTCTCATCATAGCACTCGCGGCACTCGAGGACTGGCATATCTCAGGCCTCGATGTACGCAGTGCCTATCTCTATGGCAAACTGGAGGAAGAAATATATATGGAGCAGCCGGAAGGGCTTTGCACCCCTGGCACCGAGCACAAAGTCTTTAGATTGAAGTGTGCTCTATATGGGCTTAAGCAGGCAGGACTTGCATGGTGGTGCACACTGTCTGAGTCCATGCAGTTGATGGGCTTTAAATGGCTCAGCAACGATGCAGGCATATACATCTACAAATGATCATCTGATGGTCAACTAGTAGTTGTAATCGTCTATGTTGACGATGCACTCTTTTGTGGGCGAGACCGGAAGCTTGTAGCTCAACTGAAAGCTCGCTTCATGAAGAAATGGGAATGCCACGATCTTGGCGACGCAAGTGAATTCTTGCGTATGCGTATCATGCGCCGAGGCAGCAGTATCCACTTGGATCAATGCGCCTACTTGGAGAAAGTACTGGAACGCTGCGGCATGACAAACGCACGACCAGCTCCAACCCCACTTCCCGCCGGTTACCAACCTATGCCCAACAAAGGGCAGGCAACACCAGAGCTACGCTCCAGGTTTCAAACGGTTATTGGATCCTTACTCTATCTTATGTTAGGGACCAGACCGGACTTGGCATTCGCCGTGACCAAACTAGCACAGTTTGCATCCAACCTGTCCGAAGATCACCTTAATCGTGCACTCTATATTTGCCGATACCTCATTGGGACCAAGAATTATTCACTGGTCTACAAGGGTGACTCTCAGGCTGGCCTTGTTGCCGGTACTGACTCTGATTGGGCATCGGACCCCAATACCCGACGATCGCAAACAGGCTTCTTTTTGAAGTTAGCGAACGGGATTTTCTTGTGGACTTCATGTGCACAAAAGACTATTGCTCACTCCTCAACTGAGGCTGAGTATATGGCGATGAGCGATTGCAGCCGCCAAGTAGTTTGGGTTCACAACCTGCTTGCTGAACTTGGCTACCATATGGATCATATACCACCACTCTCTGGAGATAACCAAGGGTCGATCTTTATTGCATCCAACCCTGTTATGGAATCGAGGTCTAAGCACATTGATATCTGCTATCACTACATCCGAGAAGTATATGAGAAGGGTATTGTTGATATTTTCTTTATTGAAGGAAATGACAGAGTGTATTCCATTAAAGTTCTTGAAACTGCTACTCACCCGGGGTGTGTAAATCCACACAAGTGCTGCTCACCCGGAGGCGGCCGGGCTGACCTACATTACCATATGTAGCGTCCGGCCCGTGCACATATGTAGCCTCATCTGACGGTCGGCCGGTCACCAGCCATGGTACAGTACAGCTGTCCGGCCGGGACCCATCACTTTTTATGTCTATTTGCGATTCAGGCAGTGTGCATTTGTGCTAGTCTTATTAGTACATATATTAAAATCCATCTTAAGAGTTTGTAAATGGTATATCAACCGAATCATTCTGGGCAACTCAACGGCCGGCCGGTAGGTCGTCATCTCCTGTATAGCTGCCCGGCCGGTCCGCCGTCTGTAGGCTGTTGTGCTGTACGGACGGGTCCTCGGCACAAATACTGGGGCTGTTTAGGAGCCTGTACCACTTTGGAGGATTTATGCCAGGATCTGAAAGGATGTTCTGAGTCTAAACCATGGCTTCCGGATACAATCTGCACAGTTATGGTGGTATATGTGGGCTGCAAGCGTTTGAGACCCTCCGGCCGGGCAAGTCTTGTACCTGTATGTGCTGTTGAGCCGGTGGGTGCTCTGAGGCCTTTTTTTCCTGCAGCATTGTTTACACAGATCTGGTAGCTGCCTGGTCAGTCATCCAGTCATGGTTTGTCCCTTCTCTGATGTATAGACAGGTACAATAGCAACACCAGTCCCATCGTCACAATGAGTGGATGGTCCGTAAAGTCCACATGGATCAATGCCAGTCCCATCATCACAATGAGTGGGTGGTCCGTAAAGTCCAATGAGTGGATGGTCCGTAAAGTCCACATGGATCAATGCCAGTGGCGAACTTGAAGAATATACCAAGCCCTTCTAGGTGAGGCACTTACATAACAGCAAGACTCCCTCCTTCGTGTCGTGCACAGCCATTTCGAAGCACATCTTTGAAATAAGTATGCATCTTGATAGGAGTTGGGTCGCATAGTGGCGGGCCGGCCAGCACATTCAGTAGGGATGTGTCGCCCGGCCGGCCAACACCATCTTGGATAGTACTGCCCGGCCGGTTCTGCCTTGGCATATGGAAGGCATCGCACCCATGAGACATCCGGACAGTTTCCGGATCTCTTGTACGTACAGAATGTCTCTTCCGGGTCAGCTCAAAATACTCGGGACAAGTGGCAGAGCAATGAAAAGAAGAGGGTCGCAGACCGGCCGGTCAGCACATCCAGTAGGGATGTGTCGCCCGGCCGGCCAACAGAATTCCGGATAGTACTGCCCGGCCGGCGTGCACTCGGAAGTTGTATTTTACATAGTTGATCAGTATTTATCAGGAGGGCACAGTGGTCTATTGTCAAGGTATGACGGTATAACAGCTGTATGGGATGTGAACGTGTATTGTGTTACATGGAAAACATCATTTTACATGTACTACAGTCAAATGCATGAGGCACTGTCGTCTATTCAATGGGCTCTGTGTTGCCCATTCGTCCGGTGACGGCCCGGAGCTTCACCTCCTTCTCTTCCAAATGCTGCATGTTGGTGTCTGCGCTGCGGTCGACTCTCCGGTTCCATTCCTCTAAGTCTTCCTGGAACAACGGCATGGGCGGAGCCTGTGAAAGGTGATTAGATACTGCTACGCATAATGTACGGACACTTACAACAGATGGCGGAGGATCTTTCCACCATCTCAGACACTGTTCTCCAATAGGTCCCTGGGACGTCCACTCCCACCACTCAGCAAAGCCCCACAGGTGTGGGTTGCTCAGCACTCCATTCGTGATATGGCTGGTTGCAGTGTGGAATGCAACAGAGTTGAGCTTGTCCAGCCTGAACACAAGGTTTCGGCCGCTCCATTCTATAGCTGAGAGCAAGATGGATAGTGCGGGGTATACTTCCGTTTGATCCACTGTGTTCCGGGGGTTGGGGGACTGGAGAGCGATTGCTCCGGAAAGTCCTAGGGTGTGTATAGCCACCCACTATAATGTTGTGAGCTACAGCTCCTAGAAAACTGTCACAGACACTCTGCATACCGTTTCTCTGGCTAGGCCATAGTTCCAGCGGCAGGTTGTCAGAATGTCCGGATGTGCTGGAAGTACAGACAGTGCCCGCCCGATGCGAGCCATGACCAAAATGACTTCAGCCCTGGCAGCCCAAAGTGCGGATGCAGCAAACAATGGCTGTGGCGATGTGCCTCCTTCGGACGACATTGAAGACATTGCGGAAAACATTTTCAGAGTTGTGTGTTGTGTTCCGAAAGTGCCGGATGCTTGGGATGATGTGTAGCAGTGTTATCTACCATCCTGTCCTCAATCAATACAAGGGCGCCTAAAAGAAGCAAATTATCGCCGAGGATATACGTGACTTGGATAGGTTCGATGCTGTCAGACCTATCATCACAGGCACAAAGACTTAATATCGAATCCCTCGGAAGCAGCCGGTGTGCTGCGGCACTGTCCTCCATCGCCACATAAGCTGGGACATTACAAAGTCTTGTCCCTCAGCACCAGTATCGGCTACTTCAATTTATTTGATCGTGTTAGTTATAACGAATGTCGTATTTATATCCTCAATGCTTATAGTCCAAGCCTCAAATATTTGGTGCACCCTGGCGCTAATGAGCAATATATTCGGGCTCGCAGGGGCCCAAATATTTGCATCACTGATGAAATATTTGGCCTGATAAAAATACGGCAGCACTGGGAGTCGAACCTAGCGCCAACGAGGCGATTATGACCAACACCTGCCTTACCACCTAGACTACAAGCCCCTTACATTAGCAAAAACTAATCTCAATATGACACAAGCTTTTGGCGCTTGTCCTGCCATACTTGGTCGTCTTCTACTCAACGCCCGAAGTTCAAAGGGAGTGCTCTCCAGCGACATAACATCATGTTCCCAAATGTCATTCGAAATATTTGCAAAACACTTATACACTCTTACGATTCCACATAGGTCCATAAATTTCGCTACATCATGCTTGTGAGTAGAGCCATATGACAGATAGTACTTACTATCATATACTACGTAACGGCTCACGCCGAGGGCGAGAGGGTCGAGAGGCGAAGAGAGATGGGCCAGCGTCACGCGCACGCAATCATAAATACGTGGAGTGAAGCGGGTGAAGCAGTGCTGCTTCGACGAAGATACAGGACACCGGCAGCAGTGTGCTTCAAATAATTACTACTGGCAGACAGGGCCGAGGGCGTGGATGATACGAAAAATAAATAGCAATGTGGACCAAGATTTCCATAATACTATATGTGGCCTTGGGCCCTGTAAGATGACAGAAAGAGGCATTCAATGTAGATAGCGTACTTCGGGCGTTGAGTAGATGACCAAGTATGGCAGGACAAGCGCCAAAAGCTTGTGTCATATTGAGATTAGTTTTTGCTAATGTAAGGGGCTCGTAGTCTAGGTGGTAAGGCAGGTGTTGGTCATAATCGCCTCGTTGGCGCTAGGTTCGACTCCCAGTGCTGCCGTATTTTTATCAGGCCAAATATTTCATCAGTGATGCAAATATTTGGGCCCCTGCGAGCCCGAATATATCGCTCATTAGCGCCAGGGTGCACCAAATATTTGAGGCTTGGACTATAAGCATTGAGGATATAAATACGACATTCGTTATAACTAACACGATCAAATAAATTGAAGTAGCCGATATCCCTGCCCTCAGCCTTGCCAGCTCTCTACCACCATCACATCTCGCGACCCCAGTCTGTAAGTCTTTATTCACTATAGCAAACAGAACTAATGACATATTCCAGATAGATGGATCACTACCAACCATATTTTGACGTCCCAACCAGCGATGTCACCTTGGCAATTCATGCCTTTCTGGCAGATATAAACTCCCTTTATTACCCCTACAATGTGTGGCACGTCCGAGACATTATCGACCAATTTCTAGGCATGGTGGCGCGCCTTCCCCCTTCTATTTCCTTCGACGAGGTGGATGGGTATTTTGTGCGTGTTTACTTCTACCTTGCGGACAAACCGCCTGGTCGGCGCCCTCGGCTCACAATCTTCTGCAACTTCGTGCAGCAATATTCCCACATCACCTGCACCCATGCTGTCCAATTCTGGCTCACCGAAGCCCAGATGTGGCGTCAACTCCACAAAACGTCTCATCGACGACTTGATCTCCTCCGGGAGGTCAACGACATGCGGCCGGATCCGGAAGCCGACCGTGAGGAGATTGAGAGCTCCCTTCTGTCCCATGCATGGATCACGATCAACCGGGGCTTTGCCTTAACTGGCCTGAGTACTGCGTACAATAGCTGTAAAATTTATATCTCATATTTATCCCTTCTTATTCAACTGACACTATTTTTACCAGATACCTTCGTTGAGCAGTACGGGGTGTACTGGGATCCACCTACTCTGGTGCCCCCGCGGTGGTATTAGCCGGCTCTGACGTCCGGGCATGATGGCGCATCATGTCCGTCAGACGTCTGCATATGTGTCATCTGTACGCATGAGAAGGGTTAGGCTGGGAACGTCCTGCACAAGAACATGGACTGATGTTTTTGTTTTGTTCTCGCATGTATCAGCTCGGACGTAGTCTGTATCTGTGCGTTGTTCGAATGACGAAAAGTGCATTACAGAGTCTGTAACCGTTTCACATGCGTGCTACAAGACAAAGTCTGTGCATGCTTTGAGAAAAGCCTGGGATGCGTGGTTACCAAGGTTAGTCCACATGGTGGCTTGGCGTAATGCGAATGCTATATGCCCTGGTGTTTGTCCACTCTCGGACCACGTCCTCCATCTCTCTGACTGTGTGATGAAGAACCGGATCGTACAGTCCATTTCTAAGGGCACCAGGATGCTTTCCTCCTCCCATCGACACTTCCGGGCATACGCCCGAAGCCAAAGCATCCGACGGACTGGTGATCCGAGTTATGAGTATGTCTCCCGGAAAGCGTGAAGTATACTCACATTCCTGAAGCCATGTGGTCCACTGCGCATTCTCTGCATCTTTAACATGCCATATCCACGATGTATGGACGTTCCGGAGGCAGTGTGTAAAGTGTTCAAGTACTGCTGTAGTGACTCCGAGGTCCTCCCTTCATATTTCCTTGTATCGGGTAAGAAGGTCCTCGCGGCGTGCCATGCTCTCGGTGTCGGTTGGGTCATCATTGCCAGAGGATGAGCAGGACCTTGAAGGTGGCTGTGCGTATACTTCGGGGGCTGATCTGGAGCCGGAGGGAGAACCAGGTCTTCGTACTCGAGCTCTGATTCTGCCTGTGCATCGGGGTTGTCCAGAACGTTCGACAACCCTCCCGGTGTCAATGCGGGAGGGGATGTGGGTTGTGGGGATGTCCGGAACAAGGAGGGAGCTGGGGACGCAGATGTTGAGTGCGCTCGGAATAGCAACCGCGTTCGAGGTCTCCTAGAACCGCCGGTTGGAGTCTTCGGCACTGTACGGGCCTTCGGAGTGACCTGGGATGGCAGGGGATTGCCACGTGTGCCGAGCGGCCTCTCCATGGGCCAGGTTCGTGGCGGAATAAGCTCCGGGAGAAGCGGAATTGGAGGCCTGCCATGGTTAAGGGATACCGTGGTGCCGGAGCATGTTGATCGACGTTCAGAGGGCCCTTGTGATGATCAGCCTTTGAGATGGCGCTGTACTGATCGACGAACCACTTAGGGGGTTCATACAGCTTCAGAGCCCTCTGAGGCAGCACATTGTTATTCCAACAGCCCAGCAAATGGCTTCGGTGGAAGTAGACGTAGCCCAGGTAGGCAGCGCTGACTGGAGCACCAACAACCGTGAGCGTACACTTCACCTTCTTCTGCGAGCAACGCAAGCATGAGGAATTGACCAAGCCACAGAACAGACACTGTGCCTTGGCATCCACACAGGCATGGCACGGGTGCGGCTATAATGAGGACAAGTTAGAAATTGATGCATAGGAGGGAATGCAGTCGATGTGTACATGCGGTGCCCAGGTAAAGGGCACGGTCTCCTCTAGCAAGTTGTAATCCAAACGGAGCCTCTTGGTCTCGTGCTCGTTGTTGATCTCCGATCCTTCAGGAGCTCCTTTGCACTTCGACTTTCTTGCTGTGGTCTTCACACCTCCAGAGGTACTCGTACCTTGCGTTGTGGCCATCTTCGCCCATGATGAAGCCTTCTTCTCGTGCTGGCTGTGTCGGGTCGATGGTGTTGCAGCAGGAGGTTCCATCTCTTCCTCCTCCATGTCCTCATCGACGTCCGTGACCTCCGGAGCTGTGCGGCCCTTGCCCTTGTCGTTGGCCCTTCCACGAGGCACTTCTTCCGGCTCCATGTCGACATCAATCGGCTCTGGCATATGGGCCAGAGCCTCACGACGCTTGCCGGAATCAGCAGAATGGCCTTGTCAAGGTGCGGACTGCATCCGGCTTTTCTGGGCTTGTTCCACGGGTGTGTAAGTTAGTATACAGCTGGGGAAGTTAATCACAAGCAGCCTACCTGGACAAGCACCCTGATGACGGGCTCCAGATTCCCGAGGACAGCCCCGTGGCTGGGCGGATGGTCCCTGGGCTTCCTGGTCGTCTTCTGCAGATACATTTGTGAGTATGCGGCTGTCGAGTAATTTAAACCAGCTTACCTTCATCGGATGTGCGTACGGAAGGCCTCCTCGTTCTTCCCGATCTGTCCCGACTGTCCTTGGAACGTGTAACTGGGGGTTGGCACCTGGGATCTTCAACCTCCATCCCTATGGAGTCGCATGAAGGATTAAGAGAACAGTTGATTAGTATGGGTGCGGTACATTAAAGAAATACGAACGCACTATCCATGTACTGCTCCCACCAATGCGCTTGGATTCAGTCGAGCGGAAGCAGGCCCTGAGGATGCGGAGACATGTGCAGTGCGCCCTTCTTGAATTGCTTTGGCGGGTTGAGGGCCATGTGTCCTTCTTGAACTGGCATGATGGTATCAGTGTCGAACGGGCGCTGCAAGACGGTAGATCAGCTATTGTCGTCCAGTAGCTCGCAGACTTCTCCTACCGGTTGTTCATGCTCTGGTGTGGACAGAATTGCCACATTGTGCACCCAAATCACCCCCATCGCAAGAGGGGGCAGCTTCCGGAACCTCACCTGGGAAGAACCTTGATTAAGTCCATTGTCGTCTGTCGGAACCGACTGTCCCAGCCTGCTCGCTTTGGCGAGTCCTTGCCGGGTTTGTGCATCCATGCATAGTGGAGCTCCGCCGCGAACATTGTGGCTTCTTCTACCTGCTCCTGCATAGGAGGAGGCCTCTTCATCTTCTGCTGTTGCTCGGTGGTTGATTTGTGGCTAGACATCTCGGTGGTTTACGCATAGTGGTTTGGGTTTGAAAGTGAATTGCACCCGTGGTGCATCGGGTGCAGATCCCTTATCGGATGGAGGAAAATTTTGAGGCACCCAGCCGGAGTTAGCCGCCTGGCGTTGAAGATGCTTCTCCCATAGTTCGACAGCGCGATGGGCCTTGTCTATGCAACACCAACCCATGTAAGCCATGCAGGCCATGTTGGGTTAACGGTCCGGGTCTGAATAGTGTATTCCCCCTCATATATACACAGATTTCCCGCCATGGCTGACAAAAAATGAGCACGCGCTGAGTCACAATGTAAGCATACCTTTCTCTACTGTAATTCCCTATTAACCTTCAGCAACAGCATCAGAACCCCCCCGGGCTGTCAAACATGTCCGAATCCAGCTTCCGACACCTAGCCGTGTCCAGGAAGCTCTATTACTTGAAAATCCAGGATCATCGCCCGAGCATTCACGACGGTGAGCAACTCCACAGTGTATACTGGTTGGGACCATCAATAAGATGATAACATTCAATATTGCTTTTGTACAGGGACACAGAGTCTGAGCATTCCGTGGGTTCATCCCGGGGAGCCGGGAGCCCCGACACAGGTCATGCCACTGCCCCCACCCCTTTGCTCGAAACAGCCCCGGTACAGCATCTCTACCATCCGAAATTGATGCAGCAAATTGCCATCCTTGCCCCAGACATCTCCGAAGAGGAGCCATCTACTCCGGACAGGGTTCCCACCCCCCAACTGTTCAGTTACGGCTCTGAGTCTCCCGATCCGCCCGCCCAGGATAACCATCCGGAACCACTGCAGGAAAGCACCGTCGTCGTCCCACATGCCTCCGATGAGGTCGCTATAGCTCCGGCTGCCAGAATGGCGGCCGGAATCTTTACATATGACTCCGACTCTGACTCGCCAAATCCACCCTTCCAAGAGTCGGGACCGATCAAATTGTATGTTGCAGACTCCCCGGACACACCCCCACAGGGCTCTGACATTGACACCACTCATCCTTCATCCCGGGAGTTTGGACCGATGGCCTTGTATGTCGCGGACTCGCCGGACACACCCCCACAGGTCTCCGACACCCTTCTGCCCATGGAGTCCCTTTGTCGAGACTCGCCCATTCCCACTACCTCCGACCTGGCCGTTTTATTCTACTCAGACTCGTCTTCACCTTCGCTGATGCGAAATGTCCACCAACCCCTCACTCTTTTTTTGTACTACTCGGATGATGATGGGGACAGCATCCGGAACTCCCCCATCTGGAACCCGCCCATCCGGAATGTTCAGTATGTCCCTCCGCCCCCGCCGGGGCCATCGGTACCATGCATTTCTCCTGTCGAGGGTCGACTCAACAAGGGTGATATGGGATACGTTGGACAACAGACGTCAGAACAGCTCAGAGTGATATGTGCATGTGCAAGGGTTATTTTAGTACTGTATATGGCTCTAATTCCATGCTGGTTTCCATATGTTAGCCTGTCCCGTTAACACATGCCCGTGGCCTAGACAAACTTACCAAAGTGGAAGCTTTCTCCTCACTGGTCCTCAATTGTATCCACCGGCTGGTTAATACTATGAATTTACCTCCGGTCAGCCCAGGACATGACGGGCCGGGTAACATAAGATCGTGCATATGCCATCCGGCCGATTGCTATTTCTCACCAGGTCTACCATCCGGCCGGTCATACCATAGCTCAAAATATATATATATGAGTCAGATTGGTGGAACACATATCATATGCTCTCTCTAGTAACACATTTACCCATTACAACTAATAACCCATACCCGACGGGCCGAGGGATATAAGTACAAGCATATAACGTCCGGCCGAGGGACATAAGTAACAGCATATATCGTCCGGCCGGACAATGTGTGCCCATGGCTCTATCGCCCGGCCGGGAGCCCCAAACATATGTTGCCCCCATATATTTTGCATGTTCCAGAGGGGACACCATAGCTGCTCTAGTTGGGTTATAATATGCTCCCCTTCCACGTAACGAGTTCAAAGTAATGGGCACGGGAGCTCGGTGGTCAAGTAGCATATATTACACCGTTAATATAAGTATGGTGTCTCTATTCAGGCATTTTGTCCCTTCTCCAAGGTCAGAAGCTCCATAGCAACCAGAGGAAAAAGGTCCGGGACAATTAGCATACGAATTGAGGAAGTTCCACAACCCCATCCTGCTCCCAACACGAGGGAGCACTGCATTCACATGCAGAGGTGCCAGGGCACCATCTAACAGGCATATCTTTACTTCCTGTTAATACGCCACAGATATACAATGCTCCGGTAATGTCCGGACCATTAAATAGTTATTGTGATCAAAGAACGGCATGTAGAGCGAGCCAAGGTATCTAACAGCCCATACCTACCATTCGAAAAATAGGCGCCGATACACCCGGGTACCCCCCCCCCAAACCCGGCCGGAGTGCTTTTCCCCACCCCATCTCCGGCCGGACACTACACTCCCTTATGTTTAGGCATACCGGCCGGGACCGGCTCTACAGCAATACTGTGGAATTACACACCCCGGGTGACTGCTATTACAAGGAACCTATAGTGGAACCATGTGAAAGGGTGTACTATAACAAAACTCCATATCATACCTCTGCACTATCTGGTGCAGCATGGGTTGAGGAGCTTCGGACCAGGCATGACGAGCGGATAAAGACTGAGCTCGGCGTGAGCAAGGATGTCTTCTCCTCACTTATTGGAGTACTACGAGAGCTTGGCCATGCTGACTCACATTTTATCTCACTCGAGGAGCAAGTGGCTATTTTCCTCCATATGTGTGTGGTTGGCACGTCTGTTCGCCACATTGGAGAGCGATTCCAGCGGTCTAATGATAGGATTGCCAAGTAAGTAACTTATAACTCATTTTAGGTGTAATTTGATGGCCAGTCTACAGATACTTCAAATGTGTGTTACACATGTTCAGCGACCCATCATTCTACAATCACTATGTCAAGCTGCCTGCTGCCGATGATCCTGTATCCTCGAAAATTGCAGATAACCCCAAACTTTATCCAGTATGGGATACGGGAATCGAGGAGAGAGAGCTCGGAGAATCCACAGAACCCTAGGCCGAGAGGGGTCCGGGAGAGCATTGGGGAGCCGTGCGCGAGCTTGTGCGACGTGTGCATGTTGGCCTTGGAGCTGAAGGCGTTCGACGCTATAGATGCTTTCCGTGAGTTGGCGGCGCCTCGGCCCTCAATCTGGTAGGACAAACCCCATACTATTCCTTTCCGAAGCTACGTACGCAGCCCGCAGATGATGAGGCCTGAGGAGCTGGTAGCCTCATCGAGCTTAGTAGCGTGACCAGCAGAGTGAGGACAAGAACGGTTGCAACTGAGAGGAAGCCTGGGCCAAGACGTGGTCGTCCCAGTCGACGTTAACGTTGGTGCCAGTAGAGAAACCAGCGAAGAGTGGGGACTATGGATAACTTTAAGCAGGTTGATAGAAAGCGCGGCGCAGAAATAAGTTATCCAGCAACAAGTTACAAGGAAAGTCGTTTATCATAAGGACAGTATTCCGGCGTCTCGAGCTGAATCTAGAGCAGCTCGGCCATGTCCGCCATCATCTTCGCCCATCCGCTCTGTATGGCGATTGGACGACGCGTGGCACGTGCAGCTGCGTGGGACTGCGACGCGCTCTAAATTGCGACACGTCGCGACGCTTTGGGGAGCGTCCGCATCTCATTTAAAGCCCTCCCACTCCCCTTCCCTCCCCCACCGCACTTTGTTCCACACACCCATCGACCACCGAGCAACCAGCATGCCACCGAAAGGCAAAACCTCCAAGAAGCGCGCTCGCTCTCCTTCTGGCGTCAAGGTCGACAGCAAGAAGACTCAGGCCGCGACGCGCTCGTCGAAACGCCTCAAGAAGGACGCGCCAGACGCGTCCGCCGTCGCTGCCGACGAACCCAAGGTTCAGGTGATGCCCCCACATCCAAAATGACGCGTCTTCCAGGCTTCTCTGATGACGTGGCTATAGGAGAACGTTGTCGAGACAGCCAAAACCGCCGCCACCGACACGAAGCGAGGCAAGAAGACCGTTCCCGCTCCCGCTCCCGTTCCTGCTCCCACTCCCACTCCCGCCCCACCCTCCTTCTCCGGCTCCTTCGACCTGTACGCCATGAACCTCCCCTCCCTCAACTCCGTCTTCTCCCCATCGCGCGACTACGCCGCGCTCCTCGCGGCCCTCCGCAAGCACCAACCCCAGCCCGACGACGACGACGACGACAATAACAACAACAACAACGACGACGACGACGACGACGACACCCTTCCAGAGACTCGCATCTTCCTCCCTGCGGGCCTCACCCTCGACTCCGACCGCGAGAAGGAGGAGGAGCCCACCCGCGGCAAGTTCCGCAGCGAGGCGATCCGGGACCCCGTCGCGCACACCACGTGGGCCATCGCGCTCGAGGGGCTCGAGCTCGTGGACGGGGTCGAGTTCGGCGCGTTCGAGCAGGCCGGGGAGCAGGACGTGTTCTACTCCCGGCCCGACCCCCAGCCCGAGGACGCGGACGCGGACGAGGACGAGGATGGGGATGAATCTGAGGACAAGGACAAGAACGAGGACGAGAACGAGGACGGAGGCGATTCCAAGTCAGCCCCGAAGCCGAACTTCAGGACCCTCGGCGTGATCGCGGACGTCGCGCTCGCGGACCGCTGGCACCGCGGCGTGAAGAAGGCCGGGGGCGTGTTCGAGATGCGGCGCGCGTGGGTCGGCGGTGAAGACGGCAAGGACGAGGTGTTCGAGGGTTTCTTTTACTTCGAGGTCGACTACTCGGGCTACTACCGCAACAAGCGCCCCGAGGACGGGTGGGAGGTCAAGATACCGTTCTGGGCGGTCCGCGCGCGTGTTGGGGAGGACGGGGAGGACGGGTTTGGGGATGAGGAGGAGGAGGAGGAGGAGGAGGGCGGGTTTGGGTCTTGGGGAGGGAGGGGGAGGGGGCGGCGAGGGTTTGGGATGTGTCAGTATTATCTCGGGTGTTATTAGTCGACGGACAGGTTTAGTTTTGAGTTTTGAGACAACCCCCGGTTCTAACTTACGCTAGTAGTCCTTTCATCCACGAAACATACGGTCGTATAATGCCACCACTGTATAGCTAGTACTAGTAGTGGCTATTGAAGTACGTCACATTACCGCTTACTATGCATTTGTTTCGCCTTGCGTCCGATACCTTTCTATCCTCGCCGCGGGCACGCTTTTCTCGGGCATCGTTAGAAGCTGAGCGCTGATTAACGTTTTCTTCAACCTCGCCTACGACGCCGCATACACCTGGTGATTTAGCTAAGTCTAGGGCAGCTCAGCAATGTCGACCGTCGGACGTCCAGCCTCAGCCCGGCTCAGCCCCAGCTCACCAAGATCTCGTTGTACTGGATGGCGATTGGACGACGCGTAGCACGTGCAGCTACTTGGGACTGCGACTCGGACGCGCTTCTTAATTGCGACGCGTCGGGATGCATCCGCCCCTCATATAAGACCCTCCACCTCACCACCCCGCCCCCCGACCCCCACCTCCTTTTGTCTTCCACTTCACCCACCGACCGGTACCGACCATCGAACGAGCACCCGGCATGCCTCCGAAAGCTAGGACCTCCAAGAAACGCGCTCGCTCACCTGTCGCCCCAAAGGCGGCCGAGAAGCCGGAGAAGGCTCAGACACGTTCATCCAAACGCGCTAAGAAGGACGCGACGGACGCGTCCTCCGTCGCTGCCGACGAAACCAATGCACAGGTAATGCCTCACGTCAAGATTACGCGTCGTCACCATCTCTCTGACGTCGCCATGAACAAACGCGGAGGTCGTCGAGACGTCGACGGTCGCCGTCAAGACTCCGCCCGCGAAGACGAAGGAGACCGTAGACACGAACAAAAACAATATTGCTCCTCCTGCCCCCGCCCCCGCGCCGTCCTTCAGCGGCAACTTCGACCTGTACGCCATGAGCCTGCCCTTCCTCAACTCCGTCTTCACCCCCGCGCGCTCCTACGCCGCGCTCCTCGCCACCATCCGCACCTACCAGGCCAAGCCCGACAACTCCGCGCAGATCTTCCTCCCTGCAGACCTCGACCCGTCTGGCAGGGCCGACGGCCGGTTTAGGAGTAGCGCGATCCAGGACCCGCTCGAGTGCCTGCCGTTCGACGTGGCGCTGGAGGCCCCCGCGCTCGCGGACGCCGTCGCGTTCGGCGCGCGCGAGGACGCCGGCTCGTCGGACGCGTTCTACTCCTCCTCCACGTCTACGTCCGCCGTGCCGGGCGTAACGGCGGCGGTCGCGCTGGAGGACAGCCACTGCGGGATCGCGTCGACGCGCGGCGTGTTCAAGATGCGGCGGGCGTGGGCGAGCGGAGACGGGAAGGACGAGGTGTTCGAGGGCTTCTTCAAGATCGGGATCGTGTACTCGGGGCTGTACCGCCGCAAGTGCTGGGAGGACGGGCTGGACGTGAGCTTTGCGTTCTGGGCGGTCAGGGCGCGCGGTGGAGCGCACGGACAGGAGATTGGGCTCGGGCCTGGGAGCGAGTGAGTGAGTGAGTGAGTGGGTGCTTGGATGACCTGGCTTCAGCGCATCTCAATGGCAAGTTAGTACTACCTTACGAGTACATTGTTGTCTTCTAGTATCTATAGTGTATTTGCGTCTATTCTATCACTTATTTACCGTCGTCATTCTGCGCAGTAGTTACTAGTACGTACGTCGTGAACCCAGCTGAAGGTTGTTTCTCGTCGGATCTCATGAGGGCGGCGTCCGGGCCGGACGGCCCGTGCACTTCGTTCGCTTCGGCAATCCCCGAATACTCCACTGGGCGAGTCGAACTGGCTCGAAAATCGATCAGTCTCTCCTCGGACCTCGACCACGTACCATGATGGGTGAGTGCGCCTTGCCACGCATCGCAGTCACCATGCTTTTCTGTCAGTAATGCGCCGACATTTCGACCTTATCCCTAGGAAGATGCACGACAGGGCACGGCTGTATGCATCCGTGTCCTGCCAGTGGCCACGGTTTGTGTCATTCACGTCTCAAGGGGCGTTAGATATCTCATCAAGTATCGCTCTCCGTCCACGGGTAGTAGGAATCCGGTGAGTTTGGTTGGTCGGCCGCGAGTCTAGTATACGTATTGATGTTCGTGCAACGTTCGTGCAGAATCCGGACCTACGTTATCGTTGGACGCACTATCGGCCTCGCACCGTCACCGGCTGTCGACTCTGACTGTTGTGTCCGGACGTTGGACTGATGCATCGTCCACGGAAGCCGTCGCTCCACCAGTCATCGGGGGCGCCTCCTATATCCAGGCCGGATTGCCCGGCGAAGGTCTGCAATGGCAATCGACTTCTTTGATGTTCTCTTTATGACGCGGCTGTGCACCGTATCCTTGGATAAACCCCCTTTCGACGGGCCATGAGCTTGACTCACCTTCTGCCCGACGACAATGCGTTGATATCGATTGGATCCATCGAAGGTTCCTCGGCACTGCGCCACGCTTCCAAGTTTCGGGTACCCAGCCATGGGCCATGTCCATCTCAGTTCTTCTTCTTCTTCTTCTGCGAGAAGCGCGCCGTTGCTGGACAGTCTTCGAGCAGAAGCTGGAGGCGCATCGATGGGTTGCGTCAGTTTCATCGTTTCAGTTGGTTCTAGGATCCTCTGTTCTTGATCTTATCCAGCGATGATAAAGTGAGATGAACTCTAACAAGTAGGCCACCCCGCAATGCGCACGAGAACATCACAACGGAAGTGCAAGACTCTCACAACCCCAGTTTATGGCACCCACGTCTGCTGTGAGCACATGCCTATCGTTACTGCTTGGTTAACGTTCAAGCTCTTTGTCTCCGTCCCGTCACAGCCCCGCCAACGTCAGTTGGACTCAACACGGTCTCCTAGCGAGACTTCGCATACCAAGCGCCTCGTGTTTGACGGAGCCGAGTAACGACAGTGCGATAGGCTTTTTTTCCAACACACTGCATAACGACCTGACATGATGATCTTATGGCACGCAGCACGGCTTGCCTCATAGGCTTCAGAAGCAGAAGCGGACCGCGGTCGACCTGATCAGAGTAAGTATCGCGCATTCCAAAAAGGGTGCCCGCGAACCGCCTAGGGCGGCTAATATACGTGCTGATCGGTCTCTTTCTTGCCAACAGCCCTAGCCACAACCACGCCGCCCGTGTAAGTAAGGACAATGCGCGCCGTTTTGGGCCTTTCGAGTTGGCAGGCCGTACCGACCCGGACTCGGACGTTTCGCACTGGCTACGTTCTGCGGATCGTTCTCACGTTCGGAACTTGAACGCGTGCCACGGGAACGCACCGACCTCAACGTCGGGATCGCGCCCTCTCGGGCCACTAGAACGGTGTTCGCTCGCCATCTATTTCCTAAGCCCGTCCGTCAGCATTTTCGAGGACAAGATCCGAGGCGACGCGGCGATGCCTCTGCAACATCAATGCATCTCGCTTCCGTGGCCAACCGGTCCCCGAAATGCACCTGCTTCGTAGCATGCGCGGACGCCGAGAACATAATGATATTGTGTCGTGTGCTGCTGATGTATCTGGACATCGTCGTTGGCGTTTCCCTCTGCGAAGGTTTCCGTCGGCTCGCCTCTCGCCTCTTGGTCGCATTTCAGGATTTCCACGACCTCGTCACACCGCCGCCCACGTTGCTATCCCGGGTCTCGCTCCGCCGCTCTTCCCTGGACGTACCTTGGTCTACTAGCATCGTACAAAGCGAGCCCAGATTCCTCCGATCGTTCTGCTCCGCCTCACCAGGATGCCGTCCGTCCTGCACAACACTCTTTTCGTTCTCTCCGTGTGCGGAGTCACTATCCTTAACGTACGTGACCCCCTCCCCCACCTGCGGACCACAGCCCCAGGTTGACCCCAATACGGGCAGATCTTCGTGAACGGCGCACTCATCATCGCCCTCCCGACGCTCGGCAAGGCCCTCGACTTCAGCGAGTCCGAGCTGCAATGGCCCTTAGACGTCTATGCGTGCGTGTGTCTCTCGCCTCTCCTCGTCGCCCCGTCGGGCAGAATAGTGCCGCTCACCCCGCGACAGGCTGTCATACGGAAGCCTGCTCCTCCTCTTCGGCCGCCTCGCAGACGTCGTCGGCAGCAAGCGGATGTTCCTCTTCGGAACCGGCTTCTTCACCATATGGTGCGTCCCAGGCCTCGTCCGTCTGTCCCGGTGTCCGTCTGTTCGCTCACCTTATTTTACCCATATGTAACTTACGCCGCGACCCCGTCCATCTTCCATCTTTCGACATCGTTGCAATTTGACCGGCGGCACGCTGCGCCGCCTCCACCGTCCTCGCATGCAGGAGCATCGCCACGGGGGTGGCGCCGAATAAGGTTTCCCTCATTGTCTTTGTGGCGCTCACTGGCGTCGGCGCGGCTGCGAACACTCCTACCGGTGAGTTATATGTCTACGTATGCGTGTCATCATTCCAGTGCTACGTCGTTCCTGCCCTTCGTCTTCATTCTTGTGCCCTTTCGGTTGGACCTACGTGCAGTAGCACCCAACAGTGGTCGGCTGACGAGTGGCATGGGAATGGGCGCCGCAGACGGCAGGGACGGGACCGCTGTGAAGGTATCATGCATGCAGAGCACCGAACACTAATGATTCTGCGTTATCTCTGCAGGTATCGGCATCTTCTCCAATCACTTCGAGCCCGGTCCGTCGAGGAACCGCGCGATCGCCGCCCTCGGCGCGGGGCAGGCCATAGGCTACATCGTCGGGCTCATCGGAGGTCAGTCCCGCCCAGTTACTTGCCTAGAGTTACGGACTGGGCACGTACCCCCGACCGAGTACGCAGTCTGACATACAGCTTTGCGGCTGCAGGGGGGTTCCTGTGTCAGTCGGGACAGTTCTGGCGCGTGATCTTCTACATCCAGGGCGGGCTCGCTGCCGTGTTCTTCCTCCTCGGGGTGTACACCATCCCGCCCGACGGTGCGCGCGCTAAGTACGATAAGGGCATAGATTGGGTTGGGGCCGTCCTGAGCGTCGCCGGCGTCGGGCTGTTGACCTTCGTACTTTCGTACGTCCTTCCTAATCCTACGCGTTTCCTCACCAATCACACTAACCCTGAATAATGCGGTTTAGGGAATCGACCGTGGTACGGCAGGGATGGAAGACCCCATGGATCATTGTGCTGCTCATCGTCTCCCTCCTGATACTGGTTGCGTTCGTGGCTTGGGAGACGTACCGCGAGCGCCACGAGCTATCCGTCATCATGCCCATCAGCCTCTGGACCAGGCCCGGCACGAAGATGGGCCCCATGGTCGCGCTCGTCTTCCTCGCCTGGTGCGCAGTGTGCCCGTCCATCCCTTGTTATATGTGAATCGTTCGCGCAAGATGCTGATTTCCGTGCGTCGCAGGGCGAGCTACAACGCGCTGAGCTACTTCGTCACGCTGTTCTACCAGCAGATCCGCGGGGACGACCCGGTGCACACCTCGCTCGAGACGCTCCCGTTCGCGATCATGGCGTTCATCGTGAACGTCCTCGCCGGCTGGCTCCTCGGCAGCGTCCGCGGCGACGTCCTCATCGGCGTCGGCCTCCTCGGCACCCTCGTACGTCCCTCTCCCTCCCCTCTTTTCCTCTACATCTTCAACTTACCTACTAAACGCTTTGCCGCACGCAGGCGGCCCCATTGATCTTCGTGTTCATCGACCCGCGCACGTCCTACTGGCGCGGCGCGTTCCTGATCATGCTCACGATCTCGTGGACGGACGTCGCGTACACGGTCGGCAACCTGCAGATCAGCACCTCCTTCGACGCGCGCTCGCAGGGCCTCGCGGGCGGCATCTTCAACGTCGCCACGCGCCTCGCCACGTCCCTCGCGCTCGCGCTCTCCTCGTCCGTCGCGAACGCCGTCTCCGCCAGCTATCGCGCGAGGCACCTGGCGCTGGATGTGGACGGGGCTGAGGGGGCCAAGGAGGTGCTCATGGCCGGCTTCCGGGCGGGGGGGTGGGTGAGCGTCGGGCTCGCCGGCGCCGCGCTCGCGGTTTGTGTGTTTGGGATACGCGGGGTGGGCGTGATCGGGGCCAAGGGACACTCGGATGCGGGGGTGCCTGTGACCGTTGGCGTTGCGGGCGGGGAGGAGGAGAAGCCTGACAAGCGCGGAGAGATGGACGTGGAGGCCGGCGCACGTTTGCCGGCGCTTGCGGCGGCCAGCCGGCGCGGTGAGCGGGATGCGTGCAAGAAGCTCGCGAAGACCCTGTGCGAGGCGGGGTTCATGGTGTTGCCGGCCGCCAGGATCCCCGCGGGCGCGGGCGCGGAGGCCCCGAGGAGGGCGGCCGTGGTCGTCTCGACGGGTGCGCGGAGGAGCATCCAGGTGGGGCGGCCTTCTGTCGAGGTTTGCTCGTCGTCTTGAGGAGGGGGGCGCTGCGTTTGTTCGCCATTTTTATTGATGTATTCTCAGTCTTTTCTGTATATGTATAGGTCGTTCCGACTTGTGTTCACGTCCTCAATCCTTTCATGGTAGAATGTAGAATATAACATATAGTATAGTCCTAACCGCTGCTAGAATATACGAGATTTTGTACTGGATAACACCGGAGCGAAAAGAACGAACCTTTGACTCGGCTCGAGCAAGAACTTGATCCGTGCTGCTATATACATGTACTCTACGTACTCAAACATACTCATAGACGACGGAACCTCTACACCACCGTCCCTAAGCCTCGCTTGAACGCCGAGTCTCGCCTCGTACCCTCATCCTCAGTGGTGACGTTGATGTGGATGACCGAAGGCTCGTTGTCCGGGACCTAGACGTCGAGCCAGTGATCAGATCTGCAGTCACTCCAGGCTCATCCGAGTGAACGGGGCTCTCACTTGAGGGACGTTCCATGTTTCGGCGCGGCCGCGCTGGAGGTTCATGCGCTCAATGAGGTTTCGCCCGTACGACCCGCTGTCGAAGATGCCGGGCGATTTGTGCGGGTCCCGAGAGTTGAGGCTGGAGCGGAAGACGCAGTAGAGGCTCGTGAGCTGTTCAAGAGCACTGGAGTAGGGTGAACGAACTCACGCGGAAAGGAGCGAGTTCGCGTATACTGGTGCAGCGGTACAGGCACGAGTAGCTCAGTGGCATGACGCACAGAATACTTCACGAGACACGTACGTCGGACTGCGATCATCTGGGGGATGCCGTACACCAAGGAGTACGGGCTAGTGGTCAAGCACTGGTGGAAGTTAGCGAGAACCAGAACTAGCGCACCCAAAGGCACTCACGGTCATCGAAGCTGCTGCATTGGCTATGCTGCGAAGGGACGTGACTTAGTTCAACGGCGGAAAGTTGCCAAGTAGAGCTCAGATTAGCTACCAGTGCAAAAGCCCTGTCCGATACGCCATTATATTGCTGTTCATCCGAAATGGCTGGCAAGGCACTCACCGGTGTTGACTACGTAAGTGCTGAAGAGCTCCGCGAAACCTCTATTTCTGAAATAAAAGCACCAATGTCAGCAACATTGCTATACCGGACGCCAGTATAACGCACCCCTGATGCCCAGCTCGGCTACGCCACAAGGCCACGGTGAGCGTCGGCGTGAACAGGAGGTCCGCCGCGAATGCGATCGTAAGCCCAGTCGCAATGAGCCACTGTACGTGTATCCGTGAGCCTCGCAATCTCTCAATGACCCACAGCCCTAGAGTGGTACGCACCCGGACTCCGCCGCTATCGACCGACAACACAGTCGTAAAGCTGCTCCGGGTGAGAATCGTGTCATACATCAAGAGGGACCTGACTCACGTCTTGTAAGCGATTGCTGCGCCGTACAGTTGATCCTCCACTGGTAAGCGACGAGATGGTTACGGCCGCGAGAGTGCTTACCAATCGCGAAGCCTGTGACGGGGTGGGTGTGGGTGCTGGTTAGCCTCTGCGGCGCCGTCATGACCCAGGGAAAGGGACAGACATACCGAACTCGGTGAGGAGAACGACGGTCTGCGGGACAAGTGAGATCTCGTGGACAAATCCGCACGGAGGCACGCGCACCGCTATTCCGGTCACCACTCGGTACCTAGGGCCAACTATCTCGTCGTGTCAGTCGCGAACGGCGCACTGGAAGCTGTGCGGCTGCGTACTGAGCCAAACGCGTCGTGCGAAGAACCTGTAACAAGATCCTTCAGCGTCCGTACGGGAAAGATAGATAGATATACATATAGATAGGCCGTACATCTGGGACACGAAGATAATTGGTGCCTGTCATCGCGAGACTGTCAGATCTCATCTGTCTACTGTGGGACATTCGAACGTCCGTACCGACGCTACAGGAATAGCCTGAGCTATGCGCGTGAGTATTCGTGCTGCGATCGGGAAAACTTAGGAACTTACGTTCAGAGACCTGCCGAGACGGCCGTGAGTTACGAGCTATGCAACCAAGGGGAAGGAGGCTCACCACACGCCATGGCTGAGAAATGTCAACTCTTGTGATAGGTTAGAGACCGCCATGAAGTAGCTGGTGACGATAGGTTTACAGTAGAGCCTTCGAGCTGTGAAGAGCCTTACCTGAGGTGCATCGTGGAGACGCAGTGTACCGTCTCAGAGAGCCTAGCCGGGCATTGATTGGCATGACAACGAGGAAACGGCAGCGGGCTGAGCCTTACATCACTATAAATACCTTCCCGCAAGGTGAGTGGGATGTATCGCAGGCGCAGAGAGCGAGGAACGAAGCTCACAATGACTTGGACGAAACGGTCGTCAGAGGGGAAGCGGCGAAGGTACCGCGACAGTTGATTGAGACTAATACCATACAACCTATACCTAGGTTAATACCGAGCTCAAGAACAGTAGGACGAAACGCACATAATCCCAAAGAATGTACCCAGGAGGGCGGCTCCGACAGTGTCGTCCAGCGAGATGCTCAGCAGGGCGACGGGGACGGCGTCATTTGCGGTAGGCATGGACATTGCGGCTAGGTCTTGGAATCTGAAGGGCAGAGAGCGCACGCCCGACCTGCAGACGTGTTATAGTGGCCACAGTGAAGATGAGTTCCGGGCTAGCCGCTGCTATGCGTGCTACGGTCGACCAAGAACAATGCACGTCGTGGTGTGCGACTGGATGGGGGTTGGCCGCGTCAGAATTAAACAGGACCGGTGCCACGAAGGCGGGAATTACGATGCACAATGGTCCTGATATCTCCGCGCAGAAGCAGCATTATTGCGCTGGTGCCGGATGTGGAGGTTGAGGTGGATCGACAATACATCGTTGGGTCGTTTGGGCTGTGCTGTGTCACGGATGACGTTCGAATGTTACAGTGCGCCGCTGGAACCGTCACGTTAGGTATATTCCAGCACCGATCTTCAGCGCCGAGGGAGGGAAAGAAGGGGCGCGGTTCACGTTGCCATGTTAACATGACTGTGGAGGGTTCTTCCTGACCGTGCGTTGGGGAACATTCTTCTAAGGCCGCATGTGGAGGATTCTAGCCAGGACTGAAGACCCAAGGAAGATCAGGGGGTGCTAGAAACATATCCCGCCGATTAGAAGAGGGGATACTCGGCGAGACAGTGCTCAGCACGACACATGCACACGTACGCACGAGAAGCGAACCGCTGCCTTGAGGAAGATGGAACAATGACCGTGTTGTCCTGAGACTTCTTGCACATCGCATAAGCGCGTCGGGTGCGGTTCAACTGACGGCCAGCCTGATAAAAACAACCACAATCAGACGGCGTGAAAGGGAAGATCTAGGTTTCCACACAACACGGATCGCATACATACCCGGACGCCCGGACGACCGTCAAACTCAAACCGGCTCCTATGCTGAGGCTCTCAGTCGTCGACGGATCTGGTATGCAAGCAGCGCGGGCGAGCTCGTTAACGACAAAACGAGGAACTGGAAGACGTGTTGATTCTCTATTACTTGTCAGCGCTGACTTCTGAGGTCTGGAAGAGCCAACAAGGCTACTCACCATGCTTTGAGGCCCCAATTTACGCAGACTGCTACAGGTACGGTACTACGAGTAAAGTGCTTACTTTCACGTGGCGTCACGATGGCCGGTACGTGCACGGGTACGTGGAGACCACGATGATGTCACCATATCTTGAGTCACCACACCGTACACGGCAACGGGTAGGATCGCCCAACTGCAACATAGAAACGAGAAATATGAGGCCATGATATCTTGTGGATAGCATTGCGTCCAAATGAATAAGTCCACTCCGCACCAAGATGGATGACACATACCGGTCGTTCAGCGTTCATTTACGATGCTTATTTCTGGACGTAGCACTAAGTTTCATCGAGGCACAGTTCAATACATCTTATGGTTCCATCATCAGTCTACTTTCAATTGAGATAGATCTGTCCATCCAATACATTTGTTAAATTCACAATGGATTGTTCAAGGTGAGAAAGCGTAGTACCTCGGACGTCGTGGAGAGTCTGGACCCGGCAGCGGAGTCACTCTGAGAACGAGAGATATTTTGTACATGTGAGCTGCGGATACATGATGATGATGATGTTCATCTCGGCGACAAGAGGAGTGGTGGAAGAGGTTTGGACGGACTCGGGTAGAGTCGGATCGCGTGTATATTTAACCTCCGATAATATACCGCTTCACTTGCGTGGCTTTCGGAGTATGAATATCGTTGATGCACTGAACCGAACTTCTGGGCCACTGCACACCGCTGGCATCACGCTCGTCTCGACCTCTCATGCCCATCCTACCCTATACACCGCGGTAGCGCACTGCAACGACTCTCTGACGTGGAGAATCTCTGAACGCGTTGTTCGGAAACAGGGGAATGTCCCGACGTCACCAATAACCGCCCACTCAGTTAAAAGTGAAGTACCGGTGCCGCTGGTATTGTTCTCCCAACCTGATATCGCTACTGTACAACTCTAACAGTTGTCGGGGCACAGGGAGCGGCTGCGATCGCTGGATTTCGGACAATAAATAGGAAACTGAGAAGTTCTACCCAGGCGCGGAGGTTGTAAAGACCAATCTCGTCCTGACTGTTCCGATTGGCCACGGGTTTCTCTATGTTCCCTTTCGAAGGCTCGCTTGGGATCCATCCTCTCGCGCCTATACCCCTCATGACCTCCCGTGAGTTCCAATACTTCGTCTTTTGGAATGCTGGTTGACGGATTAGGTGCCGCGGTGGAAACAGGTAGCCATTACCTGAAGTTCATGGCTTCTTTCTGACGCTCGGATTCAACTCTTTGGGGTGAGTACTACCCATCTAGTCGAGGTCTCGCGCTAATTCCGTCGCAGATGCTCTTGGTGTCGTCAATAAGAAACCCTGGGGTGTCCTCCTTTCTCAGGACCGCTCTCCGCCCCGCGCTCCATCATGCCGTCCTCAGGCAGCGAAAAGAAACTATCCGACGTTGAGGTCTCAGATGAGCACGCACAGACGTCCCATTCCCAGGAGGTTTACATCGACTCCAAGAAAGTCTTCTGGAAGCTTGACATACGATTGGTACCTTTGGCGTGCCTCCTCTACCTGTTATCTTTTCTGTACGTGCCATTTGGTCGCGCGCGATGCCGCTACTCATGCGTTTTGCGGGGTAGCGATCGGACGAGTATAGGTATATCTGTTGCTGTATCCATTGAAGTGAACCTAATCTGACCGTTTTCGTTCAGGAAACGCGAAGATTGTGGGGCTTGTCGGCGATCTCCACTTGACGGGCTTGAGGTACAACCTCTGCGCAGCGATTTTGCTTGTACGTTGCTCTATTCGCGCCGGACACCACGTAGAACTGACTCCGTACAGGTTCCTTATGCACTCTTTGAGGTTCCCTCGTAAGGTTCTCTGCATGACTGCGTCCCGATGGCTCGCTGACGACTTCTTTGGCAGGAATCTCGCGCTGAAGAGAATTGGTCCATCGAGGTGGAGTAGGTGTCGTTCCCCTTAACCCAGTTAAGAATGCGTGTGATGATGTGATCACAGTACCTTTCATAATGTTTTGCTGGGGTATCGTCGTCGTCGCCGAAGGCTTCGTGAAGAGCTTCGGAGGACTAATGACGTAGGTCGCTTCTGGCTGGTTTGTCCCCCTGACAGATGCTGATGATTCGTCCGCAGGGCCCGAGTATTCCAGGGCATGGCCGAAGTAAGTTTTCTACTGCCCGGGTATCGAGTCCTGCATTGAATTGGGTTGCTAGTCCGGGATATTCCCAGGCTTAACCTTCTACCTTTGCGTCTGGTATCCGAGGACTGCCCACGCACAACGAATCAGCATGCTATATTCAGCAGTAACGCTCGCTAGGGCTTTCGGTGGATTGCTAGCGTTCGCGATTGTCAAGATGGATGGGTATGAACATCTCGTCCTTGTCAGCGTATGCGCTCTGATCCCCGTGATATCAGGATTGGCGGCCTACACGGATGGTCTTGGATTGTATTCGTTCCTACTATCATCCCCGTGAGTCTTATACTGACGGTTTTCCCTAGTTCATTCTCGAAGGTCTAGGTACACACATTTTCCTTTCCCGAAAGCGCACTACGACTGACCCTTGCGGGCAGTGACGATCATTGTTGCCATCTTTGCATGGTTCTACATGTCAGACGTGAGTTTTTTCTACTTCACCTTTCGCTCGATGAACATACACATCGCGCCGTTCAGTACCCAGACAAGGCGACCTTCCTCACGGAATCCGAAAGAACATGGCTCGTCGAGACAATCAAACGCGACAGTCACGGTCTCTCGAGGCAGTTCAAGTGCAAGTTCGTCTTCCAGGCCCTGAGCGACCCGCACGTATGGCTCCTCTTCGGAATTCACTTCTGGTACCGTTGTCCGTCCTCCACCCCAACCTGATCGTTCCCTCACCTTTTGCATATGTCGTAGCCTCATCATCCCCGGCTACGCCTTCTCCCTGTTCCTCCCCACCATCATAACCGGCCTCGGCTTCTCCGCATCGACTGCCCAGCTCCTCTCCGTCCCGCCCAATGCCGCGGGGTGCATTACGACCGTCATTGTGGGTGTGCTCTCCGACCGCGTCGGCGCGCGAGGTCCCTTCATTCTCGCGGGGTCCCTCGTCGCGCTCGCGGGATACGCGATCCTGTTCGCGACGGACAGCCCCTCGGCAGGATACGTCGGGAGTATCCTCGCTGCGTGCGGGCTGTTTCCCAGCATCGCGTGCGTGCTCGCGTGGGCGGGAGGCAACTCGGGCGGGGAGGTCAAGAGAGCGGTGGCGATTGGGGTCGTGATTGGGTGTGGGAACCTCGGGCCGTAAGTCCGGATTTGAGCTTCGCGTGGTGCCGGCGTGTTGATAGGGAGTGTCAGGATCGTGTCGTCCTTCATATATCGCCAGCAGGACAGCCCGAGGTACCTCCCTGGACATGGGACTGGGGTCGGGTGCCTCTGCTGCGCGTGAGTGCTCTTGTAATTGTGGGAAGGGCTGACACAACAGACTGATTTCTTTTTGGCAGAGCGGTCTTGTCCACTGTCGCCATGTTGGAATTTGCGAGAATGAATAGGAAGAAGATCGCCCAGTGCGAGCGAGAGGGCATTACGGAAGATATGGCGAGTGAGTTCGCCGAGATGGGCGACGCTTCCCCGTTATACAGGTCGGTACATCGATGTCCGAGATCGCAAATCGCGTTCTTACCCTGGAATTTGTGGATCCCTTTTAGGTACACCATATGAGAAGCGACTGTCGAACTGTTCTATGTTGATCCGCAATGATTCCCCTTGCTGCACCCTGGTAGGCGGATCGAACCTTTCACATATGCGATCCAAGGCCGCCAATATGTCCTTCTCCTCAAACGCACTGGTCAACCAGGATATCTGAGACTCATGCCGCGACGTGCGGACAAGTATGGTAGGCTCGGTCGCTGCAGATATGCCCGACTCTCTCCGGATCTCTCTCACAGCCCTCGAGCTTCATCAAGACGGTGCAGGTGCGGTGGCCCGCGGAAATAATGGAGGACGCGTAAGTTACAATCAGTGGGCCCTACAGTTGTCCATTGTGATCTGCTACATGGGTACAAGAGATGCCATCGCGTCGCTCCGGCAGACCGAAGGTTGACATACTTATGCCTAGGCTGAATGATTGTAAATAGTATGACCGAATTCAGGTTATTGGCATGAAAGACTAAAACCAGTCTCATGTCGCCTCCACCGGGCTCTTCGGGTGCGAGTAGAACTTCGCATCGGATGGCGGAGAGTGCGCAATAATGAAACTAACGGGCAGCCTCGGATGCGCAGAATAATGGAGATATCAGGCAGGCTGCCGCCATCAGCTGGCAGCAAACGGCAGCAACTGCCAGCAACCGCCAGCCAGGCGCTTCCCTCCCGTCGGCCCTTTGGCGCCGGTTCGCCACACGCCACCTCCGCGCTGACTTAGATGTTTTTCGTGTTCAAGTGTTGGCTCATTCTCTCAGACTCGATATGTCTTCTTTCATAAAATCACACTCATTGTTGATACTGTCGGCTACGATACCCCGCTGTCGTGCGGGTTTCTGTATCTCCTGGTTTGGTAAGTCCGACCGTTAGATGGGGCATTGCGTCTGATAAGCATACAACCTCGGTGCTTCGTCTCCCAGATTGAATGACATGTACAATACTGCATGTCGCGTCTCATAATCTTAGCTTCAATGTTTGATCTTGCAGGTTCTCTACTCTTCTGTACAGGCATTAGCACCTCTCGGAGCCCCGTCTAGCACTGGAGCGACTTCCAGTTGTAAGCATTGAAATTTGATATCACGCTTTACAGAGTGAACATCCCGCCAGACAAGGCTGAAGACGGGATATCGTCTCTCTCCAGCCGTAAGCACGGATATTCAGTCTCGCACCTCGAGACTGACTATCACGCCTCCCAGAATGAACATCCGGCCACGGACGATCCCAGACGGGATATTATTTCTCATCAGCAGGTAAGCATGGATATTGTTTCTCGTCAGCAGGTAAGCATGGATATTTACTGGTAGTCTCGTGCCTCGAGACTTACTATCGCGCATTCCAGAATGAACATCTGGCCACGGACAATTCCAGATGGGATATTGTTTCTTGTCAGCAGGTAAGCATGGATATTCAGTCTCGCACCTCGAGACTGACTATCGCGCCTTCCAGAATGAACATCCCACCAGACAAGGCTAAAGACGGGATATCATCTCTCTCTAAGCATGGATATTCAGTCTCGCGCCTCGAGACTAACTATTGTGCCTCCCAGAATGAACATCTGGCCACGGACGATCCCAGATGGGATATTGTTTCTCGTCAGCAGGTAAGCATGGATATTCAGTCTCGTGCCTCAAGACTGACTATCGCACCTTCCAGCATGAACATCCGGCCATAGACGATCCCAGACAGGATATCATTTCTCATTACAGAATGAACAGAACACCCACCCAGACCGGGCTGAAGATGACCCGGGTCATTCATTCCTGAAGCATTGAGTAGACTCAGCATTCTTAGCACTCGCAGTCCTTGTGTCCTATTGATTGAGTAGTGCACAGGTAAAATTGGCAATTATCCTCGAGCTCCTTTCTACAGTACCACCATGATCACCCTCTTCGAGATTGTGCAAGCACTCACACCATATTCCAACATGTACAGAGCTCTCAGCTACAGGCAGCTCTCAATGTTTTTCGACATCATATTATGATATATGCCTCTA
Source organism: Ganoderma lingzhi (assembly GCA_026283605.1). Lineage (NCBI taxonomy): Eukaryota > Fungi > Basidiomycota > Agaricomycetes > Polyporales > Polyporaceae > Ganoderma > Ganoderma lingzhi. Next base: position 1,443,557 of record JAPJYM010000011.1, read on the forward strand.
ATCTTGACGTCTGCTCTGCAGGCCACCAGCAGGCTCCCTACTCTTCTTTCTGACATTAAAGATGTACTTGCTATGAAGCTTATGCTCACCTTTGAAGATGTCAATATTTTGTAGTCAGCCCTCAGTGATCAACTTGTGAATGAGTTCATTAGTGGCAGGCTCTCAACCCCACTCGATGTCGATTGTGAGCTCAGCGATACTGGGCCAAGCTATCATCTGGGTGAGTCTTGATCATGCTTTGCAAGTCCTGTACACCACTATAATTCTATTCTCTATCTATAGAGGCTGAGATTGTTGCCCCACCCATCCGGAAATGCATCATGATTCATCCCCGGATGTCCGCAATTTCACAAGTCATTGGGTGGCAACCATGCATACTTTGAAGGTACCCTGTACATCCACAGGCACAGTGTCCTCAAAATTCAGATTTTGCTGTCAGATGTGATGTCAACGCTTGGTCAGTCTGTAAGATGGAATATCAGTGCTCACCAAAATCCAGCCTAGCAGACATGATAGACTGATAGTCGTTCTGCGAGACTGAATATCACTGCTCACCAGAATTCTTGAACCTGCCAGATGTGATGTCAACACTTGGTCAGTCTGTGAGACGGAATATTGCTGCTCACCAAATCCAGCCATGCAGACAGGATAGTCGTTCTGCGAGATGGAATATTGGTGCTCACCAGAATTCAGCCTAGCAGATGTGATAGTCATTCTGTGAGATTGAATATCAAGGCTCACCAGAATGCAACCTGGCAGACATGATGTCAATGCTCCATTAGTCTGCGAGACAGAATATCGCTGCTCACCGGAATCCAGCCTAGCAGACATGACAGTTGTTCTGCGAGACTGAATATTAGTGCTCATTACAATGCAACCTGGCAGACAGGATAGTAACTCTGCAAGACTGAATATCAGTGCTCACCATCGGAACACAACCTGGTAGATGTGATATTCACACTCTGACATTCTGCGAGACTGAATATCAGTGCTCGTATGAACCCCCAACGTGGTCAGCATGGCGAGACAAAGTAGCAGTGCTCACCATATCACAAGCCTCATCTGCATGGTGAGACATAATATCATGCCTAAGACACAAAGACACAATGTCGACTCGGATGCTGGAAGCTTCTGTCAAATGAGCCGTAATGTCTGTCTTGAGATGGTCTGCGAGAGGAAATATTCATGCTTACCATGTGTGGATCATATGGGAGACCACCGAGTATTGAGGTTTCACAGCACAGGTCAAGTATTCATTCTACCAGCATTCTACACCAATGCACTACGTCGTGGTTGCAAGTAAGTACGCGGGCATGTAAAATGTGCCTGTCCGAAGCTCCCGGACCAATCAAAGGCCACCATCGTCTATTAGACGCCCAATAACTGCTGAAGCGCTGACCGTCCGCCCCCATCACTTGCGCTGCCATCTGCCGGCGGCTGCTGGCAGTTGCTGCCGTTTGCTGCCAGCATGCCAGAGATCTCCAGTGTTCTCCGGATGCGAGGCATCTCGGAGCTTCTGGGTGAGGGTACGACAATCATGGGCGCTGACATGCGGCCGTGGTTGGAATGTGGGGGGGTTGCAATGGTGCGAGCGTCCTAGGCGCATTCGCGCTTAGAAGAGCACATTGAACAGTGACTGTATTATGCTCATAAGCAAAATGGAGGGCGGCATGGCTGGTAGGGAGACTAAGGCTGGCTGTGGGGGGCAGCGGGATGCGAAGTGATTATATGACACCTTGGTGCGGCCACTGGCGTGCACTTGTGCAAGGCGACTATTGTGTGGGCTGCAGTGGGCAACAACAGCGAGAATGGGGGGGAAGCTATGGGACGATGGCTGTGTACAGGAAGTAAGTAAGGGAATGTGTGAAAAATCGCAAGCACGTACTCAGCAGTGACCAACACTCGAAGCAAGTGAATCTGTCGGTGACTTGGGCTTGAAGGTTGTACAGGCCCTCGAACCTGCGGCAATCTGGAGCACCAGAAGACCGCGGCAGTCATTAGTGCCAGTAGACTTGAAAGCACGGCCGGGGTTGATGAAGTTGGGGCAAGTCGCGGCGTAAGTAGTACGGAACAGTGGCAAGGGCGCATAAGTATGATCTGCCGAGGGTGTAGAGTGATGAGGGACAATTTCGATGCAGCACGCATGCGGTAAAGATAGCATCAGTACTTCGGGAAATTGCTTACAGCTTAACAGGCTTAAGGCCGGCAGCCCTCCCCCGCGGCAAGATTTTGGGAGGCATCCCGGGCGAGGCACAGACTTTGACAGGTTCAGATAGGGTCCCCTTGCACCCTGCCAGGTGCTGGCCAGGCAGCGGGGCCATGGTGCCGGGAGGATGGGCGAAGTTGCGAGAGGCCGCTTGCCAGCGCCTCTCGAACAACTTACGGCTTAGGCACTTGCCGTACTTAAGCTGTGCTTAATGCCACTTAACGCGCTTAATGGCCCCGTTAAGTCGCATTAAGCCTTTTCCCGAAGTACTGATGAGCAAAATAAGTTAAATACTTACTGGCTCATTCATGGCTCGCGAGTCAACCGCCTGCGGCTCGAATACGGTAGAATTTGGCTTGATCATCAGGCGGAGCGCGTCGAGCTTCAAGCATAGATGCGAGTGGCTTAAACATCTTCGGACCCCTTGAAGGCGGCGTTCTATTCAAAGGTCGACAGTTTCGAGACAGATTCGGCAATCGCGGCTGCTCTCAAGTTTGTTCCATGCTAATGGGCCCGGGGAAAACGGCGAGAACAGTGACACTAAAGCCTAGGCCTGAGGAGGATCCAGCGCTCAGCACTCAAGGAGGACAGCCCAGACGGCCTGGAGGGGTAATGACAAATAGGGCCAAATGTGGCCAAATAAGACCACACGAATGCACCGGGTTTCTTTAATAATACGACTTATAGTTCGTTTAAGAGACTTTCACAGCGAAGGTCAACGGCGTGGAGCCACTGCCGTTCCTTCCTCTACATAAGAACGCGATCTTCGGCACCTCACTTCCCTCCGAGCCGATGAATGGCCGGACTGCTCCGGATCACCACAAACGATGCCCGTATCTCAACGCCTGCCGTCCGTCTTCACCTACATCAGGAATCTGTCCGATCCACTTGAAATCTCTGATATCACTTATTCGACCTTATCCAGCGATATTCAGCAGTGCTCAGAGAAATTCAGTCGCTCTGGAACGCTCTGAACCATTAGGTCCATCTCTGGGCCCAGTGCCCATTCCAGTGGTCTCAAGTGAATTAAAGTGATATTCATTACCTACGATACACCTAGGCTACGAATACACTGATGAATTTCTAACAAAAATACCAGTACAATGCGTGCAGGCAGCTCCCCATCGACCCGACAAATGCTTACCCGTGATCCTCCATCCCGTACCTGCCCAACTCCAGGCTCCGAATCCACTCATCACCCGATGCCCGCCCGCTCAATGCCTGTCCGTTCAAGTCCACACAATACGTACCTGTGATCTTCTACCCGGGCCCAGTGCTGCCGCCTAGACAGTCCGAGGCGCGCCTCACAGCCGCTGCGGTGCCACTGTTAGATATTACTTTAGCAATGAGGTGAGTGTAAGACGTACCTTTGTATATGCCCGGAAGGCTGAAAAGGGCATACTCTAGCCCACACAGTCCCGCGACCGTGAATGATATATCAGTCACATGGCTTTCTTACAGGGTAATGGGAAACGACTACTCACAGTGCTTGAATCTTAGTCTCGTACTCCTCACCAAAGAAGGAAGGGCGCTCGCAAATGCCTCCATGGGAGGGCCGAAAATCTGCCGGCCCATCATCAAAACGACTGTCCAGACTACGAGCGCAAGTGCACCGAATGCCTACTCACATTGGATACCAACCATCGCCCAGCGATGCACCGCCCGGAGGTTGTGGGATGGTACGCAAGGACAGTGACCGTCGACGGAGGTGGCCTGGGATCACTTACTGCAAACATATCCTCCCACAAACTGAGCATCGGGTGAGAATACCAGCGTTAAAAGAGAGAGAGGAGTGGTCACACAAGAGAAGCAGGAGCAGGAGCAAAGAGTCGGAGAGCTTCGGAGAGGGGGATGATGGGGATGATGGGGAGAGGACAAGTTGGACTCGATGCAATGCTGGCAGCCGCTGGCAGCCAGGGCTTGGAAACTCCCGAGGGTCTTTAGGGCAGGCCGTTGTAGTCTTCTCTGAGGAAAAAAACTTGCCGTCAGCTGTCATTTGCTGTCATCTGCTGTCATCTGCCCTCGTGTGCCTGACATCGGGTGATGAATCCTTGATGCTGACATCACGAGACACTGATAAAATGCAGAGGATTTCAGCGGGTTCCAGAGAATCAGCTGAAGCCAAAAGATATCAGGAACATCAAGGCGTTCAGTAGAATTAAGTCCGGATAAGTATCATTTACTGACATAATACCTGAGCCAGCATTGATAGTCCATACGTGATTGGGCATGGCGGTCAGTCCCTGTTCGGTAGAAACACACCGCGTCTTCTGATGCCACCCCGCAGGCATCGAGGAATCAATGCTCATCAAGTAGGTCTCGATGCGATCATCCCAGCGGATTTTCAGCTAATTATACCAGTCATTTTGGCCCCTTCATGTTCACTAAGGCTCTGTTACCACTCATGGCGGACACCGCGAGATTACCTGGGACCAACATTTGAATCGTTGTGGTGCGTTCACGTGTTTGACCTCGCGAAACGTGAGGGTGCCATTGAACTCTGCTGACAGACCACCCCTAGCTGACTTCGATAGCAATGAGCATTCTGAAGGACCGCGAAGTGCGTTTCTGGAACGTCGATGATGTCAACAAGAGCTATATTGGTGTCAAGTATCCTGGCGGATGACCGAAAGACAATATGATGAGATATGGTGCACACCCCGCATGCCGCCCCTCTACCAAGAGTCCGCTCAACATCGAAACTTCTAGCTCAATCAAAGCTCGTGAACGTCCTGTACGCGAAGCAGCTGCAGAAGACTCTGGACGCAGTGCACGTTCCAATCACTGTCATGGCCGTCCACCCCGGCTACGTCTGGACGGAGGGCTTTGCCGACGCCCCTGTGAACAGGCTGCGGGTTGTGGGGCCACTGTTTGCGGCCTTCTTCAAGCTTACGTTCCTGGGTATGGACGAGGGTGCACATACCCCGGTGCTGGCGGCTACATGCCCATTGATCGCAGAACGGAGGGACGAATACAAGGGCGCGTACATCATGCCCTTTGGTAAAGTGGAGACTCCACCACACCCGCAGGCGGAAAGCGCGGAACTGGCTCAGGAGTTGTGGGATACGACGGAGGGTGTCATTCAGAGCTGGGGGTTGTGAACGTCACATAGTTGCCAGAACGATAACTACTAATACTAGTAATCGGTTGTATGGAGACGAGGACGTTACTTGCCTATGAGGGTTCTTACAGCTGATTTCAAAAATGATGAGACGACAACTTTTTTTTCTTCACAGCTTTGGCACTTGTCGAACCTTCCGAGCGATCTTCCGAGCGATCTTCCAGCGTAGGCGCCCACAGGCGCTGGCCCATGCATTGCGACCTCTAGTTCACTCCAACACTGAGGAGGTCTCCAACATTGAGCGTGAGAGCGCGGCGGTCTGTGCACCAATACTCTGTACGTATTTTCATATTCGCGCATCGCACTTGAGTGGACATCGTGTTGCAGAACCAGTCGCGATCACTCCCCGGCGCACGCAAGGTTTCCAGCTCGCACGGCTTCTTGTGCCCCCTTCATGCATTGACCAGGCATCTCTACCGTCTTGTACTATTGTCTGTACTGGTTTAGTGGCAGTTTCTGTGGCCTAAACTACCATATAATAGGTAAAATATTGCTCTATGGCTTGTGGTGACATGGGCGTCTACTTCAGAAGATAGGTCGGAAGATCAGTCGGAAGATGTGCTGACGTCGTTTTGGCAGCCAAAAAAATTTCGGCCAGTCTCATCATTTTCGAAATCAGCTGTAAAGTTTGTGGCTAGAAGCTTGAAGGGTATGATGTATGAGCTCCGGATCCTCGGAAACTTGAAGACTGCCGGATATTGTGGATAAGTTGTAGCTTGAGCACCCCACTTGGAAGAAGGCCGGTGAAGGAAGACGCGGCACACCCCGAAGGAAACTCCGCTATCGAATACAAACCCAGAAAGAGTCATGTTGAAGCCGAGATGAGGCGGAGATTTAAAGTGGTGGACCTGGCGCTTCGCGTTCGGGTCTCAAGAAGCTGGAGGAAATTTGTGGTGCAGGACTCACCTAGGCCTAATGCGACCACTGCCAGTGTTTTTACTCTGTCCCGCCTGGTTATCGACCCTGAGCTGACTCCTCCGATAGCCAAGGCCTCTATTTCCTTCTTCTGGACATGCAAGCAGTGTGCTAGTGAGTGCCAGTGCTACAGCGGCGCTCGCACGGTTCAGTTACCCGTCCCCTTTCCCCTGTGGCCTCCGCCACCCACGGCTTTTCACGGACTACGTACGTTGTAAATCATGGGAGGCTGATGTGCTGGACTTCACACCCTGCATCTTGTGGGTTCACTCCCGTCGAGTGACCCTTCTGAAGGTATGATACCGCTTCTCACAAGTATCCACAAACTCACCGCCGGCTGACACGTCCGCACTGTAACTATCAAATGAGGTGCTGGTGCTTTCTCTATTTTCATCATGGGCAGAACCTCACAGGCGACGGCCGGTGCTCGCCATGAGTACGCATCTCCACCGATGGCTGTCCCCTTCGCTTGTCATGAGCACCCATCCCCGCCGACTCACCCCTGTCCCTTTCGCTTCGCCGCCTGGTGATACAGGATCAACATTTTCACGCCTCAACCATGAGAAGAGGCTAGTTGCTATCCAAAGATGAGACAAGGTGTGAATTTAGCTTATTCCGTCACGCCCTTCATCAGGGCCACTGAGAGGTTTCGCTGTAGAGCCTCGCCGTGTCGACAACAACGATCTGTATGAATAACATATGAGGTCTATGGCTTAAGCTTTGCCAGCTCGTTTGCACTCCCCCTCCACGCCGGCCATCAGCACGATGAACGGGACTGCATCCCCGGGGACGACGTCCGCCCTACCAACAGACAAGGCCACTGCTCTCAACGGAGCAATGGACTTGCTTCTCTTGACGACAATGTGTACGGGGATACTCATACCCATTAGTATTGCCCTATTCCTCAGCTTCTCGCGAATCTGGCGTACCCCGGTCTTCATTTTCAACGTATTCACCCTCGCCCTCGGTTTTGCCAATGGTGGCCTTACCATCAATTACATTGTGAGTGCACCACCTCTATTCCTAACATTAATGCGGATTCCCAACGCTCTTCTGCCATACAGAGATCGGTTTTGTCTGGAGATATCCCGAATCGTGCCTCATCCTGGTATTCATGTCCATGTACTTCCTCATACCCATCTGCGTCCAATGTGTCCTCATCATCCGGGTCATCGCCGTATATCCTCCCTGGAGCCTGCGCTGGACGCAGAGCTTACCGATATATGGCATTTTCTTCACGCTCTTCATCGCCCGAGTCGTCAATATGGCCCTTTTCCTTAACAAGGTGGCCCAAAACATAAGCTCATCCGGTGCAGACACCATTACTATCTCCCTTTATGCCGTCCGCCTGCCGAATGGAAAGGCCGAGTGGATTTTGCAGTCTGTGAATGACTTGTGAGTTAGTGTTCTAGGAACGTTGGCGGTGAACTAACACCTGTTAATAAATTAGATACACTTCTATCCTGTTCCTTTTTCAGCTCAACCAAGCCCAAGCGTTCAGACGGCAGGGGGGAGTAGCTGGTGACCTCACTACCGGGAGCCGTATGTATCGATCACGATACCCATCGCGGTGCCTCGCCCACTCACTCCCTCCGGCCTTTTTGCAGGCTCGTACACGGCGCGCCTGAAGGCTCTCTTCTGGATCGCGGTCTTCAACTTCGTCTTCCCTGTCCTGCTCAACATCACCATCGTCGTCCTCTCGTTCCGGGAGCCGAACGTCCTGCGCACAATGGACGTGATCGCGCTGAATAGCTTCGTCGAAATCATCTGCGTCCTCCTCGCCACCGTGTGCTGCACGGATACGTACTGGGACCACTCCCTGCCCCAGTCTCTGCCCACACCTCGGAGTATAGTGAGCCCGTCACACCTGGGAATGGGGGGCGGTGAGATGGCGGAGTCCTTCACTTCCGTCAAGTTCCCCGCTCCAAGTATCTCGGAACCTCACTTCCCGCCCTCGGACCTCGAGATGGCACGTATGGAAAAGTAGAGTCCCTCCGTACTTCGTGCATGTCTTGGTTTTGTGTAGTAGAAGGATACAGGCTCCCGTGGTCTTAGCCTTATGTGTAGTGATGATCGAGTCTGCATGTCGGCCCACGCAGGTGGGAAGCCAAATATTTGTCTTCCTTTCTTTTTCAGAATTCCTACTCAACGCTGGGGTAAATTGTGGCGTCTATTACTGGACGTCAACGTTGATCGCAGCGCCCAGGACCTGGACTACTTCCAGTAACCACAACGTATAGCGAGGGATCATGTGTATACCTGTATGCCCACTTCTGGGGCCGCTCGGCCGTGGCGCTGTGGGGGTTCGTCTCAGAAATGCACCGGTGAGGGTATGATATGACGATGCGAGGTGTTCAATTTACCAGAACGAAGAATATATACGCGGTGACGTAACAATCATGGCCTCGAAAATAGATTGGCCCAGTGGCAAACACTATCGTTTTCACCCAGGTACGTCAAGACCATGCCGTTGCGTGAGGGCTCAAGCCCGTCTATGGCCGTCAGCTGCTCTGCAACCGATTCTTCCAGGCTATGGATTGCAACCCGGAACTCGATGCCATCCTTCACTGAAGAAGCATATGCGTGTCCTAACAGTGTTCCGATCAGCAAACGTAACCCCTAGATTGCACATCCGATCAACGTACTGTCAGTGCCCGCTGTAGCAGAGGGGTCCAGCACCCCCGGGGCGAAGGCGACGACGATGAAGCCCTCATGCTCGAGCTTGAAGGCGAACTGCATTGCGACCAGGGAAGCGGCAGTTGGCTTTACACATGTTCGCGATGTTGCCAGTTTGGACAGACTTGAGGTCAGCGGGGCACAGGCTGACAATGACGATCTTCTTCATGTCCGACACACGAAGCAGAGGGAGGAACGCAGTGATGCTGCACATCGGACCGCGAAGGTTGAGCGCCAACTATACGGCAAATGACTGCGTGAGCTTCGGAACATGGTCACGATGCATTGAACGATATACTGCAGAAGGAAATTCGCTATCGAGCTTCTTCATGTTCATACTGAGGGTGTGACGTGAGCCCAGGGAGCAAGTGTGACAAGGGGGGGTTACGCACTAATCGTCGAAACCTTTAGAATCAGTGTTGACGTCCACCTCGACGGTGTCATAAATAAAGTAGTCCAGCTTCCCGCCAGTGACCTCGGACACTTGTTGTGCTGAACGCTTAGAATGCTAGTTGTTAGCGTTAAAGTAGGGGGTACCTGAATCCCGCAGGGTGATACCTCAAGTGTGCTTCAGTCTGTCACGTCGCCTGCAATTATGTAAATGTTCTTGAGACTTAAAGTGAGGGCCTTAAGGTGGGTTGATGCTGCCGGGTCTTGGACGATGGCAAAGACAACGGCGTCAGATCGACTAGCCTAGGAAACAGTGAATGGTGAGTCGCGAGTGCAGCAATGGACCCAGTCCCTACCAGTTAGCGGACGTATTCGTGGCCAAGGCCAATGCCATCATGATGAGACGCACATACTACTGCATAGGAGGGCATCCTGGCATAGGAGGACAAAGCAGTGGGAGGAAGGGTAGAGAATGGCGAGAGGTTGCCAGAGACGGGTTGTTCTCCAAGGGCAACCGAGGAACTGGTCGGGGACTTCGAGCGGTGAGGTGGAGACAATCGACGGTGTTCTGCGCTGCGAAGCCCCTGCGCCACATCAGGTGGTGTCATTGGCCGGGATCGCTCAACCAAGTGGCAATCATAATGAACAGGCTACCACAGGTTGACAGGTGTTCAACTGATACAGGGCCGTCCTCTGATCAAGTTGAGTATGTGAGAACACATGGGAAGGGTTCGTATTGAGGCCAAAGAGGTGTGCTATCTATGGAGATGTGAGCACGCCGCGACCGCGGAACGGCCGCAGGCGTTCGGATTGCCTCCTTTGCAGCCTACTATTTGAAGGGCGCGACCTGTACCAGGACCAACTGTTTAAGCAGAGAAGCATAGGTGGAAAGAGGAAACATGGGGGGTACGCAATAGCGAAGTGTCGTAGAGACCGAAACACGTCCCAGTATCTCACAGAAACCAGTGCTCCTCGCAGCCCTTCACCGAATTCTCCACGATCCGCTGCGCTCTCCTGTATCCCGGTGGAACCCAGTTGATCGGTACTTCTACATACAAGTTCAAGCCTGCCAGAAACGGGCGGAAAATCAGTGTACAACCCAAGATCAGACAGAAACCGAACTTGGCGTGCAGAATGGCGCCAGCGAAGAGGTGTGAGGCAGCCAAATATTTGTCCTCTTTCCATTTTCGTCAATCGTTACTCAACGCCTTCTATGGGCGTCTAATCCAATGGATGTTGAGCAGCCTGATCGGTGTCCTTCGGACTTAACGGCAACGCAGAAGGTCCATTACCAGAGCTTCTCCGACAAATCCCGTGTGATCTTCAACCTAGCCTTCAGCCACAATAGCAATAGTCAAGGGAGTGGTAAATTTGAATACGGAAGTTAAAAGTTCAAGGTAATTAGGTACCAAGTCCGACTTCAGTTTCCCGGGCCTTTATCAAAGACTACAAGCCAACCAACTCGAACTTGTGAGCCCCTCCAGTAACATCATCAATCCAGTATCTTCCTGACGCGTCGGCTTCGACTACATTGCCCTCGCAAAACGTATCAACGAGGGTGGTAGACACGGACTTACCCCGGAAAAGGCACTCCCACAGTGCCGGTGCTGTCGTCTCCTTGGGCGTGGTGATCTCGAAGTGAAAGGTGCTCCCGTTGCTTGACCAATTGGACGAGAAGCCACCCAATGAAGTCAGAAACCGGTGTCCACATCCGTCAAGCCCCCAACCTGAGGCACAATAGCCTACGTAATGCCGGAAGGACTGCAGAGCTGGATGCCGCCGACGTACGTCTAAAAAACCTACTAGAACATGGCATTTAGCATCACATATGCTCCCAAAGAAAGGCTGCTCGATAACGACTAATCGTCAACAGGCTCGTGGGGCCAGTCGACCACCCATGCGTATGCAAGAGCCGCGGGTCCACTGGCTCAGGGTACCCCGGCGGGTAGACTCGGCGAGTACACCTCGATGAACGTGCTGCTCGTCATGCGCGGATCCAGCATAAAGTCCGCCCATATGTTCCGGATGAGCATGAACACTGCCGCTCCTGCCCGGTTCGCCATAAAGTGCGTCTCGAGCTCAAAGGCCGAGGCCCAGGGTGACACAATGTCGATGCCCTCCACCGCTGGTGCGCCGGACCCCTGCATGTCTGAAGGGCCTCGGAGGTCTGGGCGATTTGCAATGGGTCGGTGACGAGCCCAGACTTGACAGTGAACGTCCTGAGGCACGAGTATCGTCTTGTTGTCCTTGAACAGCCCGATGTTGGGCTGCCAGAGCAGGGAGGTCGCCGTGGCCTGTATCTTCAAGTTCGCCATCAGGGAAAACCTCTGTTCATAATGAGCAATAATCATGTATAATTAGTGGAATTAGCGGATTAGTCTAATGATCAAGGTCCGGCGAAAGCGATGGATAAACGAGACATAATTATGTACTCGAAAGCGACAATATTCCATTATAACCCCGGTTTACGACCCAGCATATCACAGCAGATCACACACAAATGTAAGTAAGCAAACACTGTATATTGAAGATGGGCATACAATGCAACTACGTTACTACAGTGCAGGTCCGACATTATGCCAAACCATTTCTAGTCTACTCAGCTCCATCACCTCCCATCCACCAATAAAAACAAGCAAGTCGATAATTGCGCAAAAAGTACTGTGAAATGTTTGTCAGCCCACATGATAACAAAGATATTGTGAGGGAGGCTACTCACAACACTCGCATCCAAGGGGTAGCGTACCATCTAAGTAATGAATGGACGTACCCGGGCGATGAAGCACATTGCGCGCAGTGTATGGAGTGCATCGGGGCCTGGCGCAGGGCAACAATTCTGGCACTGCAGGCTATTGCGTAGCTGGTGAACGAAAAGCTGGGGGATGGATGCATGCATGATCATCAAATGACCAAATCGCGACAACGAGGTTGAGGGTGAGCAGGGCATGGAGGAAGAGACAGGCTACAGGACATACCGTAGTGTCGAAGAAGACGCCATTTGTCAGGCGAAGAAGGCCCACTGTTGCAAACGCCGCCGAGAGTGCTATTGGTGCCTGCCGCCTGCCGTAACACGCACGATGGACCGCGACACTCGCACGCCGTACACAACGTCGGCTTGAAGGTGATAGTGGTGGGTACTAGGTACGCGTCCTTCTCAGGTATTAGAGTCAGTATTGACAGCGAAATGACAGAACCAGATGGCCAGACCTGTCAAAGCTGTTGGCGGCGAACTTGCCACGTCACAATATACGGCCTAAGAAACACTCAGGCTCAAGCCGTACCAAGCTCAGGATGTCGGAAAAACACGTACCTCTCAGACCCGACCAGCAGGATAGCAGACTAGTCGCTGTAGAGGGAAAACCAGTCGTAGAGTCAAGACGAGATCGACACGGATGGAAGACGAGAGTCAAAGAGAGAGAGCGCTGCGCAGCGGCAGAAGTCGGAAACCAGACTGCGGCTTGACGCCCACGTTTAGGGCCGGCTAGAGTGGACTTGCAGAAAATGCGCCTCGTAGCCCGAACTGTAAACCCCACCTTCCACTCCTTCCCTCGGCTCAGTTTTCAGACGGGGTTGCTGCATAACATTGAATATAGCGATAGGTGCTGTAAAATGCCGGCAGACGAAGGTTGCCAGCAAATAGTGCCGGTTAGTCAAGGTTAGTACCGGGTAATTATAATTGATGCATTATTATAGACGGAGGTTTTTCCTGATGGCGGCGAGCACGGCCCAGCGGTTGGCTGTCGTCGCGAAGTCCTTCTGTGTCTGGGTGAGCGCAATGCCGACCTTGAGGCTGTAGAAGAGGGTGGTGTTCGCGGCAATGTTGTGGCCGCCCATGCTGAACATCTCTCTCAGCGGCCATGTCGCGCGTGAGGTAGATTCCCATTCTGGTGTCATTCGGCTCCTGTAGACACTGTGCTACTACAGCTTGAGATAATTTCACAATGCTACTTCGTCTAAAATGCCCTCATGAGCCAAGAGCAGCAGCAAGAGAGTTGATGGACGAGATCTGCTGGGCTCGGTAGTCGTCGGGGATGGTCGTGAATGTTGCATCAGCAGAAGAATTCGAAGTCAGGTTGGTAGTGTCGAACTGGATCAGGAGCTGAAGGATTCGAGGCCGCACGCAAACATCCAAGATGTCAGAGACTTATACTCGCGAGAGCCAAAGGAACCTACCTGATTGTCGGGAGTGTACTGCGGCCAGTTAGTTCCTGCCATTTTGCGCTTGCGTTAAAACATTTAGCGAGGATGCTGGGGAGCGTGACGTACTGGCAAGACCCTTCCCGTCGTTGGGCGTCCCGCTCACGGCAAACGACACCCAGTAATCCACCATGGCAAGGGACACCCGACCGCTCTCCTCGTTAGCCTCCACGATAGACGGAGAGCCATACACGTACGGGACCTCGGAGGAATAGTATACTGCGAGGAAGAGACACGATGTCAGGAGCAGCAGCGAATGTGATCCGATGTAAGAAGCAGACGAACCTCCTCCCGCAGGGTCCGCTGCAGCCACATGTTGGTCTGTGAAGATGTACCCATACCCCACCACCCCCGCCGCTGTCGCCGTCTGGATCCACCTCCGCCGCATCGCCTGGAATGCCAAGTCGCCGAACATCGCGGACGCCCGCTTGTACTGGCTGCTCAGCCCGAACGTCTCGTTGCCCGTCCCGAACGGCGAGCCCAATGCGGGATCGTCGGGATAGCCCGCCAGCAACGTGCCACCGGCCAGCTGGAACTGGGGTGTGACCACTTCGGGGAACGGGTCCACGGCGACGATGAGGAACAGCCGGAACTGCAGTTGCGACGCGAGCTGCCGGGGCACGAAGTCCGTGCCCTCGTCCAGGACGGTCCCCGCAATGAACGGGATCCGGGAGAAGTTACCCTCGGTGAGCAGGTTCGCAGGGATGTCAGGGAGCAGGCCGCCGGGGCCGTCGACGACGGGAACAAAGGGGAAGAGGTCCGGGATGACGTCCACGGCGGCCTCCCAGGAGGAGAGCAGCGCGGCCGTGGTGGCGTTGCGCAGGCACGTGAAGGTCAAGCCGCGCGGCACGCCTGCGCATACAGTGACGTTCGCCACGAAGGTGTCCCACAAGAGGTCGCCCCGGGACGGCTCGAATGACTGCAACGTCCCAGCGGACCCCGACTCCATGATCTATTATTAGGGTTCAAGTCTTAGCGTAGGGTCGCTTAGGGATGCAGGACTGGCACTCACCATGCCCCGAACTCCATAGTTCTCGAGGCCAGCGTTAAGGTACAAAGTAGAGATGGATATCGAGCCGGCGCTTTGTCCGAACAGCGTGATCTGCAGGACGATCAGCAACTTAGGGACAACACCCCGGTATGTGCTGACATACCTTGGTAGGATCGCCACCGAACGCACTGACGTGCTTCTGCACCCACGAGAGTGCTGCCAGCTGGTCCTTGAGACCGAGATTCAAGGAACCAAGCTGGCCTGCCTCTGTCCCTTGCGGGAACCCAAACGGTCCAAGGCGGTAGTTGATACTGACGTAGATGACCGGCGTGCCCTGCATCGCGCTTGAGCCTAGGCTTAGATGACATCACCCGCGCACGAAGACGCACCCTTTGAATACTCTGCAAGACGATCTGACTGGCATTGAAAGCGCTCGAGACGCTCTGCATGAATCCTCGTCCGGAAATCCACAGCATCACAGGTACTGCATCCCCCTTGGAGAGCACTGCCTCAGACGGGCGAAAAATGTTCAGGGTGAGACAGTCTTCCGATACGCCTTCGACCTGGCAAACAGCCTGTCAGTACCTCATTACTCGCATGAGAGCAAGGAGTGCGTACGCTAGACTGTACGCAAGGAGCGCCAAATGCGGTGGCGTTGAAGGTAGGCACACCGAGACTGTCAATCTCCACGGGCGGGGCGAAGCGCAGCTGCCCAACAGGCGGCTTTGCAAAAGGTATTCCTATGCATGAACCGCATCAGTGACTCCTGTTATGTTCAAGATCTGGCCGGGTACTCACCTCCAAAGAACTCGATGGTGGTGTTGTCCGCGAAGCCCTGCGACGTCCCGATGATGGTCGTCGCGTTTACCTGGACGCTCGGCGGAGAGGCATGTATCGACCACGGGGCGAGCGAAAGGACTAGGGTGGTCCAACCCAAGAAGCGGGCGGCGCACGAGAAAGGTGCAAGAAAGACCATGGTGGTACGGCCTCAGCTTGGACACTGTACGACTGAAGGGTTTATAGGTAACCGAGCGAGACGTCGAAATGCCTACTGGCAGCCAGTAGCTTCTATCGACTGCCTCGCCGTGGTCTATCATCTCATGACCGAGTACTACTAATGATCGAGCCTGGAGTGCGGCCCATAGTGCGTCAGAAGGGTTTCGTCATGAGATAGTAGAATTCTTCTAGACATACTGTACCTTGTTGTAGAGCGGCGGAAAGGATTCAAGCTTCAAGTTCCGGAGGCGCGGACCCATACCGAGTCAACCATTTCCCATCAGCGAGCTCGGGAAGCGGTAGGCACACCGAGCGGGAAGCACGTCCTGTGATGTCCGAGAAGCGGAGGTGTGGTTCGAGAACTTTAAGAACACATCGCGCAGAATCCACGGCAGGACTCAGAGAAGTTCTGCATTGATATCGATCGGGAACACAATGGGGGCATGCGCAATGGAGCTGTTGTTGTCCAATGTCGAAGACTCGCGCGGCGTACTGCAGCAAGCCAGTTCCTTCGGTGCGATCAGAAGCAGCCGTCGTTCTTGAGGAGGACCATGCCCTCAACGGCGGCGGTGCGTGCGAGCTGCTGAGCCTCGGGAGTGTTGACGTCGGACCACCCGAGCTGGCGGTACAGCTGCGATTCCGGCGGATCGAAGTATCCCAACCTGTGTTGACATCATGGATTCAGAATACTTTCCCCCTTTGAGCGAACTGAACATAGCGTACCTGACGAGAGAGGCATACTGGCGTATCAAAGCCCGCTTCAAGTCGGCGCTGTTCACCAGACCGCGAGCGAGGGCGTCAGGGAGGAAAATGGCGGAGAATATTCCGCAGTCGATGTCCGTCCCTGCTAACAAGGCGTCTGCTGCTACCTGTACCGGGTCGTTTGTGTAGTTGTGAGGGGTGTAGATGGTGAGAACGGCGTCGCAGTCGGCCGTCACCCATCGGTCATCCCCGAAACCCCAGTAGTCTTGGAGGACATCCTGCAGCAAGAACTTGTTCGCGCACGACGGCACGCCATTCACGGCGTTGTACGAGCACATAACGCTGGCTACTTTGGCGTCACGGACGCAGGTCTGGAATGAAGGGAGATAGAACTCGGAGAGATCCTGCTGCGTGACGACGGCGTTGAAACCCTCGCGAATAATGCCATTCCAGTTGTCGAGGTCGTACGCGGCGTAGTGTTTGCAGTCGGCGGCGACCTTGAAGTACAGCTTGGGATCCACCCCACCTTGGAGACCGACGATGAGGTGGTAGACGTAGTTTTGGATATGGAAAGGGTCTTCTCCGGGGGTCTCCTGGCCACGACCCCAACGAGGATCCTTGAAAGCTAATTGAAAGTCCTCGGTTGGCTACGGATATGGCATAGGCACAGAGGGAAAGACGCACAATTGATGTTCGGTGTCCAATAGTCCAGCCCTGCACGCCCAGCGTTGTTGAATGCACGGCTCTCCGTACTAATAACGGCCGCGACGGCCTCGACGAGAGCGTCGTCGAAGGCGGCACCCGTAAGGATAGGTTGGGGAAAAGAGGTAGCATAGCTGAAATTGCCAGAGGATGCGAAATCGACTCCGCCACTCTGAGCGACCCCGTGCTGACAGAATGGGCAGAGTGTAAGGTGGTGTATCTACGGATCAGAGCCTGAGGAGTGACTTACAAGGGCCTCCGACCACCAGTTATAAGCCGGAATTCCCAACCGAGGAACACCTGGAGACGTATTGACTGTGTTGGAGATCAACTCGGCGTCGGTCCAGAGGTCGATCAAGGCCGTCGCGCGAGTGATGGCATCCTTGGAGGTGTCGCAGACCGTGTTGTTGGCGAGGGGACCATTGACACAGTCTGGGAAGGCATAGCCGACATCATCTGGAAGAGTGTAGCCAGAGACAGACGAGCTACGAATCGCAATCACAACGACAGCCAGAAATCCAGAGAGATGTCGGAACTTGAAGCTGTGAGCCATGGCTTGGAATACTGGCAAGACGAGGGGATGCACGGAGGCCAGTGCACTCACCTTCTTATTCTTGGGGTGCTACGGGGTTACGGCCGTAACGTAGACATGCTTATTCGCACATCAGGAAAAACCTCCGTCTATAATAATGCATCAATTATAATTACCCGGTACTAACCTTGACTAACCGGCACTATTTGCTGGCAACCTTCGTCTGCCGGCATTTTACAGCACCTATCGCTATATTCAATGTTATGCAGCAACCCCGTCTGAAAACTGAGCCGAGGGAAGGAGTGGAAGGTGGGGTTTACAGTTCGGGCTACGAGGCGCATTTTCTGCAAGTCCACTCTAGCCGGCCCTAAACGTGGGCGTCAAGCCGCAGTCTGGTTTCCGACTTCTGCCGCTGCGCAGCGCTCTCTCTCTTGACTCTCGTCTTCCATCCGTGTCGATCTCGTCTTGACTCTACGACTGGTTTTCCCTCTACAGCGACTAGTCTGCTATCCTGCTGGTCGGGTCTGAGAGGTACGTGTTTTTCCGACATCCTGAGCTTGGTACGGCTTGAGCCTGAGTGTTTCTTAGGCCGTATATTGTGACGTGGCAAGTTCGCCGCCAACAGCTTTGACAGGTCTGGCCATCTGGTTCTGTCATTTCGCTGTCAATACTGACTCTAATACCTGAGAAGGACGCGTACCTAGTACCCACCACTATCACCTTCAAGCCGACGTTGTGTACGGCGTGCGAGTGTCGCGGTCCATCGTGCGTGTTACGGCAGGCGGCAGGCACCAATAGCACTCTCGGCGGCGTTTGCAACAGTGGGCCTTCTTCGCCTGACAAATGGCGTCTTCTTCGACACTACGGTATGTCCTGTAGCCTGTCTCTTCCTCCATGCCCTGCTCACCCTCAACCTCGTTGTCGCGATTTGGTCATTTGATGATCATGCATGCATCCATCCCCCAGCTTTTCGTTCACCAGCTACGCAATAGCCTGCAGTGCCAGAATTGTTGCCCTGCGCCAGGCCCCGATGCACTCCATACACTGCGCGCAATGTGCTTCATCGCCCGGGTACGTCCATTCATTACTTAGATGGTACGCTACCCCTTGGATGCGAGTGTTGTGAGTAGCCTCCCTCACAATATCTTTGTTATCATGTGGGCTGACAAACATTTCACAGTACTTTTTGCGCAATTATCGACTTGCTTGTTTTTATTGGTGGATGGGAGGTGATGGAGCTGAGTAGACTAGAAATGGTTTGGCATAATGTCGGACCTGCACTGTAGTAACGTAGTTGCATTGTATGCCCATCTTCAATATACAGTGTTTGCTTACTTACATTTGTGTGTGATCTGCTGTGATATGCTGGGTCGTAAACCGGGGTTATAATGGAATATTGTCGCTTTCGAGTACATAATTATGTCTCGTTTATCCATCGCTTTTGCCGGACCTTGATCATTAGACTAATCCGCTAATTCCACTAATTATACATGATTATTGCTCATTATGAACAGAGGTTTTCCCTGATGCAACTCCGAGCTCGTGTGTCGGACCAAACAGCGGATACTAAGAGAAGGGCAGTCATGTATCAAAGCGGGAGAAATGCCGGCCAATGGCCAGAAGCGCAACCGACCTTGTGTGTCTTGTGCCTCACAGTGGGTCATGTTGCTCGCATGGTTGGCGGAAGTGCACGAGTCCGCTTATTCGAGCTCTTCGAGCGCGCGTAGGTCTAAATCACACCACCAGTATGTGGCTACGATGACAACCCTCAGGATGTCAGAACATAATTTTTCTTTCGCAATTACATGGCTATTTGGATCCTACTTCTTTATCATGGTGAGCAGCTTCTACGTTCTTGTGCGCAAAGGTTTACTGGCCCATTGTCAACAAACCACAAGTTACTCTGACACACGCACGGTCCCTCTTTCTAGGAAAATCCGGAGTATTCAACATATTTGTATTTATGCTGACCAGGACACGCTCCAAGCCTCCGGGTTGTTTCTATTGTTGTTCAAGATGGAGTAGTGCTTCTGATCGTACCGAATGCCTGCTTACCTTCGACAAGATTCCCGAGCTCGAGGAGTTCTGCAAGGCGAACACGGTCCACCGACCCCGCCCGGCAGGGAAGGCCACCCAGCCGGAGGTTGGCCATGGCTTCGCTACCCCTCCGGAAGAGCACGCTAGTGCTCCAGTGATGCCCCCAACAACGGAACCCACTGCAAGAACTACCCGCCCCAGGCGGAACGTCTCACATGCCTGCCCCTCCCACGATGCTACCCAGGCGGACGCTAACGAGGACAAAGATGCAGATGAGCAGCCGGACATGCCAGAACCGTCCATTCAGCCTCGGACGACCCGGTCAAGGGGCGCCGCATCCGCAACAGCCGTTTTGGACACAGGCATGGCGACATCCGGGCAGGGCAGTACATCTGCGGCTGCAGGGGCTCGCGCTGAGCAGACTGCCACCCGGAAGCATGCCCGGAGTGGCAGGAACTAGGCCGGCGATGACCTGACGATTAAGACACGCCGGCAGCGAGCTCTGATGGAGCGTGACACCCAGGCCGCTCCTGCTACTCGTTCTCAGGCATTCGGGAGCCGCACTCGGAAGAGCAAGAAGGGTCGGTAGGCACGTGTTAGCCTGTAGAAATGTTTTTGTATCATACATGTGACAATAGCAATCGTTCTCATATTTTCTGCTATGCAAGAGAAGTACACATTGTTCGGCTACGTAATACATGCAATATTGTACAGACAAATGTCCAAGATATCATTGTGACGGCTCACCCATCTCCTGGTCTTCTGGCTTCGGACGTTGCGTGCGGGTGCGGGCAAGGTTGGCGGCAAAGTCCCGGAAGTCATCCGGCTTAAGCCCAAACATACCGAAGTAGTCCTCAATGGCCTTTGGAACCTGTGCCGCCACCGCCTCCTCGACCCGGGCCTCGAATGTCGTCTCCAGGATGTCCAATCACTCGGAGAGCATTTTGACGTCCTCCAGTGGGGGTATGGGGCTCCAATTGAATGGGCTCCGGCTGGCCGGCACTAGAGACACACACGGACCAACTTGGGCAAATTGGAACAGCAGAGACATGCCCAGTGGGAATGGGTGAGGCGGGGTGAGCCCAGTGACGAACCGGGTGCTATCGGTGGGCTCTGACATCGCTCGCCCGGGGACAACGTCAATGACGGCCGGTTGGGGCGAAGGTGGAGGTGGAGATGGAGCCGGAGGCGGTTGCATGGGAGAGACCGGAGGATCGTCAGAGGGTGGAATAGGAACAATGGTGGGAAGGGCAGGCTCTGGATCATCAGGATCACCCAAACGGGGTGAAGCTACTTCCTCTGCCAGCTGCCCTAGCCACCCTCCCGGAGGCCCACCAGGCTGTGCGTAGATGACCCCCATCTGGTCCTCCACTGCCTGGACACGCTGCGCAAGAACATGGACCTGGAGCGCAACCTTTCTGGTGTCTTCAGAGGCCAGTGTCTGTTCCTTGGAAAGAATGGCCACCTGGGACATGACCCTTTTCACGTCATCCAAGATTTGTACGTTGGTGTCGTGGAGGGGCTTGACGGAGTTTTGAACACCCTTGGAGATGTCCGTGATGGTCGACCTATATGTGTGATCCAACGACGAGAGCTGGGTGTGGATACGGAGAAGGTCGCACTCCAGGATCTTCTTTGACAGCTCCAGCTCCGGGCGCATGCGCTCAACTGCCTCTGTTGGTGCGTCGTCGAGCCGTTGGTCCACAAGCTCCACCCTCTTCTCAAACCGGGCCATGTCATGGCGAAGGGGTCGGACATCTTCGCGCAATGCTCTGTACCGAGCCCACATCTCATGGTACAAGGCCTCGAGGCGGCTGTACACTTTGAGCATCTCGATGAGGGCGGAATAGCTCACAGGGATAGTGGCCGGTGGAATCAACCGGGTCAGCCTCAATGGCACGAGAGGTGCTGCCCCGTGCATGCTCTGAATATGCCATATACTCATGCTCCGAGAGTTCGGTGGCACAATAGCGTAAGTCACCCCGCGGGGTTTTCGGAGTAGTCATCGTCGTTCTTGGTACCCCTGTATCCCGGTGTTTTGGCATGGACCGGTTTTCATACTCAGCGGGGGCAAGAAAATACTGCTCATAGTCATCGGTGTGCGAGAATTGGGGAACCGGGATAGTCGTCGAGCCATCCGGAAGCCTGCATGGGACCGAGTTATAGTCGGGGTCATCTTCATCCTCCGGACCGAGGCCCGGAGGATGAGCAGGACCTCGAAGGTGGCTGCATGCATACTTCGGGGGCTGATCCGGAGCCGGAGGGAGAACCAGGTCTGCGTACTCGAGCTCCAATTCCGCCTCTGCATCGGGGTCATCCAGAATGTTCGATGAACCTCCCGGTGTCGATGCAGAAGGGGATGTGGGTTGTGGGGATGTCCAGAACAAGGAGGGAGCTGGGGAGGCAGATGTCAAGTGCGCTCGGGATAGCGACCACATTCGAGGTCTCCTGGAACTGCTGGTCGGAGTCTTCGGCACTGTATGGGCCTTCGGAGTGACCTGGGATGGTAGGGGATTGTTGCGTGTGCCTAGCGGCCTCTCCATGGGCCAGGTTCGTGGCGGAATAAGCTCCGGGAGAAGCGGGATTGGAGGCCTGCCACAGTTAGAGGGATACCGTGGCGCCGGAGCATGTTCATCGACGTTCGGAGGGCCCTTGTGACGATCGGCCTTTGAGATGGCGCTGTACTGATCGACGAACCACTTAGGGGGTTCGTACAGCTTCGGAGCCCTCTGAGGCAGCACATTGTTATTCCGACGGCCTGGCGAATGGCTTCGGCGGAAGTAGACGTAGCCCAGGTAGGCAGCACTGACCGGAGCGCCAACAACCGTGAGCGTACACTTCACCTTCTTCTGCGAGCAACGCAAGCACGAGGAATTGACCAAGCCACAGAACAGACACTGTGCCTTGGCATCCACACAGGCATGGCACGGGCGCGGCTATAATGAGGACAAGTTAGAAATTGATGCATAGGAGGGAATGCAGTCGATGCGTACATGCGGTGCCCAGGTAAAGGGCACGGTCTCCTCCGGCAAGTTGTAATCCAAACGGAGCCTCTTGGTCTCGTGCTCGTCGTTGATCTCCGATCCTTCGGGAGCTCCTTTGCGCTTCGACTTTCTTGCCGTGGTCTTCACACCTCCAGAGGCACTCGTACCTTGCGTTGTGGCCATCTTCACCCATGATGAGGCCTTCTTCTCGCGCTGGCTGTGTCGGGTCGATGGTGTTGCAGCGGGAGGTTCCATCTCTTCCTCCTCCATGTCCTCGTCGACGTCTGTGACCTCCGGAGCTGCGCGGCCCTTGCCCTTGTCGTTGGCCCTTCCTCGAGGCACTTCTTCCGGCTCCATGTCGACATCAATCGCCTCCGGTATATGGGCCGGAGCCTCACGACGCTTGCCGGAATCCGCAGAACGGCCTCGTCGAGGTGCGGACTGCATCCGGCTTTTCTGGGCTTGTTCCACGGGTGTGTCAGTTAGTACACAGCTGGGGAAGTTAATCACAAGCAGCCTACCTGGACGCGCACCCTGACGACGGGCTCCGGATTCCCGAGGATGGCCCCGTGGCTGGGCGGACGGTCCCTGGGCTTCCTGGTCGTCTTCTGCAGATACATTTGTGAGTATGCGGCTGTCGAGTAATTTAAACCAGCTTACCTTCATCGGATGTGCGTACGGAAGGCCTCCTCGTTCTTTCCGATCTGTCCCGACTGTCCTCGGAACGTGTAACTGGGGGTTGGCACCTGGGATCTTCAACCTCCGTCCCTATGGAGTCGCATGAAGGATTAAGAGAACAGTTGATTAGTATGGGTGCGGTACATTAAAGAAATACGAACGCACTATCCATGTACTGCTCCCACCAATGCGCTTGGATCCAGTCGAGCGGAAGCAGGCCCTGAGGATCCGGAGACATGTGCAGTGTGCCCTTCTCGAATTGCTTCGGCGGGTTGAGGGCCATGTGTCCTTCTTGAACTGGCATGATGGTATCAGTGTCGAATGGGTGCTACAAGATGGTAGATCAGCTATCATCGTCCAGTAGCTCGCAGACCTCTCCTACCGGTTGTTCATGCTCCGGTGTGGACAGAATTGCCACATTGTGCGCCCAAATTGCCCCTATCGCAAGAGGGGGCAGCTTCCGGAACCTTGCCCGGGAAGAACCTTGATTAAGTCCATTGTTGTCTGTCGGAACCGACTGTCCCAGCCCGCTCGCTTTGGCGAGTCCTTGCCGGGTTTGTGCATCCATGCATAGTGGTGCTCCGTCACGAACATTGCAGCTTCTTCTACCTGCTCCTGCGTAGGAGGAGGCCTCTTCATCTTCTGCTGTTGCTCGGCAGTTGATTTGTGGCTAGACATCTCGGTGGTTTACACGTAGTGGTTTGGGTTTGAAAGTGAATTGCACCCGTGGCACATCGGGTGCAGATCCCTTATCGGATGCATCCTTGCCCCAGACATCTCTGAAGAGGAGCCATCTACTCCGGACAGGGTTCCCACCCCCCAACTGTTCAGTTACGGCTCTGAGTCTCCCAATCCACCTGCCCAGGATGACCATCCAGAACCACTGCAGGAAAGCACCATTGTCGTCCCGCATGCCTCCAATGAGGTCCCTATAGCTCCGGCTGCCATTCTGGCGGCCGGAATCTTCACATATGACTCCAACTCTGACTCACCGAATCCACCCTTCCAAGAGTCGGGATCGATCGAATTGTACATTGCAGACTCCCCGGACACACCCCCACAGGGCTCCGACATTGACACCACTCATCCTTCATCCCGGGAGTTTGGACCGATGGCCTTGTATGTCGCGGACTCACCAGACACACCCCCACAGGTCTCTGACACCCTTCTGCCCATGGAGTCCCTTTGTCGAGACTCGCCCATTCCCACTACCTCCAACCTGGCCGTTTTATTCTACTCAGACTCGTCTTCACCTTCGCCAACGCGAGACATCCACCAACCCCTCACTCTTTTTTTGTACTACTTGGACGATGATGGGGACAGCATCCAGAACTCCCCCATCCGGAACCCGCCCATCCGAAACGTTCAGTATGTCCCTCCACCCCCGCCGGGTGTTACGAACGCTCCCATTCGGCGCCGTTTACCCAGCGCCTGAGTTTCCTTTTTCGGACTGTTTACTTCTCACGTCGTTCCTATTGTCCTCCGTTGCATTGTAACCCGTCCTTTGTCCTGTAGTACAATAGCTTCCATTGTCTCACTGTCGCTATTGTACTTACATCCATTGTTTTCCCCTGTTCTCTCGCGACCCTAGTTACCTATTGTCCGCTCGTTCCATTGTTGCGTACATGTATATAAGACCTGTACTTTGCTACCTGGAGACCTCAGTTTCGACCTCTTGTCTCCAGGTAAGCCTCGCTGTATTTCGTTTGTAGTATACTTCACTCAATACATCTTGTCTCCAGCCCTGACCGTCGAGCTTTGCTCCGCTCTCGCTGCACAAGTGCTCGTCGGCGCTCCTGCTCGTCTCGTGCGTATCCCTGATCCTTACTCGACGCTCAGTCGTAACATTAGGTCGAAACTTCCTACACGAGCACCAGCGCAACACCCCCTTTCCTTGGAGTTTATACACGTTTATCACTTCCCTCTCGTACGGTACGCACATAGATCCTCTGTGTTGGCCTAGCGTAGTGCGCGCTCTAGTCACACCATCGGACGTGGTCTTGATTCAACTCGAGGCTTGCCACTTTTAGTGGTACAGTGCGCGGAAAGCTCCTAACCCGAGACCCCGGCACTGACAGAAGTGGTCCGCCTCACGGCATGGGAGGCTAGAGAAAGGCGGCGAAACAAAGCCAAGGCAGAACTCCCCTGGGCTCGTGTCCCTGGAGGTTAAGACACAGCAATAGGCCGAGGAGGCTGAGCAGACAGTGTTGGATCGTGCACCTGCCGTTTGATTCCTGGACAGGAAGCGAGTTTCCCTACCCCTTACCAACTTCACCCCTGGGACACTGTGGCTTGTCAGAGGTCTGCACACGTATTTCACCCGGCCGAGGTTCACGACAAACACTGGGACAAGGACCACAACAACTGGAGGGTCTGCGATCAGCAACCATGCCCACATAGAACCCGCACTATTCAGGAGAACCCGACGGTTGTCGAAGCCATCGCTCCTCGACGTGCTACGACCAACAACCAGAAGGAGTTAATCCTTGCACACATTGCTAATCCACCGCCACCCGCTCCAAGAGACCCAGACCGCCCCCCAGTTCGTCAAGCGGCCGCTGTTGCAGCCAAGAACCCCTCATCTCGACCGGCCTCACGTCCAACGTCAAGGCCACCCTCCCGTGTACCCTCGCGACCTGTGAGTCGCAAACCCACTCCCACTGCAACCCCGTCCGGATCCCCTCGTACCGGAGAAATTTCCCTTCCTGTTACTTTAGAACTTGTTCGACAACGTATTGCATCCTCATCAGACCGATCGCCAGTCGCTTCGACCTCTAGACTCCCAAAGATCGAAAGGGAACCGGAGTCAGAAGAGCCAGAGGAACCTGTAGTCGAACCGAAGTCGGAACGAGAAACCGTTGTCCTCAACACCCCCTCAGAACCCTCATCCTCATCCTCATCCTCATCGTCTCCCAGTAGGGCACCATCACCCACACCAAGGGTTGTTCCAGCTATGACCACCCCTGCGCCTGCATTGTTCGACATCTCCAAACTCCTCAACCAGCTCGCCCCACGAGAGTACGATGGGAAATCCGCACAAGATGGCCTCCGCTTCATCGCCTCAGCCCAAATTTATCATGCCACTCTAACGGCTCAAGGTGTCGATGCACAGATCTGTTGGGTCACGGTTCTCAACAAGCTAACGGAGGGAGCTGCTGCATGGGCCGGTCCGTTTATTGTCAAGGTCGCCACGGGCACGATGCCCTGGGCAGACTATGCGGCTTTCGAAACCGACTTCAAGGCACACTTCTGTGCGGCAGACGATAAACAGGCTGCCACTGCGGAACTCACCAAGCTGTGCAAGACTTCGCACAGGCTCGGCACGGTCAAGGACTACACGACCGAGTTCAACGCCATCGCTGCCCGCACGGACTTCAGCGACCACGACAAGCGTGAACGCTACCGCACCGGCCTACCCTACAAGATCAAGGACATCTTCGCACAGGGAGCTCACGACATCAGCGACGTCGAGAAGATCCAGAAGGCGGCCCTGTTGATCGACCAGGCCCTGGCCATGCGAGAAGAAGAACGACCGAAGCAGTTTGGGTGGAAGAAGAAAGGCGAAAAGGCAGCGGCTACGGGCACAAGTAGGAGGCCCTTCAAAGGCACCTGCTTTAACTGCGGTGAAGAAGGACACCGTCTGTTCCAGTGCCCCAAGCCTAGGGTCAACAAACCACAAACCGCATCGTCATCATCGGCCGGGACCGAGGAGATCAACACGCTGCGAGCGCAGGTTAAGGCGATGGAGGAGAAAATCGCTGCCCTTACGGTGGCGGACAAGAAGGAGGGTTTTTGATTCGAGCCGCATTGGACGCTGCGCGTGCTGGCTCTTGTAGTAATAGTCGGTTTTCTGTACTAGGTTCATCGTTCGTGTATGAAGTGAATCATGATGGTCAACACTTTCACATACCAGTACGGTTAATCGGCAAGCAGCGGCATAAGGACATTGTAGCTATGGTAGATAGTGGAGCTACAACTAAGTTCTTACATAGACGTTTCGTAGTAGAGAATCGTGTTACGACGAGGAAGTTGGCAAGACCAATTCCTCTATACAACATCGACGGTACAGAGAACCGCGATGGGACGATTAGTGAGGTCGCCGTATTGGATATGGCGATTGGAGACCACCGGGAGAAGGTGGTGTTTGTGGTGACAGACATCGGAGAGGAGGATGTGATCATCGGCCTGGACTGGTTACGCGAGCACAACCCTGAAGTAGATTGGGAACGTGGCTCACTGCGTCTATCGAGATGTCCAGAGACGTGTCCGGCCAACCCGAAGGCATCCAAACCTGTTGAGACCAAAGCGCGTGATACGGAGGTACGGCTTACGGCGCGCCAAGGTTCTCGACGGGTGAGGAAGGTCAGGAAGGTTGGAAGGATACGTGCGGCTGTGATGGCAGAGGAGGATAGAGAAGACGAGGAACGGCCATGGCCGCCAGGATTCCTGCCACGGTGGGATGGAACTGAGGAGTCTCTTCTCAATGCATGGGACAACGGACAACGCCTTTATGGCACTCCACAACTATTTGCTTCAGCGACGTACACATACTCTCAACAACTCGCTGAACAAGAGTACCAGAAGAAGGAGGTTCACCCTGTCGAAGAGATCGTACCGAAGCACTACCATGAGTACTTGCATGTGTTCTCGAAGGAAGCATCCGAACGTTTACCAGAACACGGGCCCTACGACCATGCAATTGAACTAGTGCCGGATGCGAAAATGTTCCACTCCCGGGTGTATCCCCTATCACCAAGCGAACAAGTTGAGCTTGACAAGTTTCTTGCCGAAAATGTGGCCAAAGGCTATATTCAGGAGTCGAAGTCGCCGATGTCCTCACCATTCTTCTTTGTCAAGAAGAAGGACGGCAGCTTACGTCCAGTCCAGGACTATCGACGGCTAAACGAGATCACCATTAAGAACCGCTACCCGCTGCCGCTGGTTTCGGACCTGATGGATCGACTCAAAAAGGCCAAGTACTTTACGAAGCTCGACATCCGCTGGGGGTACAACAATGTGCGGGTCAAAGCTGGTGATGAGTGGAAGGCCGCGTTTGTGACCAACCGGGGACTGTTCGAACCAAATGTCATGTTCTTTGGACTAGCCAATTCGCCCAGCACATTCTCTGCACTTATGAACGACATCTTCAAGGACCTCATTGTCTTAGGCAAAGTCACTATCTATCTCGACGACATCCTCATTTTCACCAATGACATGGAGGAGCACCGCACTCTGGTGCGCGAGGTCCTGAAACGGCTGAAGGAGAACGACTTGTTCTGTAAGCCAGAGAAGTGCGAGTTCGAACAGCCCAAGGTGGAATACCTCGGTGTTCTCGTTTCGGAGAACTGCGTGGAGATGGACCCTGTGAAGGTCAAGGGTATCGCAGACTGGCCAGTCCCTCAGAACGCCTCAGATGTACGGAAATTCCGCAGCTTCGCGAATTTCTATCGGCGGTTCATTAAGGACTTCAGTGCTATCTGCAAACCTTTGGATCGCCTCACGGGCAACACCACATGGCGATGGGGAGAAGAGGAGCAGTCTGCCTTTGATGAACTCAAACATCGTTTCACCGAGAGCCCAGTCCTGAGCATGTACGATCCAGACTGCAATACCCGGGTTGAAGTCGATGCTTCAGGCTTCGCAACGGGTGCGGTTCTGTCTCAGGAGGGGGAGGATGGTAAATGGCACCCCGTTGCCTTCCACTCCGAATCGATGAACGATGCGGAACGCAACTACGAGATCTATGACAAGGAGATGCTCGCCATTATCCGTGCCTTGCAAGCCTGGCACCACTACCTCGAAGGACTACCCAGCGTGTTCGAGATCCAGTCGGACCACAAAAACCTCGAGTACTGGCGTACAGCACAGAACCTCACCCGTAGGCAGGCACGATGGGCTCTCTACTTGTCGCGATTCGACTTTGTCATCTCACACAAACCTGGCACCTCCAATGGTAGGGCTGATGCACTGTCGCGCAGGCCTGACCACCAGCGAGATGATGCAGATGACAATGTCGGACGTGTCTTGTTGCAACCCGAACGCTTCCGAGTTTTGGCAGCCAAGCGAGGGCACCTATCGGTGGTCCCAGACAAGGCACTGCTTCGACGCATCCGCGAGTGTGGAGATCGTGAGCAGGAGGTGGTGGAAGCACTTAGCAAACTGGACAGTCTCGGACCAGCGCGTCTCCAGAACGACTTGGTGGACTGGAACACTGAACAAGGCCTGCTTCTCTATCGTGGCCGAGTCTATGTCCCCAAGGATGATGCACTGCGTGCTGAGATTGTACGCATCCACCATGACCTGCCGCCGGCAGGACACCCGGGACAGGCGAAGACGACGGAGTTGGTTACTCGTAACTACTGGTGGCTGGGCATGGGCAAGTTTATCAAGGACTATGTGGACACCTGCGACACTTGCCGTCGTGGTAAAACATCACACACCAAACCACACGGTCCTCTCCAGCCCAATGAGATCCCCGACGGCCCAGGCCAAGTAGTAACCTGCGACTTCATCACTGGACTTCCAGATGTAGATGGTTTCAACGCGCTGCAACTCATTGTTGATCGGCATGGAAAGATGATCCATCTTATTCCATGCACCGAGGAGATCGATGCGGAAGGAGCCGCAGACAACTTCATTCGAGAACACTTCCGTCTGCATGGACTACCACGAAAGATCATTTCCGATCATGGACCCCAGTTCTCAAGCAAGCTCTTCCGTGCGATCCTCAAAGGCCTCGGTATAGAAAGCGCAATGTCAACTGCCTATCACCCCCAGACGGATGGCCAATCGGAACGATGGAACCAGGAGATAGAGGCTTACTTACGAATGTACTGCTCTCGATGCCGCGATGACTGGGTCAAGTGGCTGCCGATTGCAGAGTTTGCCTTTAACTCACACCAACACTCGTCGACGGGGTACTCGCCTTTCTATCTGATGTATGGCTTCGAACCCCAGTTCCACATTCCGATGTTGTCTACGGCAGTGCCCACGGCAGACGAACGAAGAGAGGAGTTGCGGCAGGCAAGGGAGGATGCAACCGCTGCCTTGACTCTAACGGCCGAACGGATGAAGGAGCACTACGATCGCTACGTCCGCGAGGCCCCGGAGTTTAAGGAGGGACAGAAGGTGTGGCTCGACACGAGGAACTTCCGTGTTCCAGGAGTCTCGAGGAAACTGGTGGACCGGTATGCTGGACCGTACCAAGTCGAACGCAAGGTGGGCAACCTAGCTTATGAGCTCAGGCTCCCCAAGGACCTTGCACTCCATCCCGTATTCCATGTGTCGCTCTTACTACCACACAAGGAGAGTCGACTCCCTGGACGACACCCTCCAGAGCCACCCGCAATCGAAGTAGAAGGGGAGGAGGAGTATGAAGTGGAAGGTGTTCTAGAGTCGTGGCGGTATGGGCGGTGGAAGAAACTGCAGTACCTCGTGCATTGGAAGGGTTGGGGCCCAGAGCACGATAGTTGGGAGGATGCAGCAGACTTGGCGAATGCGCCGCAAGTGGTACAAAAATTCCATTCTACGCATCCAACGGCCCCTGGCCCTCTCAACAAGACTTAGTCGTGAAGGCACGACCCTTAGGAGGGGGTACTGTTACGAACGCTCCCATTCGGCGCCGTTTACCCAGCGCCTGAGTTTCCTTTTCGGACTGTTTACTTCTCACGTCGTTCCTATTGTCCTCCGTTGCATTGTAACCCGTCCTTTGTCCTGTAGTACAATAGCTTCCATTGTCTCACTGTCGCTATTGTACTTACATCCATTGTTTTCCCCTGTTCTCTCGCGACCCTAGTTACCTATTGTCCGCTCGTTCTATTGTTGCGTACATGTATATAAGACCTGTACTTTGCTACCTGGAGACCTCAGTTTCGACCTCTTGTCTCCAGGTAAGCCTCGCTGTATTTCGTTTGTAGTATACTTCACTCAATACATCTTGTCTCCAGCCCTGACCGTCGAGCTTTGCTCCGCTCTCGCTGCACAAGTGCTCGTCGGCGCTCCTGCTCGTCTCGTGCGTATCCCTGATCCTTACTCGACGCTCAGTCGTAACACCGGGGCCATCGCCGGGGTTACTAGACACACAACGCTACCTCCCGGAGTCTTCTCGGCCCATCCATCCGGTTGATCGTTACACATGGAGGGTGGATCAGCGAGATACTTCAATCTCTCTGGATCCCATTTGGGACCCTTCCCACATTTCGGAACGCACTGCGGTGGCATCCTACCACCTTCGCAACCCCAGAGACACCCCTACAACCTCCATTCAACAGCTCCGGGTAGCTTCTCCTCCGCCCGGCATCGATTCAACTCAGAAAGAGGATGTGCACATGGCCGAAGGGTCTGGTATGTCCCAAGATCCTCTCGCCTATCGACGACTTCATTTTCAGGAGATTGACTCTATGTCATCTCCAGAACTCCCTGAGAATCTGTACACATCTCCAACAGGTTCCGTCGGGGCGGACACATCACGGAACCTGTCAGACGAGTGAGCACAGCTAGCTCGAAATGTCGAGATTTTGGAGGAACAACAAGGTAACCTCTGCGGTCTTAGGCGGACCCCACTAGCATACTTACCACCATCCTGGGATGGGTACCATGCATTTCTCCTGTCGAGGGTCGACTCAACAAGGATGATATGGGATACGTTGGACAATGGACGTAAGAACAGCTCAGAGTGATATGTGTATGTGTAAGGGTTATTTTAGTACTGTATATGGCTCTAATTCCATGCTGGTTTCCATATGTTAGCCTGTCCCATTAACACATGCCTGTGGCCTAGACGAACTTACCAAAGTGGAAGCTTTCTCCTCACTGGTCCACAATTGTATCCGCCGGCTGGTTAATACTATGAATTCACCTCCGGTCAGCCCAGGACATGACGGGCCGGGTAACATAAGATCGTGCATATGCCATCCGGCCGATTGCTATTCCTCACCAGGTCTACCATCCGGCCGATTGCTATTCCTCACCAGGTCTACCATCCGGCCGGTCATACCATAGCTCAGAATATACATATATGAGTCAGATTGGTGGAACACATATCATATGCTCTCTCTAGTAACACATTTACCCATTACAACTAATAACCCATACCCGACGGGCTGAGGGATATAAGTACCAGCATATAACATGCGACCGAGGGACATAAGTAACAGCATATAACGTCCGGCCGGACAATGTGTGCCCATGGCTCTATCGCCCGGCCGGGAGCCCCAAACATATTTTGCCCCCATATATTTGGCATGTTCCAGAGGGGACACCATAGCTGCTCTAGTTGGGTTATAATATGCTCCCCTTCCATGTAATGAGTTCAAAGTAATGGGCACGGGAGCTTGGTGGTCAAGTAGCATATATTACACCGTTAATATAAGTATGGTGTCTCTATTCAGGCATTTTGTCCCTTCCCCAAGGTCAGAAGCTCCATAGCAACCAGAGGAAAAAGGTCTGGGACAATTAGCATACGAATTGAGGAAGTTCCACAACCCCATCCTGCTCCCAACACGAGGGAGCACTGCATTCACATGCAGAGGTGCCGGGGCACCATCTAACAGGCATATCTTTACTTCCTGTTAATACGCCACAGATATACAATGCTCCGGTACATGTTCGGACCGTTAAATAGTTATTGTGATCAAAGAACGGCATGTAGAGCGAGCCAAGGTATCTAACAGCCCATACCTACCATTCGAAAAATAGGCGCCGATACACCCCGGGTACCCCCCCCCAAACCCGGCCGGAGTGCTTTTCCCCACCCCATCTCCGGCCGGACACTACACTCCCTTATGTTTAGGCATACCGGCCGGGACCGGCTCTACAGCAATACTGTGGAATTACACACCCCGGGTGACTGCTATTACAAGGAACCTATAGTGGAACCATGTGCACGAGAGGCGACGAAGGGACTGTACAGGATGAAGGGATGTGGTCAGACACACGGATGGTCACAAGCACAATGCGCAACTGGCGACTGGGCGCGAAGATGGAGTCCAGACCCGGAACGGGCCACAGGTCCATCACCTCCTCCCCACTAAAACTTTGACCGTCCACGGTCACATCGAGTGTAGAGGTATCGGAGTGGACGGTCACATCGAGTGTAGAGGTATCGGAGGTTTTGAAGCACATGCAGCCACACTAAGCCGATTTGTCGAACTCGACATCATCTATGCCATCGCCCTTGTCGGTGGAGGCTTCGAGCTCGTGTATGTGTCGCCCATCAATGTCGAGGTCGTTTTGAGGGAAAGTGATTGGGTCACGCCACGCGAGGTATGGCTTGATGTGGAATGTGGTGATCGGACGATCGAACACAGCACCATCGGGTTTGGAGAGGATGTAGGCACCACTGCGATTGCGGGACACGACGAGATAAGGGCTGAGGTAACGTTTCTGCATCTTCCTGTTCAGGGACTTCTCAATTGCAGTATTACGGATGAGAACAAGGGTGCCAGGCTTCATGTTGAAGTCATGAATCTTGTAACGATTGTGTAGTTTGAATTCCTCTGCATCCGCAAGGCGTTGGGTGAAAACATCCGACCAGAGCCTATCGACGTTGGCTGCACATTTCTGAAGCATGGTCATGTGGAGCGCGATGAGTTCCTCAGTTGTAAGGATGCCCTCAGGCAGGCCGACAAGATAAGTAGCCTCCTTAAAGTCAAGAGGGAGAATGGGGTGACTACCGGTAACTGCAAAGTATGGTGAGCAGCTGAGATGTTTGCGGACAGAGGTACAATTGGCCCAGAGGACAGTGTGGACACTAAGATGCCAGTGCCCACCGTCGCCATCGGTCACCTTGAAAAGGGTGTCACAAACGTTAAAGTGGGGGCATTCGACAATTCCATTCGCCTGCGAGTTGTAACCGGAGATGCGGATGTGATGCAGATGGTACTTGTCAGCGAGGTACAAACAAGCTGCGATCCAAGGGGCACCGTTGTTGGTCACAATCTCTGATAGGGTGTTCCAACGGCAGATAATATCCTAGAATAACCATTTGCCTAGAGTATGCGCGGTCTCGGAAAGCAGTGCACGGCCTTCAACCTAAGATGTGGTTGCACACCGCGCATGGGCGAAGTACTTGTAGCGGCCAGGCATATGCATCGAATCGGCGTGGATATGCACCAAAGGTGCGGTGGGCTCGGGAACGATGGAAGGGATATGGATGCGAACAACTTGACAAACCTGGCACATATAACAAGTGCGAATGTACCAGTCGATGTCGTGTACCATCTGAGGCCACCAGAAATGATCACATGGTTCCACTATAGGTTCCTTGTAATAGCAGTCACCCGGGGTGTGTAATTCCACAGTATTGCTGTAGAGCCGGTCCCGGCCGGTATGCCTAAACATAAGGGAGTGTAGTGTCCGGCCGGAGATGGGGTGGGGAAAAGCACTCCGGCCGGGTTTGGGGGGGGGTACCCAGGGTGTATCGGCGCCTATTTTTCGAATGGTAGGTATGGGCTGTTAGATACCTTGGCTCGCTCTACATGCCGTTCTTTGATCACAATAACTATTTAACGGTCCGGACATGTACCGGAGCATTGTATATCTGTGGCGTATTAACAGGAAGTAAAGATATGCCTGTTAGATGGTGCCCCGGCACCTCTGCATGTGAATGCAGTGCTCCCTCGTGTTGGGAGCAGGATGGGGTTGTGGAACTTCCTCAATTCGTATGCTAATTGTCCCAGACCTTTTTCCTCTGGTTGCTATGGAGCTTCTGACCTTGGGGAAGGGACAAAATGCCTGAATAGAGACACCATACTTATATTAACGGTGTAATATATGCTACTTGACCACCAAGCTCCCGTGCCCATTACTTTGAACTCATTACATGGAAGGGGAGCATATTATAACCCAACTAGAGCAGCTATGGTGTCCCCTCTGGAACATGCCAAATATATGGGGGCAACATATGTTTGGGGCTCCCGGCCGGGTGATAGAGCCATGGGCACACATTGTCCGGCCGGACGTTATATGCTGTTACTTATGTCCCTCGGTCGCATGTTATATGCTGGTACTTATATCCCTCAGCCCGTCGGGTATGGGTTATTAGTTGTAATGGGTAAATGTGTTACTAGAGAGAGCATATGATATGTGTTCCACCAATCTGACTCATATATGTATATTCTGAGCTATGGTATGACCAGCCGGATGGTAGACCTGGTGAGAAATAGCAATCGGCCGGATGGCATATCGGGAGTGTGTTAACGGGACAGGCTAACATATGGAAACCAGCATGGAATTAGAGCCATATACAGTACTAAAATAACCCTTACACATACACATATCACTCTGAGCTGTTCTTACGTCCATTGTCCAACGTATCCCATATCATCCTTGTTGAGTCGACCCTCGACAGGAGAAATGCATGGTACCCATCCCAGGATGGTGGTAAGTATGCTAGTGGGGTCCGCCTAAGACCGCAGAGGTTACCTTGTTGTTCCTCCAAAATCTCGACATTTCGAGCTAGCTGTGCTCACTCGTCTGACAGGTTCCGTGATGTGTCCGCCCCGACGGAACCTGTTGGAGATGTGTACAGATTCTCAGGGAGTTCTGGAGATGACATAGAGTCAATCTCCTGAAAATGAAGTCGTCGATAGGCGAGAGGATCTTGGGACATACCAGACCCTTCGGCCATGTGCACATCCTCTTTCTGAGTTGAATCGATGCCGGGCGGAGGAGAAGCTACCCGGAGCTGTTGAATGGAGGTTGTAGGGGTGTCTCTGGGGTTGCGAAGGTGGTAGGATGCCACCGCAGTGCGTTCCGAAATGTGGGAAGGGTCCCAAATGGGATCCAGAGAGATTGAAGTATCTCGCTGATCCACCCTCCATGTGTAACGATCAACCGGATGGATGGGCCGAGAAGACTCCGGGAGGTAGCGTTGTGTGTCTAGTAACCCCGGCGATGGCCCCGGCGGGGGCGGAGGGACGTACTGAACGTTCCGGATGGGCGGGTTCCGGATGGGAGAGTTCCGGATGGGAGAGTTCCGGATGGGCGGGTTCCGGATGGGGGAGTTCCGGATGCTGTCCCCATCATCGTCCGAGTAGTACGAAAAAAGAGTGAGGGGTTGGTGGATGTCTCGCGTTGGCGAAGGTGAAGACGAGTCTGAGTAGAATAAAACGGCCAGGTTGGAGGTAGTGGGAATGGGCGAGTCTCGACAAAGGGACTCCATGGGCAGAAGGGTGTCAGAGACCTGTGGGGGTGTGTCTGGTGAGTCTGCGACATACAAGGCCATCGGTCCAAACTCCCGGGATGAAGGATGAGTGGTGTCAATGTCAGAGCCCTGTGGGGGTGTGTCCGGGGAGTCTGCAACGTACAATTCCATCGATCCCGACTCTTGGAAGGGTGGATTCGGCGGGTCAGAGTCGGAGTCATATGTGAAGATTCCGGCTGCCGGAATGGCGGCCGGAGCTATAGGGACCTCATCGGAGGCAGGCGGGACGATGACAGTGGTTTCCTGCAGTGGTTCCGGATGGTCATCCTGGGCGGGCGGATCGGGAGACTCAGAGCCGTAACTGAACAGTTGGGGGGTGGGAACCCTGTCCGGAGTAGATGGCTCCTCTTCGGAGATGTCTGGGGCAAGGATGGCAATCTGCTGCATCGATTTCGGATGGTAGAGATGCCGTACCGGGGCCGTTTCGAGCAAAGGGGTGGGGGCAGCGGCATGATCTGTGTCGGGGCTCCCAGCTCCCCGGGATGAACCCACGGAATGCTCGGGCTCTGTGTCCCTGTACAAAAGCAATATTGAATGTTATCATCTTATCGATGGCCCCAACCAGTATACGCCGCGGAGTTGCTCACCGTTATGAATGCTCCGGCGATGATCCCGGATTTTCAAGTAATAGAGCTTCCTGGACACGGCTAGGTGTCGGAAGCTGGATTCGGACATGTTTGACAGCCCGGGGGGGTTCTGATGCTGTTGCTGAAGGTTAATAGGGAATTACAGTAGAGAAAGGTATGCTTACATTGTGACTCAGCGCGTGCTCGTTTTTTGTCAGCCATGGCAGGAAATCTGTGTATATATGAGGGGGAATACACTATTCAGACCCGGACCGTTAACCCAACATGGCCCGCAGGGCTTACATGGGTTGGTGTTGCATAGACAAGGCCCATCGCGCTGTCGAACTACGGGAGAAGCATCTTCAACGCCAGGCGGCTAACTCCGGCTGGGCGCCTCAAAATTTTCCTCCATCCGATAAGGGATCTGCAGCCGATGCGCCACGGGTGCAATTCACTTTCAAACCCGAACCACTACGCGTAAACCACCGCTATGTCTAGCCACAAATCAACCGCCGAGCAACAGCAGAAGATGAAGAGGCCTCCTCCTACGCAGGAGCAGGTAGAAGAAGCCGCGATGTTCGCGACGGAGCTCCACTACGTATGGATGCACAAACCCGGCAAGGACTTGCCAAAGCGAGCGGGCTGGGACAGTCGGTTCCGACAGACGACGATGGACTTAATCAAGGTTCTTCCCGGACAAGGTTCCAGAAGCTGCCCCCTCTTGCGATGGGGGCAATTTGGGCGCACAATGTGGCAATTCTGTCCACACCAGAGCATGAACAACCGGTAGGAGAAGTCTGCGAGCTACTGGACGACAATAGCTGATCTACCATCTTGCAGCGCCCATTCGACACTGATACCGTCATGCCAGTTCAAGAAGGACACATGGCCCTCAACCCGCCAAAGCAATTCAAGAAGGGCACACTGCACATGTCTCCGGATCCTCAGGGCCTGCTTCCGCTCGACTGGATCCAAGCGCATTGGTGGGAGCAGTACATGGATAGTGCGTTCGTATTTCTTTAATGTACCGCACCCATACTAATCAACTGTTCTCTTAATCCTTCATGCGACTCCATAGGGACGGAGGTTGAAGATCCCAGGTGCCAACCCCCAGTTACACGTTCCGAGGACAGTCGGGACAGATCGGAAAGAACGAGGAGGCCTTCCGTACGCACATCCGATGAAGGTAAGCTGGTTTAAATTACTCGACAGCCGCATACTCACAAATGTATCTGCAGAAGACGACCAGGAAGCCCAGGGACCGTCCGCCCAGCCACGGGGCCATCCTCGGGAATCCGGAGCCCGTCGTCAGGGTGCGCGTCCAGGTAGGCTGCTTGTGATTAACTTCCCCAGCTGTGTACTAACTGACACACCCGTGGAACAAGCCCAGAAAAGCCGGATGCAGTCCGCACCTCGACGAGGCCGTTCTGCGGATTCCGGCAAGCGTCGTGAGGCTCCGGCCCATATACCGGAGGCGATTGATGTCGACATGGAGCCGGAAGAAGTGCCTCGAGGAAGGGCCAACGACAAGGGCAAGGGCCGCGCAGCTCCGGAGGTCACAGACGTCGACGAGGACATGGAGGAGGAAGAGATGGAACCTCCCGCTGCAACACCATCGACCCAACACAGCCAGCGCGAGAAGAAGGCCTCATCATGGGTGAAGATGGCCACAACGCAAGGTACGAGTGCCTCTGGAGGTGTGAAGACCACGGCAAGAAAGTCGAAGCGCAAAGGAGCTCCCGAAGGATCGGAGATCAACGACGAGCACGAGACCAAGAGGCTCCGTTTGGATTACAACTTGCCGGAGGAGACCGTGCCCTTTACCTGGGCACCGCATGTACACATCGACTGCATTCCCTCCTATGCATCAATTTCTAACTTGTCCTCGTTATAGCCGCGCCCGTACCATGCCTGTGTGGATGCCAAGGCACAGTGTCTGTTCTGTGGCTTGGTCAATTCCTCATGCTTGCGTTGCTCGCAGAAGAAGGTGAAGTGTACGCTCACGGTTGTTGGTGCTCCAGTCAGCGCTGCCTACCTGGGCTACGTCTACTTCCACCGAAGCCATTTGCTGGGCTGTTGGAATAACAATGTGCTGCCTCAGAGGGCTCTGAAGCTGTATGAACCCCCTAAGTGGTTCGTCGATCAGTACAGCGCCATCTCAAAGGCTGATCATCACAAGGGCCCTCTGAACGTCGATCAACATGCTCCGGCGCCATGGTATCCCTCTAACCATGGCAGGCCTCCAATCCCGCTTCTCCCGGAGCTTATTCCGCCACGAACCTGGCCCATGGAGAGGCCGCTAGGCACACGCAACAATCCCCTGCCATCCCAGGTCACTCCGAAGGCCCATACAGTGCCGAAGACTCCGACCGGCAGTTCCAGGAGACCTCGAATGTGGTCGCTATCCCGAGCGCACTTGACATCTGCCTCCCCAGCTCCCTCCTTGTTCTGGACATCCCCACAACCCACATCCCCTTCTGCATCGACACCGGGAGGTTCATCGAACATTCTGGATGACCCCGATGCAGAGGCGGAATCGGAGCTCGAGTACGCAGACCTGGTTCTCCCTCCGGCTCCGGATCAGCCCCCGAAGTATGCATGCAGCCACCTTCGAGGTCCTGCTCATCCTCCGGGCCTCGGTCCAGAGGATGAAGATGACCCCGACTATAACTCGGTCCCATGCAGGCTTCCGGATGGCTCGACGACTATCCCGGTTCCCCAATTCTCGCACACCGATGACTACGAGCAGTATTATCTTGCCCCTGCTGAGCATGAAAACCGGTCCGTGCCAAAACGCCGGGATACACGGGTACCAAGGACGATGACGACTACTCCGAAAACCCCGTGGGGTGACTTACGCTATTGTGCCACCGAACTCTCGGAGCATGAGTTCATGGCGTATTCGGAGCATGCACGGGGCAGCACCTCTCGTGCCATTGAGGCTGACCCGGTTGATTCCACCGGCCACCTTATCCCGCCGTCTCTGAAAGGTAATGTCCCATGTTATGGTACTGCGCACATTTGCTTATGTCTGGATTATTTATTTCAGTCAATTGGTCAACATTGCCATGGATAACTTCGCAGGCCGATGATCAAGCCCCCGGGCCGTATCTTGACCACCCCATGGAGACCTTGGCGGACGTGCTCGAGCTCCGCGGCATCCCCCTCAACCCCCCAACGGGCCTCTCGGCCGACCCCTCGAGCCCGACGGCCGCCGCCCCTCACAATCCGGGTACACCGCGGACCTTTACCCTTGGCCCAAACACCCATCGTCTTGTCGACGAGGCCCGAGAGCGGAACGTCAACCTGGAACCAATTGTCGTTACGGCTGCCACCCAGGCTTACGAGCTTGCCCGCATTGAAGAGCACATTCGCATTCGCAGGCACAATTCCATCCAAGGCTCACAGTCCATCGTCTCATTCCAAGACGCCATCCAGCGGTTGTACAACCAGGTCCAGGCCACCGACCTCGACCTCGCCGACGTCACTAGCATCATGATCGACGCACAGAACCATACCCGGACGTTGGCGGAGGCGTTCCGGAACGTACCCACTATCCCCGCGAGCTATTCCGCCCTCGTCGAGATGCTCGAAGTGTACAGCCGCCTCGAGGCCTTGTACCATGAGATGTGGGCTCGGTACGGAGCATTGCGCGAAGATGTCCGACCCCTTCGCCACGACATGGCCCGGTTTGAGAAGAGGGTGGAGCTTGTGGACCAACGGCTCGACGACGCGCCAACAGAGGCAGTTGAGCACATGCGCCCGGAGCTGGAGCTGTCAAAGAAGATCCTGGAGTGCGACCTTCTCCGTATCCACACCCAGCTCTCGTCGTTGGATCACACGTATAGGTCGACCATCACGGACATCTCCAAGGGTGTTCAAAGCTCCATCAAGCCCCTCCACGACACCAACATACAAATCTTGGATGACGTGAAAAGGGTCATGTCCCAGGTGGCCATCCTTTCTAAGGAACAGACACTGGCCTCTGAAGACACCGGAAAGGTTGCGCTCCAGGTCCACGTTCTTGCGCAGCGTGTCCAGGCAGTGGAGGACCAGATGGGGGTCGTCTACGCACAGCCCGGTGGGCCTCCGGGAGGGTGGCTAGGGCAGCTGGCAGAGGAAGTAGCTTCACCCCATTTGGGCGATCCTGACAATCCGGAGCCCGCCCTTCCCACCATTGTTCCTATTCCACCCTCTGACGATCCTCCGGTCTCTCCCATGCAACCGCCTCCGGCTCCATCTCCACCTCCACCTTCGCGCCAACCGGCTGTCGTCGACGTTGTCCCCGGGCGAGCGATGTCAGAGCCCACCGATAGCACCCGGTTCGTCACTGGGCTCACCCCGCCTCACCCATTCCCACTGGGCATGTCTCTGCTGTTCCAATTTGCCCAAGTTGGTCCGTGTGTGTCTCTAGTGCCGGCCAGCCGGAGCCCATTCAATTGGAGCCCCATACCCCCACTGGAGGACGTCAAAACGCTCTCTGAGCGATTGGACGTCCTGGAGACGACATTCGAGGCCCGGGTCGAGGAGGCGGTGGCGGCACGGGTTCCGAAGGCCATCGAGGACTACTTCGGTATGTTTGGGCTTAAGCCGGACGACCTCCGGGACTTTGCCGCCAACCTTGCCCGCACCTGCACACAATGTCCGGAGCCAGAAGACCAGGAGATGGGTGAGCCGTCACAATGATATCTTGGACATTTGTCTGTACAATATTGCATGTATTACGTAGCCGAACAATGTGTACTTCTCTTGCATAGCAGAAAATATGAGAACGATTGCTATTGTCACATGTATGATACAAAAACATTTCCACAGGCTAACACGTGCCTACCGACCCTTCTTGCTCTTCCGAGTGCGGCTCCCGGATGCCTGCGAACGAGTAGCAGGGGCGGCCTGGGTGTCGCGCTCCATCAGAGCTCGCTGCCGGCGTGTCTTGATCGTCAGGTCATCGCTGGCCTGGTTCCCGCCACTCCGGGCACGCTTCCGGGTGGCAGTCTGCTCAGCGCGAGCCCCTGCAGCCGCAGATGTACTGCCCTGCCCAGATGTCGCCATGCCTGTGTCCGGAACGGCTGGTGCGGATGCGGCGCCCCTTGACCGGGTCGTCCGAGGCTGAATGGACGGTTCCGGCATGTCCGGCTGCTCATCTGCATCTTCGTCCTCGTTAGCGTCCACTTGGGTAGCATCGTGGGAGGGGCGGGCATGTGAGACGTTCCGCCCGGGGCGGGTAGTTCTTGCAGTGGGTTCCGTCGCCGGGGGCATCGCTGGAGCACTAGCGTGCTCGTCCGGAGGGGTAGCGAAGCCATGGCCAACGTCCGGCTGGGTGGCCTTCCCTGCCGGGCGGGGTCGGTGGACCGCGTTCGCCTTGCAGAACTCCTCGAGCTCGGGAATCTTGTCAAAGGTCAGCAGGGTTATCGGAAGGTGGAAGGGGAGGTCCGGAACGTCTTCGTCATCGTTTAGGAACTGGGAGACGTGCATGTCGCGAAGTGTGAGCCCCATGGCCAGGGCGTACATCTGGACTTCTCCCACTGTGGCGGAGGGCATCAGACCCTTCCGGAACCAGTCGAACAGACGCTCGACATCCCGACAGTTGCCATGGAAGTCGTCCGGTAGGTAGCACGACCTATAGGCCCATGACAGCCATGCGAAGCCCTGTGGTGCATCCACCGGGACGGTCTTTTCAAGCTGCTCATACATAGTTAGATTCGTCGTAATAGTGAGCGATACATAGATCATACCTTAGAGCGGTGACGATTGAGCATGGCCTGGTATTCGGCGTCCGAGCAAAGGCCCCGAAGATACTCGAAGCGAGCGGGCCCACTGGCTCTGACGCTGCACGGAGGAAGTGGGCCGTTAGGGCTAGTCGCCCCGGAAATGGGGCTCTGTAGCTCATCGACTGCTGTTCGCGCCCTTTACCCTTCCCAGGACCTCCGGCAACCCTCCGCGACCCTCGGACGCCAGTGGCTAGAGGCCGGTCGCTATCATCCTCCTCGTCCGGGAGATCGGCGGTATCCCCCTCGTCGTCGGACAAGTGTCGGTCACGGAGCTCGTAGTCACTGATCTCGGAGTGCCCGTCATCGTCATCCATCTCTTCGTCCACTTCCCATTCTTCCGCATCGATGGTCTTCTTTTTT
Source organism: Ganoderma lingzhi (assembly GCA_026283605.1). Classification (NCBI taxonomy): domain Eukaryota; kingdom Fungi; phylum Basidiomycota; class Agaricomycetes; order Polyporales; family Polyporaceae; genus Ganoderma; species Ganoderma lingzhi. The sequence goes on from JAPJYM010000011.1 coordinate 1,486,585, forward strand.
CTAGCACCGCCAGCCTTTATCTGTTTCTTGTTCGTGCTTGCATTGCGTCTTGCAGTGGTGCGGGCAGCGATGTTGAGTTCCCTCACCCGCTTCCGGGTTGGCTGGAACATTGTCCGACAGGTCTTGGAAGGTGGCGACACGCTTCGGGCCGGTTGCGCAGGAGTCCCGGACGCGATGTGATCGTCATCCGGAGACGTGACAAAGGTGGGGGGGCGAACAGTCTTCTTAGTGCGACGGGCTGGCCTATTTGGTGCGATCGCCTCTGGATAGATTGCGGGGAGATACTGAGGGACACCGTCAACGATCGTCTGATAGTGACTGAACCGGAAGCGACGTGGCTCGCCCTCGGGAGCCTGATTGTCCGGGTTCTCCATAGCGATGATATGGTCGAAGAACTCAGCCACATGCCGGTCGACGATTTTGCTGGGGTCGCTCCATTGGAATGCATCCGGAAGCATGCCTGGGGCGAAGAAGCTGTTGGGGCTCTTTGCTATAGCGGTAAATGGGGCATGTGGCTTCTTCTGTCCGCAAGCAAACTCTGTTTGCATGGTGAGCAAGACTATGGGGGAAACACACTACGGGTGAACGTACGGTAATGGATGCGGAGGTACTGTCGAAAGACCTGCTGCTTCCGTGACGTTTGCATCTTGTCGCCGTTCTCTTGATCGACGAGTATGGGTGTACCATCATCGTAGGTGTCGAATTCGAACGGGACGACACCGGCCGACTGCGTAGCACGAACATCGTCCCGTAGGTCCTCATCTGCATCTTCCGGCTTGAGAATGGCGGACCAGAAGTTCCAGAACTTCTTCCGGACGTTCACATCCCACTGTTTCATTGCCCGGAACTGCGGGTACGACTTGTCCTCGTCGACGAACAGCTCGGAGGTGTCGTAGCTACCACAACACTCAGCCGATGCGCTGTGCATATTATGTTACTGAAGCGTACCTGCACGCATTGAGCTCTTTTTCTTCGTCTTGAAACACGCCGTATATAAATAGCGGCATGCCGAATTGCTTCCAAAAGGTTCGGGACACCCCTTTCATCCAGCGGAGAGCCTGTTTCCGTGCAAGCCTGCTTTATGTCAGTTATAGTGACTGCCAGATAGTGGGCTCTATGCACTCGGGCTTCACATCGTCGTCCGGGCCCTCCTCATTCCACTTCAGAGCCATCTCGTTCTAGGGATCCTGCTCGTCCTCCTCCAACGCCTTCCATTGTGCCTTCCGAGTGCTGTTCCATTGAGCGACATACCCTTGCGACTTCGGATCGATGTCCGGAAGGGCATCCTTGATCGTTGAACGGTTCTTCAGGCCCCAGCAACGCTCTCCGGTAAAGGCGCGACCAATCTTGAACCCCTGCTCCTCCTTGTTCTTCTTCGGTCCGTGGTTGCTAAACCAGGTATAGATTTTCTACCAACAATGCAGTAAGTATTCTATCTAACGCGCAAGGAATGCGACATACCTGAGAGAAGAAGTCGATGAGGAGGTCGGTGGCCTCAACCTCGCGCTTGACCAAGAAGTGCTTGGCAAGGGCCTCACGAAAGGCGGCCTTATCTGCGGCAGCCTTGTTCCGGTACTCGCCCTGTTTTTTCTTGAGCAGGTCTTCCTCGTAGGACGTTAGGTCGCTGCGGTGGGGGGCCATGGTGGGTAGTAGTAATGCTCAATGATAGAGGTTGACGCAGGGAGGATAATCGGTTCAGAGCGGACGGAGAGATAAAAATTATGGGCGGAAGGATGAGGTCTCACTCTAGAATGACCGTGAAGTGTGGATGCCTGGCCAGCGCCCGCACCGGCCGGACAGCACATGTAACCACCAAATCCCTGGCCTGTCCTTGCCGGCTAAGCGAAGGGCAGTGCATCACATCAAGTCAATTGCCACACGGTCATAATTGGCCAATGACCACTTTTTGGTTCTTGTTCTCCTCCATCCACACACCCCATTGTCCTTGACTGTATAACATATTGCTGAGCCTATGTCACCCGAGACCAGTGCAGGTCAAGTTGACCCGTTGTCCAAAATCGAGGACCGGGGGCGCACTGCGGCTTACATTGTAGCGCTGTATCATTTTCATCGATTGTGGTCACTTCCCGATTTGGATGAAGGACAAGCACCATTGTTGCATCCCACCCCTCCTCCGATTTCATTCCAGCTGATGAAGGATTGCAACTCCATTGTCTGAATGCTGGCACATGCAAGCCAAAACCAATGTAAATAAAATTTTTGGACCCTAACACAAGGTTCTGATGTGTCGCAGTGTCGGTCACCTGGAATGCAAGCGAGTATGCGAACATGCTGCCAAAGATAACTACTCTCAAGAAGGAAGTCAAAGATCGCCTTCTTTGAGAGTTCCCGCCCATCACCTCTGCGGAAGAGGTCATCAGTCGGACAGGCCCACTCTGCATTGTACGGCACCCCACGGTGTTCCTGGACAGAGACAGAAATATTTTGGTTTGGTCCCTTCCCGGAATTCTGCCTCCGGCACGCCAGGTAAGCACACCAATCATAAACATTCATCAATTTGCAATGAGGCCCTGGACGTCATAGGAAATCCTCCTCAAGGCATCTGAGGCACTCAAAGGCCGTGCAAAGCTCAAATTGACGCCTCCGGAAAAGCCTGAAGGGAACTGGCGGACTTCCGCTTTATACTTTAACCTGAGTCCGATGTGGGGTGCTGGAGTAGTCACACTCTATCTGGCAGGCTTCCAGCTGGGGCACACAGTATGTCTATAATTGTGATTGAAGCACTTCTATATAGTACTAAACACATTCAAGGGACCAAATTACAAGCCCCTCCCGAGTAAGGAGTCGACGAGTGCAGAAGCATACCAGTGGATGGCAGAGATGGAGGAGACGGGCGGCCTCCTCGACGGAATTCTAGCGGTAACTCACCCGGAACTCTACAGGGTCTCCCAGGAGTTGATCCGGAACATACTCGCGGAGGGGACCAGAGCGAGTGAGGTCATGCGACTTTGGCCCACAAGTTTCAACTCCGTTCAATTTATTATCAATCGATTGTCACTGCTCCATCGGGACAAAAACACCCGTGCGGGATGGGTCGATCTCCTACTTACCTTGGGCACCTACGGACAAAAGGCGCTTCTCGAGCTCCACAACCTCGGTGTCTCCGTGCCGTACGATAGCGGAACGATTGCCGTGCTATGTTCACAAGTCATCCGGCACGGTGTCGCGAGGGTGGAGGGCGATCGACTTTGCTACGCGTTGTACATGGTTGAAAATGTCCATACTCACTTTGGCATGTCGGTCCCAGGCTTTGCTCACATTAACGAAGTCTGCGCCTTGTAGAATGTACATAGAATGTTCCTTACAAACCATTTCCACCTTGACACCCTTGCGAGTTCCTGCTGTCTCCAACAATGTCGCGCCGCCGCCGCTTCGAGAAGGTGGAGCCATTCAAAGAGTATACTTTGAAGACCCGGAAGACTGGGCACGGTCTGGAGACGATGACGAAGAAAGTTCGTCTGGATTTGCCAAACGTAGGGAGTCTTCCGCCCTCTTCCGCCGAGCCATCACCAGCAGCGAGTGCCCGAACTACACCGGGTCCGGGTCACATCAACCTGCTGGGCATAGACCAGGGAGCACCTCTTGGCTTCGAGTTCACATTTGATGATGTGCCGCGTACCGGAAAGGCAAGTCATAAATGTGTATACAATGCCTCCGTACTGACGGAACAATGGGAATACATATTCAGTCTCAGAACGACTTCCAGAGAGATTTTCTAGAGGTTCGGGAGGAGTATTTCCACCGTGGACTTGCCAGGGAGGGACTTCCGGATGATGGCCTAGGGGAGTGCAGACACCCGGCTACATGGCGGTGCTTGACCTGTCATGGGATCCCCTCGCTCTGCGCTGCATGCTGCCGGGCCCGCCACATATCTCATCCGCTGCACCACATTGAGTTCTGGACGGGTGAGTACTACCATCCGGGGTGGCTCCGGGACCTCAGGGTCCAGATTCATGCCGGACACCGTGGCCAGCCGTGTCCCAGTCTCGGAACGTATCCCGTGGGGTCCATGCCACAGCTGGAGTATGCAGCTCCACCTCCGGATGACTCGGAGACTGAGCCCCCATATATGGCTGGAGAGGAGGGCCCCGACATTGACGATGAAGATGCCGAAATGGACTTCCGACCCGACGACGAGACGCTCGTCACTTCGGTCGCCGAGCTGCCACACTTTGGAGACCCTATATACACTGCTATGCCTTTGGCTGACTATTGCATGGTCCAGGGTGATCGGATGATGGTGGTAGTGGATTTGGACGGCGTGCACGAAATGTCTGTGACGTTCTGCTGTTGTCCGGATGCCCCCCGGGATGATCTGCAGCTCATCGACCTAGGATACTATCCGGCATCCATACACCGTCCCCGGACAATCTTTACTGAACGGGTGCTGGACGACTTTCTTCTCGCAAACAAGGAATGTAAGACCGCCGCTCGGAACTACTACAACAAGCTGCGTCGGACAACCAATGATGCATTCCCGCATATGGTTCCGGTAGGGTAATATGCCTCCAGAATTGAAACATCACTAAGTTGGTCGACAGGATCGGTACAAAGAGCTTCTTCGGGCATCACGACAATGGCGCAATATACGCCTCCGATGGTCATCCAGTTTTAGACACTGAACAGATACTATCGCTCCCGGAGCCATGGCTATCCGCTGTCCGGCATGTCCGCAGCCTGGTGAAAACCTTCCGGAGGGATGGGAAAACAACCCGGAGCAGTACGCCCTCTTCCTTCACCTGTTAGACATTTCTAAGCGGCTTGTAAGATGGAAATACATGCGCTCCGTTGTACTCGACGGAAACTTCTCCGCCCAGCATCGCCACATGAGAAACCCCGAGGATGATGTTCCGCTCGCCGATGGGCACGCATTTATGGTAACGGACGAGCCGTACAAGCGCCACCTGGGGACTGCGAAGGAGTTTAAAGAGGTCCGTGGCTATATTATTGACGTCCGGAGCCATGGAAATTAACATTCTACGCAGACCATCACCTGTAATGATCACCGGGCAGTGCTTAACTCTTCCGTCAGCAAGGGAAAGCTAGAGGCAACAGGCATCGGAGCTGCAGCATGCTCCCGCCACGGATTCTTTGCCCCTCATACGTGTGTAGACTTTCAAGGAGGCGAACGGTGTGTCCATCCAAGCGTGGGGGTCTCGTTTCACGGGGACTAACGGCTGCCAGGCAACGGAATATGGACTACGTGCTCCACTGGATCTTGGCGTATCTGAACGGACTCACTTGCATTCTGGTTATGTACGACGTTATGTGCCAGTACTTCACCAACCTCTACCGCTGCTTCCGAGATAGCCCTTCGCTCACAATGCCGGACGGGCTGACGTTCATGCGCGGGATCGGCCAATTCCATGTTCATGGGCACATTCCCCCTTGCTTTCCCCGATTCTCATCCAACTTTATCCGGGGAGCTGGAATGCAGGATGGCGAAATTATCGAGACATTGTGGAACAAGACGAACGCGATTTCAGAGTCCACACGGGGCATGTCATCCGCTCACCGACGCGAGGTGATCGACGATACAATGAACGATTCAAATTGGATGAAGCTGACTCGCATCAGTACGTCCTTTCCGACGCCTGTGAAACTACAACCTGACAGTACAAACAGCTTCAATACTCAACCGGAAGTGGCGACAGGTGTGCAACGAATGGCAACCGGCTCTGGAGGCGTTCAATAGCCTTGCCGAGGCCTCCGGAGAGCGGCAATGCCAGGAATGGTTGGCGGACGCACTCACAGCAGATGAAGATCGTATCGATAACGTGACGGCAATGGATATCTATGACGTGAATAGACAGCCGTGTACGTGCCTCACTGTATTCAAAGTGTACATGGCTGACTGTATGCAACGCAGTACCTACTCGGAAGGAAAAGGAGCTGGCGTTGACCCAGGAGGAAGGCGGGGCAAGCGAAGCAATGAAAGGCGCCGCAAGCTGGATCTCAAACGGTCTACGATTGGAGGAACAAAAGTGCGTAGTACCAATGCCCAGAAGGCATGTACTAATGCTACTTAGACTTTCAATCGCTTATACGGCACGCTCGCTGAAGGACTCTGCAACCAGCAACGAGCGACTGGCACTAGCGCAACGCCGTCAACGGCTGGCCACCACCATGAAGGTGTTCCACAAAGCGGCAGACAGACACCTCCGGACATCTATAAGCACAACTGGAGTACCTGTGGATGCTGATCCGACAGACTTCGGATGAGTATGGGACGAGGTCCAGGGGCTCGGAGGAAGTTGGGGCAGTAGCGCAGGGGTGCCAGGCCCCGGACTCCCTCCGGAACCGGAAGAGCAGCCACTTGCCCTTCCGTCCACGCTCGGGTATGCGTACCTTGCTCGGCACAATCTTACAGACCTTGCGGTAAAAGAACAGCAGCTCCGGGAAGGTCAGATGAATGACTGTCTGCAGGGGGTCCGGACGGCCATCGCGTACAAGTCACTCCTCTACCGGACACGAGTGCGTACGGCCGAATCGTACCGGAAGAAGCTTCGAAGCTTCGATGAGGTGCGCGTAACTGACGACGGCCTGATGAAACACGTCCGGGCATATGAACAGGCTCGCCGGGCTATAGAACACCTTTTCAATGATGACCCAACCGACACCGAGAGCATGGCACGCCGCGAGGACCTTCTCACCCGATACAAGGAAATACGAAGGGAGGACCTCGGAGTCACTACGGCGGTACTTGAACACTTTACACACGGCCTCCGGAACATCCATACATCGTGGATATGGCATGTTGAAGATGCGGAGAATGCGCAGCGGACCACATGGCTTCAGGAATGTGAGTATACTTCATGCTTTCCGGGAGACGTACTCATAACTCGGATCACCAGTCAGTCGGATGCTTTGGCTTCGGGCGTATGCCCGGAAGTGTTGATGGGAGGAGGAAAGCATCCTGGTGCCCTTAGAAATGGACTGTACGATCCGGTTCTTCGTCACACAGTCAGAGAGATGGAGGATGTGGTCCGAGAGTGGACAAACACCAGGGCATATAGCATTCACATTACGCCAAGCCACCATGTGGACTAACCTTGGTAACCACGCATCCCAGGCTTTTCTGAAAGCATGCACAGACTTTGTCTTGTAGCACGCATGTGAAACGGTTACAGACTCTATAATGCACTTTTCGTCATTCAAACAATGCACAGATACAGACTACGTCCGAGCTGATACATGCGAGAACAAAACAAAAACATTGGTCCATGTTCTTATGCAGGACATTCCCAGCCTAACCCTTCTCATGCATACAAATGACGCATATGCAGACGTCTGACGGACATGATGCGCCATCATGCCCGGACGTCAGAGCCGGCTAATACCACCGCGGGGGCACCGGAGTAGGTGGATCCCAGTACACCCCGTACTGCTCAACGAAGGTATCTGGTAAAAATAGTGTCAGTTGAATAAGAAGGGATAAATATGAGATATAAATTTTACAGCTATTGTACGCAGTACTCAGGCCAGTCAAGGCAAAGCCCCGGTTGATCGTGATCCATGCATGGGACAGAAGGGAGCTCTCAATCTCCTCGCGGTTGGCTTCCGGATCCGGCCGCATGTCGTTGACCTCCCGGAGGAGATCAAGTCGTCGATGAGACGTTTCGTGGAGTTGACGCCACGTCTGGGCTTCGGTGAGCCAGAATTGGACAGCGCGGGTGCGGGTGATGTGGGAATATTGCTGCGCGAAGTTGCGGAAGATTGTGAGCCGAGGGCGCTGACCAGGCGGTTTGTCCGCAAGGTAGAAGTAAACACGCACAAAATACCCATCCACCTCATCGAAGGAAATAGAAGGGGGAAGGCGCGCCACCATGCCTAGAAATTGGTCGATAATGTCTCGGACGTGCCACACACTGTAGGGGTAATAAAGGGAGTTTATATCTGCCAGAAAGGCATGAATTGCCAAGGTGATGTCGCTGGTTGGGACGTCGAAATATGGTTGGTAGTGATCCATCTATCTGGAATATGTCATTAGTTCTGTTTGCTATAGTGAATAAAGACTTACAGACTGGGGTCGCGAGATGTGATGGTGGTAGAGAGCTGGCAAGGCTGAGGGACAAGACTTTGTAATGTCTTATGTGGCGATGGAGGACAGTGCCGCAGCACACCGGCTGCTTCCGAGGGATTCGATATTAAGTCTTTGTGCCTGTGATGATAGGGCTGACAGCATCGAACCTATCCAAGTCACGTAGATCCTCGGCGATAATTTGCTTCTTTTAGGCGCCCTTGTACTGATTGAGGACAGGATGGTAGATAACACTGCTACACATCATCCCAAGCATCCGGCACTTTCGGAACACAACACACAACTCTGAAGACGTTGTCCGCAATGTCTTCAATGTCGTCCGAAGGAGGCACATCGCCACAGCCATTGTTTGCTGCATCCGCACTTTGGGCTGCCAGGGCTGAAGTCATTTTGGTCATGGCTCGCATCGGGCGGGCACTGTCTGTACTTCCAGCACATCCGGACATTCTGACAACCCGCCGCTGGAACTATGGCCTAGCCAGAGAAACGGTATGCAGAGTGTCTGTGACAGTTTTCTAGGAGCTGTAGCTCACAACATTATAGTGGGTGGCTATACACGCCCTAGGACTTTCCGGAGCAATCGCTCTCCAGTCCTCCAACCCCGGGACACAGTGGATCAAACGGAAGTATACCCCGCACTATCCGTCTTGCTCTCAGCTATAGAATGGAGCGGCCGAAACCTTGTGTTCAGGCTGGACAAGCTCGACTCTGTTGCATTCCACACTGCAACCAGCCATATCACGAATGGAGTGCTGAGCAACCCACACCTGTGGGGCTTTGCTGAGTGGTGGGAGTGGACGTCCCAGGGACCTATTGGAGAACAGTGTCCGAGATGGTGGAAAGATCCTCCGCCATCTGTTGTAAGTGTCCGTACATTATGCGTAGCAGTATCTAATTACCTTTCACAGGCTCCGCCCATGCCGTTGTTTCAGGAAGACTTAGAGGAATGGAACCGGAGAGTCGACCGCAGCGCATACACCAACATGCAGCATTTGGAAGAGAAGGAGGTGAAGCTCCGGGCCGTCACCGGACGAATGGGCAACACAGAGCCCATTGAATAGACGACAGTGCCTCATGCATTTGACTGTAGTACACGTAAAATGATGTTTTCCATGTAACACGATACACGTTCGCGTCCCATACAGCTGTTATACCGTCATACCTTGACAATAGAGCACTGTGCCCTCCTGATAAATACTGATCAACTATGTAAAATACAACTTCCGAGTGCACGCCGGCCGGGCAGTACTATCTGAGATGGTGTTGGCCGGCCGGGCGACACATCCCTACTGGATGTGCTGCCCGGCCGGTCTGCGACCCTCTTATTTTCATTGCTCTGCCACTCATCCCGAGTATTGTGAGCTGATCTGGAAGAGACATTCTGTACGTACGAGAGATCCGGAAACTGTCCGGATGTCTCATGGGTGCGATGCCTTCCATATGCCAAGGCAGAACCGGCCGGGCAGTACTATCTGAGATGGTGTTGGCCGGCCGGGCGACACATCCCTACTGGATGTGCTGCCCGGCCGGCCACTATGCGACCCAACTCCTATCAACTTATTTCAAAGATGTGCTTCGAAATGGCTGTGCACGACATGAAGGAGGGAGTCTTGCTGTTATGTAAGTGCCTCACCTAGAAGGGCTTGGTATATTCTTCAAGTTCACCACTGGCATTGATCCATGTGGACTTTACGGACCATCCACTCGTTGAACTTTACAGACCACCCACTCCTTGTGACAATGGGACTGGTGTTGCTATTGTACCTGTCTATACATCAGAGAAGGGACAAACCATGACTGGATGACTGACCAGGCAGCTACCGGATCTGTGTACACAATGCTGCAGGACAAAAAGGCCTCAGAGCACCCACCGGCTCAACAGCACATACAGGTACAAGACTTGCCCGGCCGGAGGGTCTCAAATGCTTGCAGCCCACATATACCACCATAACTGTGCAGATTGTATCCGGAAGCCATGGTTTAGACTCGGAACATCCTTTCAGAGCCTGGCATAAATCCTCCAGAGTGGTACAGGCTCCTAAACAGCCCCAGTATTTGTGCCGAGGACCCGGCCGTACAGCACAACAGCCTACGGACGGTGGACCGGCCGGGCAGCTATACAGGAGATGACGACCTACCGGCCGGCCATTGAGTTGCCCAAAATGATTTGGTTGATATATCATTTACAAACTCTCAAAATGGATTTTAATATATGTACCAATAAGACCAGCACAAATGCACACTGCCTGAATCGCAAATAGACATAAAAAGTGATGGGTCCCGGCCGGACAGCTGTACTGTAGCATGGCTGGTGACCGGCCGACCATCAGATGAGGCTACATATGTGCACGGGCCGGACACTACATATGGTAATGTAGGTCAGCCCGGCCGCCTCCGGGTGAGCAGCACTTGTGTGGATTTACACACCCCGGGTGAGTAGCAGTTTCAAGAACTTTAATGGAATACACTCAAATGATCACAGATGAACGCTCGGGTAGCAAAGAGGCCACGATGGCTGACATGATCGTGTAACTCAACGAGGACTGATGGGCGACGGTCAGCGGAAAGCACCAGATGATGCATGCCGCCCGGGTTATGATGCCAGAGGATGCCCTTCGCATCCAGCATAAACCGCGTGGCGAACGTGTAGAATGTAACCCACTTACAGTCATCCAGACCGTCCGGTCACTTGGGGTTATCGAGGAAATTGTGGACGAGTTCTAATTGGGAGTCAGATCGACGAGCCGAGTCAGTTCGCAGGAAGTCAGCGTAAGGTGGAGGTTCGATGTTGGGAGGGTGCACTTGTGGCACAATGCCCTGCACAAAGATGTCAACAACATCGTGTCCAGTGGGGATAGACATGTCAGTGAGTCGTGGGGCGGGATTGATTGTATGAACGAAGCTGTATAGGTTTTCCATCCAATCCTCGAATTCATCGGAAGAAGGTTTGGGCTGGTCACCAGGCTGAGGCAGACGGCGCGAGAGCCCGTCTGGCGCGTGCTTCTTGCCCGGAACATGAACGAGTTCGAAATGGAAGGTAAGGATTCCCATAATCCACCGGTTGATCGCCACGGAAGGTTGCAGGTCGGGGTTTGTGAGCATACCACAAATATAACCAGTGTCAGTTTCCACAACCAGGTTGCGGATGCCCAGTAAATGCAGCTTCAGCGAAGACAATGCGCGGAACAGGCTGTATAACTCGAGCTTCAGTTGGGAGAAACGACGTTTGCAATTGTTCAACATGATGCTGCCAAACCGATTGTGGTAGCGAATCTTCGGATTGGCCTCGTCTTGTTGGCAAAGAAGGTAAGTTCTAGGGAAGGACATGGGTGAACCCATGGGTGCTGGTGGACTGACCTGTACCCATACCCATTGTATACCCATAACCACAACCCATGGGTGGGGTGTGGGTGTGGGTTGGCACGCCGGGTCACTCAGGTGCCTTGGGTATGGGTTGTCTCATGGGTACCCATGGGTTCCACAGTGAATACATGGCATATTTGCATAATATGGGTCATCAACACATTGTTTTACAGTAGACTCGGAACTATACTGTGTGCACTATTTTATGACTATCTGCTCGCTATAGGCTACCATACTCTTTAGAAGTTTGTGGTGCTCAGGACTCGGAAACAGTGCATGCATAGTGAATCATTCATTCTGAGAGTTGAGACATACTCAGGCTGCCGGGAAAGCATCCTGAAGTAGTATATTCAGAAACCAACTGAGGCTAAATTTGCTAGATGGGCTTACCGGGACTCTTGTACGTGCCCATTTAATGAGGACAGCAAGCAATGACTTCCCTTGGATGTGTGGGTACCGGAACTGAAGAAGTCCCACAGTGCGCAGCATGCAGGAAAACTCCTCCCAGCTCTCCATTGCACAGGTGCTCAGCATGGCATAGAACCGGAAGATATAGGCCATGCCTTGGAGACACTCACGTTGCTCAGGATTGAGCTCAGCATAGAGCACGCTATTGACAACATTGGCCCAGAACGTGTTCCATACCGCCGGCGAGCAGGCTTGAAGCACTGCCAAGGTAAGCGGGAAATCGATCTGTTGGAACGAAGGGGAAGTTCAGTGCCTGTGATGGTTAAGCCATTGATCATATACGCACCAGCCCCACAGTGGCCCCAGATGCACTATAGATGTGCATCACAAAACATTCCTCCACCTCGTCTTGCAGGCCGGGGTATAGCTCCTGGAAAGTGTAGTAGAAGCGAATGTGGACGAGGAAGCCGCTCCTAGGCAGCAGGGGTAATGGGTCATTGGGCGTGTATTGCACCAGCACCTTGAAGTATTCGTCTTCTGAGTTGGAGCGTTCTTCGAGAAAGCTGAAGAGGGGAGAAGACTCGCAGCCGGACTCTCAATCGGCAGATGGGAAGGACTCGACAGTTGCGAGGGAGGGCAGAGACGATGTGGAGACCGTAGAGTCACACTTAGTTTGCGTAGATGCCACAGTGGTCGAAGGGGAGGGAGGAGAGTGCACAGAGGTTTGAGCCTTGCCTTTACCCTTGGCGGCGACACGCGTGTTGGCTGCGGCCATCGATGCTCCGTCCCTCGCATTTGTCTCCTTCACAATGTGCTGCGCATAGGATGCCTGGTACTCATCCTTTACGAGCTTCATTACGGTGCGCCACCATTCATCGCTCCACTTGAGCTTCTGGAAGTACTCCCCCTTGTAGCATGGATGGAGGACTGCATAAACAATGTCAGCAGTCATCATGGTCCGTGTGAGTCATGCATGTACTCATGGCGATACAATATGTCGCTGAGGCATCTGTGAGTGAATAGTACGTGTTGAGCGTTTTCTTGGCGAGGCCGCAGGCCACGCAAATGGCGTTGTCGTACCCATCGTCCTCGTTCAAGCTCGCTGTCGTGAGAACTTGGTCCAGATGATCCATGGCGGGGATTACAGTTGCGAGATTCAGAGTGCCGCGAGAGAAGAAGAGCATAGCATCCTGGAAGACCTGTAACAGAAGCAGGGAAGATTCATCGGGGGAGGTTCGAAGGCAGAACGGTGGTGGTGCAGTACGCCAAGCAAACATTGTGGGCATCGGTTTGGTTAGTGTTTGGTTACGCACTTAACACTTAACACGAACCTTGAGAACCTTGCAGAGCTGGCATGCTATCTCCCACTCGTCGTCCGACAGCTCATACACCCGGAGCCCATGATTCTTGTCACTTGTCATCTTGTCTACGACTGCCCGGCTCTTCAGTGCTCCCTCCAACATGTCAAAGGTTGAATTCCACCGCATACGAACATTGTGCAGCAGAAGCTTGATGGGTAACCCCTGCACAGCACACATCATGTTCCAAGCCGGGAGGAGTAGTGTGGTCAAATGGATAATCTTGAAGCTGATTTTACGGATCTGGAATGCAAAAAGGTGAGTGTTTCATCACGCGATGTTGAGCTCTGATTCTGACTCACCTTGGCTAAAACCAACTTGACAGGCCGTACCTCGCGCGCAAACTCTGCGCATTCTTCATCGGACATCTCCTTCATCACGTCAACCTCGTTGTCCTGGTCATCCGGGTCGTCATTGCTCTCAGCCCCCATATTCGCGATCGCTTCCTCCGTCCTGGTTGCACGTTCTTCATCCTCGAGGTCGCGCATGAGTTCGAGGAGCTTGCGCTTGTCAGCGCCCTCAGCTGCTTGCTCACGGTCGGCCTCAGCATCGAATTGATGAATCAGACTCTTGGCTACAAGGTTCAGGACATGTGCAAAGCATCACACATGGTTGATTTCGCTGGGGAAGTCGGGAAGGAGGTCGGCCATCTTCTTGATCATGGTGAGGTTGTTCGAGGTGTTGTCGCAGGTTACCATGAGGATCTGGAAGGCCAAAAGGTAAGCAAACACATTCCGTGTACAGCAGAATTACTAACCTTATCTGCGATGTCAAATTCCCTTAGGATCAGGGCAAACGCACCCGCAAGATTCAAGCCGCTATGCGAGCGGGGGACCTTAACGATGTTGAGCAGCAAGACCAGGGGTTTACCCTCCATCTCAAGATGAACTGTCACCGCCACGAAGGCACGGTGGTTCGGAGAACTCCAGGCATCGGTCGCAAAGTGAAGGTCGCCATCATAGTTCTGCCACGGAGTCAAATGTAAGCATGCATCGCAGACGTTCACGGCTGTTAGATTTGATGAATGGGTACTCACCTGCAGCATTCTAGCGATCCGCACACACATCCGGGCAAAGATCACCTTTGCATCGTGCAACACCATCTTCAGGGATGGGATGAAGTATCCCGGACGGCCAGTCTTCATCAAGCATTGAAATCCACAATCGTGGACAATGTTGAAAGGTCGCTGACTTTCGGCGACCCAGCGAACAATCTCGGTGCAGGTTTCAGCACACGTATGAGGACGATGACTGTACGTCACCTTTCCATCACCTTTCTTCCGCTCGAACACTGCGGTAATCGAACCATCACGCATCAGCGCCCCAACCACCTTCTCCCGCACCTCCATAATGCTCGCAGCCTGGCATGCAGTGTCAACGGCCTCCTCACCCCAGCAAGTACGAGCGTGGCAATGAAGGTTGCCTGTGGACGAGCAATCCTTGCTGTAGAGGAAGCGGCGGATACGAGTCTCGCACTTGTGTGCAGCACATTTGAAGACATGGGAGCGGCGATCCCCAACGTACTCGATCTCCAGTGTGGGTTCGAAGAAGGCGTAGATAGGTGAGTCCCACTTCGCTATCATCATCTCTGTAGACCCGTGGGTAATGAAGTTAGCAAGATTCTTCTTCGCACAGCTATACCAAGTGCTATGGACTCACTGAGCTCCTCCTGCTCATCCAAGATCTCGCCCACTTCTTCATCCTCGCTGCTTGGTGCATCCCCGGACTTCTCTGCGCTGCGGGTGTCCTCGTCTTCCGAGCCACTCTCAATCATGGTGATTCCCTGGCATGCGAAGGCGGCAAGTTCCTCCTCCTCGGTGTGAACGGTGGTACGGTGCCGGGTCGTGGTGGTACTGGAGGAGCTTTGGGTGGTGGAGGGGCCTGCTGATGCGGCAGCACAGTCTCCAGTGGGCTTCTTCGGTGCCGCGGTGCTATTGCCCTTCGACTTCTTGTTAGCTTTTCCACTGCTGTTTGTGCTTCAGGAGCACTTGCGTGTGGTTTTTGCCATGTCGAAGTGGGGAATTTTCTCAAGGACTGTGGATTGCATGTGGGTATGAGTTGGGATGTTGATCTTTAATGATAGCACCTGGGGTTATATATGTTGGGCACATGCAGGGTCTGGGAACCATATTTGGCAATTGTAGACTATAACTAGTGGCTCGGAGTTTACAATGTAGACTAAAACTGTACAGTATTACCCTAATATGGCATTTTTGATGGCTTTGGAGGTCTGCAAGCCCTCCAAGGGTGCTACTGCACACCCTTGGACGAGATATGGTGCAGGTGGCTATGCACCCGCGCCTCGGGTGGTGGGTTGTGTATGGGTTAGGCAAGTGGGGACCTGCACCCGCACCCATGGCCTAAACCCACAGACACCCATGTGGGTTTTTGCTACCCATGTCCCTCCCTAAAGGTAACCGACCGCGATGAAGGAAGTATTGACCCCGAGAATAATGGGTGCATCAGAATCATATCGCAAAGGCTGCAACACAGGACAATCGAGGAGGGCAGTCTTCAGGTCGTCAAATGCCGTAATCTGAGCAGGACCGAATTCGAAGGGGACGTCCTTGCGGGTGAGTTGGACTAAAGTGTTCGCGTGCTTGGCAAAGTTGTGAATGAAGATGCGCACAACACCAACCGTGCCAAGGAATGCACAGACCTCAGACAATGACTTGCAGGGCTGCCAGTTACGAATGGCATCCACGTATTCGTGTTCGGGAAGACGACCGATCGGGGTACAATGACTGCCAACTAAGACGCGCTCATCGATACACGGCCACGCTTTAGGTCTGGAGAAAGTGCCCCCTGCATGTGCAATGTGACGTATAATACAATTGGCAATGGATAGGTGTTCCCAAACGAAGCGGTGGATACCAGGGTTATCGGGAATGGTCTTGTACGAACTGTCGGGACGATGGTAGTCGGAGTTGGGGCCCTTAGCCATAACATCATTGACGTAGACTGCAGCCTTTTTGGGGATCTCATCGCGAAGGATGAACGTGACGTCATTGTGGAAGATTGGTACAGAGTTCATCCAACCCATGGAAAACGTGGTTAAATGATGTGCGCCAAAAGGCATTTGGAAGGTGGTGAGGTCTCGGGACGACTCGGCGATTTCACACTTGTCATAGCCGACGAATAGGTCAAACGACCCTACGCATGGGCGTGCCACAAATTGTTCGATGATGTATTCGGGGATAGGAGGAACACCGGAGTGCTGAATGGTGATGGTGTTAAGGGGTTCGAGACTATGAACAAGACGGACGTGACCGTCTTTCTTCACGACCGCAAACCAACGGGATCGGTAGCAGGAGTTGGAGGGTTCGTATACGCCGCTCGCGATCTTCTTACAAATTTGATCGCTTATCTTGTCATAGAGGCCCGGTGGGATAGGGATATTGCACAAGACCCAGGGCTTGTGGGGAACGGTGGAAATCTCGACCGGGGGAAAGAAGTCGCGATGAAAGGTGGCTCGCTCGGTGTCAGTCCATGCGAACCCGTTCTCCTGGTTCTTGATCATGTCGTCCATAAGGTCGAGTTCGGCAGGCCAAAGGAAGTGTTTGTGATGCGCACAGAGCTCTGTCCGACGCTCTGTGGTGTATCTCATACCAGGCTCGAACTCAGAAGGGGGATAAGGGTTCAACGGCGGCATATCTGCGAGTGGGTCGCCGATAATTTTACGCGTGATGCGGAACTTTTCCGGGAGATCGGCAAGGAGAGGTCACATCTTGAGCACGACCGGCTTGTACTTTTTCTTCGTCGCCAGGTACTGATCCATGAGCGAGGCATAAAGAGAAGAAATAAAACGGGACGGCGAGTCGGAGCCAGAAGTCATACGTCTGTTGGGTTTTGTCGTTTTATGGAAATTGGATGAAGCACGCGAGTCATTGGAAGGGATGGAATTGAGACCAGAAGTGAGGGTCGAAAGGAAAATGTCGGCAGAATTGGATTTTACTAGCTTTTCTTGGGTAGAAGAGTTGATTGCGAACCCGTTGCACAATTGGAGATAAGACTGAACCAGCGAGGAGCTATCCAAGTCGGGGAGTAGCGAGTATGCGACGACCTCGGCCGTGCTTGTCCGTGAATCGTATTCTATGATGAATGAAGTCACATCCCCATCGTCGAATAGGTCCTCTAGAGACGAAAACCCTTGATTTGCGACAGCATAGGAGGGTTGTGCTCGCCACGCGCGTACGTCGCAAGTCACACAGATACACCTGTGTTCGGACAGCGAACAGTGATGAACTGCATGACGGGCCCCAAGTTCTCCATTGTAGTCTTCATCAACACCTCGAACGGTCAGCCCAATAGCACATCGTAGGAAGCTTCCCGAATGACAAACATCTGAAGAAGGACCACTATGTACGGTGTAAGCTGGACGGGGATGTCGCACGCTAGGCCCATGATGCCATTGAGGGAGCCATTCGCGTTACAGATTTGTAGGGCGACCTCTAGGTTGGTATTGATCTTGAGTCAGGTGCAACACTGCTCGCTGATGCTTGCGATCTGTGAGCCGCCATCGAGGATACACTTCATGACCTGGTCATTAACAGCGCACCAAAGTGTTTGGACATGATGCTGGTCTTGACCCACAATAAGGGGCCCAACGCTGGTATTGCTGACAAAGAGAGGAGCATGCACGCCTTCACCATTAATCGCCGCCACGAAGCAGTCTATTGATTCCAACGAGGCCTCCGTTGCATCTTCAAGCTGGGCAGCTTCAATCGCAGCGATTGTATCACAATCGGCTTCTTCATCCCAGACCGTAGTGACGTACGCAGAATGAACCACGGGACTGTATTCGGCCTCGGAGGAGAGCTGAACGTTCAGGATGCCAGGGATCAAGCTCGGTCATTGCACGATGGGTTTATCAGCGAGGACAGGTGGCTGAACAATGACCGCATCGGCAGCAGATGCAGGCTTGTCGTTCATGACAACCTCCCACGGCATATTAGAGGGAGGAGGTATGGGTGTTGACAGAGCCTCAGGCTGAGGCTCGGCAGCGCACTGCTCTGGCGGTCGCACGATGCAATGTGCTCCAGAAGCCTCGTGGATTCGGCAGTGAATGCCCGGCACGACACTCAAGATATCGTCTAGGGAGAGGCACACACAAGGCAAAGCATGCATCGCTTGCTGAAAGACACAATCCTCGGCCGTCAGCTCAGTTGCTGGAATACGAATCGGACACGGTGGATCCTGTGCACGTGCCTCGACGCCGCAGTATGGCACAAAGGGATGGGTGGCGAGAGGCGTCGTAGCATTGACCAATTGAGCCACGGCATAAGGGTGGATTGGACCGCCCATCGCGCAAGGCATGACATTGGGAGCAGTCTTCTCGGAAACTTGAGGAGGGTTCGACACGACCGGTGGAGATACGGCTGAAGACAATGGGCTTGAGGGCTCAGGCTCCTTACGAATGGACTGCTGGGGCACGTGATTAGGTGCACCACGGGGCGGGCGCAACGTGATAACGACACTGTCGAACTTCTGGTTACAATTACGTGAACAAAGCTTGTTAATAGCATCCTGGTGGTACTGGAGGAGAGCCTCTACGTCCTCGTCGTTGGCCTCCGTGATGCCCGGAGCATTCAGCGTGATCTCCAGCATCATACGGTCAACAGGGGGTGGTGCGGTCACGCAATTACAATCACAGTAAGTGTTGACGGCCTCACACATGGTGTGATTATCAAATGGGATTTGAAGTTGGGTGCCGTCGAACATAATGTCGAAAGACGTGGGGCAGTGGCCTAGCGGGGACACGAACTCAGTCTGGTGCACGTAGATGCAACAGCTGTAATATATAAATACCTAGCGGGGACACGAACTAGAAATACATGTCAGTGCCAGCTAGTATAGAAAACTACGGATATTCTCACCTCAGTCTGGTGCACGTAGATGCAACAGCTGAGGAAACGCGATCAGGAAAATCGATGCAAGGAGGGACTCGGTGGTACAAACAAAGACAAACAGAGCCGGACCAGCGCCTACTACCTAGTACGTCCGCGTCTGATGCAAGTTCAACTAACTACTGTATTTCAACACGCCCACTCAGCGGAGGAAGGTACGTACTGTACGAGTAGTGTAAGTAAGAGAGTAGAAACACTAAATAAACAGAGTCCTATTGCAAACCCAAACCAGCGCAGAAGCGGTCGTGCTTCTCGCGCGCCAGAGCCTTCGTCAGGACGTCAGCGACCTGGTCGCCGGTCGGCACATAGGCCACACAGATGCGGCCCTCCTCGATCTCGTCGCAGATGAAGTGGTGCCGCACAGCGATGTGCTTCGTCCGGTCATGGAACTCAGCATTCTTCGCGAGTGCCATGGCCGACTGGTTGTCAATGAGGTGCAGCGTGCCCGAGGAGCTTGCGCGAGGGCTCGAGTCGTCAGGTGCATCGAATGTGGTGCCGAAGATTTCTGACAGGAAAGTCCGGAGCCAGAGAGCCTCTTTGGCAGCAGCGCCCATAGCAACGTACTCGGCCTCGGTGCTTGAGAGAGCGACCGAGGTTTGCTTCTTCGACTGCCAGCTGATCGCAGCGTTGGCGAGCAGGAAGGTGTAGCCCAACATGGAGCGGCGGTCGTTGACGTCGGCAGCCCAGTCCGCATCGGCATAGCCGAGCAGTGACCCGTCACCCTCGTATGAGGATGCACCGTCGAAAACGAGTGCTCGAGACGACGTACCACGGAGGTAACGGTACACGCGCATGAGCACAGACCAGTGGTCCTTGCTGGGGCAGGCGGCAAACTTGCTAAGTGCGCCCACTGGATATGCAAGGTCGGGACGTGTCCCGAGCATGGCATACATGACGGAGCCGAGTGCGCTCTGGTAGGCCTTGACGTCGACCTCCGGAGTGCTGACCTTCATAAGCTTTTGGTTCGCGGCCATCGGCGTCGAGACGGGGCGGCAGTTGGCCATGCCGTGACGAGTGAGGATGTTCTTGACGTACTGCCGTTGAGACAGCATGAGAGTGCGGCGAGCACGATCACGAGTGATCTCCATCCCGAGGATCCAGCGCGCCTCGCCGAGATCCGTCATCTCGAAGCGAGCCTTGCAGTCGGCCTTGAGGCGGTCGACAGTAGCCTTGTCATCTGAAAAGATGAGCATGTCATCGACATAGAGAGCGATAATGATGAGCTTGCCGTCCTCCCGCTTGAAGAAGACGGCGTGGTCGGCATTGCTGCGAGTGAACCCGAGCGACACGAAGTGCTCGCGCACCTTCTTGTACCATTCGCGACTGGCCTGCTTGAGACCGTAGAGCGACTTGCCAAGTTTCCAGACCTTTGACGGGTCATCACGGAAACCCGGAGGCATCTCCATAAAGATCTCCTCGTCTAAGTCGCCATTGAGGAAGGCAGACTTGACGTCCATCTGGTGGATCTCGAGGTCTTGCTTGGTAGCGAGTGCGATGAGGGAGCGGATGGATGAGAACTTGGTGACGGGTGCAAACGTCTCGTCGAAATCGAGGTACTTGACCTGGGTGAAACCTTGTGCAACAAGTCGTGCCTTGCGCTTCTGGATCTCGCCGTTAGGTCCGCGTTTGATTCTGAAAACCCACTTGCAGCCGACCACCTTGCGGTTCCGAGGACGCTCCACTTCATCATAGAGCTCGGCCTTCGCAAACGCGAGAAGCTCTTCAGCACATGCCGCCTTCCACTGTTCAGCGTCAGGGCGGGACATGGCCTCTGCATACGACTGCGGCTCGTCGCCAAGGGTCGATGCACGGTGAGCATGCTCGTCATCGTCGTCGTCAGCGCCCACTCCATCCAGAGCAGGGGCTGGAGCCTCAGCCATCGGTACCTCCCCTCCAGCAGCAGCAGCGTTGCGCTGGTTGTAGGACAAGAGGTTGTAGACGGGGTCGTCCTCGAGGAAAGTCCGAGTGGTGCGATCCCGTCCTGAGCGGCGAACCTCTGGTGCTGGGATAGGATGGGGGTACGGCCCCGGAACCCGAGATGCAGGCACACGTCGAGGACGTGGTGGCTCGGGTGCAGGTGGAGGTGGAGGTGACCGAGGACGAGAAGGTGGAGGTGGAACATTGAGATCGTACTCGCTGTCGCCATTTGGAGCTTGTGCGCCCACAGGGTTGTTGTCCTCATCGGGTATGTCCTCGACTGTGATGGGATACCTGCGTGGTGGTGCAGGAGGGTTAGCCTCTACACGTGCAAAAACCTCCCCTGACTCGTCATCACCAGAGCGCTCAGGGAAAGCAGGCTCTGTGTTGACGACGATGCGCATGGGGACACTGTCAGGAGCACCCTCATCGAAAACGACGTCACATGACTCGATAATCTTGCCAGTAGGCCGGTGGAGGAGGCGGTAGGCACGCTTGTGCTCGGAGAAGCCAAGGAGGATGCACTCCATAGACTTCGCGTCGAGCTTCTTCCGCTTGTTGTCAGGGATATGGACATACGCCTTGCACCCGAATGGACGGATGTGGGCAACGGAAGGCTTGACCCCGGTGTATGCCTCGTGTGGCGTGATGTCGTTGTCGAGAGCACGGGTTGGTGTGCGGTTGAGGATGTAGACGGCATATGCCGTTGCCTCCGGCCAGTAGGTCTTGGGAATGCCTGCCTCCTCAAGCATCGAGCGGGCCATCTCCATGATCGTCCGGTTGGCGCGTTCAGCAATCCCATTCTCCTGCGGGGTCTTAGCATTTGAGAGCTCGTGGTGGATCCCGCGTTGCTTGCAGATGTCCACGACGTCCTCGTTGACGTATTCGCCACCACCGTCGGGCCGAAGGATGTTGACAGGTTCACCGATAGCAACCTCGACACGGTTGATGTGTGCATCGAAGTTGGCGGGCTGATCGGACTTGGCCTTGAGCGGGACAGCTGTGATGTGCCGCGAGTACCAGTCGATGTACGTGTCGAGGTACTTCATCCCAGACGTTGAGCGAGTGTTGAGCTCCATGAGGTCGGAGCTGATCCGATAGTTGGGACGAGGTGCTGTGGCTGTGGTCTCCTTCGGAATCTCATCGCATGTCTGCTTGCCAGCGAGACACGGTGCGCACGGCTCGCTTGGTGGCTTTGATGCACCGAGAAGGGACATCCCCTTGACCATCCCCTTGCGGACCATCCGGAGGACTGCGTCGACACCGAGGTGGCCGAGACGACGATGCCAGGTCTTGACAGTTGCCTTGGACTCGTTGGCGATGAACGCATCGAGGTCGTTCGGCGTGGGACCAGGGTCGAAGTTCTGGGGGATCCCGGACATGGGGAGCAAGGCGATGTGAGCATGGTCGGGCGCAGCAGCAGTCCCCTTGAGGACGTAGAGGCCATCGGTCAGAGTTGCTCTGCCAAGGAGGTTGCCATCCCGGTCAGAGATGTTGCATCCCTGCCGGTCGAACGCGACTGCATGCCCTCTCTCCACAAGAGCGGAGACGGACGCGAGGTTGCCGTGGAGCTCGGGAACATGGTAGACGCGCGAGAAGAGCGCGGGTTGCGTGACAGAGTCCTTGCCTTCGAGGTCCAGGTACATGGAGCCTACACCAGTCGCGAGGATGTAGCGGTCATCTCCAAGCCAGACGCGCTTCGGCTCGGCGAGAGCGCGGTACGTTTCGAACTTGGCACGCTGTGAGGACATATGCGAGGATGCGCCGGAGTCGACGATCCAGCGCGAGACATTGGAGTCGTTGGCAGCCTTCATCGCATCAGCGACGTAGATTTGGAGGAGCGGTTCGTCCATGTCATATGAGGCAGCGAGTTTCACGCTGAGGTCAGCAGAACCGGTTGGCGCGCCCGCATTCTTCGCCTTGGCCTCGACTTCGGCCTTGAGCTTCCGGCACTCGTCCTTGACATGCCCGGTGTACCCGCAGTGGTCGCACTTCTTCTTTGGCTTGTTGCCGCCATCCGACTTGCCCTTGCCCTTGCCCTTGGCAGGCTTGTCCTTGGGCTTGTCCGATGAGGATCCGGCCTTCGACGTTCGAGCGAGGAGAGCGGACTGCTTCGCCGAGTTGGCCAGGAGCTTCTCATGTTCGCAAACGGCCGAAGTGACCTTATCGGTGCTGAGCGTGGTGTCGGAGGACATGAGGATTGTGCAGAGCGTGTCGTAAGATGGGGAGAGCGAGACGACCATGGCGATCGCGATAAGCGAGTCGTCAATGGCCTGGCCGAGCGAGGTGAGGACGTGCTTCTTGTGGAGCATGGCGTCGAGTTGTGGACGGAGCGGCGATTCGTCGGAGAGTGTGCCTCGGAAGAGCTCACCGATAAGAGACGCAATTGTCTGCTTCCCTTTCCCCTCATACATCGCCGCCAGCTTTGACCATGCCTCCGCCGATGACTTCAGGTACATGCACGCATTGAGCGGCTCGTCTTCAAGCGTCAGTGTGATCTGCGTGAACGCGATCTCCTCGCGTGAGAGCCAGTCGGCGTGCCCGACCAGATCGATATTGTTGTCCGGGAGGGTCTCCATGCCATTGACGATATCCCAGAGTCGGCGCTGCATGAGGATGCGTTGGACTCGAAATTTCCATGTCGGGTAGTTCGAGCCGTCGTTCTTGAGAAAAGCGACGTCGTACAGACGATTGGAGAGGTTGGGAACGGCGGCGGCTGTTCCAGGGAGGGGGATCGTGTGAGCCATCAAGAAAAGAAGCGAGCGGGGCACCGAAAAGAGCGAATGGAGTTAGTGAGCTGAAAAACGCTTCGGAAGCGTAGTGTTGCGTGCAGAGCGAGTTGGTCCTGGGTGCTAGTTTGCGAGCCCAGGGCTCATAACCTGTCGAAAGACGTGGGGCAGTGGCCTAGCGGGGACACGAACTCAGTCTGGTGCACGTAGATGCAACAGCTGTAATATATAAATACCTAGCGGGGACACGAACTAGAAATACATGTCAGTGCCAGCTAGTATAGAAAACTACGGATATTCTCACCTCAGTCTGGTGCACGTAGATGCAACAGCTGAGGAAACGCGATCAGGAAAATCGATGCAAGGAGGGACTCGGTGGTACAAACAAAGACAAACAGAGCCGGACCAGCGCCTACTACCTAGTACGTCCGCGTCCGATGCAAGTACAACTAACTACTGTATTTCAACACATAACAATTTGGTTTCCCGTGTTACGACAGATCTTCCTTGTGCAAATATCCTCTGCAACCTCGGGGCAAATCTTTGTGTCGCAGTTCTCCTTGCCGCAATAGTAGCACTTGATCGGACCTCCACGGTGGGCGAAACCCGGGTTCACAAAACCTCCACCCATATGCGGGGGACGATCGCGTGGGGGCGCTGCCCCAGATGAGGGCATCGCGCGTTCAAAGGCAGCAGTGACAGACTTGGTGAGAAGGTCCACGATGGATGTGACCTTATCTGGTGAGATAGGCGATCACCCACGCGACGTCGAGTCGTTCATGGCTCGTGGCACAGGTTCGGGGGCACGAGTAGAGTTTCTGGCAGCACAAAAGATCACGTCCACATTGTTGTTCCGGTGCTGAAGGACATATGTAACCGCGGCGTAGAACTGGTCCAAGGTGTAAGGGGTATCGCGATCGCGATCCTGACATACGTGCTCCAGATGATGAGTGATCATGGGTTAGAGGCTGCGGTCCAGGATGTCAGCCAAGATAGCATTCACTTCGGTGAACGTAACACGACTCTTCGCAAGTAACCCCTTCAACATCGGCAATGCCTTCACGTAGAAGAGCGAGTAGTCGTTGATATCGTTGATTAACTTCACCTCCTTCTGCTCGTCCACGAGATGGCGAATATCGATGGTGGTGAAGTTGCACTTGCACTGAACCCTGGGATAGAGTGAATAGATCTCGTCTCGGAACTTCTCGTAACTCATGGTCACGTCCGAGAACATCGGGAGCGACTTCCAAAATTCTTCAATCAAGTCGGGAACATATCGTACAGTTAACTCCTTCAACACCTTCCAGTCATCCGAGAATGTCTTCGGGACACCATGTTTCTCGAATAGGGCGTCAAGGTCCGTGAAGTACGGCTCAATGAAGGAGGCTTGGTTTCATCGAACTGCGGACAAGTCCATTCTCTGCGAACGGGTATCAGCAGCTTCCTGGTAGATGTGGTCATAGCAGTGACAATTGGCATGGGAACAATGTGTAGGGGGACAATTGGCGTGAGAACGACTGGTGGAGGGACGACTGGGATAGCCGATGGAATAGAGGGAGTTCTGACGTAAACGGGGATTGGACGCATAAGAAGCGAAGCAGCAACAGATGACTTGGAGTCGGCTTTGGACGAAAGAGTAGGCAATGGACGCATGGGAGAAGGAGGTCGCGGACGAAAGATTGCCAGGGTAGTAGAAGGACGAGCGGGGGTTGTGAATAGAGAACCTGGCACAGGAAGCTCGGTATCCGAGGAGAGCGGCGATCCAAAGGAGTCGTTCATTTGGAGTGCCTTGGAAAAGCCTTCTGCACTCACGACTAGGTCTTGTTCGTCGGTCGAGTTGCCATTTTCAACGGGGTCTGGGACAGGCTCTTCGGTGAGATAAAGACCCCTAAGTTCACATTCCCAACACCGTAGAGACACGGTAAAAACTGAATTGGAAAACGACTGCTGACGAAAAGGCGGCAGTAATTGATTGGGGACGGGTGGGTCACGCATGGACGACTGAGGTGAGATCAGAGAAGACAGTGTTGATTGGAGACTTGGAGACAAATTGTGGGGTGAACGGGAGTCTTGGACGTAAGCCACCAATTGGTTAAGGTTGTAAATGAACTCCAGTTTGTCAGCAATTTGCCGCACGACCTCGATGGAAACTGACAGAAACCCTCGCGGTGGGCTCCAAATGATGCATACAGTCCAGAGAACTGCTGTGGAATCAACAGAACCAGCTGACCAAGAAAGAAGGAGGGAGTCGTCGGGTGCTCGAAGGTCACTAAAAGCTGCAGGGAACGGGAAAACAATACCAAAAGGTAAGAGTGAAGGCTGGCTTGGATCAGAGCTGAAAGACCACTCTGCTTGGGACAACCCCGCGAACGAGGCAAACGGGCGATACGAACGAAGGCACTCGGACCAGAGGATGGGTAGATGGGAATGACGATAGGTGACTCACGGCAAGTCGTGATGAGATGACGAGACAACAGGTGAATGACGAGAGAGGGAGGGAGAACACGCAGAAAATGAGAAGTCAAGCGGGGAGCCGAAAATCTGTATTGCCTCTGCACATAGCTACATCTATATATTATACACAAGAAACCCTAGAATCTAAAGAAAAAACCAAGGAATCACAGGATCGGGAGAGACGACCAATCAGCCGAAGGGATAGGGCAGAGAACACAACTGTGGAGCAAACATGCCACAAAATGTCATACCGAAACATGCCTCTTTTACACAGTGGCCGAAGTGCCATGCACAAGAGTCGGAAAGATAATGGTGAAGGACTGCCACATGATGAACAGTGCAATGGAACAAACCAATCAGCACGAAAGGCTGACGAACCGAGCGGTAGTCTGGGTGGAGATGAAGCACAACTGAACCAGGCTTCGGAGGGATAAGGAGGGCCAGACGCAACCATGATGCTGCACAAGAGGGCCAGACGTGACCGTGATGCTGCACGAGAGGCAACGAAGGGACTGTACAGGACAAAGGGATGTGGTCGGACACACGGACGGTCGCAAGTGTAACGCACGACTGGCGACTGGGGGCGAAGATGGAGTCCAGACCCGGAACAGGCCACAGGCCCATCACCGACGAGAGGGAAGTGATAAACATGTATAAACTTCGGGAAGATAGGGAAGGGGGTTGAGTACACCAGTGCTCGTAAAGAAGTTTCGACCTAATGTTACGACTAAGTGTCGAGTAAAGATCAGGAATATGTACAAGACGAGCGGAGGCATCGACAAGCACTTGTGCAGCGAGAGCGGAGCAAGGCTTGATGGTCAGGCTGGAGACAAGTAAGTGTATTGAGCAAAGTATACTACAAGCGAAATACATCGGGGCTTACCTGGAGACAAAAGGTCGAAACTGAGGTCTCCAGGTAACAAGGGATAGGTGCTATATAAGTGGAATAACAAAGGGATATGTGAACAATGTGTAACTGTGAGCATGGGAAAGTAAGGGATAACAAGGGATCTGCGACAATAGCGACAAAGGGAACAGTGGGAGCTATTGTACTAAGATACAAGGGACAGGTTTACAATACAATGGAGAACTGTAGGTACAACATAGGCAGTAAACAGTCTGAATAGAAACTGACTCTAGGTGTAAGTAGATAAAAACGGGGTGTTCGTAACATCGCACTGCTTGTGCTCACTCAGTGTCCAGGCAGACTTTGAATGGGCCCTCTGGCTGACCCATGTTGCCACAGCCTCAGCTAGACACAGCGAAACAATACAATTAGCATCTTTGCTCCATGGAGCGAGGGATGTGGACATACCTTCCATGCTGTGGACCCCAGATACGATATTGTGATGCCGAATCCTCGTACCGTGCTAGTTCAATCACAGGGGGGCGTAGAAAGGGCAACATACCTTTGGGAAAGGAGCAACACTGTCAAATGTGAGCTCAAGCCCTCGTGAGAGCTACAGGGCTCGAGAGGTGGTGTCTTTGGCATATGGCCTTTCTTGGTGGATTCTACTCAGAAAAATAGAATGGGAGAGAACAGACTCACAGTCAGATGCTGATTTGCGCACTCGAAAAAGGGGCCTGTCCTCCGGGTATGATTCTTGCATTTGCTAGCCAGGGGAAGAGAAGACAGAAGAGGTGTGGATCTGCTTCCAGAGGGTGGAATGTGTATGATCGTGTATAGCCACCCACTATAATGTTGTCAGCTACAGCTCCTAGAAAACTGTCACAGAGACTCTGTGTACCGCTTCTCTGGCTAGGCCATAGTTCCAGCGGCGGGTTGTCAGAATGTCTGGATGTGCTGGAAGTACAGACAGTGCCTGCCTGATGCGCGCCATGACCAAAATAACTTCAGTCCTGGTGGCCCAAAGTGCGAATGTAGCAAACAATGGCTGTGGCGATGTGCCTCCTTTGGACGACATTGAAGACATTGCAGAAAACATCTTCAGAGCTGTGTGTTGTGTTCTGAAAGTGCCGGATGCTTGGAATGATGTGTAGCAGTCTTATCTACCACCCTGTCCTCAATCAGTACAAGGGCACCTAAAAGAAGCAAATTATCGTTGAGGATCTACGTGACTTGGATAGGTTCAATGCTGTCAGACCTATCACCACAGGCACAAAGACTTAATATTGAATCCCTAGGAAGCAGCCGGTGTGCTGCGGCACTGTCCTCCATCGCCACATAAGCTGGGACATTACAAAGTCTTGTCCCTCAGCCTTGCCAGCTCTCTACCACCATCACATCTCGCGACCCCAGTCTGTAAGTCTTTATTCACTATAGCAAACAGAACTAATGACATATTCCAGATAGATGGATCACTACCAACCATATTTCGACGTCCCAACCAGCGACATCACCTTGGCAATTCATGCCTTTCTGGCAGATATAAACTCCCTTTATTACCCCTACAGTGTGTGGCACGTCCGAGACATTATCGACCAATTTCTAGGCATGGTGGCGCGCCTTCCCCCTTCTATTTCCTTCGATGAGGTGGATGGGTATTTTGTGCGTGTTTACTTCTACCTTGCGGACAAACCGCCTGGTCAGCGCCCTCAGCTCACAATCTTCTGCAACTTTGTGCAGCAATATTCCTGCATCACCCGCACCCGCGCCGTCCAATTCTGGCTCACCAAAGCCCAGACGTGGTGTCAACTCCACAAAACGTCTCATCGACGACTTGATCTCCTCCGGGAGGTCAACAACATGCGGCCGGATCCAGAAGCCGACCGTGAGGAGATTGAAAGCTCCCTTCTGTCCCATGCATGGATCACGATCAACCAGGGCTTTGCCTTGACTGTCCTGAGTACTGCGTACAATAGCTGTAAAATTTATATCTCATATTTATCCCTTCTTATTCAACTGACACTATTTTTACCAGATACCTTCGTTGAGCAGTACGGGGTGTACTGGGATCCACCTACTCCGGTGCCCCCGCGGTGGTATTAGCCGGCTCTGACGTCCGGGCATGATGGCGCATCATGTCCGTCAGACGTCTGCATATGTGTCATCTGTACGCATGAGAAGGGTTAGGCTGGGAACGTCCTGCATAAGAACATGGACCAATGTTTTTGTTTTGTTCTCGCATGTATCAGCTCGGACGTAGTCTGTATCTGTGCGTTGTTTGAATGACGAAAAGTGCATTACAGAGTCCGTAACCGTTTTACATGCGTGCTACAAGACAAAGTCTGTGCGTGCTTTCAGAAAAGCCTGGGATGCGTGGTTACCAAGGTTAGTCCACATGGTGGCTTGGCGTAATGCGAATGCTATATGCCCTGGTGTTTGTCCACTCTCGGACCACGTCCTCCATCTCTCTGACTGTGTAACGAAGAACCGGATTGTACAGTCCATTTCTAATGGCACCAGGATGCTTTCCTCCTCCCATCGACACTTCCGGGCATACACCCGAAGCCAAAGCATCCGACGGACTGGTTATCCGAGTTATGAGTACGTCTCCCGGAAAGCGTGAAGTATACTCACATTCCTGAAGCCATGTGGTCTGCTGCGCATTCTCTGCATCTTCAACATGCCATATCCATGATGTATGGACGTTCCGGAGGCCGTGTGTAAAGTGTTTAAGTACCACCATAGTGACTCTGAGGTCCTCCCTTTGTATTTCCTTGTATCGGGTGAGAAGGGCCTCATGGCGTACCATACTCTCGGTGTCGGTCAGGTCATCATTGAAAAGGTGTTCTATAGCCCGGCGAGACTGTCCATATGCCCGGACGTGTTTCATCAGGCCGTCATCAGTTATGTGCACCTCATCGAAGCTGCAAAGCTTCTTCCAGTACGATTCGGCCGTACGCACTCGTGTCCGGTAGAGGAGTGACTTGTACGCGATGGCCGTCTGGACCCCCTGCAGACAGTCATTCATCTGACCTTCCCGGAGCTGCTGTTCTTTCACTGCAAGGTCTGTAAGATTGTGCCGAGCAAGGTACACATACCCGAGCGTGGACGGAAGGGCAAGTGGCTGCTCTTCCGGTTCCGGAGGGAGTCCGGGGCCTGGCACCCCTGTGCTACTGCCCCAACTTCCTCTGAGCCTCTGGACCTTGTCCCATACTCGTCCGAAGTCTGTCGGATCAGCATCCACAGGTACTCCAGTTGTGCTTATAGATGTCCGGAGGTGTCTGTCTGCCGCTTTGTGGAACACCTTCATGGTGGTGGCCAGCCGTTGACGGTGTTGTGCTAGTGTTTGAATTGTTCATTGTATCGTCAATCACCTCGCGTCAGTGAGCGGATGACATGCCCCGTGTGGACTCCGAAATTGTGTTTGTCTTGTTCCACAATGTCTCGATAATTTCGCCATCCTGCATTCCAGCTCCCCAGATAAAGTTGGATGAGAATCGGGGAAAGCAAGGGGGGATGTGCCCATGAACATGGAATTGGCCAATCCCTGCGCCTGAACGTCAGCCTGTCCAGCATTGTGAGCGAAGGGCTATCCCGGAAGCGGCGGTAGAGGTTGGTGAAGTACTGGCACATAACGTCGTACATAACCAGAATGCAAGTGAGTCCGTTCAGATACGCCAAGATCCAGTGGAGCACGTAGTCCATATTCCGTTGCCTGGCAGCTGTTAGTCCCTGTGAAACGAGACCCCCACGCTTGGATGGACACACTGTTCACCTCCTTGAAAGTCTACACACGTATGAGGGGCAAAGAATCTGTGGCGGGAGCATGCTGCAGCTCCGATGCCTGTTGCCTCTAGCTTTCCCTTGCTGATGGAAGAGTTAAGCACTGCCCAGTGATCATTACAGGTGATGGTCTGCGTAGAATGTTATTTTCCGTGGCTCCCGACGTCAATAATATAGCCACGGACCTCTTTAAACTCCTTCGCGGTCCCCAGGTGGCGCTTGTATGGCTCGTCCGTTACCATAAATGCATGCCCATCGGCAAGCAGAACATCATCCTCGGGGTTTCTCATGTGGCGATGCTGGGCGGAGAAGTTTCCGTCGAGTACAATGGAGCGCATGTATTTCCATCTTACAAGCCACTTAGAAATGTCTAACAGGTGAAGGAAGAGGGCGTACTGCTCCGGGTCGTTTTCTCATCCCTCCGGAAGGTTTTCACCAGGCTGCGGACATGCCAGACAGCGGATAGCCATGGCTTCGGGAGCGATAGTATCTGTTCAGTGTCTAAAACTGGATGACCATCGGAGGTGTATATTGCGCCACTGTCGTGATGCCTGAAGAAGCTCCTTGTACCGATCCTGTCGACCAACTTAGTGATGTTTCAATTCTGGAGCCATATTACCCTACCGGAACCATATGTGGGAATGCATCATTGGTTGTCCGATGCAGCTTGTTGTAGTAGTTCCGAGCAGCGGTCTTACATTCCTTGTTTGCAAGAAAAAGTCGTCCAGCACCCGTTCGGTAAAGATCGTCCGGGGATGGTGTATGGATGCCGGATAGTATCCTAGGTCGATGAGCTGCAGATCATCCCGGGGGGCATCCGGACAACAGCAGAACATCACAGACATTTTGTGCACGCTGTCCAAATCCACTACCACCATCATCCGATCACCCTGGACCATGCAATAGTCAGCCAAAGGCATAGCAGTGTATATAGGGTCTCCAAAGTGTGGCAGCTCGGCGACCGAAGTGACGAGCGTCTCGTCGTCGGGTCGGAAGTCCATTTCGGCATCTTCATCGTCAATGTCGGGGCCCTCCTCTCCAGCCATATATGGGGGCTCAGTCTCCGAGTCATCCGGAGGTGGAGCTGCATACTCCAGCTGTGGCATGGACCCCACGGGATACGTTCCGAGACTGGGACACGGCTGGCCACGGTGTCCGGCATGAATCTGGACCCTGAGGTCCCGGAGCCACCCCGGATGGTAGTACTCACCCGTCCAGAACTCAATGTGGTGCAGCGGATGAGATATGTGGCGGGCCCGGCAGCATGCAGCGCAGAGCGAGGGGATCCCATGACAGGTCAAGCACCGCCATGTAGCCGGGTGTCTGCACTCCCCTAGGCCATCATCCGGAAGTCCCTCCCTGGCAAGTCCACGGTGGAAATACTCCTCCCGAACCTCTAGAAAATCTCTCTGGAAGTCGTTCTGAGACTGAATATGTATTCCCATTGTTCCGTCAGTACGGAGGCATTGTATACACATTTATGACTTGCCTTTCCGGTACGCGGCACATCATCAAATGTGAACTCGAAGCCAAGAGGTGCTCCCTGGTCTATGCCCAGCAGGTTGATGTGACCCGGACCCGGTGTAGTTCGGGCACTCGCTGCTGGTGATGGCTCGGCGGAAGAGGGCGGAAGACTCCCTACGTTTGGCAAATCCAGACGAACTTTCTTCGTCATCGTCTCCAGACCGTGCCCAGTCTTCCGGGTCTTCAAAGTATACTCTTTGAATGGCTCCACCTTCTCGAAGCGGCGGCGGCGCTGACATTGTTGGAGACAGCAGGAACTCGCAAGGGTGTCAAGGTGGAAATGGTTTGTAAGGAACATTCTATGTACATTCTACAAGGCGCAGACTTCGTTAATGTGAGCAAAGCCTGGGACCGACATGCCAAAGTGAGTATGGACATTTTCAACCATGTACAACGCGTAGCAAAGTCGATCGCCCTCCACCCTCGCGACACCGTGCCGGATGACTTGTGAACATAGCACGGCAATCGTTCCGCTATCGTACGGCACGGAGACACCGAGGTTGTGGAGCTCGAGAAGCGCCTTTTGTCCGTAGGTGCCCAAGGTAAGTAGGAGATCGACCCATCCCGCACGGGTGTTTTTGTCCCGATGGAGCAGTGACAATCGATTGATAATAAATTGAACGGAGTTGAAACTTGTGGGCCAAAGTCGCATGACCTCACTCGCTCTGGTCCCCTCCGCGAGTATGTTCCGGATCAACTCCTGGGAGACCCTGTAGAGTTCCGGGTGAGTTACCGCTAGAATTCCGTCGAGGAGGCCGCCCGTCTCCTCCATCTCTGCCATCCACTGGTATGCTTCTGCACTCGTCGACTCCTTACTCGGGAGGGGCTTGTAATTTGGTCCCTTGAATGTGTTTAGTACTATATAGAAGTGCTTCAATCACAATTATAGACATACTGTGTGCCCCAGCTGGAAGCCTGCCAGATAGAGTGTGACTACTCCAGCACCCCACATCGGACTCAGGTTAAAGTATAAAGCGGAAGTCCGCCAGTTCCCTTCAGGCTTTTCCGGAGGCGTCAATTTGAGCTTTGCACGGCCTTTGAGTGCCTCAGATGCCTTGAGGAGGATTTCCTATGACGTCCAGGGCCTCATTGCAAATTGATGAATGTTTATGATTGGTGTGCTTACCTGGCGTGCCGGAGGCAGAATTCCGGGAAGGGACCAAACCAAAATATTTCTGTCTCTGTCCAGGAACACCGTGGGGTGCCGTACAATGCAGAGTGGGCCTGTCCGACTGATGACCTCTTCCGCAGAGGTGATGGGCGGAAACTCTCAAAGAAGGCGATCTTTGACTTCCTTCTTGAGAGTAGTTATCTTTGGCAGCATGTTCGCATACTCGCTTGCATTCCAGGTGACCGACACTGCGACACATCAGAACCTTGTGTTAGGGTCCAAAAATTTTATTTACATTGGTTTTGGCTTGCATGTGCCAGCATTCAGACAATGGAGTTGCAATCCTTCATCAGCTGGAATGAAATCGGAGGAGGGGTGGGATGCAACAATGGTGCTTGTCCTTCATCCAAATCGGGAAGTGACCACAATCGATGAAAATGATACAGCGCTACAATGTAAGCCGCAGTGCGCCCCCGGTCCTCGATTTTGGACAACGGGTCAACTTGACCTGCACTGGTCTCGGGTGACATAGGCTCAGCAATATGTTATACAGTCAAGGACAATGGGGTGTGTGGATGGAGGAGAACAAGAACCAAAAAGTGGTCATTGGCCAATTATGACCGTGTGGCAATTGACTTGATGTGATGCACTGCCCTTCGCTTAGCCGGCAAGGACAGGCCAGGGATTTGGTGGTTACATGTGCTGTCCGGCCGGTGCGGGCGCTGGCCAGGCATCCACACTTCACGGTCATTCTAGAGTGAGACCTCATCCTTCCGCCCATAATTTTTATCTCTCCGTCCGCTCTGAACCGATTATCCTCCCTGCGTCAACCTCTATCATTGAGCATTACTACTACCCACCATGGCCCCCCACCGAAGTGACCTAATATCCTACGAGGAAGACCTGCTCAAGAAAAAACAGGGTGAGTACCGGAACAAGGCTGCCGCAGATAAGGCCGCCTTTTGTGAGGCCCTTGCCAAGCACTTCTTGGTCAAGCGTGAGGTTGAGGCCACCGACCTCCTCATCGACTTCTTCTCTCAGGTATGTCGCATTCTATGCATGTTAGATAGAATACTTACTGCATTGTTGGTAGAAAATCTATATCTGGTTTAGCAACCACGGACCGAAGAAGAACAAGGAGGAGCAGGGGTTCAAGATTGGTCGCGCCTTTACCGGAGAGCGTTGCTGGGGCCTGAAGAACCGTTCAACGATCAAGAATGCCCTTCCGGACATCGTTCTGAAGTTGCAAGGGTATGTCGCTCAATGGAACAGCACTCGGAAGGCACAATGGAAGGCGTTGGAGGAGGACGAGCAGGATCCCTAGAACGAGATGGCTCTGAAGTGGAATGAGGAGGGCCCGGACGACAATGTGAAGCCCGAGTGTGTAGAGCCCACTATCTGGCGGTCACTATAACTGACATAAAGCAGGCTTGCACGGAAACAGGCTCTCCACTGGATGAAAGGGGTGTCCCGAACCTTTTGGAAGCAATTCGGCATGCCGCTATTCATATACGGCGTGTTTCAAGACGAAGAAAAAGAGCTCAATGCGTGCAGGTACGCTTCAGTAACATAATATGCACAGCACATCGGCTGAGTGTCATGGTAGCTACGACACCTCCGAGCTGTTCATCGACGAGGACAAGTCGTACCTGCAGTTCCGGGCAATGAAACAGTGGGATGTGAACGTCCGGAAGAAGTTCTGGAACTTCTGGTCCACCATTCTCAAGCCGGAAGATGCAGATGAGGACCTACGGGACAACGTTTGTGCTACGCAGTCGGCCGGTGTCGTCCCGTTCGAATTCGACACCTACGATGATGGTACACCCATACTCATCGATCAAGAGAACGGCGACAAGATGCAAACGTCGCGGAAGCAGCAGGTCTTTCGACAGTACCTCTGCATCCATTACCGTACATTCACTCGTAGTGTGTTTCCCCCATAGTCTTGCTCACCATGCAAACAGAGTTTGCTTGCGGACAGAAGAAGCCACACACCCCATTTACCACTATAGCAAAGAGTCCCAACAGCTTCTTCACCGCAGGCCTGCTTCCGGATGCGTTCCAATGGAGCGACCCCAGCAAAATCGTCGACCGGCATGTGGCTGAGTTCTTCGACCATATCATCGCTATGGAGAAGCTGGACAATCAGGCTCCTAAGGGCGAGCCATGTCGCTTCCGGTTCAGTCACTATCAGACAATGGTCGATAGTGTCCCTCAGTATCTCCCCGCAATCTATCTGGAGGCGATTGCACCAAATAAGCCAGCCCGTTGCACTAAGAAGACTGTTCGCCCCCCCACCTTCATCACTTCTCTGGATGATGATCACATCACGTCCGGGACTCCTGCTAACCGGCCCGAAGCGTGTCGCCACCTTCCAAGACCTGTCGGACAATGTTCCAGCCAACCCGGAAGCGGGTGAGGGAACTCAACATCGCTGCCCGCACCACTGCAAGACGCAATGCAAGCACGAACAAGAAACAGATAAAGGCTGGCGGTGCTAGAAAAAAGAAGACCATCAATGCAGAAAAATGGGAAGTGGACAAAGAGACGGATGACGATGACGGGCACTCCAAGATTAGTGACTACGAGCTCCGTGACTGACACTTGTCCGATGATGAGGGGGATACCGCCGATCTCCCGGATGAGGAGGACGATAGCGACCGGCCTCTAGCCACTGGCATCCGAGGGTTGCGGAGGGTTGCCGGAGGTCCCAGGAAGGGTAAAGGGCACACAACAGCAGTCAATGAGCTACAGAGCCCCATTTCCGGGGCGACTAGCCCTAACGGCCCACTTCCTCCGTGCAGCGTCAGAGCCAGTGGGCCCGCTCGCTTCGAGTATCTTCGGGGCCTTTGCTCGGACGCCGAATACCAGGCCATGCTCAATCGTCACCGCTCTAAGGTATGATCTATGTATCGCTCACTATTACGACGAATCTAACTATGTATGAGCAGCTTGAAAAGACCGTCCCGGTGGATGCACCACAGGGCTTCGCATGGCTGTCATGGGCCTATAGGTCGTGCTACCTACCGGACGACTTCCATGGCAACCGTCGGGATGTCGAGCGTCTGTTCGACTGGTTCCGGAAGGGTCTGATGCCCTCCGCCACAGTGGGAGAAGTCCAGATGTACGCCCTGGCCATGGGGCTCACACTTCGCGACATGCACGTCTCCCAGTTCCTAAACGATGACGAAGACGTTCCGGACCTCCCCTTCCACCTTCCGATAACCCTGCTGACCTTCGACAAGATTCCCGAGCTCGAGGAGTTCTGCAAGGCGAACGCGGTCCACCGACCCCGCCCGGCAGGGAAGGCCACCCAGCCGGACGTTGGCCATGGCTTCGCTACCCCTCCCACGATGCTACCCAGGTGGACGCTAACGAGGACGAAGATGCAGATGAGCAGCCGGACATGCCAGAACCGTCCATTCAGCCTCGGACGACCCGGTCAAGGGGCGCCGCATCCGCAACAGCCGTTCCGGACACAGGCATGGCGACATCCAGGCAGGGCAGTACATCTGCAGCTGCAGGGGCTCACACTGGGCAGACTGCCACCTGGAAGCGTGCCCGGAGTGGCGGGAACCAGGCCAGCGATGACCTGATCATTAAGACACACCAGCAGTGAGCTCTGATGGAGCGCGACACCCAGGCCGCTCCTGCTACTCATTCGCAGGCATCCGGGAGCCGCACTCGGAAGAGCAAGAAGGGTTGGTAGGCACGTGTTAGCCTGTGGAAATGTTTTTGTATTATACATGTGACAATAGCAATTGTTCTCATATTTTCTGCTATGCAAGAGAAGTACACATTGTTTGGCTACGTAATACATGCAATATTGTACAGACAAATGTCCAAGATATCATTGCGACGGCTCACCCATCTCCTGGTCTTCTGGCTCCGGACATTGTGTGCAGGTGCGGGCAAGGTTGGCGGCAAAGTCCCGGAGGTCGTCCGGCTTAAGCCCAAACATACCAAAGTAGTCCTCGATGGCCTTCGGAACCCGTGCCACCACCGCCTCCTTGACCTGGGCCTCGAATGTTGTCTCCAGGACATCCAATCGCTCGGAGAGTGTTTTGACGTCCTCCAGTGGGGGTATGGGGCTCCAATTGAATGGGCTCCGGCGGGCCGGCACTGGAGACACACGCGGACCAACCTGGGCAAATTGGGACAGTGGAGACATGCCCAGTGGGAACGGGTGAGGCGGGGTGAGCCCAGTGATGAACCGGGCACTATCGGCGGGCTCTGACATCGCTCGCCTGGGGACAACGTCGACGACGGCCGGTTGGGGCGAAGGTGGAGGTGGAGATGGAGCCGGAGGTGGTTGCATGGGAGAGACCGGGGGATCGTCAGAGGGTGGAATAGGAACAATGGTGGGAAGGGCAGGCTCTGGATCGTCAGGATCGCCCAAATGGGGCGAAGCTACTTCCTCTGCCAGCTGCCCTAGCCACCCTCCCGGAGGCCCACCGTGCTGTGCGTAGACGACCCCCATCTGGTCCTCCACTGCCTGGACATGCTACACAAGAACATGGACCTGGAGCGCGACCTTTCCGGTGTCATCAGAGGCCAGTGTCTGTTCCTTAGAAAGGATGGCCGCCTGGGACATGACCCTTTTCACATCATCCAAGATTTGTACATTGGTGTCGTGGAGGGGCTTCATGGAGTTTTGAACACTCTTGGAGATGTCCGTGATGGTCAACCTATACGTGTGATCCAACGACGAGAGCTGGGTGTGGATACGGAGAAGGTCGCACTCCAGGATCTTCTTTGACAGCTCCAGCTCTGGGCGCATGCGCTCAACTGCCTCTGTTGGTGCGTCGTCGAGCTGTTGGTCCACAAGCTCCACCCTCTTCTCAAACCGGGCCATGTCATGGCGAAGGGGTCGGACATCTTCGCGCAATGCTCTGTACTGAGCCCACATCTCATGGTACAAGGCCTCGAGGCGGCTGTACACTTCGAGCA
This sequence comes from Ganoderma lingzhi, assembly GCA_026283605.1. NCBI lineage: Eukaryota > Fungi > Basidiomycota > Agaricomycetes > Polyporales > Polyporaceae > Ganoderma > Ganoderma lingzhi. Next base: position 1,524,996 of record JAPJYM010000011.1, read on the forward strand.
TCTTGACGAGGGCGGAATAGCTCGCGGGAATAGTGGGTACGTTCCGGAACGCCTCCGCCAACGTCCGGGTATGTTTCTGTGTGTCGATCATGATGCTAGTGATGTCGGCGAGGTCGAGTTTGGTGGCCTGGACCTGGTTGTACAACTGCTGGATGGCATTTTGGAATGAGACGATGGACTGTGAGCCTTGGATGGAATTGCACCTGCAAATGCGAATGCGCTCTTCAATGCAGGCAAGCTTGTAAACCCGGGTGGTGGCCGTAATGACAATTGGTTCCAGGTTGATGTTCTGCTCTCGGGCCTTGTCGACAAGACGATGGGTGTTTGGGCCAAAGGTAAAGGTCTGCAGTGTACCCGGATCATGAGGGGCAGCGGCTGTCGGGCTCGAGGGGTCGGCCGAGAGGGCCATTAGGGGGTTGAGGGGGATGCCGCGGAGCTCGAGCATGTCCGCCAAGGTCTCCGTGGGGTGGTCAAGATATGGCCCGGGGGCTTGATCATCGGCCTGCGAAGTTATCCATGGTAATGTTGACCAATTGACTGAAATAAATAATCCAGACATAAGCAAATGTGCACAGTACCATAACATGGGACATTACCTTTCAGAGACGGCGGGATAAGGTGGCCGGTGGAATCAACTGGGTCAGCCTCAATGGCATGAGAGGTGCTGCCCCGTGCATGCTCCAAATATGCCATATACTCATGCTCCGAGACTTTGGTGGCACAATAGCGTAAGTCACCCCGCGGGATTTTCGGAGTAGTCGTCGTTGTCCTTGGTACCTGTGTATCCCGGCGTTTTGGCACGGACCGGTTTTCATGCTCAGCGGGGGCAAGATAATACTGCTCATAGTCATCGGTGTGCGAGAATTGGGGAACCGGGATAGTCGTCGAGCCATCCGGAAGCCTGCATGGGACCGAGTTATAGTCGGGGTCATCTTCATCCTCTGGACCGAGGCCCGGAGGATGAGCAGGACCTCGAAGGTGGCTGCATGCATACTTCGGGGGCTGATCCGGAGCCGGAGGGAGAACCAGGTCTGCGTACTCGAGCTCCGATTCCGCCTCTGCATCGGGGTCATCCAGAATGTTCGATGAACCTCCCGGTGTCGATGCAGAAGGGGATGTGGGTTGTGGGGATGTCCAGAACAAGGAGGGAGCTGGGGAGGCAGATGTCAAGTGCGCTCGGGATAGCGACCACATTCGAGGTCTCCTGGAACTGCCGGTCGGAGTCTTCGGCACTGTATGGGCCTTCGGAGTGACCTGGGATGGCAGGGGATTGTTGCGTGTGCCTAGCGGCCTCTCCATGGGCCAGGTTCGTGGTGGAATAAGCTCCGGGAGAAGCGGGATTGGAGGCCTGCCATGGTTAGAGGGATACCATGGCGCCGGAGCATGTTGATCGACGTTCAGAGGGCCCTTGTGACGATCAGCCTTTGAGATGGCACTGTACTGATCGACGAACCACTTAGGGGGTTCGTACAGCTTCAGAGCCCTCTGAGGCAGCACATTGTTATTCCGACGGCCCGGCGAATGGCTTCGGTGGAAGTAGACGTAGCCCAGGTAGGCAGCGCTGACTGGAGCACCAACAACCGTGAGCGTACACTTCACCTTCTTCTGCGAGCAACGCAAGCATGAGGAATTGACCAAGCCACAGAACAGACACTGTGCCTTGGCATCCACACAGGCATGGTACGGGCGCGGCTATAACGAGGACAAGTTAGAAATTGATGCATAGGAGGGAATGCAGTCGATGTGTACATGCGGTGCCCAGGTAAAGGGCACGGTCTCCTCCGGCAAGTTGTAATCCAAACGGAGCCTCTTGGTCTCGTGCTCGTCGTTGATCTCCGATCCTTCGGGAGCTCCTTTGCGCTTCGACTTTCTTGCCGTGGTCTTCACACCTCCAGAGGCACTCGTACCTTGCGTTGTGGCCATCTTCGCCCATGATGAGGCCTTCTTCTCGCGCTGGCTGTGTCGGGTCGATGGTGTTGCAGCGGGAGGTTCCATCTCTTCCTCCTCCATGTCCTCATCGACGTCCGTGACCTCCGGAGCTGCACGGCCCTTGCCCTTGTCATTGGCCCTTCCACGAGGCACTTCTTCTGGCTCCATGTCGACATCAATCGGCTCTGGCATATGGGCCGGAGCCTCACGATGCTTGCCGGAATCAGCAGAATGGCCTCGTCGAGGTGCGGACTGCATCCGGCTTTTCTGGGCTTGTTCCATGGGTGTGTAAGTTAGTACACAGCTGGGGAAGTTAATCACAAGCAGCCTACCTGGACGCGCACCCTGACGACGGGCTCCGGATTCCCGAGGATGGCCCCGTGGCTGGGCGGACGGTCCCTGGGCTTCCTGGTCGTCTTCTGCAGATACATTTGTGAGTATGCGGCTGTCGAGTAATTTAAACCAGCTTACCTTCATCGGATGTGCGTACGGAAGGCCTCCTCGTTCTTTCCGATCTGTCCCGACTGTCCTCGGAACGTGTAACTGGGGGTTGGCACCTGGGATCTTCAACCTCCGTCCCTATGGAGTCGCATGAAGGATTAAGAGAACAGTTGATTAGTATGGGTGCGGTACATTAAAGAAATACGAACGCACTATCCATGTACTGCTCCCACCAATGCGCTTGGATCCAGTCGAGCGGAAGCAGGCCCTGAGGATCCGGAGACATGTGCAGTGTGCCCTTCTTGAATTGCTTTGGCGGGTTGAGGGCCATGTGTCCTTCTTGAACTGGCATGACGGTATCAGTGTCGAATGGGCGCTGCAAGATGGTAGATCAGCTATTGTCGTCCAGTAGCTCGCAGACTTCTCCTACCGGTTGTTCATGCTCTGGTGTGGACAGAATTGCCACATTGTGCACCCAAATTGCCCCCATCGCAAGAGGGGGCAGCTTCTGGAACCTTGTCCGGGAAGAACCTTGATTAAGTCCATCGTCGTCTGTCGGAACCGACTGTCCCAGCCCGCTCGCTTTGGCAAGTCCTTGCCGGATTTGTGCATCCATGCGTAGTGGAGCTCCATCGTGAACATTGCGGCTTCTTCTACCTGCTCCTGCATAGGAGGAGGCCTCTTCATCTTCTGCTGTTGCTCGGCGGTTGATTTGTGGCTAGACATCTCGGTGGTTTACGCGTAGTGGTTTGGGTTTGAAAGTGAATTGCACCCATGGCGCATCGGGTGCAGATCCCTTATCGGATGGAGGAAAATTTTGAGGCGCCCAGCCAGAGTTAGCCACCTGGTGTTGAAGATGCTTCTCCCGTAGTTTGACAGCGCGATGGGCCTTGTCTATGCAACACCAACCCATGTAAGCCCTGTGGGCCATGTTGGGTTATGGTCTGGGTCTGAATAGTGTATTCCCCCTCATATATACACAGATTTCCCGCCATGGCTGACAAAAAATGAGCACGTGCTGAGTCACAATGTAAGCATACCTTTCTCTACTGTAATTCCCTATTAACCTCCAGCAACAGCATCAGAACCCCCCCGGGCTGTCAAACATGTCCGAATCCAGCTTCCAACACCTAGCCGTGTCTAGGAAGCTCTATTACTTGAAAATCCGGGATCATCGCCCAAGCATTCACGACGGTGAGCAACTCCGTGGCGTATACTGGTTGGGGCCATTGATAAGATGATAACATTCGATATTGCTTTTGTACAGGGACACAGAGTCCGAGCATTCTGTGGGTTCATCCTGGGGAGCTGGGAGCCCTGACACAGATCATGCCGCTGCCCCCACCCCTTTGCTCGAAACAGCCCTGGTACGGCATTTCTACCATCCAAAATCGATGTATGGAGAAGAAAGAGGAAACACAAGGACAACAAGACCGAGAATACTGGTCCAATCATGTCCCAGCACACTATCACCAGTATGGTGACGTCTTCTCCAAAACAGCATCGGAACGTATGCCAACACGCAAGGCTTACGACCATCCGATCGAACTAGCGGAAGGTGCAACACTACCAAAGCCGGCCAAGTTATACCCTCTGAACCCCCAAGAACGGAATTCACTGGATGGCTGGATCGATGAACAAGAAGCCAAGGGGTACATCCGACGGTCAAAAAGCCCAGCAGCAGCCCCAGTGTTCTTTGTCAAGAAGAAGGATGGAAGTTTACGACTCGTACAGGACTATCGTGCTCTCAATGCCGCCACCAAGAAGGACAAGTTCCCTATCCCTCGGATACCAGACCTAATTGACTGCCTTTCCCAATCGTCCATCTTCACTTCATTAGATCTACGATGGGGATATAACAATGTCCGTATTCGGGAAGGCGACGAGGAGAAGGCTGCATTTATCACCCACCGCGGTCTCTACGAACCAACGGTAATGACGTTTGGGCTTTGCAATGCACCCAGCACCTTTCAGGCCATGATGAACGAGGTTCTCAAGGAAGAGATTGCCACAGGACATGTCGTCGTCTACATTGATGACATCCTCATCTTCACAGACGATCTTACCCTACACCGGCAACTTACAGAACGGGTTCTAGAGAAGTTGCGAGCCAACGACCTCTTTGTCAAGCCAGAAAAGTGCAAGTTTGAGCAGCCATCAGTCGAGTTTTTGGGTCTCATCATCTCGAAGGATTCAATCACTATGGATCCTGCCAAGGTCGAAGGTGTCAAAAACTGGCCAACACCGTCCAAGGTTAAGCATGTACAAGCTTTCCTAGGCCTGGCCAATTTCTACCGACATTTTGTCAAAGACTTCTCCAAGATTTCTTGGCCATTAACGATACTTACCTGCAAGGACGCGCCTTGGAAGTGGGAACAGGAACAGGAGAATGCCTTTCAAGCCCTCAAAACGGCCTTCACAACAGCCCCAATCCTGAGAATCCCGAGCGACACGGCCCCTTTCCGTCTAGAAACAGACTCATCTGATTTCACAACAGGAGCCGTGCTGGAACAACTAGGAGAGGACAACCTCTGGCATCCCATTGCGTTCTATTCTAAGTCACTAAACGAACATGAACGCAACTACGAGATCTATGACAAGGAACTGTTGGCAATCATACGGGCACTAGAGGAATATCGACACTACCTCGAAGGACACCCAATGCCGGTTGAAATATGGTCTGACCACCTCAACCTGACCTACTTCCGACAAGCCCAGAAGTTGACTCGACGACAAGCACGTTGGAGCCTCTTCCTCTCACGTTTTGATTTCAATCTGCGACATTGCCCCGGAAAGACAATGCTTCGTGCGGACCCTCTGTCCAGGAGGCCAGATCATAAAGAGGGGGTAAGCAGTGACAACATCGGACAGACCCTGTTGAAACCGGAGTTTTTCGCTATCAAGGCAATACAACCAGGCCACGCTTCAGAAGTCGACGATGGACAACTACTCGAAAGGATCAAGAAGGCACTAGAAGATGACACAATGACCAAGGATTACAAGTCACTGCTCAACAGCGGCCCCCGGAAGTTTGGAAAAGCACTACAGGAATGGAATTTTGAGAATGGTTTACTCCTCCGTAGAGGAAAGGTTTACGTCCCAAAGGATAGACAACTGCGACTAGACCTGCTCAAGCTCCACCATGACACGCTACTGGCTGAACACCCAGGACGATGGAAAACACAGGAGTTAATCACCCGCAACTACTGGTGGCCAGGGATCACTGTCAACGTCAAGAAGTATGTCAAAGGTTGTGATACTTGCCAACGGAACAAGGCCTCACGTACCCCTCCATACGGCCTACTACAGCCAAACGACGTACCAGCTGGGCCATGGGAAGTCTGGAGTATAGACCTCATCACTCAGCTTCCCGAATCCTATGACAGACATGGCAACACGTACACAGCTATTGCTGTTGTGGTGGACCGACTGACCAAACGGTCCCACTTCTTTGCATGCGATGATCACTTCTCAGCCTCAGATGCAGCCGAGTTGATATACGAACAGATCCTGAAGCTACATGGACTTCCTCGACAGATCATCTCAGATAGGGGAACACAGTTTGCAAGTGCACTTTTCAAGGAGTTTTGCAAGAAGCTGGGCATACGGGCCTCAATGTCGACAGCATACCACCCTCAGACCGATGGGCAGACCGAACGAGTCAACCAGTCACTGGAACAGTATCTACGGATATTCACTGAACACCGACCTGACGACTGGGCTACCCTACTAGCCACCGCGGAGTTTGCGTACAACAATGCTGCACATGAATCTACGGGTCTCTCCCCTTTCTTTGTCGAGTACGGCTACCACCCCAGAATGGCCCCAGACGTGCACGAAGACCTAGGGTTTCCAAGCCTCGAAGAAGTCTTCAAAAACTGTACTGAAGCTTGAGAACAGGCACAGTCCTCGCTAGCCCTTGCCGCTGAACGGATGAAATGGTACTACGATCAGCACAAGAGTGAAGTCCCATTCAAGGTTGGGGACAAGGTACTTCTCAAGGGAAAAGACCTCAAAATCAAGCAGTCCTCCACGAAACTATCGGCCAAGAACTTTGGGCCTTATGACATCCTCGAACAGATAGGACCAGCGGATTTCCGACTCCAGTTGCCACACCAGAACAAGGTCCACCCCTTCTTCCATGCCTCAAAACTCATTCCTTACCACGAGGATGAGATCGGTGATCGAAACCCAGCCAAGCCAGACCCCATCGAAATTGAAGGACATGATGAGTATAAAGTAGAAAAGATACTCGACTCGAGAACCCACCGAGGATATGTCCAGTACCTGGTCAAATGGGAAGGATACGATGTCAGTGATGCAACCTGGGAGCCAGTACGAAACGTCAAACACTGCAAAGAGCTGCTAGACGAGTTCCATGTTGACCACCCAGACGCGCCTCAGCCCATCTCGCTCACCAATCCACGACCGGTACACCAGCAGTTTAATCGACAAATATGGTTCGAACGCTTCGCTGGAGCTCAGGTCTTGAAGAGGGGGTAGTGTCACGGTTTTTCGCGCCACGTTTAGTTGCACCAACGTTTGCCCTCCGTTTGTCCCGGGCTAGCACCAAGACCCTAGCATGGGGTTACCCCAGTTTGGTTATGATCTTATCAGGGCAAGGTTATCTTATCTTTCTCATTATCTTATCTCTTCTTTTAGATCGGATCCTCACCTGCAACAGGTCCCAGGACCTGCCCTAAACTCAGGGTGGTCTGTGCGCCGTTGCCATGTAGTATATAAGGGCTGTGATGTGGGGCTATGAACCTTAGATTTTGTCTTCTGTTCATCCCTCCCTTCCACTGTAGGCAGCTTAACAGCCCCTGCCCCACTGCGTCTTCTAGTCTAGACAATCTATCCACTGTTTTCTGTTGTCACCACTTGTGTCCTCCATCAGTGAGCCCCTTGTTTGTTTGTTTGGTGGCACAGTCTATCGGCTGTGACATGAGTCGAGCATCCACATGTTCGAGTCTTGCCGCTCAATTTGCCTTCCTTTACCTTTGCAGCGCGCACACTTCGCATATGATGAGCGATGAGTACATATATTATCGTCTGTAGCTAATCGTACAGGTGTAGCTACAGGTACGCGCATGGCATCCACACTCCAAGAGGAACCTGTGACACTACTCGCTGCACGTAAAGGCAGGCAGTCAGCATACAACTCGGTGTGAGAGGAAGAATGGACTAACATGGTCCGGTTGAAGAACTCATTGAGCTCGTTCTCAGCGTCAGTTATCCCGAGGGATATGGCGGTCTCGCCGTCCGACTCGTTGTCGGACTCGCTCTCCATCGGATCGTCCATTGGGACGTCCGTTGGGTTGTCCAGAGGTGTGAGGCGCTCCTCGAGGGTTAGCGAGATGCGCTCCCTGAGAGTGCACGTTCGCTTGGGGAGCAGGGTGTGCATCTCGGTTTTGGAGTCCTCGGCGTCGGAGTCCGTAACCTCGATGATCCTCGCCGTTCTGCCAGTGCTGAACACGTGTCCACCACTCATCGTCGGAGATGCGCTCCGACTGAGGGCGTGCATTGTGCTCGTGGGCGATGGCGTCGACGATGTTGTCGACAAAGAGGAGGATGGTAGGGCGCTCTCGGGGATGCCCTCGAGGGTGCGGATGCGCTCGTACGTGGGCGTAACCCCGAGCTCGCTGGCGAGGGCCATGGCACGCGTGAGCGCCGGGTACTTGTTGTTCCCGGTCTTCGCGTGCACGGGCTTGCGCATGAGAGCACGCAGGTCGACTGGGCCGTCGGGCCCCTGAGTGATGGTGGTCAGTGCGTCAGCGATGTGAGCGAAGTGCGCGTGTTGGTGCGCACCTTGCTGCTGAGCACGGCTGTCGCGCTTGGAGCGTGCGCCACGAGGGCGTCCACCGGACTGGTTTTGCTGCTGCCTCTGAGGGCGTGGCTGGTGTTGCTGCTGCTGTCCCTGAGGACGCTGCTGCTGACGGAAGGTAGGGTCGGGACCCTTGTGCTTAACAGCGCTGATCTTCGTTGCATTGTTGCGCGGTGCGTGACGTCCTTGACGTTGCTCCCAGTGCATGATGACGGCCTGGCGGACACCAGCAAGGGTGATCGACTTGATCGCGGGGGTAGTGGCGGTGTCGGTAAGGCCAGAGGTGTAGACCTGGATGGTCGAGTCCATCGAGGGCGGGAGCTTCGACATGAGCATCATGCCCTTGACGTGTTCGGAGATGTTGAACTTGTTGGTCTCGAGGCGCTGGAAGTGGGCCTCGAGCTTGTCGAGCGCAGGGACGGGGTTCGAGTTGCTAGGAACAGTGAGGGCGATGGCGGCACGGAAGTCCTGGTAGACGATCGGGATGCCGGGCTTCCCATAGTTGTCCTGGAAGTGCTTCCACATGGCCGCGGCGGTGTCCTTGGTGTCGACAGCACTGAGAATGCTTGTTGTTGTTACGAACGCTCCCATTCGGCGCCGTTTACCCAGCGCCTGAGTTTCCTTTTTCGGACTGTTTACTTCTCACGTCGTTCCTATTGTCCTCCGTTGCATTGTAACCCGTCCTTTGTCCTGTAGTACAATAGCTTCCATTGTCTCACTGTCGCTATTGTACTTACGACCATTGTTCTACTGTCGCTATTGTACTTACATCCATTGTTTTCCCCTGTTCTCTCGCGACCCTAGTTACCTATTGTCCGCTCGTTCCATTGTTGCGTACATGTATATAAGACCTGTACTTTGCTACCTGGAGACCTCAGTTTCGACCTCTTGTCTCCAGGTAAGCCTTGCTGTATTTTCGTTTGTAGTATACTTCACTCAATACATCTTGTCTCCAGCCCTGACCGTCGAGCTTTGCTCCGCTCTCGCTGCACAAGTGCTCGTCGGCGCTCCTGCTCGTCTCGTGCGTATCCCTGATCCTTACTCGACGCTCAGTCGTAACATTAGGTCGAAACTTCCTACACGAGCACCAGCGCAACATCCCCTTTCCTTGGAGTTTATACACGTTTATCACTTCCCTCTCGTACGGTACGCACATAGATCCTCTGTGTTGGCCTAGCGTAGTGCGCGCTCTAGTCACACCATCGGACGTGGTCTTGATTCAACTCGAGGCTTGCCACTTTTAGTGGTACAGTGTGCGGAAAGCTCCTAACCCGAGACCCCGGCACTGACAGAAGTGGTCCGCCTCACGGCGTGGGAGGCTAGAGAAAGGCGGCGAAACAAAGCCAAGGCAGAACTCCCCTGGGCTCGTGTCCCTGGAGGTTAAGACACAGCAATAGGCCGAGGAGGCTGAGCAGACAGTGTTGGATTGTGCACCTGCCATTTGATTCCTGGACAGGAAGCGAGTTTCCCTACCCCTTACCAACTCCGCCCCTGGGACACCGTGGCTTGTCAGAGGTCGGCACACGTATTTCACCCGGCCGAGGTTCACGACGAACACTGGGACAAGGACCACAACAACTGGAGGGTCTGTGATCAGCAACCGTGCCCGCATAGAACCCGCACTATTCAGGAGAACCCGGCGGTTGTCGAAGCCATCGCTCCTCGACGTGCTACGATCAACAACCAGAAGGAGTTAATCCTTGCACACATTGCTAATCCACCGCCACCCGCTCCAAGAGACCCAGACCGTCCCCCAGTTCGTCAAGCGGCCGCTGTTGCAGCCAAGAACCCCTCATCTCGACCGGCCTCACGTCCAACGTCAAGGCCACCCTCCCGTGTACCCTCGCGACCTGTGAGTCGCAAACCCACTCCTGCTGCAACCCCATCCGGATCCCCTCGCACCGGAGAAATCTCCCTTCCTGTCGCATTAGAACTTGTTCGACAACGTATTGCATCCTCGTCAGACCGATCGCCAGTTGCTTCGACCTCTAGACTCCCAAAGACCGAAAGGGAACCGGAGTCAGAAGAGCCAGAGGAGCCAGTAGTCGAACCAAAGTCAGAACGAGAGACCGTTGTCCTCAACACCCCCTCAGAACCCTCATTCTCATCCTCATCCTCATCGTCTCCCAGTAGGGCACCATCACCCGCACCAAGGGTTACTCCAGCCATGACCACCCCCGCGCCTGCACTGTTCGATATCTCCAAACTCCTCAACCAGCTTGCCCCACGAGAGTACGATGGAAAATCTGCACAGGATGGTCTTCGTTTTGTCGCCTCAGCTCGGATCTATCACACCACTCTAACGGCTCAAGGCGTCGATGCACAGATCTGTTGGGTCACGGTTCTCAACAAGCTAACGGAGGGAGCTGCTGCATGGGCTGGTCCGTTCATTGTCAAAGTCGCCACGGGCACGATGCCCTGGGCAGACTATGCGGCTTTCGAAACCGACTTCAAGGCACACTTCTGTGCGGCAGACGATAAACAGGCGGCCACTGCGGAACTCACCAAGCTGTGCAAGACTTCGCACAGGCTCGGCACGGTCAAGGACTACACGACCGAGTTCAATGCCATTGCCGCCCGCACGGACTTCAGCGACTACGACAAGCACGAACGCTATCGCACCGGCCTGCCCTACAAGATCAAGGACATCTTCGCACAGGGAGCCCACGACATCGACACCGTCGAGAAGATCCAGAAGGTGGCCCTGTCGATCGATCAGGCCCTGGCCATGCGGGAAGAAGAACGACCGAAGCAGTTTGGATGGAAGAAGAAAGGCGAAAAGGCAGCAGCTACGGGCACAAGTAGGAGGCCCTTCAAAGGCACCTGCTTCAACTGCGGTGAAGAAGGACACCGTCTGTTCCAGTGCCCCAAGCCTAGGGTCAACAAACCACAAACCGCATCGTCATCATCGGCCGGGACCGAGGAGATCAACACGCTGCGAGCGCAGGTTAAGGCGATGGAGGAGAAAATCGCCGCCCTTACGGTGGTGGACAAGAAGGAGGGTTTTTGATTCGAGCCGCATTGGACGCTGCGCGTGCTGGCTCTTGTAGTAATAGTCGGTTTTCTGTACTAGGTTCATCGTTCGTGTATGAAGTGAATCATGATGGTCAACACTTTCACATACCAGTACGGTTAATCAGCAAGCAGCGGCATAAGGACATCGTAGCTATGGTAGATAGTGGAGCTACAACTAAGTTCTTACATAGACGTTTCGTAGTAGAGAATCGTGTTACGACGAGGAAGTTGGCAAGGCCAATTCCTCTATACAACATTGACGGTACAGAGAACCGCGATGGGACGATTAGTGAGGTCGCCGTATTGGATATGGCGATTGGAGACCACCGGGAGAAGGTGGTGTTTGTGGTGACAGACATCGGAGAGGAGGATGTGATCATCGGCCTGGACTGGTTACGCGAGCACAACCCTGAAGTAGATTGGGAACGTGGCTCACTGCGTCTATCGAGATGTCCAGAGACGTGTCCGGCCAACCCGAAGGCATCCAAACCTGTTGAGACCAAAGCGCGTGATACGGAGGTACGGCTTACGGCGCGCCAAGGTTCTCGACGGGTGAGGAAGGTCAGGAAGGTTGGAAGGATACGTGCGGCTGTGATGGCAGAGGAGGATAGAGAAGACGAGGAACGGCCATGGCCGCCAGGATTCCTGCCACGGTGGGATGGAACTGAGGAGTCTCTTCTCAATGCATGGGACAACGGACAACGCCTTTATGGCACTCCACAACTATTTGCTTCAGCGACGTACACATACTCTCAACAACTCGCTGAACAAGAGTACCAGAAGAAGGAGGTTCACCCTGTCGAAGAGATCGCATCAAGCACTACCATGAGTACTTGCATGTGTTCTCGAAGGAAGCATCCGAACGTTTACCAGAACACGGGCCCTACGACCATGCAATTGAACTAGTGCCGGATGCGAAAATGTTCCACTCCCGGGTGTATCCCCTATCACCAAGCGAACAAGTTGAGCTTGACAAGTTTCTTGCCGAAAATGTGGCCAAAGGCTATATTCAGGAGTCGAAGTCGCCGATGTCCTCACCATTCTTCTTTGTCAAGAAGAAGGACGGCAGCTTACGTCCAGTCCAGGACTATCGACGGCTGAACAAGATCACCATTAAGAACCGTTACCCGCTGCCGCTGGTTTCGGACCTGATGGATCGACTCAAAAAGGCCAAGTACTTTACGAAGCTTGACATCCGTTGGGGGTACAACAACGTGCGAGTCAAATCTGGCGATGAGTGGAAGGCCGCGTTTGTGACCAACCGGGGACTGTTCGAACCGAATGTCATGTTCTTTGGGCTAGCCAATTCGCCCAGCACGTTCTCTGCACTTATGAACAACATCTTCAAGGACCTCATTGTCTTAGGCAAAGTCACTATCTATCTCGACGACATCCTCATTTTCACCAATGACATGGAGGAGCATCGTACTCTGGTGCGTGAGGTCCTGAAACGGCTGAAGGAGAACGACTTGTTCTGTAAGCCGGAGAAGTGCGAGTTCGAACAGCCCAAGGTCGAATGACTCGGCGTCCTCGTTTCGGAGAACTGCGTGGAGATGGACCCTGTGAAGGTCAAGGGTATCGCAGACTGGCCAGTCCCTCAGAACGCCTCAGATGTACGGAAATTCCGCGGCTTCGCGAATTTCTATCGGCGGTTCATTAAGGACTTCAGTGCTATCTGCAAACCTTTGGATCGCCTCACGGGCAACACCACATGGCGATGGGGAGAAGAGGAGCAGTCTGCCTTTGATGAACTCAAACGTCGTTTCACCGAGAGCCCAGTCCTGAGCATGTACGATCCAGACTGCAATACCCGGGTTGAAGTTGATGCTTCAGGCTTCGCAACAGGTGCGGTTCTGTCTCAGGAGGGGGAGGATGGTAAATGGCACCCCGTTGCCTTCCACTCTGAATCGATGAACGATGCGGAACGCAACTACGAGATCTACGACAAGGAGATGCTCGCTATCATCCGTGCCCTGCAAGCCTGGCGCCACTACCTCGAAGGACTACCCAGCGTGTTTGAGATCCAGTCAGACCACAAAAACCTCGAGTACTGGCGTACAGCACAGAACCTCACCCGTAGGCAGGCACGATGGGCTCTCTACCTGTCGCGATTCGACTTTGTCATCTCACACAAACCTGGCACCTCCAATGGTAGGGCCGATGCATTGTCGCGCAGGCCTGACCACCAGCGAGATGATGCAGATGACAATGTCGGACGTGTCTTGTTGCAACCCGAACGCTTCCGAGTTTTGGCAGCCAAGCGAGGGCACCTATCGGTGGTCCCAGACAAGGCACTGCTTCGACGCATCCGCGAGTGTGGAGATCGTGAGCAGGAGGTGGTGGAAGCACTTAGCAAATTGGACAGTCTCGGACCAGCGCGTCTCCAGAACGACTTGGTGGACTGGAACACTGAACAAGGCCTGCTTCTCTATCGCGGCCGAGTCTATGTCCCCAAGGACGATGCACTGCGTGCTGAGATTGTACGCATCCACCATGACCTCCCGCCGGCAGGACACCCGGGACAGGCGAAGACGACGGAGTTGGTTACTCGTAACTACTGGTGGCCGGGCATGGGCAAGTTTATCAAGGACTATGTGGACACCTGCGACACTTGCCGTCGTGGTAAAACATCACACACCAAACCACACGGTCCTCTCCAGCCCAATGAGATCCCTGACGGCCCAGGCCAAGTAGTAACCTGCGACTTCATCACTGGACTGCCAGACGTAGATGGTTTCAACGCGCTGCAACTCATTGTTGATCGGCATGGAAAGATGATCCATCTTATTCCGTGCACTGAGGAGATCGATGCAGAAGGAGCTGCGGACAACTTCATTCGAGAACACTTCCGTCTGCATGGACTACCACGAAAGATCATTTCCGATCGTGGACCCCAGTTCTCAAGCAAGCTCTTCCGTGCGATCCTCAAAGGCCTCGGTATAGAAAGCGCAATGTCAACTGCCTATCACCCCCAGACAGATGGCCAATCGGAATGATGGAACCAGGAGATAGAGGCTTACTTACGAATGTACTGCTCTCGACGCCGCGATGACTGGGTCAAGTGGCTGCCGATTGCAGAATTTGCCTTTAACTCACACCAACACTCGTCGACGGGGTACTCGCCATTCTATCTGATGTATGGCTTTGAACCCCAGTTCCACATTCCGATGTTGTCTACGGCAGTGCCCACGGCAGACGAACGAAGAGAGGAGTTGCGGCAGGCAAGGGAGGATGCAACCGCTGCCTTGACTCTAACGGCCGAACGGATGAAGGAGCACTACGATCGCTACGTCCGCGAGGCCCCGGAGTTTAAGGAAGGACAGAAGGTGTGGCTCGACACGAGGAACTTCTGTGTTCCAGGAGTCTCGAGGAAACTGGTGGACCGGTATGCTGGACCGTACCAAGTCGAACGCAAGGTGGGCAACCTAGCTTATGAGCTCAGGCTCCCCAAGGACCTTGCACTCCATCCCGTATTCCATGTGTCGCTCTTACTACCACACAAGGAGAGTCGACTCCCTGGACGACACCCTCCAGAGCCACCCGCAATCGAAGTAGAAGGGGAGGAGGAGTATGAAGTGGAAGGTGTTCTAGAGTCGCGGCGGTATGGGCGGTGGAAGAAACTGCAGTACCTCGTGCATTGGAAGGGTTGGGGCCCAGAGCACGACAGTTGGGAGGATGCAGCGGAGCTGGCAAATGCACCGCAATTGGTACAGAAATTCCATTCTACGCATCCAACGGCCCCTGGCCCTCTCAACAAGGCTTAGTCGTGAAGGCACGACCCTTAGGAGGGGGGTACTGTTACGAACACTTCCATTCGGCGCCGTTTACCCAGCGCCTGAGTTTCCTTTTTCGGACTGTTTACTTCTCACGTCGTTCCTATTGTCCTCCGTTGCATTGTAACCCGTCCTTTGTCCTGTAGTACAATAGCTTCCATTGTCTCACTGTCGCTATTGTACTTACGACCATTGTTCTACTGTCGCTATTGTACTTACATCCATTGTTTTCCCCTGTTCTCTCGCGACCCTAGTTACCTATTGTCCGCTCGTTCCATTGTTGCGTACATGTATATAAGACCTGTACTTTGCTACCTGGAGACCTCAGTTTCGACCTCTTGTCTCCAGGTAAGCCTTGCTGTATTTTCGTTTGTAGTATACTTCACTCAATACATCTTGTCTCTAGCCCTGACCGTCGAGCTTTGCTCCGCTCTCGCTGCACAAGTGCTCGTCGGCGCTCCTGCTCGTCTCGTGCGTATCCCTGATCCTTACTCGACGCTCAGTCGTAACAGTTGTGATGCAAAGACGGAGGATACTGATAGCCTGGACGTTTTTGGTGTCCCAGTCCTTGCAGTCATCCGCGGCAGTGGCAGGCTGGGACGTTATAATAACGTGCCACATTGCCTGGGCCATAAGGTACGACTTCATCCCCTGGGCCCACTCGAGGTAGTTGGGGCCCAAAAGGACGTTGGGGACGGCCTGGTAGAGAGCACTCGACATGGTGTACGAGAGGGTGTATGCGTCTGGAAGAGAGACTTGGTCAGTCAATCTCGTTCAAGACAGACGATGACGGCAAGCAAAAAAATGCGCCGACATAGGTTCCCCCTCTGTGGAGCGGCAGGCAGCGGGTGATCGCGCCACATCCGACTCCACTGCTGTAAATGGCAGGCAGCGTATAATCGTGCCACATCCGATCCACAGGTCATCGACCATAACGGCGACGGTGGGTATCCAGATAAGCCGGGATCCAGTAGGTCGCAGCACGCGATGAGCGGCGCAGTCCCTACGGCATCAACCAGGGCTCATAACCTGTTGAACCTGGGTGGGGCAAAGGGCCCATGCCCGGGTGCAACTCTAGCGGACGCTCCGTATACTTACCTGGATGTGGGTGTTAGAGGCTTGTGGTACACGATAGCGTACATGATGGGAGGAGTTAAAAGAGTTATCCATTTAGCTCATAGAGAGCTGTCTTATATACTACTGTAGAGTACAGGATTATATAAGAGTCCGTGTGATCACTGTTGTGATCACAGTACCAGTTACTTATGGTAGCCCGTGACCGTACGGTATAGTTGCCCGATTGGGCTACAGGGCAGCTAAAGGCCAGGTGTTTGGACCGACCATCCGGAAAACCTTACTCTACAATGGCGAGTAAGGTTTTCCGGAACCACGGACCGAAGCCCGTGTCCGGTGGCTGGGCGCCAGTTCAACATTGACCTCTTGTCTCCAGGTAAGCCCCAATGTATTTCGCTTGTAGTATACTTCACTCAATACACTTACTTGTCTCCAGCCTGACCGTCGAGCCTTGCTCCGCTCTCACTGCACAAGCGCTCGTCGACGCCCCTGCTCGTCTCGTACATATCCCTGATCTTCACTCGATGCTCAGTCGTAACACAGGCAGACTGAACCTGTTGAAACTGTTCTACAGTTGGATAAAGCCAAATATTCCGAACATATATAGGCTGATTTGGAGCTCACACCTGTTTGTGAGCCTCCGATGGAGGCATTGTCCTCTGGATGGAGACAGGCGTCTCCACCTGGAGCCCGGCCAGTCCATCCGGCAGCGGACGGAGCGGGCCGTCTCCATCAATTTGGGGGGTGTCTCCAGGGCTCTATCGCTCCGGCCGGCACCGACTGGTTGCGATGTATTTTTGGCGTTTTCCTGATGTCATCTCCGTTTTATCCTCACGCCGGCCGGCTCGGACTCCGAAAGGATAGAGCGTCATCACAGGAATCCCGGTTGTACGGACTTTCTGCCCATTGTAGGTCACTCAGAGCCGTCCCCCGTTCAGTCCACATAACAATCTGGACTCAAAACTATTGCTGCAACTTCACACGCCGCCCTCCGAGTCATTGGGTAGTAGCTGCCTATTTGTTCGCCGGCACCCCCATCCTCAATGCGCATCTCGAAGCATTGCCAGCCGCGTTGAAGGGCCTCCCTAGAGTGAAGCAAGTTGCAACGTGCTTGGTGCCGGCCAAACGGCACCTCCAGTGTGGTAAGTACGTACAAGTCTCAGGGTATCTCCACCATCTCGCCGCTGGGAGCCCCATCACTGAGCGAGCGATCTGTCTAGAATTATTCGCTGATCTTTCCGACCCCCTGGTGCAAGCCGCATTACCCTGCGACCAATGATGGGTTCACGCAAGCTCGATACCAGTTCCCAGGCGAACAACATCCAGCGAGCTCATTCCTGTTTCCGGCATTAGGAAAACACGCTTCAGGAAACGTTGCAGGTGTTCTGTTCTTTCTCTCAAACACGTTGCGTCTGGGCCTGGAACTTGTAGTACAAGCGCCACGCGTCACGACCAACCTGCAGCGGCCAAGCTTTTTCATGTCTTCTCGCCTCCCCCTCCTGCTACGTTCCCTATGCCCCACACGCCTAACCTCTCGGCACGTCCTCAATCTACGCCCAGCATCAGCAAAGGCCCGAAAATATCCCCCAGCTTTGCACGCTCACGCACCACGCATGCAAAGCCGAAAAGACCGTGCACCAACCCCGAAAGGGGGTATGGTGCTCTTCTGGTTTGCCTAGCAAGACAATACCACCCTCGGCCATGCACTGATGCACAAAGTCGGAAAATCCCAGGCAATCTTGACAAGATATCGCAAGAATTGCCCGGAATTTGGAGGATTGTGTTCGTAGACAATGGAGACAACCTCGCGCCACACTCTTCAGCGTGGCGCGGGCATTTGGGTATTGCGTCTGCGCACAAATCTCGGAAGCCGAGGTACGGATAGGCACCCATACACGGTGAGTACGAGGTATCGGGAGATTTGTATCGGATTGGTTGTATTACGCTGTAGGGTGATCTTACACACTAGTGAGATGGATGTGATAAATCAAAAATATATCGATATATTGCACTTAATGGATGCACGCAGACTTGCAGGATGGGCGGGGGAGGCATTCAAGATGATGGTATAACATACAATAAATCATACACTGGCAGAAAACGCCACAAGGTGCCCATCCACCACCAAGAAAGATCAAGGAACTTACTCGTCAACCATATAGCCATCACTACCACCAGTGCCGACGCCGATCCCGTCTCCAGCGCTGCCTTCTCCTGAATCAGATGTGCACCGCTTCCTTCTTTGGATGAGGATAATGGCGGGCAGCGAGCATGCGCGCGCGAAGGTTGTCTTCATTGTCGGTATCCTCGAAGTCGGAGCTTATAAAAAACCCGTGTGACGTGTCCAAGTCATAGTCAGCAAGGTCGCGCAACGATGTGAGGTAAGACGAACCAATTGTAATATGAAAAAAAAAGTTCTTGTCATCGTCATCGTTGTTGTTGTTGTGGGCCATCCGTCAGCTGCAGGACTGCTGGGGACAGCGGGGTATGCACGAGGGAGGGTGTCGCGGACGAGTCGGCTGTACATTAGAACGTCTGTTAGACAGGAGCACAAGGGACGTACTCAAAACACGACTTCGCGCCGAGCGAGTTCTTATACATTACCAAAGACAGCGGTAACGGTGTAGGAGAGAGGCGAGACAAGGAGGTGCGAGAAGACGACATCGTGTCGTCAGAGGGAAGTGCTGATGATGCCGGAGATAGCAAGTTAGTATATGCGCTCGGATTGTAGGCGCATATATGCACACCAAGCACTTACATAGTGTGATTACCCGGTGGACACTTAGGCCTGAGAGTGCGTGGGAGAGGTTGAATGTCGTGTTCTCTGTTGCTGTTTTGCGCTTGCGCATCGTTAAAAGCGAGGAGGAGTCGTGGGGGCTGGAGATGGTGAGGGTCAGAGGAAGAGATGCAGACTTCGCATTTCTTCGCTGACGGCCTGTCAAATGCTCCTCGGAGAAAGCCGACGGACGCGTCTGTCACGTGTGCACACTCGCTGGTCTCTCTGAGTCCTACATCCGCCGCGCCACTCCATGGTCTCCATCGTCCTCTCATTCCTCGTAGCCATGCCTGCTGAGACCTGCTACAGATGCTAGCTACTCTTTACTAATCTCTCCACTCCGACGGTAAGCTCCGATGATGCGTTGAAGAACAGAAGACAAAGATGCACCTCCGCGAGCCCCTCAAGGCAGGACAAGATGGAGGATAAATGGGTCAAGGCTCAGGCGAGGCGGAGACTCGAGGCGGGGAGACTCAAGGTGCGTGGAGGCTTGAGGTGCCGAGGGTTCAGCTGCGGGTGCGTCACGGCCTTTGCTCGGCATGGCGGTATGCAGGTCGAATGGGAAGCGAGGCATATGCCCGTTGTGCTCGATCCAGCGGGACCCGACCGTCACCAACACCGGGCCCCGGGTGCTCGCCCTTGGACTTGATGATGGTGAGGTCGAGATGAGCGAGGAGATTCGGTGAGCTTTGCCCCTTGGTACCTTGTGTTTCGTAGGCTAAATGTATATGTATTTCCGTGACTGCTTTGTTAACGTTACGAGTTTGCGACTTGTTTTCTAGTGCATGTAGCTATACTAGCTTTTAAGTAACACGTCTACCACGCTGTAGCATTGCATGACTGTACCTTACTACACAATATATATTATAGACTGCATGCTTGGGCGATCTCGAACACATCTTGCACGAGATTGTAAGACGATGGCCCCTACCACCGGATATGGCGCCAGAGTGCAAGGTCAATCCCTCCGCCTCAGCGTCATTGCACGCTGACGCCCTATTCAGCGCTGAGGGCAATTCACACCTGCCCGGCCGCGACTTTTGCGGTTTTGCTGATGAGTCTGTCACCTCAAAACGAAGAGACGCAACGCTCCCACCGGCGCTGTGGTATGTTCTATTCACGCCATCCTCGTTTTCCGATGCTGTATTCTTAAAATAAACAAAACAGGCATCGTCTTGTGGGTCCTATTTCTATGGTATCAAACCTCAATACCGTGGTCTGCCGTTCACGGTCTCACTTCAGGTTCAAGCCCTGTAGAAGCATTTGCGTATGCTTATTACTCGGCCACCGGCTAACGGTGTCTGGTATTATTTCTTTCGTACTAACCCTACGTTTGTGCTTGCTTATCGCCCCGACCAACCCACAGGAACGAGCTATTGACGCACGAGTTCCCCGTGCTTGTGAAGTATCGCTTCTACCGCGCATACTTGACGTTCTGCGCCAAGCGGAGTCTCCGGAAATGGGGCTATGGAGTCAACCAGTGGGGGGAAGACATCGAGAGTATGGCGTGCCAACAAAGAAGGGACCCGTCATCGTCGTCGAACCCCACACCCATATTCCTTCCTGAGGAATCGCGGTTCCAGGAATGGACCGTGACGGCAGCGGCAACGCGGTGTCTGGGCTCCGGGTTCAGTGCTTCGCTTACAGTAAGAAGCGAGCCCCAAATGCATGTCCCTATGTAAACGAGCATCCCGATAGTATTGCATCAGCAAAAGTTGACAGCGAAATATTCCCTGTGATGAATGAACGACTCAGGTGAGTGAGTACAATGCATCGGCAACCATCATCCTTTCAGATCCCAGGATCCTGCCTTCTGCCGCTGCACATTCAACATCCTTGGGGTCCGTACGACTTCCACCCACTGACTACTAGTATAACCTGACGACGGCCAAATCGCGATATCATCTTCGTACCATCCATCTCTATCACGAAAAGCTAAGGTCTTCGATTAGCTACCTCCGTTCAGACGTTGAAGTGAAATAGCGCAAGATACTGTCCACAGCACTCTTACTGCTACAAACTTACTCCTGAGTCGGCATTCATCGTACACTTGGCAAGGAAGCAGGAAGTGGGGAGGATAAATATACGCATTCGTAACATTGAGAGTGAGATTCTTAGACAAACTACGGACATGGATGGGGCGGTGAGGATGCAAAATCACGGAAATACAGACTTCCTCCCGTGCACACCTACTGTGTACGAGAGGAACCAATATACGAGCATAAGAGAGTGTCAGAAGAAACCAGTCTCACTAGCATAAGTTACACGATAGGGCGCGAGAAGTCCCACACGTAAGTACTAGTAGATGCCGCGCCCGGCGGTGGAGTTGCTATGGATGGTGCTATGGGAACTGGCGGGGTCGTTCGCAGGTCGGGTGACGCCGCGGTGAGCTCCTTGTAGAGTGTGGACGTTATGGGTCGATGGGGAGATGTGAATCGATGGGGATGTGAGCGGTGTAATACTCAAGCAGCGACTTCGCTTTCAATAGGACGCAAACCTCGCTGGACAAGTGTCCGACAATATGCACAGCCTGGGCGACAGAAAATTGCGTCGCGGCTGAGACCTCCTCGACCCTAATCTGGGGCACCGCACTCACGGCGACGGCGGAGGGAATCCCCGACGATACGGCGGTGAAGATGTAATTCGCCACGACGTGCCGCGCGGCCTGGAGAACGACCTGCTGAGCTGCATCCGTGAGAGGGTTCGCTTGTGCGACAACGCCTTCGGGCACCTCGCTTGCCGCCTGGGAGCTGACGGCCTGGGCGGCGACAGTGAGAACGTGTTGCTGCTTTGCCAGGGCTTGTAGTTCTGGCCCAACTTGGTTCGGTGAAGCTACAACTCGGGATTGTGCTTTCAGTGCAACTTTCTGAGCAGCACTGGTCAACACTTGAACGATCTGAGACCGAACTGTCACCACGGGCGCCGCCGAAGCAGGGATAAGGGGTCCGAGTTTCGTCAATCTAGGGGCGTTTATAATGAGGTCAATGGGACGGGGAAAGCATGTTCTTGAAACCGACCTCTGAACAAGGGATCCCGGAACGATCAAATCGCTCAGCATCTGGTGCGGATTGTGTACGTCGTCCACGAGCCGGGGTCGCCGGGTTAGCGTGGATTTGGGGTCGGCACCGTCCAAAGCAGTGATATTGATGTGTATCGTGTGCGCGAGAAGTACCTCCTTCCCATCCTCCGTGAACTACATCTGAGGGTCAAAGACGGCTCTTAGGTTAACTGCACGTATATGAAAACGTACCCTTGCTTCCACTGTTACGCCGCAGCTCTGCGCCTCTGGCGGGGGAATGCCGGTTAGCGAGTCGTCTGTCCATGCTAGCCACGGCGGGAGTGCGGGCGAGCTGTAGTTGATGACCCTGTTCCTGCGCGGCGCCTGTGGTTCCCATATCCTCGGCGTCCACGTCCACCGTAGGCCGACGTACGCTTCACCTGGCGACCCCCCCACAAGCTTTCGCGTGAATGGCCGGAAGATCCATCCGCCCCTGGCCTTTTTCGCATCGATGTGCCAGATTAGATGACCTTTCGACTTCGATTTATTCCCCCCTTCGTTGAAGCGCGAGATGTAGGGTTGGTTCCACAGGAACCTCTTGATCTATGTTACGCCATATCGGCGATGCCTTATGTCAGACGATATACAGACAGATACGTGAGCCGGAGCTTGCTCCACTAGCCTTTTTCACAGGGATCCTTTCCTCGGGATACCCTTGTCGAGCGAGCTGCAAAACATAAACGTGTTCAATATGCTGATACCGGGCATCAACACTAAGGGGTCACCTCTTCCAAGAAAGCGTTGGTGAAAGCCTGTACCCGGAACTTGAAGGGTCGGAAGTCGGGCGACTCACTCAGGCGTTGCATTTTCTTTACCATGAGCGTCTGATGGATCAGCTCGCCCTTGGAATCTGTAGCATCCACTGCGAAGCACAACAGGCGAGCGTATCAATGAGAACGTCACTAAGCGAGGATTGAAGGGGTCCCGACGCGGTCACCGCGATAGGCGAGACGTACAGTTAGAGCAGATCGAATTCAAAAATTCGAAGAAAACGCGCTCGACGTCGGCCCAATACTCCTGCGGCAACTCCTTTCCGTGGCCAGGGGACCTGGCCCCCTCTTTGGAGGGAGAAGCACATCCCATCCGCCGCCGGGCGGCACCGCTATGTGTTGCTCTGTTCACAAGGCCGAGGATATTAGCGTGACGCACAACCAAAATCAGTTCTAGAGAAGCGTACTGGGGTTGCTGCTCGTCCTGGTTATCGGAGTGTTTCCCATCATCGTACTCGCACCGTGGCAGTAACTCGGCGATCGGACTGAGCTGTCCGGACGACAATGACTGCGACTGCGTCGACTCAACCATCGTCACGGTGGCATGCGACACCACGTCCGGCACTTGCGAGAATGATTTCCCAAGCAGATGTGGCGTCGGTGTTGAGCATGAAGGGTTGCCTGGTGTTGTAGAGGCGACATTCAGCGGCGCCGGCTGCAGACAAGTGGCGCGTGTCGGCAAATGCATAGTGTTATTGTTGGGGAGTGTCAAAGGATCAGCAGCGGGCACAACGTCGGGAACTGTAGCATTGTTCGGTGAGAATTGAAGCAGTGGAAAGTGAACAACGGGACTGACAAAAGATCGGACCACTCTGGTGGGGCCGAATGGGGTTGGGAAAAACCCCTATCGCAAACGGTGGCGGGATGGGGTCCAGTGAGTACGGCCGCGACAGGATGGAACCGACAGGAATGGCGCCGCGGATGGGATATTCAAGGTGAGGTATAACGTCGGGGGTAGAGTCCAACGATAGGGGGCGGGAACGATTGTTGGGACCATGGAGGTGGGAGCTGGACGGAGTGCCGGCCGACGACAACAAGGCGGGTGCCTTCGACATCTCTGCGAACGAGGTCGACGGAGCGAGGGCGTTGGTGGAGGCAGAGTAGATGTGCGAGAAGTGGGTCGAAGGGAGCATAGGCGGCGGAATACCAGCGGATGAAGACGTTCGCAGGGGTGACGCTTGGTCCAGTGATTCGAGCCTCATCGTCTTCACCACCCGACCTTCCGCGATGGTCGAAGCACGTCGTTTGCGAAGTAACTCTGAGCTGTCGGACATGGTACCCTGATCAATCAATTTAACGGAAGGCAGGTTATTTAAACATGACGGTGTTTGCTGCTACCAGGTGCGGGGTTGCTTCGTGGCATTCATGACGCCGGTCATGGGAGCGGTCTTGGAGTGGTCTAGGCCTAGGAAGCGACTTGAACACCCTGTAGCCACCGTATCACCCGGCTACACGGCCACAACGAGTAAAGCGAGAAGGCGAAGTTTCTCCTGAGCACCCTAACCCATGAAATACGCTTGACTGCCGGACTTTTTTGCAGTCTACACGATGCTGCAGAGCGGCATGGAGGACACGAGGGTCTTATTAGCGCCGTATAATGAAGGGGGAAGAGATACGGACTTTTACAGCACGTTTTCGAGGGCCATGAGATACGCACTTCCAGGCGCACCTTGCACGGGTTCATTACCGGTCTACGAGGGTTCTCGAAGTTTGTGGCGAAAATTGAAACCCTGACACGTGGACGGTGAGTGGAGAGCGTACAGGGGAAGCCAAGACAGGAACTTGACGGCGAAGCTACAGATCCTAAATGACTGTGAGAAGTACTGACATGGTCGAGGGCGGAAGCGAGGAAGCGATGGTGCCGGAGTGACCGCATTAATGGAGGCGATGTGGCATGCAACGCGCCCGTAGACTCCAAGTTCCGCCTTCAGAATGTGTGCTCCACGTACTGCTCCATCGTGATGAGAGATTGTCGTATATTAAGTTGTACTCTCTTCTCATGAAAGCAGGATCACATACAAACTTTGATACGCATTCCCATTTCTTATACACACTTACAGAACGCACGCTCCAAGCTGTTCGCATCTTAGCCTCTGCAGGTTGCTATAAAGATGGCTGGATCTATTGAAAACGATCACTTCATCGCAAGTGATTGAGATTCTGGTTGAGCGATGCTAACGCCCGCATCAGCGTACGCAAATACAAGGGGAGCCTCTGAGGGCGCACCTAGACGCGACCCAGAAACTGTTCCCCGCCTCGCCTGATAAGCTCCAATTCGGTCGTCTATGTGTACGTCTTGTCCTGCAGGGAAGCGACGTATCGGAATCTTCGTGCTTCGCAGCTGTTGACCCGCAAGCTAATAATAGATGAGCAGCTTGCCCTTAGAGATAGGAGGGCCAGTCCGGCGAATTGGAGGGGCGAAGTCATCGTCGGACGTTTACATTGCAAAAATTAGGCGGCCACTCACCTTCTTGGCTCGTCACGGACCCATTCAAATGGCGTCTTGCTCTGGAACGCGACATCAATGATCTGGACGGAGTCAGAGCGAACAACGAACCCCCAAAGGTACGTCGCGAGCCGTCTACACACCCCTTTGCAAGAGGGGAGGTGTATTTGGCCGCGCCCTCGGATGGTGAGTAGCGATGTCCAGCGGACAGATGCTCACAGCGCTCACGTGTGGCAGTGGCTGCGGCATACTTAGCCGCGGCCGTCTTTATCGCCTTGTAACGGCCCCCCGTTACTTGGACCGTGACTCCGTGATCCAGTCACACTTAGATTAGTCGCTACGCTACGGTCAAATCTCTTGCCGCTTTTTCCGCTTCTCACGGCACGCGCGGGGAGTGTGCAGGTGGACTCGGGTGCCCGCTCTGAGCGCCTGCGGCGCGGGGCACCCAGCTGGCAATTCCGAGTGCGAACGGGAATACAGAGTACACAATGTAATGTGTGAGGGAGGGATGGCGGGAGCGCAAAACGGGAAAAAGCCTGCGGGCAGCGCGCGCGTGTGAGCATGAGCGCACGAGTGAGACCGAAACGCATCTCACCTGTAGGCAGCGCGCGAGGGTGAGAAAGAGGGCGCGGCTCCATTGCTCACCCGCTGCCTACATAAACTCTGCGGCTCAGGAGGCCTGCGAGCGAAGCGTGGGTCAGCGCGCGGAATATGCATAAGAGGAGCGTCCTGCGTGGCGCGCGAGAGCGCCTGTATCTGCCGCTGCACGCGCTAGGAGATTCGACTCCCGAAAACTCCCATTTAAAGTCGACAAATCTCTTGCCGCTTTTTCCGCTTCTCACGGCACGCGCGGGGAGTGTGCAGGTGGACTCGGGTGCCCGCTCTGAGCGCCTGCGGCGCGGGGCACCCAGCTGGCAATTCCGAAAAGGAACGGTAAAGGACTAAAGGGAAGGAAAGAAAAAAGAGGGGATGATACGATAGATGGAAGTACTCGGAAAAATAGGCAACACGTGGACGCTGAAATGTCAGAGGCGGAGCGCAAAGTGTCTGTGGCGAAGCAGGGGGGGGGGGGGTTGGGAAGGAACTGAAGAGACGTGCAGGCACGGAAGTGGGGAGCGTTCGAGTGCGCAACTAATGGAGGGGGGGGGGTTCATGCACAGGTGGGGGGAGGGATAGGTGTCCGAAACACGAAGCACACGAGACAGGAAAGGTACGGTAATTGGAGCGCATAAGAGAGGAATCAAGGGATAGGACAGTAATTGGAAATAAGGAACTAGGGGGGCGCAGCTCCGGCAAACGCAAGCTGGCTGGAAATCATGAGGGCATGCACGATGACGGGATGTTTTCTAACATAAATTTGCCAAGCGTCTGAGGACCAGCGACCAATAGCTTGTATGTGCGACGCGGATACTCCGGCGACTGCGAGGGCGGTTGCTCCACCAGAACGCATGGAGTGGCCACTGATGTCTGTTGGGAAGAAGTGCTTGAGGCGACGCATAAACCATGCGCGGGTGGGGATTGTGGCATCGGCTCGCAGCCAGAGTTCGGAGTGGAATGGAAACCGGCGGTCGCAGCTCGTGAGGTAGGCTGTGAATGCTTCGCACGGGTGGTCCCCCGAGATTGGGGTGTCTATGAGGACGTGATCGCCATCAAATGTTCTGTCCGACTTGTGCGAATGGAGGAGGAACGAATATGACGTCTGCGTGGTTTGGACGGAGGTGCGGCGGGTGACTTTGCGGTAGGTGCGGAGCTTGTGTGCATCCGGCCAGACGAGTTCGCCAAGACGGAGGAGGCCATAGAACCCCGTTAGAAGCTGGGAAAGGAAGAGCAGGTCATCGTGCATGGGGGATTGGGTGAGGGAGGCGCGCACGAGCTCTAAGTCATCGACAGCTAGGGCACATTTACGCTTGACAGGCTTGCTGTAGAGGCGCCTGACACCTTTGAGAGTTTGGCGCACGAGGAGGCTAGAACGCACAGTGCGAACGTGGGGGTAGAAGGCCTCGATTTCTTTGCAGATGCCGGAGAGGTATGAGTTGACGGAACGAGGTTCGAGGTGCCGCAAGACTTCGTGCACAATAAAAAGGGAGAGCGTGTCCGGTGTTGGGTCAAAGGGAAGTCCTTGGCGCTGACAGAACGAGAGGTACATGTTGGTCGCCGATGAGTATGAAGACGAGGTTGAGATGTCGTGCACGAATGAAAGTGCAATAGCACGTTCATGCAGTAGTTTGGCAAGGGGGACGGGGAGCAACTGGCGGGTGCGGTATGAGGGCCTGACTTCGAGAGAGGTCCGCGGCATGGCGCAACCTCAGTCAGAGGAGGGAAGGGGGGTTGAAAGGGAAGAGGGTGATGTGGGGGGCGTGCTTATGAGCTACGTCAAGCTGGCCCCGCGATAGGGCATCTGCGACGGCATTGTCCTCGCCGGGGACATGGTCAATGCGATGCTCCACACCATTGGCAATGAGGACGTCAATGGTGGAGATGAGGATAGGGTTGTATATTGGGCTGGCTCGAAGGGACCGGAAGATGGAGACGGTGTTGGTGTTGTCGGAGAGGAGGCCGATGCGGCGGATGACCCATCCTGCTTTGCGCCACACGGGGATCTTGTGGATGGCCGCACAGACGGCCAGTGCTTCGAAGAAGAATATAGCATCGGTCGGCGCATCGTGCGGAAGGGTGCCATAGAAACCTATGTTGTGCCATGGGAAATAGAGGCCGAGGCCGTGGCCCGAGGCATCGGTCATCACGAACTCGTCACCCAAGGAGCCAGGAACGAGGTCATCTGGGGACCAGACAGAAGTAGACAGAATGCGAATGCCCGGCATAGTGTCGATGTGGTTTGCCATCCAGGTCAAATCTTTGCGGATAGCATCGTTGACGTGGATAGGTGCGTGCATCTGCGTCTTGTTTTCAATCTTGGCGTACACGTTGGACAGGGCAGGGCGCAGCAGGGGGAAGACGTTCAACGCCCAGTTAACATGTCCGGCAAGGGATTGGAACTCAACAAGAGTTCGCCGACGGCCGTGCGTGCGAGCGCAGAAAGCGGAGAGGGCTTCGAGAAGCTTGGAATGGCTGTCAGGTGGCAGGGTGGCGCAGGACGTGGTAGTGTCAATTTCGAAACCGACGAAGTCTTCATTCATGCCGTGGATTTGCTTTGGGCGGTCGTGCCCAAGGCCAAGATCGTCCCACAGCACGAGTAGAAGGGCTTGATCTTTGGGCATGTACATTCCATATTTGATGTACCACCGAACAAGCCGGCGGAGCTGCATGTCTGCGTTGTCGTCTACGTAAGACACCAGACAGGAGATTCCACACTTCGTGACGGCGATCCACGCAATGCAGGAATAGAACGCGAGCCAGATGCGGAGGGAAGCACGACCACCAAAGGGATTACACCTGTCAACGTGTCGCAGACCATCAATTGTGACGATTTGGAAGATCTGCCAGTATGGGGACATAGGCATGCGGCGATAGGCCTGCGAGACGTCAGACTTCCAGAAAATGATGTCGTCGGTGGGGTGTTGGTCACGGAGTTTACGATATTCAAAACCGAGGGCGGGCAAGCTGTCGAGAACGGCACCTTTGATGGATTCGGGCCGTATCATACCATTGAGGGAAAACTTGCCCGCGCTCAGGTTGTTGATAAGGCGTAACTTGTCGGAATGAGGTTTGGGGACAACATGGATCGGCATCGAAAACATTCCCGGGAGGAGGTCAGGGCCAAACGAGTGGGAGTAACGGCCAAGAGAAATTTCCTCGTCTCGCTGCTCGCGGAGGAACCGCATAGCACATTCATCTCAGAGCGGTGCACGAGTTTCATCCCATGTCTCGGGGTAGTCATCGGGTCGGCCGTCAGCAAAGGGCCAGAAGCCTTCACGGAGGCCTTTGACAATGGAGGCGATGAAAGCGGGGTTGGGGTGATCAGCGAGTTGAGATTCGAAAAAGTCTATGTTAATAGGTGTAACGATTTTGAAAAGGTCCGGGTGGGAATGCAAAGTGTCATTTATCACAGGGTCATGCAAGATAGCGTCCGGAACGTCCGGCAAAGGTGCATGTGTCAAAGAAACGTCCACTAGTCTGCACTTTGGAGGGTTCCTATCATCCCAGACAAGACCACGCAGAAAACGAGGCGCGGAGGCACCTTCAGGCCTTCCGCCTCGAGTTCTTATCGCATCGGGGGAGGGTATGGTCTGCGGCACCACAGCCGGAACAGCGGTGGACATACTTGCATGCGGCATCGCCAGCGTCGCACGTTCCTCTGTTCCAACGACGGCAAGCTTCGTCCTCTTTGCTGCGGGGCCTGCGTCGCCCGGTGCCTCGCCTCCTGCCCTCTTCGTCGGCAAAGTCGGTTGCGATACCGAAGGAGTTGGTAAAGCGGTCGCGGAGGTCGTTGAACTTGCTAAAATCCGTGAGCAAGAGGGTGTGCATGGCACCGGCACACTTGCGCACTGCACGATCATAGTCGATGACACGATTGTGGTGTGATGGGAGTATGGATCCAAACAGCCCGATAAGGTGCTGGCAGTAGCTGTCGAGCTCTGCGCGACGGTGCGGGAAGACGTATAGGATCGCAGCTGTTGTTCGTTGCCAGGCTGTGACCCAGTCGCCTGACGACTTGACGACTTTCGAGGGAGTGACTGTGCGGTAGGTGAGTTCCACGAGTCCCAACTTCTGGACCGTCTTCTCGTCCTGTTCAAGGGTGTACTGTCCACTGAGGACGTGGTTGAGGTCGATGTACCTGCCAAGTAGGACGTTCGTCCATTCGGACTCTGGGAACTCGGGTACTCCCACCGAGTTCCGAAGGCTCGACCTCGCGGACTTGATATCGAAGTCGTGGTTGCGTATGAGTCGCAATGTCTCCTGCAACTCTGCGCATAAAGCGGACTCGGCGACCTCATTCTCCTGTGAAGTCCAAGCGAAGAGCGATGGGTCCTGCTTCTGCTTCTTGCTAGCGGGACGTGCATCCTCGCTAAAAGAGACCGAGGCGCGTCCGTCGGGGGAGTTGCTCCGTGAAGTCGAAGATGATCTGGCTCGACTAGCACGCCCCTTTCCCTTGGGCTTCCCGAGCGTCTGCGAGCGGTTCCTGGTCTCGTTGTCGGCTGCTCCCTGGTCCGGCGAAAGGTCGCGTGAGTTGCTAGGTCTGTTCTCCTCTCTATACTTCGCGATCTCGTCGAGCTGCGCGGTGTAAGATTCGAAAGCCGCTTCGATCGTGTCATTGTCCGTCCCCTCGGGTGCCGCTCCTCTAAGCGCAAGAGCGAGTGCCATGATTGCTGCGCCCTTTCCCAGCTGTCCACGTCTGAAGGATTCGACGAGCTCCTCGCACTGCTTTGTGATTTCGAGGTTGGCTTGGAGGTTGTTCTGCGAACGTGACTCGGCCTGTTTCTCTCCGTCCCCCTCAGTGTGCCATGCTGCACCTCCCTGTGTGCTCTGTGCTGCGCCTCGCTGTGGGGACTGCTGAGTCTCGCCGCTAGACTCCGCCTGTTCGGACTGCTTAGTCGCGCTGCTAGAGGTTCCTGGCTGTTCGGACTGCTGAGACGATCCTGTAACTTTGGAGACCGTGCTACACTATGGAGCCAGGCACCGTGGAAAATCACAGGTTAAACTAATGAATATTTATAATCACCTACCGTACTGGTGATTTGGGAAACCGGTGATTTGATCAGTGATTTTCACTAGTTGATTTTTGGCAGGGAGACGGCGGGAGTCGCCAGACAAGTCCCGAAACGCCGGCCCTAAACATGGGCGCTAGCTTGCCAACGGCGTCAGCAATTTTCATCTTGCTCTACATCCACGTCGTCTACGACGTTCATGCTTATAGGCTGGGACTATTCGGCTCTCCTCTTTCTGCGCCGCTCATCTAACTCACTAGTAGCATCACTTATCTGTACAAGATTTTCCAAAATTTTCGCCTTCCATACAACCCGGCAACCGCTTCAGTGCCTCCGGAGTTTCGACAGCGGCGGGCTCGAGCGAGGCGTTATCCAGGCGGTATCTATTAGCCCCAATACCGGTACGTGCTGCGTTATGCTTAGTTTGGGGTGATTTAGCAGGTGAGTCTCCTTCCATGTTGCTCGGGGGTCTACGTGGGCAGTCTGTTGCGCGGACACCGTTCACCTCCGAGCACCGAAAGGTAAGTGGCGATCTCTCCACTATGGATACGTGTCCTGGTTGGTCCCAAGATGAGTTTCTTCTCCCCCGTTAATCGAAGGGCTGCAGTGGGTCGCTGCAAGTGTCAAGTACGCACGTTCGGTCAGTGGATGGGTAATGCGAGCCGGTACAAGCTTAAGTGAGTTCCTGTCCTGCTACGGTACGAGCCATAACTGACATTGCCTCGTACTAGATACATCATCATGCCTGTAGCTTCAGGTGTTCGCTGGCGATATGCGGGGCGGATATGGTGTGAGTAGAGGCATGTGAAGGTAGGCAAGTATGGTGTAGATAACATGTAGGCTGTTACGGTGTACTTAGTGCCGCATGTAGTAGATAGTTGGATTTGAATAGAGAGCTTTTATT
Organism: Ganoderma lingzhi; assembly: GCA_026283605.1. Classification (NCBI taxonomy): domain Eukaryota; kingdom Fungi; phylum Basidiomycota; class Agaricomycetes; order Polyporales; family Polyporaceae; genus Ganoderma; species Ganoderma lingzhi. The sequence goes on from JAPJYM010000011.1 coordinate 1,556,612, forward strand.
CGTACATATTATCCCGCTCGCGTGCGCCATTCGTAGCCCGGTATAAGCGTACTGAGCCCCTGGGAAACCCTTGTAAATGCCGCACGGAACTGGTGATATTCACCTGTTTCCAACTGTCATTCTGCTGTAGAAAATCACCAGTTGGAAATGCAAGTCCAACCGTTGGTTTTCACCAGTTTCCGCTGAAAATCACGGGTACCGCAAGTGATCCTAACTGGTGAAAATCCTTGGGCGCCACGCCCCTGGTGCTAGGCTTCGTTGGTCCCTTCCCCGGCTTGTTGCTACTCGTGCCAGAAGATTTCTCTCCTGAGGAAGCCTTGGATTTTCCTGAAGGTGCCGGCACATCTGTCATGATTCGGAAGATGCTGTGTAACAGAAAGATAGCGCAAAACGGGAAAAAGCCTGCGGGCAGCGCGCGCGTGTGAGCATGAGCGCACGAGTGAGACCGAAACGCATCTCACCTGTAGGCAGCGCGCGAGGGTGAGAAAGAGGGCGCGGCTCCATTGCTCACCCGCTGCCTACATAAACTCTGCGGCTCAGGAGGCCTGCGAGCGAAGCGTGGGTCAGCGCGCGGAATATGCATAAGAGGAGCGTCCTGCGTGGCGCGCGAGAGCGCCTGTATCTGCCGCTGCACGCGCTAGGAGATTCGACTCCCGAAAACTCCCATTTAAAGTCGATTAAATTTCTCTCCGTTTGACGAACCAACTCAGGTATCGGGTTGGTCTGGCCGTTGCCTCTCGTTGTACTCGTCTTCGTATCTCGAATCCAGCCTAGTCTTTCGTCTTTCGGCCTCCGGCAGCAGGCCAAACTAGCGAAATTTTCGTCTTTTCGACCCTCGCTCGTCTCGGTCCGCCGCGGTTCCATCCGGCGACCATCCTCTCATTGTCTTTTTCTCTCGCCATTTCTATCATTGTCTTCACCACTACTCGCCCTTGTTCGATGTTTGGCCATCACCCATCCGTGCCCCATAGCCCCTATTCCCGTCCGGGCTCATCCTTTTATGTATGCACGTTTGAAGCTGACCTGATGCGCATGTTTCGTTTTTCAGCTCGGCTACATCGGGCCGCAAGTCCCCCACCTGTTCTCCCCCATCATCATCTCCCTCGTGGCGACCCTTGGCGCGTTCGAAGCGCTCCTCGTGTGGTACTGGGTCGAACTACGAATCGAACAGGTCCTGCTCTACGGCGCTATCCTCAGCATCTCCGCAACCATTACAGGCGAGCGTGCCCTCGCCGTGGTCAGCGAGAGGCTCTTGGCAAAAGCTCGCAGTACCATACTTGTTGTCGGACCAGGAGAGGATAGGAGTACTATATTCGCATAAGACTACGTTCAGCATTGGCCATTCCTCCACACCGCCGTCCAGGTCATTGTCTGGCAACTATCTCGTAGATATGCTTGTTGGAGATTGAGGCGGTCCGGAAGCAAGCCTCGCGTGACTGATGGGATGGTCAGGGGGAGTACGGGAGGAGGCCGCGTAGGCGCGCCACAGATGGGGGGCGCGACGGCGGGATCCCGTCGCGCCGTAGTTTGATGTCTGGTGACTCTTGATGCCGTGAGGACTCGTATCCTCGTTCGTTCGTTACGCACGATCAGTGCCGTGTTTCTCACATACTTAAACCCTCGGACTTTCACCCGCTCACCTCAGTCCCGCATACGCGTACTGAGGTGAGTATCCCATATACCTAACTTATCGTGGACCTTGGCTAATAACATACCGTAGTACATTGTTCTATAGGTATATTAGCAATATATCATAAGTCCCGCATACGCGTACTGAGTACATTGTTCTATAGGTTATGAGCCCTGCCTTCTAGGCGGACTCCCTGTAAACGAAGATCTCAAGAACATACCTTATCCACCTTCCTAATCCCACGATGTCATCGGTGAAACTCAGCGACGACTACGTCCGTGTTCCGAAGCTCGACGTTGGCGGCGCGAACTGGGTCCTATACAAGGAACGGCTCGTGTGGGCGGCCGACGCGAAGGGATTGGCTGGGCATCTCGACGGTACGTCTGTCGAACCTGTTGCGCCGCCTGTTACGGCGGGGATAAACGTCACGGTGCCATCGGGAGGCCGGGTCGCAGGTGCGGCCGTGGCCCCCGCGGCTGCTGGAGGGGGGGCAGACGCCGCCGCTGGTGCCACCGGCGGCGGGGCAGTGGCTGCAGCCCCCGTTGTCGTCATTCCGGGTCCTGGCGCGGTGCCGGACCCCGCACAGACTGCGTACCAGACGGAGCTGGGAACCTGGAAGAAGGGCGAAGCTATCGTGAAGCAGCTCATCGCGAGCACGATCCCCGATTCTCTCTTCATGAAGGTCCGTGCGAAGGGGACTGCGCACGCGATCTGGTTGGCGCTCGCCTCGGAGTTCGAGAAGCGTTCGCGCATGATCTCGCTCGATCTGCGCCGACGGCTCCAGGAGCAGCGCTGTGGGGACAAGGCAGATGTCAGAACCCATTTCGCCAAGCTGAGGACCATGTACGAAGACCTCGCCGCGATGGGACACACCCCCGAGGACGACGACCTCTACGCCATCATCCTCGGCTCGATGCCAACCTCCTACGAATCATTCATCTCTTCCCTCACTGCCACGTCAACCGTGACCGGTCACATCTTGTCGCCCGAGCAGTTGATGGGCGCTTTGACCGACGAAGGCGATCGCCGTGCCTTGCGGGCCAAGTCCAGCGGACGCTCGAGCGGCGGTGACGCTAACGATGCGGCATTGTCAGTGAATGACAAGGGGAAGGGACGATCAAAGAAGAACGTCGAATGTTACAACTGCAAGAAGCGCGGGCACTACAAGTCTGAGTGCTGGGCGCCCGGTGGTGGAAAGGAAGGTCAGGGCCCAAAGGAACGGCCCAAGCCTAAGACGGAGAAGGGCGCAGCTGCATCCGAGAAGGAGAAGGACGAGGCGTGGTTTATCCACACCGCGCTCGACGATGACACCGACTCCATCCCCGATCTCCAGACCGTCTCCGACTCGTCGTCGGAGGGCGGCGATTCCATCCCCGATCTTCAGAGCGTCTCGGACTCTGGGTCAGAAGCCGATGACAATGACATGTCCCTCAGCGACTGGGACTCGGATGAGGTCGCCGATGAAGAACCTGTCGACTTTACAAGTCATCTCGGCGCGATGCTCGCGCATGAACCCCCCGCCCAGGACGAGACGATCCTGTTCGACTCTGGTGCAACCCGCCACATGTCCCCGCTTCTCCACCGCTTCACCAGCTACAAGGCCATCACACCGAAGGACGTCCGCACTGCGGACAACCACACGTTCCGTGGTATCGGGCGCGGTGACATGTACATCACTGTGCCAAACGGCGACTCGACAAAGCGCATTCTCCTCCGTGACGTCCTCCACGCGCCTTCCATGGGCGTGACTCTTGTGTCAGTTGGGCGCATCACAGCCGCTGGCTCGACCGTGTCCTTCCGGAACAACGGCTGCGAGGTCTTCAATCCTGATGGGGATCTCGTTGCCACCATTCCGCTCACGAAGGGACTGTATCGGGCCACCATGCCTGCTGCCGAGAGCGCGATGTCCACGGTTGAGGGGGAGAAACGAGCGGTTACGCTGGAGGAGCTCCACCGCATGTACGGCCATGCGTCGTATGGCACGATTCGGGCCATGGTGTCCAAGGGCCTTGTCGAGGGTATCACGCTGATCCCTGGTAGTCCCCCGCCTGTCTGCGATGCATGCGAGAAGGGGAAGATGACGCGCAAACCCATTGCGAGGGAGCGTGTCCGTCCTCGTGCAACAGAGGTTGGCGCCGAGGTTCACTCCGACCTGTGGGGCCCCGCACCGACCGAAACACTGGGCCACCGCCGTTACAAAGCCATGTTCACAGACGACTTCAGCCGCTACACGATCTCCCACTTGCAACGTTCGAAAGACGAGACGTTCGACTCGTACAAGAAGGTCGAGGCCTTCTATCGGACCCAGAAGGGTGTCGCGATCAAGTGCCTGCACACTGACCGCGGCGGCGAGTACCTCTCGGAGGAGTTCTCCAAGCACCTCGCTCAGCAAGGCACCACGCGCAAGCTTACGGTGCACGATACGCCCGAGTACAACGGCGTAAGCGAGCGCTCCAACCGTACGGTCTTCGAAAAGACTCGCGCAATGCTCCGGGACAGTGGGCTCCCGAACGCGCTCTGGGGTGAGGCGGCGAACTATGCCGTCTACGTCAAGAACCTGACGCCGACGCGTGCGCTCGATGGCAAGACGCCGTACGAGGCGTTCTGGGGCAAGAAGCCCAACGTGTCGCACCTCCACCCCTGGGGCTGCGAGGTTCGTGTCCACTCGCCAAGCGGCTCAAAGCTCGCGGACCGTGCACGTGTTGGACGGTGGGTCGGATGGGATGTCCAATCCGACGCGCACCGTATCTATTGGCCCGGCCGCGGTAACGTCACAGTCGAGCGCAGCGTGCACTTCAACGCGGAGGATGCCGACGTCGAGGTCCCGCTCGAGGGGGAGGATGGACCGGGGGATGATGGACCAGGGGAGAACGGAGACGGAAGTGTCAGTACTCACCAAGATACGGGCGAGCGTGCCCCTGCGCCGTCGCCAAACCCATCCACCTCTTCGTCTTCTGAGCCATCCACCAACCCAGCACCTCCCAGCACCCCTTCTGCCACCCCATCCCAGCCTTCCGTCGACCGTGGAGAGCGGCTAGAGGCCGTGAACGAGCGACCGCGACGCGCCCGAAAGGAATCGGAGTACGTGCGCCGGCTGAGGAGCGGAGAGGGGAGTGTGAGCGGACGAGCGAGCGGGAGGGTGCTGCCGAGAGGGATGCAGGAGGGAACCAGACCGCAGACGAGCATGGAGGAAGTGGAGGACGAGGAAGGGTTTGTCATGGTCTCGAAGGAGGAGCGCGAGGAGTGGGAGATGGTTGAGCTGGCATTGGCGGCCGCTGCGGGGGAAGCCGAGTGCATCGAGCCGACGTACGCGGAGGCGAAGAAGCGCCCGGACTGGCCCAAGTGGAAGGCGGCTATCCAGGCCGAACTCGACTCTCTCCTAGACAACGACACCTGGCACATCGTCGAACGGCCAGCTGGCAACGTCGTCAGCAGCAAGTGGGTTCTTCGCATCAAGAAGACTGCAGCCGGCGAGATCGACAAGTACAAGGCTCGACTAGTCGCTCGGGGCTTCACGCAGATCCACGGTGTCGACTACAACGACACATACGCCCCCGTTGCTAGGCTCTCTTCTTTTCGTCTCGTCTTGGCAATCTCTGCCCGCAACGACTGGCCGGCCGACTGCTTTGACTTTAGCAATGCCTACCTCAACTCAACCCTCGACGAGGACGTCTACATGGAGCAGCCGCCGGACCACGAGGTCGCTGACCGCCACAAGTACGTGCTTAAGCTCGACAAGGCACTGTATGGGCTGAAGCAGGGCGGGCGCAAATGGTACGAGACCCTTTGCGCCGCACTTGCTGACCTGGGTTTCAAGCGTGCCGAGTCAGACTGGGGCGTTTTTCACAAGCGCGACAAGTCCGACCTCATCATTCTCGTCATCCATGTTGACGACTGCCTCATCACGGGCACATCACAGGCCGCTGTCGACATGTACAAGCAGCGCATCCGGGAGAAGTACAAGATAACTGACCTGGGGCCAGTCAGCTGGCTCCTCGGGATCAAGGTCTCGCGCGACCGTGAAGCTCACACGCTCGCACTCTCACAGCACTCCTACATCGACGCGATCATCACCCGTTTCAACTTCGACGACCTCAAGCCCATCTCGACGCCGATGGACCCCCACCTTCAGCTCTCCAAGACGCAGTGCCCCGAGAGCGCAGCCGACGTCGCACGCATGAAGCGTGTTCCGTACCGTGAGGCGATCGGCGCCTTGATGTACGCTGCCACGGGCACCCGGCCGGACATTGCGTTCGCGGTCTCGACGCTCGCGCAGTACTCGGAGAACCCGGGTTGGGCGCATTGGGAGGCGGCGAAGCGAGTGTTCCGCTACTTGCTGGGCACGAAGAGGCTGTCGCTGGTGTATGGTGGAGGCAGGAACGAGCTGGAGGGATTTGTGGATGCGGACGGAGCCTCGCAGGAGCATAGGAGGGCGATCACCGGGTACGTCTTCCTTGTTGATGGCGGAGCCGTGTCCTGGGCGTCGAAGAAGCAGGAGTTGGTCACCCTGTCGACAACCGAATCCGAGTATGTCGCCGCCACGCACGCCGCGAAGGAGGCCCTCTGGCTGCGCCGTCTCATCGGCGAGATCTACGGCCCTCTCTCGGACCCGACCACTCTGCACGGCGACAACAAGGCAGCCATCGCGCTCACGCAGGACGGCTCGTACCATGCACGCACCAAACATATCGACATCCGATACCATTTCATCCGCTACTCAATCGACGCCGGCTCGATCCGCCTTATCTACTGCCCAACGGACGAGCAAACAGCCGACATCCTGACGAAGGCGCTTCCCTCCGTCAAGGTCAAGCACTTCGCTGCCGCGATGGGTCTCGCCTCGGCTTGAGGGGGAGTGTTGGAGATTGAGGCGGTCCGGAAGCAAGCCTCGCGTGACTGATGGGATGGTCAGGGGGAGTATGGGAGGAGGCCGCGTAGGCGCGCCACAGATGGGGGGCGCGACGGCGGGATCCCGTCGCGCCGTAGTTTGATGTCTGGTGACTCTTGATGCCGTGAGGACTCGTATCCTCGTTCGTTCGTTACGCACGATCAGTGCCGTGTTTCTCACATACTTAAACCCTCGGACTTTCACCCGCTCACCTCAGTCCCGCATACGCGTACTGAGGTGAGTATCCCATATACCTAACTTATCGTGGACCTTGGCTAATAACATACCGTAGTACATTGTTCTATAGGTATATTAGCAATATATCATAAGTCCCGCATACGCGTACTGAGTACATTGTTCTATAATGCTGGAGGTGAGTCATCATTCTACCATCCAATGTACGTTGATTCGAAGCGTCCTTTTGGGGTTTTGGTGAGTGTTAACACTAGATGTCCGCTGTGACTTGCTCACACCACTTTGCGATAGGCTACCTGCGACGGAGTGTATCTGACATGATGTATCTGGTCCGTTGGATGTTGCGCGTTGTAGCAGTTCATCTGCACGCTCACCCGAAGTGCGGCTTCGTTCTCGTGGAAGGCGTTAACGAACCAACTGACCGGATAGGTTACGTTCAACTCTGCTCGTGCTTGTTGGTTTGTTCTCCTAAACACCAGTCCACCGCGATCACGCAATCCATCTTTTGCAGGGCACGAAGCAGCAACGCCACGCAGGATGCATGTTCCTCCCCACATAGGCACAAACCAAACCGGAACGTGAACTCTTGTGTCTGTCACCCAGGTTTAATTGAGGTGACGGTTTCCCCTTGATGGATCAACGGGCGCGGTTGTAACGGTTTACTCAGATGACGGTCTTCAGCGTCGTGAGCAGAGCTTCCGGGCGAAGATCAGCAGATCCTTTTCGTTCTCGACCCTTATAGAGTCACAGCCATGGCTGTTCGCGAAGATCCGGCACTACGAGCGCTACCTTTGAGCGTTAAGCGCCGCGTACAACGACGCATCGCTCACCCACCGTCGCCTCCCTCCGGAATTGCTCATGGGGTTTTTCGGCCACGTCCGGCCAAATCATGCCAAGGCCTACAGCTGTTGCACGTATGTCGACGGTGGCGGTGTATCGCGCTCAGGACGCCCCAATTTGGGTGAACATGCTCCGCATTTCCTCGGTCGTCCAGAGAGCATACGTAGACGACGCCCATGGGTCGGAGCGATTTCGAGGTCACGATCAACCACTCGCCTGGGTACGGTCCCTTCGAGCCGGAGGAGAGAGCGGCCGTGATCTCTGTCCAGTGCGCCGAGGAGAGAGTATCGCGCCTGCAGTCCTTACGCATACCCACCGCCTTCCTGTCTCCCGACATCGTGGTCTTGTCCTTACAGTCGCTCGTGATCGGAGGGCTGTTCGTGTCACGACTGCAGCGGGGACATGAAGATGCACCCTGCCATGAAAGACACCAAGGCAATTCCGCGAACATGTCGCGACCAGCGGCATCTCAGGGTGCACGCTGTGACACGCTCGATACCCTTCTGGGGTCGCTTGCGAGATGTCCGTCTCTACTGAACCTGCAGTGCCTCTGGGGCTCGGAGCTCCTCGTGCATCCTCTCGAGCTCTCCACACTCCGTCCCGTCTCCCTGCCCCTCCTCAACAAGATCAAGTTCCAGAAATACTGCCCGGAGCCCTTGTCCGACATCCTCCGCCACCTTATCCTGCCGCCCATCGCTGCCCTCAAAATCGAGTGCATCCGCCGAGAATGGCTCTGCCTCCCTCGCACCCTGCACTCCGACCATCGACAGCCTCGAGGTCGTCGTGAACGAGACCAGGTGCACCGCGCGCGGCTACGGCGCGGACGGCCAGGAGCGCCTCTCCTTGATCACCAGCACTGTCGCGCACAGCGCGCTGCTCGACGAGCTCCTGCACCTCTTCGCGCCCGCTGCCTCGCCCTTCGTCACGCGCCTCGCGCTCGGCTTCAAGTCCGCCGCGCGCATGTACGCCATGCTCGCCGCGTTCCCGCGACTCACGTACCTCCGCATGGCGCGCAAGCGCCACCACATGTTCCACGCGCTCGCTGCTGCGAGCGTGCTGCCGTGCGCCGCGCTTGCACACCCCGTCATGAAGCGGTCGGTCGGGCGGGCTTATGAGGAGTTCCGGCTCGCGTACGACATCGCGGAGAAGGCGCTCGAGAGGCGCGCGCAGCGCAGCTTGCGCCTGCAGAGGCTCGAGATGACGTTCCGGAGACCGTATGGGATCGAGCTGGAGAAGGTCGACTTGAAAACAGTGAGGAGCGGGGTCGTGGCGCTGTTTGCACCGTATGCGGATGAGGTGGTGATTGAGCTGGAGCCGGATCGGCAGAAGTCAACCAGCTCGGGGTCGGGACTCGCGGGGTCTCCTCGACGGACGCCGTGACTTGCTCGACGTCCTACTTAGAGAGCAAACCTAAGCCCCCGGGCACAGCGGGGCATGAAGGTACCTTTGTATCCGATTCAATGCCATTCCAATCCTTATAACACAGCAAATACTCAAACCTTGTGCAAGATGATGCAGAATGAATGGCATCAGCAAAAGCGCATCCCTACTGGAAGGCGATGCAGAGCGCTACGCAGCTCTACAGGGGGATGCAGGAGTTCGTAGGCTCCGGCGACGCCCGATAAGACCCTGCAGTCAGTAGGGAGGACCTGATGGTGGCCTGTAGAGCCATACAATCTATACGTCGGACACGCTCAATGATTACATGATCATGCGGGGTCTCCAGTGGATGCGACTGCCAACTACACTACGCTACAATGGGGGGCAGGATCGCAAGCAATTCTCCATGACGACTCCGACTCTACGGCCCATCGGCAGCCACCCAGTCTCTGAGTCCCCGCCGACAGCTACCGCAGATACCGACCCTTGCTGACTTCAAGCTTCTACTTATGCTTAGCTCACCTTCCGAAATCTGCCTTCTGTGCACCATCAACTCCGTTGACCTGCGGAAACTCACGGTTACTCGCCGCTCGTACTAATCGGCGGCGATGGCCTTTTAGTTCTCGCCCTCGCCCCCAGGTGCCAGTTTCTACACTTGTTCGCCTTGGAGGCCTCCCGCACAACCCGCTACCCCAACCGCTTGTCAAATTACCCCAACGAGTCTTGGCAGTATGCTGGACTTACTCAAGTCGGCTGCGATGATGTCATCGTCGAGTCCTGGTCCCAATATAGCCGCGCGTTGCATGGACTTCACCCCAACGCGACTTCAACCCCATCCATCATCTTCTGCCTTGCTCTCACCTGAGTTATCGCTCCTTGTCTCCCCGCTTCCTGGCCTCCATGGTATATGAAGTCGCCTTCGACGTGGCAGCTTTCTACCATCATATAACAGTGGAGCACTAGTCTTGCCTTGGAGTTATCGTCTCGCTGGGCCGAATCCGATATCAGGTGCGTATCCGCTTGCCATCTACTGCGTAGTTCGTACGTGTGGCATCTAGTAGGTTCCTTGGTTCGCTTTTTGAAGGTGCGTGCCCTCCGTAATACTTCAACTTTAAGGTACGTGCACAATTCTGTACCCTGGTCCCCATTCAGGTGCGTCGCCGGTCGCATTCGCGCATTGAAGCACAAGGTACGTGTTTGCGCCTCATTCTCCAAGCCTCCGAATGAGTCAGCCCACGAGTACTGTGTTCACTGCCGCGCGCCGTGAACAACTCACCCTATTGCCCACCCAAAACCTCCCCCATCTTCTGCGCTCGCCGCTGGCGAATCTCACGCGCCTTCCGCCCGTCCGAATCATTACTGATCCGGTGAGTTTCCGTTTATTGACCTCGCCGTCGGTGTTGGCTTACCGTAAACCCTGCAAATGGTGTTCGGTTGTGGTTTCCCTATGTACATTGTTTGCATTGAGTATGTACTCTATTGTCGGATTGGTATATAGCTCAATATATTTTCATTTTAAATTTATGTCTGATTTGCGAGTATGCGGAACGGGAATTTGCGCGCTCTGTCCTTCGGGGTTCACAGGAATCCATCGGCTCCTACAGAGCTCCAGTGGTTGTCTGACAGATCCTTACAGAGCCCTGCCGTCCGGTGTAGGTTAGATTACAAGCCCCTACAGGACTTCGCACCCATATTGTAGGTTCCTATAAGGCCCGATGCGGGGCTATAGGACCTGGTTACCCTTCTACTGACCTCTACGGATGTTGCAGTGCCCTGCGAATGCTACAGGTGCTTACAACACCGAAACCACTTTTAGTGATGGGGTGGTCGTGGTCGTAATAGACTAGTGGTGTGCGTGATCACGGATGAAAGAGAGTGGACTACAAGTGAACTAGTGATGGAGGATACGTATAGACACGTGGTTCATCAATTATCAGTCTGGCCGTGTCCTGCACTACGTTGTTGCCATTTGCTCACTACTTATGTTATTACTTGTTGTGATTAGTTTTAGTTCTACGTTATATTACACTACATTATAACCCTCATAGCTACGCCTCTAGTCGCCTACTCCTCGAGCCGTACCTTAAAGGAAGAGATGGTGTAATGGCCCCCGTTACTCGGACCGTGACCCTGTGATCTAACGGTCACGATTGAATTAGTCGCTAAGCTAAGTACGTTCTTGTCTCTCTTTCGACGAAACAACTCAGGTATCCGGCTGGTCTGGCTGTCGCTCACTCTGTATTCGTCTTCGTACCTCAAATCCAGCTCAGTCTTTGCGTCTCTCGGCCTTGCGGCGGCAGGCCTTCACGTTCTACACTCGAGGTCGATCACTGAACGCTAGCCAGCCAGCCACCACAGTTACCCAACATGGTCGCGCATATATCAGTACCGCGAGGCGTACAAACATCCCAAGCTCGTCGGTTCTCGCTGTTCACTCTCTCCTCGCAACAGCTGCCAGTGCCTGTCGATGGCCGGCGGGCCCTCCTTCCCGACCGTGCCTCCTACCACAGCTCAGATTCCTTTACCGCTGCCACCGTGCGATCTCTGCTTGAGCCGACTATCGAAGCGAGTGTCTCGCCGTCGGGGTCGTCCCACAGTGGCCGGCTAGACGGGTAACCGAGTACACCGCGTACAATGTTCGCAAACCGCATTCACGCCCCATCTGTTTGCGTTTGAAGTGCCGCTTACGATTTGCGTCTGCGTCGCAGCTGGCAGGCCCGGGAGCCGTGCGTTCGAGATAGGTGGTGTTGGGTGCGTGCATGCCCGCCGTCCGAGCACCGCCCAAGTGTCGTTTTGAGATCGTTCGTACGGGTCGACCCTACGTTGTACACTTCGTTAGAAGTGTCCGTTCAAACGGTGCACCCACGAGGATTCGGGTTCGGTGGTGCCGCATTCCAAGCGCAAAGAACTCGGGCAAAACGCGATTTTGTCAACCTCGTCGGACCTTCGCGAAACCGGCTGCGTTTGTCGCGGAGATAATCCATAACTACACGACGGCACGTTAGGATATATTCCGTGAGACTGGGCTCAAGAAACGAGCAACTTACCTGCCCGACGCCCACACAACGCGTGATAGATCTTCGTCAGCGGCCAAGACGATCGTCCCGCGGAGTGCTCGAGGTTTGTCTGGCTCCACGCTGACCACAGGGATATACCCTCCAGAAAACTTGCGCCGCGGGAGAGCGGTAGCGGGAGGCCGGCGGTTGCGCGCCCATGCAGCAGGCGAAGTCGTACCGTTCAATGGCAAACGGGCCGCGAACGCCATAGACAACCCTGCACACGGCCGGTCTTTGCACGCTGTGATTCAGTGGAAGTGTCTGTTTGGGCGGACCGGCCATGGGGAGTCGGGTCCGGAGACCGAACTTTAAGCACAAGGAAATCGTGTTTCGAGTCATTTTTTGAACCTCCTCGAATCTTCGTGGGACCGGTGGCGTTCATCGCGGAGGTAATCAGGGGCTGTGATAACGTGACTTAGAATGCGCTACGAGGGTGTAGAACGAGCGGTTGACGACTTACCCGTGTTGCGCCCACAGAATACGTCATTCATCCTCGTCCGCAACTTCAATGATCATCCGGCACGCTAAGGTCCGTCGGGGTCCGTGCTGAAGGCACGGACATCGACATACCCTCCAGATAACCGCACCTTGGGGGAGCGACAGCGGCCAGCTGTCGGCAGCGTCGGCGAGATCGCCCGAGTTCGAAACCCGCACTGTTCAGTAGCCAACACGCCAGAAACATCGCGCAGATCGTTGTCCGTGTCCTCTACACTTTGTTGGAAGTGTGTTGGGGCGGTTAACCTTGAGGGGTCTGGAATCTGGATTGGTGGTGGTCCAGTGCGAGTGCAATGAAAACGCGTTGTGCGCGACCTTTTTCGGCCTCGCCGGATCTTCCCCAAACCGGCACCGTTCACCACGAAAGTAAACGGGGGCTGTGTAATGTAAAGTCAGAACACGTCCCGGTGGATGGGAGGCGAGCCAGGGCTGACTTAGTATTACTTACTCGTCGCGGGCGGGTAACTTGAAAGCGCGTCATATCTCTTCGCGCACACCAGCCACGCCCGAATTGAAGGCTGACCCGAGTTCCCCGGAGTGACAAGGACATACCGTCCAGACAAGCGTGCTGGGATCGAACGGCAGCAGGTTGTCGGTTGTATGGCGCTGACGAAATCGACGCGTCGTCGATGTTCGCAACCGGCGCCGTTCGCAATTAGATCGGCTGCAGGCACCGCGGACATGGTCCTCCGATATACTACAATCATCGTTAGCTGCGCGATCTCCGTGCCGGCGGGGAAGGGGAAGGGGAAGGGCGGGATGTAATAGTGTTTTCACCTGGCACGAGGGGATCGAGGTCGTGGCCACTCCATCTCCATCCCTCCAACATGCTCGTCTCATCGAAGGAAGGCGCGAGGTGTCTAATGCTCATCACGGTGTGAACGAGCGTTGATATCTGGATGCGAGAGAAGAGATTCCCGGGCGGAAGTGGCGATGTTCGAATTCTCATTAGCTCGCCTCACCTCCAGCTTGCTGGGTTTGTGATGCTGTCATCCGGACAGGTCAGCGAGAAGCAACGAGGCGTCAGAGAATGTATGTTTGACGTACCTTGCATGCCCGAGACCGCGATTCCTCCCCAGGCTGGCGGGCGACATCACCTTACGTTGTGCCCGGTGTGGGCGGCCCAAGCAAACGTCTGACCAAGTTAGCGGCGCGGGGATGTTAGTGGAATAGCCTAGACAAAGAGACTCGGCGGACTCACCAGACGAGGAGTACTCAACCAGGCAAGGTCCCGGCTGTTCAGCCTGCTTAGGATGCGAAAAACGTTTCAAACGCATTGGCGGGCGCGAGAGAGCAGAGGCGAGGGTTGAATTACTCACGGCGAGACAAGTGGGAGCGGTGGAAGACTTGCAAGTGCAAGTGGGCAGAAGGGGCAGGGCGGGTGTCGACAGTGTTGAGAGCGGCGAAACGTTGTCCGTGCCTTCTGAGACAGAGACTCAACGGTTGACGTTCAAATCGTGCCGCCAGATGTGCCGTTCGTGGGCAGGGAGAGAACGGATCTCTTAAGATGATGCGCTTCGAGTTGTTGCGGTCGCCTACGGCGGATCGTGGGCGATCTTCGAGAACGTTGGTGCAACTGGTGGGGCTGATAAGCCGCGAAAACAAGGTGAAAGACGCTTGCAGACTGACCAATACGAGTGTTTTCAGGTAGAGAGAGCTGCGAGCCGTCGACGTGAGCTTGACTGGAGTATCCCTTGAACCTTCGGAGACGTCAGACACTCTCTGGAAGGCGCCATGAAGGGGAACGGCGACGCTGGAACAGGCGGGAGAGCCGTGAAAACGAGGGAGGAGACGCGCCTAGCCCGGGAGGAAATCGACCTGCGAGAGCGACATGGAAAGCTCTTGACGGAATCGAGCTGCGGCTGACGATCGACGGTGAGTAAGCGAGCGAGAGCCCTTGAGAGCTCGAGAGGGCTGCTGGCGAGGCTGAGGCAGGTGCGCAGCGAGCTGGAATCGAGAGAAGGTTGGAACCCGCTCGCCTCCGAGACTCTCGGAAGCCTCGCCGCAGCGTCGTCTGGCCAACAGCACCAATGATACTTCTAGCTGATGTAAAAACCAGCGTCGCATTTCGTCGCGGCGGGTGCGTGCAGGACCCCTGACAATTCACCCATATCCCTGATGCCTAATCCGGACAATTTTCGCGTTTTGGAGGGGTCCATGCCTGACTTTTATCCGGACATTTGTCCGAACAGCCTGATCCCAAAATCCGGACGTGTCGCCTGGGATGGCACCAATGCCTGATCCAGGTCCGGCCTCGGTGGCCGGGATCCTTGCCGAACTTGAACCCACTTCATTGATGCCATCTATCACTACTATAAGTCAGCTCTTAGGACACCAGAACACAGCTAAATGACTTTTGAAAGGAGGCAACACATGGCGGTCGGCCTGCACCGGAATCGGCGCTAGTAGTTGTCCAGCGCCGCACAACCTCGCAAGTCCTCCGACTCCTCGCTCCCCGTATGCTGGTATCGCAGAGTTTCAGGTCTCCAGTCAAATGCGGCACAATGGCCATTTTCGCCACCAAAAAGCGAAAACGAGGCGAAAATTAGCCTGATCCTCTCGAATCCGGACAAAATCGCGCTTCAGAACGCCTCATCCGCTCGTCCGGACAAACGGTGGCTCGAGGCCGGAAGGCCTGATTTAATCCGGCCAAATCGCCCCCAAATTGGGGCCTGATCCTTCGGACAAATCGAAGCCAATTTTCTAGGTTCGACACAAACCCCTCCCCTGAACGGGAGAGGGGTTTGGATCAAAGTACCACTTATTGAAGGGGTCTGGGGGGTGGCCGTTCATTAGAAATTTTTGTTACCCGATAAGAACCGCTTATTAGTCCATCTGATTATCGGATCAATCTCGAGGATAAGCCTGTCAACTTTGGCGCCTTCCGCCGGTAGGCCCGCGCTCCGGCTCGAGTCCCGGCGCGGTCACCACTGGTAACTGAGTATGCACTCGCTCCAAATACCTCACCGACAACAGCGACTAGGGACGTGCTTCCGCGAAGATATTGTAGTCATTATCTATGTACATGCGGCCCATGCTGGTATTTTCTGGGCTACATGGCTGGGCCGCCTTTGCAGCCCTGACACCTCAAGCCTGAGGTCCTCCGAGTTCGCATAGCTTCCCTTCCTGCTGGGCAGCCCGGGGCTCATGAGACCTCGCGGATATTCTCATGAACAGTCTTGTTCCCGCCGCTCTTTACGTCTAGTACCAGTGCGCCTGCCATGGCAGGCCTGGGGCACAAATGCGCGACAGTTTCGACGTCGCTGGACGCTGGTCAGGCCCCTGCACCAGCACAACGCCATTCTCCCCAGACGTGCTCGGACTCGAGCGTTGTACTACTGTACACAAACTGGACAGCATTCTTCAGCTGGTTTTCGCGACAGGTTATCAGTATCGAGGCGGGCCCAGCTAGGTCGGCACTGGTTGTGCGCGGCCACATAGGGTAGCTGGTGGCAGTGCCTTCGGACGCTCGAGTTTTTAATCAGCTAACAACTCAGCTACTTACTTTTGTAGGGCTTGCTAGAAACCCGATCAAAATCCATTTGTTATCTGATATAATGAAACGGCCACCCCCCAGACCCCTTCACTAATGGGGACTTTGAGACAAGACCGTCCACGCTAACGCGCGGACGGTCTTGGTATGAGACTAGCCAATTTTCAGAAAAGGGATCAGGCATTTTGGTGAATTGTCAGGGGTCCTGTGCGTGCTCGGATCACCGGAAAACCCCGGCCGTCCTGAGGCGCCGGCCGCGAGACGTCGCCCGCAAGGCAGGTAGACTGCCCAGAGACTTCAAAATGTCTCAGCTGAGCCACGATGAATATCTGGTACAAGTTTACGCCGAGATGCAGGTTGAGTGCGAGCGCGGTCTGTGCGGACGATGGTTAGCAGGCTTGGCATGAGGTCGTCGGAGCTGTTGTGCGGGGCTCGCTAAGGCTCGCTTGGGGCCTGCCGCTGATCCGGGAACGGGGGGCCCCGACGAGAATGCGGCGCTGGTTTTTACATCAGCTGTCAACGCTACACACACACACACTCTCTCAACATCTAGGCTCTCGGCCCTACCCCAGCGGTCCTCGGGAATGCATGTTTAGAATATACGATCCATTACTGCGATACACCTAGGACCTCCGAATGAACGAACGAACGAACGAGCTAGCCGATATTATTCGAGCATACACTAAGTTAGCTACATACATGGCCACAGCAAAATCACATGCACGAGCAAAAATCCGACGTCAAGAGTATGCGGCGGGAGGGAAAATATGAGAGTGAGTGAGCGAAGCAGCGGCTCCGTGTATACCATATTGTACCTACAGCGAACACCAAATGAGCCCATGCTGCGCGCACTAGAGTCTAGAAGGATTGTTGACAGATGGCGAGGTGACGTGATATCCACGAGCAACTAGTGCTCAGCGGCGGGGCGACAGCAGGATGGATATAGATGTCGGCGAGAATGCAACCACATCATCAAGTCCTCGTCCGAACGGTTGTCGATCTGCGAGTTGTAGTCGGACACGTAGTATCGCAAGCTGCTGCTCTTAGTCGTCCCGTACAGCATTTGCGCACTAGACATCCGACTGGGTCCCTTCGCGCCCGCTGTAAATGATGTTGCCCGGCGGGCCGCCGCCGCCAGGGGTGTAGCCCATGAGCGAGTGCTGCGCCGACTCCTGCATCTGCATGATGTTTTGACGGAACACGTTCTACGGCACCGGGGCGTCAGTACGACGCGAACATCGTCGGAATGCGGCGGAAACAAGGAATGCGTACCTGTTCGTGCGAGTACTGGAGACGCCTTGACCTATGTTCCTCAATGTGCGCTGGTAAGGGCAAGGAGGACGCCATGGACGAGCAGTCCTCAGGCGAAGGCTCCCTACATAATCCAATTCATATTGTGAGCTTATACTGCCGCTGCACAATCAAGTGCTGGTGTCCCTGACCAGCCTCACCACCAGGCCGTCATAGCCGCAGATATGCAAATCACATCGTAGTCCCTTTCTTCAATGCTAAAGGCCCCCCCTCTCTATAAACCACACCCACATTATCGCTCTATATCATGATTCACCAAAATCGAAGTATGCCCACTCACCCTTCCCCACCAAGCGATGTGTCTAGATCCCCAAACATAGACCATCACCCAAGACGACTTACCGTGATATGTCTTCAGAAGACGGTGCGATTGAGGCCGTCGACTGTGGCCGTGACCTGATCGTCGTGCTTGTCGTATGCGTCGCCAAAGCTGCCGAAAACTAGGTATGAAATCGGTGGCGGCAGGGGAGAGCATCAACCGGTACTCCAGGAAAGGGGCGAAAGGTAGAGCAAAAGGACCGGCCAGAGAGAAGGGGAGAGTTGAGCGAGAGTGGGTGAGGGAGGCCCAGTGCCAGCGAACAGCCAAGCGAGAAGAGCCCGGGAACTGCCGACATCGTTGAGGGCAGGCAGCAAGCATTCGAAACAAATTTGAGCGCACGCAGTCCTGTCCTGTCCTGTCCTGAGCACTACCAAGCACTAATGAAATTCTAATCGATTCTAGAATCCAAGATGGATCAAATTATCAAGCCGTGACAAGTGGGATCAAGGTGTTGAGTAGTGTCAAGTCCCTTCAAGCTCCGGACGAAAATTTGCTGAAGTGGATGACGGGCACAGGGAGCCGCTGCATAGCGGGTGAAAGCACGGTGCTAAGTAGAACACATATATACCATGTTACGCGCAGTAGTTGTACCGCTCCGTGGCGGACAGCGGGCGGGTACGCGGAAGACGATGAGTGTCGCGCGGCGTCGAGATATCCACAGTGACTGCGCGAGGGGCGGAGAGCGGGTACTGCGGGCGGGGAATCCATGCGCGACGCCGGTACGACTGTCACCGGCTGGAAGACCGGTGGCATGCCGAGGGTGGAGCACTCGCCCAACTTGAAGCATGCCATACAAGTATCAGTCATGTGTTGGGCAGAGGGAGGTCGTGCACCAAGGGCAGTTCGCCCTGAGGTGGTGAGGGAGCGGGGACGCATAATCAATAACTTCTCGTACACATATTCAGCATCAGAAGCATTCGTAAACATCCGCAAGTATTTCCTTGTGCTCTTGGGGAAGCGACGTCTGACAAGGGTCCCTGTTCCATATCAATCGGCAACTCTAATGCCCCACAGCTACTTGAACAATGAAGCCCAGTGAGAACCCCTTCCTTTACCTAGCTTTTCTGTCTTTTTCCGTCAAATACATAGCTGAATATTGCTCCATATTGAGGGGAAAAGACGCGAATGGGTACATATGGACTCCAAACCCCAGTTGTCCACTATTACATTTTGCAATATATTTAAACCCTTTTCCTTCAAAATAAGCCTGTTTCCCTCTGTGCGCTAGCCTGAAAAATACTGGAAAGGCTCGATATCTTCAAAAGAAGCCTCGATCGCGCCGGTCGACCGCGTTTATTCGGTACACTGAATACTTCTATTGGGGTCCAAAAATAGTTACACAGGACGGGCGTATGCTACTACTCGCGCGCTCACGCGCGGGACTGTACGGGCTCGCGCCCGACCCACCCGCCGCGCGCACACCAAAGTGTTGTGCACGCCTTCCCGCTCGTTCTGCCCTGGCGCCCACTCAATCCAGCCGCGCTCCTTCCCACCACGTGCTCCTCTGATTGAGTTCCGTGCACCTGTCGCGTGCGGTTCTAACGATGACGACCATTAGATGACGTCATAGAGCATGCGTCCGCATCACATACCTGTATTGTGCACGAGGTGCGCGCCTGAGAGAACAAAAGGGAGGGAGGAGGCAGAGGGTAGCGGAGGTCGCACAGTGGGGAGATGGTGGGGGGAGGAAAGAAGGCGGGAGACAAAGGGCGACCATGTTGGCCCGCCTTATATATGTCGGGGACTCTAATGGCGTCGCATTGGGGGAAGGATCGGGGGACAGTCCAAAATGGACATGTCGGGCTCGCGTTGGGGGCGGGATTGGGGGACAGGCGAAAATGGACATGTTGGGCTGGGGCTGGTGAAGGGGCGGATGGAAGAACTACTAGTACTAGTACTGTACTTACTTACATTAGTACGTTATAGAGGACGCGTCAAGTGCCCAGCGTAGTTGTACAGATTGAGTGAGTTGATATATAAAAGTCATTCGAACTTACAACTATGTACATGAATTTCAACCGAAATAAGACGTATTAAGCGCTGCCAATGGGGCACAAAAGGTGCCAATTGCTAGAATTGGCTCCCAATCGTTGGAAATGAGAGGGGTTTTGACTGGGAATGAAGCTTGAAGCTTGAAGGTGGGTGGAGTCTCATCGTCGCATCCTAAAGATGGGACCGGCTATCGCTCTGCAACATAATGTGTTGGTTAATCGATGAATCTGAGCCAATACGGTGCCAAAAAAAGTACCTACCCGAATGCCAGAGGCGCCGTTTGGCTATGCGTCAATCAATTGATATGGGGTCCTCATGAACCGTACTCGTTGGCGTTTCCCTTCTGCGTTTCTGAACAAGATTTGCATGCTGAGTTGTTTGGTAGGATATTACATTGAGTCGAACTTATGTTTTGCCTTTCGGCCACAGAATGGTGGCATCTATTGAGAACGACATTCAAGCGCTTCGGAGGGGGAACACGTTTAGCTCCCAGCGCAGGTGGCCCCGCAAGATCAACCGCCTGATTGTAGCTGCGAGACCGTCGGACGTGGTCACCAGCATGGTCACAGGTCGGCAATGTCGTGGACAGTTCTGGCAAAGGCTGAGCGTTTAACTGACTGCCACCTGGTGTGGGATTGTGGATGCCTCCACCAGTTGCCCCAGTCCCCTGCTGCTGAGGTTGGTCAACTGAACGGCGGTCCAAGAAAAGCGCCTCATCCTGCTGAGGTAGGTGACGATCTGCTGTCCCATCTGAACTGGGCGCATATCGAGGGTTCTCCAACCGGTGCACCTCTGGCACAATGTGTTCGTACTCGAGTCCAGATGGGGGGTTGGGTGGATTGGTGGGGTATGAAGGCGGATAAGACTGAGCACCGCCGGTGGGATGAGGAGTGAGGTGGGAGTTGTGGGGTGGAGAAGGTTCCATCGGTCCACCAATGTGCAGCTCAGAAGTACTACACCGATACCCTTCGACTGCTTGAGGTGCGACAGGTATGGCGGCAAAAGGGACATGAGGGGGTGGGGATGCATGAGAAACGCTACGAGCACGAGGGCGCAAGATAATAGCATGAGGTTGTCTGGTGCGTGGGAGGGAAGATACACCATGGGAGTTGCCACCGGAAGAGGGAGCCCGGAGAGAGTCGCGAGCCTTGCTCTGCGGCAACGAGCTGTTAGTTACTCCTTCGAGCACCTGAGATCCGTCCCCAGCTATAACGGTAGGTCGAACTTCAAAGGGAAGTAAACACTGGTGCCTACGAAGCGAGACATGTCATAGACCACTCACTTCCATCAGTGTCTTGAGATATCCGACCATGAGTCCTATAGCGTGTGTCCCGTGCTCTCAGCCCCGCCGGAAAATCGAGTGGGAGATGAACATCCTCAACTACTAGGGATGCACACTGCGTGAAGGCTGTGTAGTTGGCGAACATAGACTCGACAGATTCTATCTGTCCATCTGATGGGTAGAGATATGCCCCCAAAGCGATTCTGTCTCGGGGCATGGAGTTCGCGAACGGAACAATTCCTTCCTGTATGACTGCAGGATATGAGATAGCAGTCGGAAATGCCATCTGTAGGCTCACCAGTAGCTCCATCATGATCCTTTTCGAGAGGCTTTTTAAAGTATACTTGCCCGGCATATAAGCATTTGACTAGTTGTCTGCGTGCCGAAGCACGAAGACCTCGAACTCCTTTAGTGGCTCCAACCGCGTCGGGTTCAAAGTACCCAAGCCACGGAACGTCCGGCGCAGGCCACTGGAAGCATGTGACCCCCGCTTGAGCGATGTGGAATGGCCACCGGTTTTCGGGCCAGCGACCATTCTCTCTGGCTCCGGCAGTCACACCTCCAGCATTGTCTGCAAGAACAGTAGTTCATTTCGGGTGAGATAGAACACGATATGTATAGACTCACTGAAGAGGCGCAGCATCTCCATAGAGATGAAGTCCAACTCGGGCTTTAGGCCTTGTGGTAGTACCTTTGACTGAAGATCCATTGACATACCCGGTACATCATTCTTCCCACCAACAGCCGTGAGCATAAAGACGTGACGGCGACTGAGCAGCGGCAGACAACTCACGAGGAGGGACAGGGCAGAGCCTGGAAGAGTAGACAGGTCGCAATGATCGGCCGGCCCACCAAGTGCCCATGGCTTGCTAGTCGCATCTGTAGGCTCCGACTTGACCACCTTCGTGTCGGCCACATCCTGAAGGTTATCACCGTGCATCTGTCAGTGGAAATTAACATTACAAAACATGGACTCCATGCCAATACGGACACTCATTGCAGGCATAATCTCGCTGGTACTGGCGGTAGGATGTGCTAAAGGTGGTTCCGTCTGCATTCCAACACGTGCCTCCTGCGATTCACTGTTTTTTATTGAAGGAAGTTACAAGCATAGAGAATGGAAACACACCGAAGGAAATGGTCAAATCGCAGTCCGGGGGCAATGACATGCCCGAGACAAGACTTCAAAAACTAGAGAGATATGTTAAGAATAAGCAGTGTCGAATCATCAACCGAAAAACTTACGCCTGCGGCTCCAGGAGTCTCAAAGTGCATAGGCACGATCGGGCTACCCCCCATTTCTATGCCAGACCCAACCATGACCACCGACTCGAATGCAAAATTGTTGAAGTGATCATCCACCTGAAAGATGTCAGCTCTGTTCTCGTGGCAGAGTAATCTATGTTCCTACCATCAATCTGAGATTTCTCACAAACGTGTCCCACGCCTCCTTACGTCTCGTGGCCTGACTCTCATTTGGAAGAGGACGTGTTGTGGCAAAGAATATATCAAGCGTGGATCTCCAATCTTGTTTATCCTTCCGAAACCACTGAAAACATTGTACCGCCAACGCGGGATCCGAGACGTCGACATCTTTGAGAAAGTTAGAAAACATCACTAGTGTTCTCAAATTTGGCGGAGAGACCTGCAGCAGTGCGGCTTATTCTTGCGAGCTCATCGTTGATGCAAACCCCCCAGTAGGCCTTGTACTTTTTATATTCTGCGTAGTATTCCAACCACTCTTTCACGAGAGAGTTGTATGATTCACCGGAGGAGAACTCCAACTCTGCGAAGCATCGTAAGACCTGCGTAAATGAGTCGGTGACGTTACCATCTAGTGGCTTTGCACGCTCCGCATTCAGTGGGAGTGAAGAGTGCCGGTGTTTACTGGATGTGTTAGCCATTCCAAGGATTTGATGTGGCTTACAAAACAGACGTAGGTCAAGCCTCGTAGAATGGTCCGTTGGGGGTAACATACCTGTGGTAGAGATGACATGGAGACCGGAGATTTACCAGCCACAGAAGCCTCGGATACGGCCCGGCTCTGACTTGATGGTCTGGCGGGATCGTCGTCGCTCGTGGCTTCTCTATCGGACGCGGAAGAATGGGCGGGGAAGGGGTCCACAAGCGCGTCTGACAGCGTTGACGAAGTCGAGGAGATAATCGGAGTAAGACGAAGCGGCATTGCCACCTGGGCCGTATCTTGGTAGACGAGAGATACAGGGTAGGGAGGGATGTCGGGGAGACTGGGCGAGGAGTAGAGCTCATTTGAGTGCTCACCTTGGAAGTCATCTGTATCCTCCTGAGGCACTTCAGCAATGGCTGGAAGCTCTAAACCTCATGAGGGTGTCTTAGTAGACGAGAAAATCCTGAGGCCCGTGTTACGCACCTCTATCTAAAGTCCATCGGTAGCCCATCCAGTCGGTGCCGTTGTTGTCGTGGGGACGTGTTCTGAGAGGTAAATCACTCGTCACTGAAGCTAGTAGTCACAGACTAGCAAAAGAAATCTTATGAGGGGTATGATCGCATCTCTGACGACGTATTCACCACGCCACCGTCATGCGATGTTGACTCGCCGTCTGCCCTGCTGGCACCATCTTCCGGCTCTAGGACATTTTGGTTGGATGGCATGGGCTGGAGAGGTATCGATCTGCTGCGGGGGGAAAGCGTCAGGGCGATTTTTTCGAGGACCACTGCCCCAGCATCATTTGTCCCCTATCCCTTCGCTTAGTAAAGTTTGCCTGAATTCTCAAGTGACTGATCGCCTCTCACCGGAGCACCATTTACATCATCTATTTGTCTTCCATCCTGGACCTTGGCTTGCGTAGGTCAGAATTCACTCGAACCGCCCCTGTTCATTGGACTGCCCATAAGCCCATTCCGAAAAAACAGGTATCCAGATTTGCTGGCCTTTGAGGTTAGGCGTATACGGCGGGACATGACGCAGACTGGAGTAGATGTCGCTGACGTGCCGCCTGGGATCGAACAGTCGACCTTGCGCTTTCCCTTGAGGGTTTTCGCCCCATCCTTGTATCGCTTCTTCTCGATCTTCCCCATGCAAGTGCTGTCTGTTGGAACCACATCCATCAGGTGGCACATCAGTAGGTTGAGGATGAATCTTTGTACTTGAGACCCACCGTTACAAAAGTCTGGAAAACTGGGTTGTTGAGGTCCGAGTCGTATCCAAGACAAGAAAGACGCTGGCAGAACAAGATGTTGAGGCTGTGTGGATGAGGTGCGCGATGGTCTCCCATACACTCAATCTAGCATCAGACCACATGGGCCCCGTGTAAGATTTTTGGGATATGGCAGGATCCCTGACAATTCACCAAAATGCCTGATCCCTTTTCTGAAAATTGGCTTCGATTTGTCTGAAGGATCAGGCCCCAATTTGGGGGCGATTTGGCCGGATTAAATCAGGCCTTCCGGCCTCGAGCCACCGTTTGTCCGGACGAGCGGATGAGGCGTTCTGAAGCGCGATTTTGTCCGGATTCGAGAGGATCAGGCTCATTTTCGCCTCGTTTTCACTTTTTGGTGGCGAAAATGGCCATTGTGCCGCATTTGACTGGAGACCTGAAACTCTGCGATACCAGCATACAGGGAGCGAGAAGTCGGAGGACTTGCGAGGTTGTGTGGCGCTGGACAACTACTAGCGCCGATTCCGGTGCAGGCCGACCGCCATGTGTTGCCTCCTTTCAAAAGTCATTTAGCTGTGTTCTGGTGTCCTAAGAGCTGACTTATAGTAGTGATAGATGGCATCAATGAAGTGGGTTCAAGTTCGGCAAGGATCCCGGCCACCGAGGCCGGACCTGGATCAGGCATTGGTGCCATCCCAGGCGACACGTCCGGATTTTGGGATCAGGCTGTTCGGACAAATGTCCGGATAAAAGTCAGGCATGGACCCCTCCAAAACGCGAAAATTGTCCGGATTAGGCATCAGGGATATGGGTGAATTGTCAGGGGTCCTGATATGGCGGCAACATTGAGAAGAATATGATGTTAAACTGGCGCCCAGCCACCGGACACGGGCTTCGGTCCGTGGTTCCGGAAAACCTTACTCGCCATTGTAGAGTAAGGTTTTCCGGATGGTCGGTCCGAACACCTGGCCTTTAGCTGCCCTGTAGCCCAATCGGGCAACTATACCGTACGGTCACGGGCTACCATAAGTAACTGGTACTGTGATCACAACAGTGATCACACGGACTCTTATATAATCCTGTACTCTACAGTAGTATATAAGACAGCTCTCTATGAGCTAAATGGATAACTCTTTTAACTCCTCCCATCACGTACGCTATCGTGTACCGCAAGCCTCTAACACCCACATCCAGGTAAGTATACAGAGCGTCCGCTAGAGTTGCACCCGGGCATGGGCCCTTTGCCCCACCCAGGTTCAACAGGTTATGAGCCCTGGTTGACGCCGTAGGGACTGCGCCGCTCATCGCGTGCTGCGACCTACTGGATCCCCACATGGTTCCACTATAGGTTCCTTGTAATAGCAGTCACCCGGGGTGTGTAATTCCACAGTATTGCTGTAGAGCCGGTCCTGGCCGGTATGCCTAAACATAAGGGAATGTAGTGTCCGGCCGGAGATGGGGTGGGGAAAAGCACTCCGGCCGGGTTTGGGGGGGTACCCGGGGTGTATCGGCGCCTATTTTTCGAATGGTAGGTATGGGCTGTTAGATACCTTGGCTCGCTCTACATGCAGTTCTTTGATCACAATAACTATTTAACGGTCCGGACATGTACCGGAGCATTGTATATCTGTGGCGTATTAACAGGAAGTAAAGATATGCCTGTTAGATGGTGCCCCGGCACCTCTGCATGTGAATGCAGTGCTCCCTCGTGTTGGGAGCAGGATGGGGTTGTGGAACTTCCTCAATTCGTATGCTAATTGTCCCAGACCTTTTTCCTCTGGTTGCTATGGAGCTTCTGACCTTGGGGAAGGGACAAAATGCCTGAATAGAGACACCATACTTATATTAACGGTGTAATATATGCTACTTGACCACCAAGCTCCCGTGCCCATTACTTTGAACTCATTACATGGAAGGGGAGCATATTATAACCCAACTAGAGCAGCTATCGTGTCCCCTCTGGAACATGCCAAATATATGGGGGCAACATATGTTTGGGGCTCCCGGCCGGGCGATAGAGCCATGGGCACACATTGTCCGGCCGGACGATATATGTTGTTACTTATGTCCCTCGGCCGGACGTTATATGCTGGTACTTATATCCCTCGGCCCATCGGGTATGGGTTATTAGTTGTAATGGGTAAATGTGTTACTAGAGAGAGCATATGATATGTGTTCCGCCAATCTGACTCATATATGTATATTCTGAGCTATGGTATGACCGGCCGGATGGTAGACCTGGTGAGGAATAGCAATCGGCCGGATGGTAGACCTGGTGAGGAATAGCAATCGGCCGGATGGTAGACCTGGTGAGGAATAGCAATCGGCCGGATGGTAGACCTGGTGAGGAATAGCAATCGGCCGGATGGCATATGCACGATCTTATGTTACCCGGCCTGTCATGTCCTGGGCTGACCGGAGGTGAATTCATAGTATTAACCAGCCGGCGGATACAATTGTGGACCAGTGAGGAGAAAGCTTCCACTTTGGTAAGTTCGTCTAGGCCACAGGCATGTGTTAACGGGACAGGCTAACATATGGAAACCAGCATGGAATTAGAGCCATATACAGTACTAAAATAACCCTTGCACATGCACATATCACTCTGAGCTGTTCTTACGTCTGTTGTCCAACGTATCCCATATCACCCTTGTTGAGTCGACCCTCGACAGGAGAAATGCATGGTACCCATCCCAGGATGGTGGTAAGTATGCTAGTGGGGTCCGCCTAAGACCGCGGAGGTTACCTTGTTGCTCCTCCAAAATCTCGACATCTCGAGCTAGCTGTGCTCGCTCGTCTGACAGGTTCCGCGATGTGTCCGCCCCGACGGAACCTGTTGGAGATGTGTACGGATTCTCAGGGAGTTCTGGAGATGACATAGAGTCAATCTCCTGAAAATGAAGTCGTCGATAGGTGAGGGGATCTTGGGACATACCAGACCCTTCGGCCATGCGCACGTCCTCTTCCCGAGTTGAATCGATGCCGGGCGGAGGAGAAGCTACCCGGAGCTGTTGAATGGAGGTTGTAGGGGTGTCTCCGTGGTTGCGAAGGTGGTAGGATGCCACCGGAGTGCGTTCCGAAATGTGGGAAGGGTCCGAAATGGGATCCGGAGAGATTGAAGTATCTCGCTGATCCACCCTCCACGTGTAACGATCGACCGGATGGATGGGCCGAGGAGACTCCGGGAGGTAGCGTTGTGTGTCTAGTAACCCCGGCGATGGCCCCGGCGGGGGCGGAGGGACGTACTGAACGTTCCGGATGGGCGGGTTCCAGATGGGAGAGTTCCGGATGGGAGAGTTCCGGATGGGAGAGTTCCGGATGGGCGGGTTCCGGATGGGGGAGTTCCGGATGCTGTCCCCATCATCGTCCGAGTAGTACGAAAAAAGAGTGAGGGGTTGGTGGACGTCTCGCGTCGGCGAAGGTGAAAACGAGTCTGAGTAGAATAAAACGGCCAGGTCGGAGGTAGTGGGAATGGGCGAGTCTTGACAAGGGGACTCCATGCGCGGAAGGGTGTCGGAGACCTGTGGCGGTGTGTCCGGCAAGTCCGCGACATACAAGGCCATCGGTCCAAACTCTGGGGATGAAGGATGAGTGGTGTCAATGTCGGAGCCCTGTGGGGGTGTGTCCGGGGAGTCTGCAACGTACAATTTGATCGGTCCCGACTCTTGGAAGGGTGGATTCGGCGAGTCAGAGTCGGAGTCATATGTAAAGATTCCGGCCGCCATTCCGGCGGCCGGAGCTATAGGGACCTCATCGGAGGCAGGCGGGACGATGACGGTGCTTTCCTGCAGTGGTTCCGGATGGTCATCCTGGGTGGGCGGATCGGGAGACTCAGAGCCGTAACTGAACAGTTGGGGGGTGGGAACCCTGTCCGGAGTAGATGGCTCCTCTTCGGAGATGTCTGGGGCAAGGATGGCAATCTGCTGCATCAATTTCGGATGGTAGAGATGCCGTACCGGGGCCGTTTCGAGCAAAGGGGTGGGGGCAGCGGCATGATCTGTGTCGGGGCTCCCAGCTCCCCGGGATGAACCCACGGAATGCTCGGACTCTGTGTCCCTGTACAAAAGCAATATCGAATGTTATCATCTTATCAATGGCCCCAACCAGTATACGCCGCGGAGTTGCTCACCGTCGTGAATGCTCCGGCAATGATCCTGGATTTTCAAGTAATAGAGCTTCCTGGACACGGCTAGGTGTCGGAAGCTGGATTCGGACATGTTTGACAGCCCGGGGGGGTTCTGATGCTGTTGCTGGAGGTTAATAGGGAATTACAGTAGAGAAAGGTATGCTTACATTGTGACTCAGCGCGTGCTCATTTTTTGTCAGCCATGGCGGGAAATCTGTGTATATATGAGGGGGAATACACTATTCAGACCCGGACCGTTAACCCAACATGGCCCGCAGGGCTTACATGGGTTGGTGTTGCATAGACAAGGCCCATCGCGCTGTCGAACTACAGGAGAAGCATCTTCAACGCCAGGCGGCTAACTCCGGCTGGGCGCCTCAAAATTTTCCTCCATCCGATAAGGGATCTGCAGCCGATGCGCCACGGGTGCAATTCACTTTCAAACCTGAACCACTACGCGTAAACCACCGCTATGTCTAGCCACAAATCAACCGCCGAGAAACAGCAGAAGATGAAGAGGCCTCCTCCTATACAGGAGCAGGTAGAAGAAGCCGCGATGTTCGCGATGGAGCTCCACTATGCATGGATGCACAAACCCGGCAAGGACTCGCCAAAGCGAGCGGGCTGGGACAGTCGGTTCCGACAGACGACGATGGACTTAATCAAGGTCCTTTCCCGGGCGAGGTTCCGGAAGCTGCCCCCTCTTGCGATGGGGGCGATTTGGGCGCACAATGTGGCAATTCTGTCCACACCAGAGCATGAACAACCGGTAGGAGAAGTCTGCGAGCTACTGGATGACAATAGCTGATCTACCGTCTTGCAGCGCCCATTCGACACAGATACCGTCATTCCGGTTCAAGAAGGACACATGGCCCTCAACCCGCCGAAGCAATTTGAGAAGGGCACACTGCACATGTCTCCGGATCCTGAGGGCCTGCTTCCACTCGACCAGATCCAAGCGCATTGGTGGGAGCAGTATATGGATAGTGCATTCATATTTCTTTAATGTACCACACCCATACTAATCAACTGTTCTCTTGATCCTTCATGCGACTCCATAGGGACGGAGGTTGAAGATCCCAGGTGTGAACCCCCAGTTACACGTTCCGAGGACGGTTGGGACAGATCGGGAAGAACAAGGAGGCCTTCCATACGCACATCCAATGAAGGTAAGCTGGTTTAAATTACTCGACAGCTGCATACTCACAAATGTATCTGCAGAAGACGACCAGGAAGCCCAGGGACTGTCCGCCCAGCCATGGGGCCATCCTCGGGAATCTGGAGCCCGTCGTCAGGGTGCTCGTCCAGGTAGGCTGCTTGTGATTAACTTCCCCAGCTGTGTACTAACTTACACACCCGTGGAACAAGCCCAGAAAAGCCGGATGCAGTCCGCACCTCGACGAGGCCGTTCTGCGGATTCCGGCAAGTGTCGTGAGGCTCCGGCCCATATACCGGAGGTGATTGATGTCGACATGGAGCCGGAAGAAGTGCCTCGAGGAAGGGCCAATGACAAGGGCAAGGGCCGCGCAGCTCCGGAGGTCACAGACGTCGACGAGGACATGGAGGAGGAAGAGATGGAACCTCCCGCTGCAACACCATCGACCCGACACAGCCAGCGCGAGAAGAAGGCCTCATCACGGGCGAAGATGGCCACAACGCAAGGTGCGAGTGCCTCTGGAGGTGTGAAGACCACGGCAAGAAAGTCGAAGTGCAAAGGAGCTCCCGAAGGATCGGAGATCAACGACGAGCACGAGACCAAGAGGCTCCGTTTGGATTACAACTTGCCGGAGGAGACCGTGCCCTTTACCTGGGCACCGCATGTACACATCGACTGCATTCCCTCCTATGCATCAATTTCTAACTTGTCCTCGTTATAGCCGCGCCCGTACCATGCCTGTGTGGATGCCAAGGCACAGTGTCTGTTCTGTGGCTTGGTCAATTCCTCATGCTTGCGTTGCTCGCAGAAGAAGGTGAAGTGTACGCTCACGGTTGTTGGTGCTCCAGTCAGCGCTGCCTACCTGGGCTACGTCTACTTCCACCGAAGCCATTCGCCGGGCCGTCGGAATAACAATGTGCTGCCTCAGAGGGCTCTGAAGCTGTACGAACCCCCTAAGTGGTTCGTCGATCAGTACAGTGCCATCTCAAAGGCTGATCGTCACAAGGGCCCTCTGAACGTCGATCAACATGCTCCGGCGCCATGGTATCCCTCTAACCATGGCAGGCCTCCAATCCCGCTTCTCCCGGAGCTTATTCCACCACGAACCTGGCCCATGGAGAGGCCGCTAGGCACACGCAACAATCCCCTGCCATCCCAGGTCACTCCGAAGGCCCATACAGTGCCGAAGACTCCGACCGGCAGTTCCAGGAGACCTCGAATGTGGTCGCTATCCCGAGCGCACTTGACATCTGCCTCCCCAGCTCCCTCCTTGTTCTGGACATCCCCACAACCCACATCCCCTCCCGCATCGACACCGGGAGGGTCATCGAACGTTCTGGACGACCCCGATGCACAGGCAGAATCGGAGCTCGAGTACGAAGACCTGGTTCTCCCTCCGGCTCCGGATCAGCCCCCGAAGTATGCGCGCAGCCACCTCCGAGGTCCTGCTCATCCTCCGGGCCTCGGTCCGGAGGATGAAGACGACCCCGACTATAACTCGGTCCCACGCAGGCTTCCGGATGGCTCGACGACTATCCCAGTTCCCCAATTCTCGCACACCGATGACTACGAGCAGTATTATCTTGCCCCCGCTGAGCATGAAAACCGGTCCGTGCCAAAACGCTGGGATACATGGGTACCAAGGACGATGACGACTACTCCGAAAACCCCGCGGGGTGACTTACGCTATCGTGCCACCGAACTCTCAGAGCATGAGTTCATGGCGTATTCGGAGCATGCACGGGGCAGCACCTCTCATGCCATTGAGGCTGACCCGGTTGATTCCACCGGCCACCTTATCCCGCCGTCTCTGAAAGGTAATGTCCCATGTTATGGTACTGCGCACATTTGCTTATGTCTGGATTATTTATTTCAGTCAATTGGTCAACATTGCCATGGATAACTTCGCAGGCCGATGATCAAGCCCCCGGGCCGTATCTTGACCACCCCATGGAGACCTTGGCGGACGTGCTCGAGCTCCGCGGCATCCCCCTCAACCCCCCAACGGGCCTCTCGGCCGACCCCTCGAGCCCGACGGCCGCCGCCCCTCACGATCCGGGTACACCGTGGACCTTTACCCTTGGCCCAATCACCCATCGTCTTGTCGACAAGGCCCGAGAGCAGAACATCAACCTGGAACCAATTGTCATTACGGCCACCACCCGGGTTTACAAGCTTGCCTGCATTGAAGAGCGCATTCGCATTTGCAGGTGCAATTCCATCCAAGCCTCACAGTCCATCGTCTCATTCCAAGACGCCATCCAGCGGTTGTACAACCAGGTCCAGGCCACCGACCTCGACCTCGCCGACATCACTAGCATCATGATCGACACACAGAAACATACCCGGACGTTGGCGGAGGCGTTCCGGAACGTACCCACTATCCCCGTGAGCTATTCCGCCCTCGTCGAGATGCTCGAAGTGTACAGCTGCCTCGAGGCCTTGTACCATGAGATGTGGGCTCGGTACAGAGCATTGCGCGAAGATGTCCGACCCCTTCACCATGACATGGCCCGGTTTGAGAAGAGGGTGGAGCTTGTGGACCAACAGCTCAACGACACGCCAACAGAGGCAGTTGAGCGCATGCGCCCAGAGCTGGAGCTGTCAAAGAAGATCCTGGAGTGCGACCTTCTCCGTATCCACACCCAGCTCTCGTCGTTGGATCACACGTATAGGTTGACCATCACGGACATCTCCAAGAGTGTTCAGAGTTCCGTCAAGCCCCTCCACGACACCAACATACAAATCTTGGATGACGTGAAAAGGGTCATGTCCCAGGCGGCCGTCCTTTCCAAGGAACAGACACTGGCCTCTGAAGACACCGGAAAGGTCGCGCTCCAGGTCCACGTTCTTGCGCAGCGTGTCCAGGCAGTGGAGGACCAGATGGGCGTCGTCTACGCACAGCCCGGTGGGCCTCCGGGAGGGTGGCTAGGGCAGCTGGCAGAGGAAGTAGCTTCGCCCCGTTTGGGCGATCCTGACGATCCGGAGCCCGCCCTTCCCACCATTGTTCCTATTCCACCCTCTGACGATCCTCCGGTCTCTCCCATGCAACCGCCTCCGGCTCCATCTCCACCTCCACCTTCGCCCCAACCGGCCGTCGTCGACGTTGTCCCCGGGCGAGCGATGTCAGAGCCCGCCGATAGCGCCCGGTTCGTCACTGGGCTCACCCCGCCTCACCCGTTCCCACTGGGCATGTCTCCGCTGTCGCAAGTTGCCCAAGTCGGTCCGCGTGTGTCTCCAGTGCCGGCCCGCCGGAGCCCATTCAATTGGAGCCCCATACCCCCACTGGAGGACGTCAAAACACTCTCCGAGCGATTGGATGTCCTGGAGACAACATTCGAGGCCCAGGTCAAGGAGGCGGTGGTGGCACGGGTTCCGAAGGCCATCGAGGACTACTTTGGTATGTTTGGGCTTAAGCCGGACGACCTCCGGGACTTTGCCGCCAACCTTGCCCGCACCTGCACACAATGTCCGGAGCCAGAAGACCAGGAGATGGGTGAGCCGTCGCAATGATATCTTGGACATTTGTCTGTACAATATTGCATGTATTACGTAGCCAAACAATGTGTACTTCTCTTGCATAGCAGAAAATATGAGAACAATTGCTATTGTCACATGTATAATACAAAAACATTTCCACAGGCTAACACGTGCCTACCGACCCTTCTTGCTCTTCCGAGTGCGGCTCCCGGATGCCTGAGAACGAGTAGCAGGGGCGGCCTGGGTGTCGCGCTCCATCAGAGCTCGCTGCCGGCGTGTCTTGATCGTCAGGTCATCGCCGGCCTGGTTCCCACCACTCCGGGCACGCTTTCGGGTGGCAGTCTGCTCAGCGCGAGCCCCTGCAGCTGCAGATGTACTGCCCTGCCCAGATGTCGCCATGCCTGTGTCCGGAACGGCTGGTGCGGATGCGGCGCCCCTTGACCGGGTCGTCCGAGGCTGAATGGACGGTTCCGGCACGTCCGGCTGCTCATCTGCATCTTCGTCCTCGTTAGCGTCCGCTTGGGTAGCATCATGGGAGGGGCGGGCATGTGAGACGTTCCGCCCGGGGCGGGTAGTTCTTGCAGTGGGTTCCGTCGTCGGGGGCATCGCTGGAGCACTAGCGTGCTCTTCCGGAGGGGTAGCGAAGCCATGGCCAACGTCCGGCTGGGTGGCCTTCCCTGCCGGGCGGGGTCGGTGGACCGCGTTCGCCTTGCAGAACTCCTCGAGCTCGGGAATCTTGTCAAAGGTCAGCAGGGTTATCGGAAGGTGGAAGGGGAGGTCCGGAACGTCTTCGTCATCGTTTAGGAACTGGGAGACGTGCATGTCGCGAAGTGTGAGCCCCATGGCCAGGGCGTACATCTGGACTTCTCCCACTGTGGCGGAGGGCATCAGACCCTTCCGGAACCAGTCGAACAGACGCTCGACATCCCGACGGTTGCCATGGAAGTCGTCCGGTAGGTAGCACGACCTATAGGCCCATGACAGCCATGCGAAGCCCTGTGGTGCATCCACCGGGACGGTCTTTTCAAGCTGCTCATACATAGTTAGATTCGTCGTAATAGTGAGCGATACATAGATCATACCTTAGAGCGGTGACGATTGAGCATGGCCTGGTATTCGGCGTCCGAGCAAAGGCCCTGAAGATACTCGAAGCGAGCGGGCCCACTGGCTCCGACGCTGCACGGAGGAAGTGGGCCGTTAGGGCTAGTCGCCCCGGAAATGGGGCTCTGTAGCTCATTGACTGCTGTTGTGTGCCCTTTACCCTTCCTGGGACCTCCGGCAACCCTCCGCAACCCTCGGACGCCAGTGGCTAGAGGCCGGTCGCTATTGTCCTCCTCATCCGGGAGATCGGCGGTATCCCCCTCATCATCGGACAAGTGTCAGTCACGGAGCTCGTAGTCACTAATCTTGGAGTGCCCGTCATCGTCATCCGTCTCTTTGTCCACTTCCCATTTTTCTGCATTGATGGTCTTCTTTTTCTAGCACCGCCAGCCTTTATCTGTTTCTTGTTCGTGCTTGCATTGCGTCTTGCAGTGGTGCGGGCAGCGATGTTGAGTTCCCTCACCCGCTTCCGGGTTGGCTGGAACATTGTCCGACAGGTCTTGGAAGGTGGCGACACGCTTCGGGCCGGTTAGCAGGAGTCCCGGACGTGATGTGATCATCATCCAGAGAAGTGATGAAGGTGGGGGGGAACAGTCTTCTTAGTGCAACGGGCTGGCTTATTTGGTGCAATCGCCTCCAGATAGATTGCGGGGAGATACTGAGGGACACCGTCGACCATCGTCTGATAGTGACTGAACCGGAAGCGACGTGGCTCGCCCTCGGGAGCCTGATTGTCCGGGTTCTCCATAGCGATGATATGGTCGAAGAACTCAGCCACATGCCGGTCGACGATTTTGCTGGGGTCGCTCCATTGGAACGCATCCGGAAGCAGGCCTGCGGTGAAGAAGCTGTTGGGACTCTTTGCTATAGTGGTAAATGGGGTGTGTGGCTTCTTCTGTCCGCAAGCAAACTCTGTTTGCAAGGTGAGCAATACTATGGGGGAAACGCACTACGAGTGAATGTACGGTAATGGATGCAGAGGTACTGTCGAAAGACCTGCTGCTTCCGCGACGTTTGCATCTTGTCGCCATTCTCTTGATCGACGAGTATGGGTGTACCATCATCGTAGGTGTCGAATTCGAACGGGACGACACCGGCCGACTGCGTAGCACAAACGTTGTCCCGTAGGTCCTCGTCTGCATCTTCCGGCTTGAGAATGGCGGACCAGAAGTTCCAGAACTTCTTCCGGACGTTCACATCCCACTGTTTCATTGCCCGGAACTGCAGGTACGACTTGTCCTCATCAACAAACAGCTCGGAGGTGTCGTAGCTACCACGACACTCAGCCGATGCGCTGTGCATATTATGTTACTGAAGTGTACCTGCAGAGGTACTGTCGAAAGACCTGCTGCTTCCGCGACGTTTGCATCTTGTCGCCGTTCTCTTGATCGATGAGTATGGGTGTACCATCATCGTAGGTGTCAAATTCGAACGGGACGACACCGGCCGACTGCGTAGCACAAACGTTGTCCCGTAGGTCCTCGTCTGCATCTTCCGGCTTGAGAATGGTGGACCAGAAGTTCCAGAACTTCTTCCGGACGTTCACATCCCACTGTTTCATTGCCCGGAACTGCAGGTACGACTTGTCCTCGTCGATGAACAGCTCGGAGGTGTCGTAGCTACCATGACACTCAGCCGATGTGCTGTGCATATTATGTTACTGAAGCGTACCTGCACGCATTGAGCTCTTTTTCTTCGTCTTGAAACACGCCGTATATGAATAGCGGCATGCCGAATTGCTTCCAAAAGGTTCGGGACACCCCTTTCATCCAGTGGAGAGCCTGTTTCCGTGCAAGCCTGCTTTATGTCAGTTATAGTGACCGCCAGATAGTGGGCTCTACACACTCGGGCTTCACATTGTCGTCCGGGCCCTCCTCATTCCACTTCAGAGCCATCTCGTTCTAGGGATCCTGCTCGTCCTCCTCCAACGCCTTCCATTGTGCCTTCCGAGTGCTGTTCCATTGAGCGACATACCCTTGCAACTTCGGAACGATGTCCGGAAGGGCATTCTTGATCGTTGAACGGTTCTTCAGGCCCCAGCAATGCTCTCCGGTAAAGGCGCGACCAATCTTGAACCCCTGCTCCTCCTTGTTCTTCTTCGGTCCGTGGTTGCTAAACCAGATATAGATTTTCTACCAACAATGCAGTAAGTATTCTATCTAACACGCATAGAATGCGACATACCTGAGAGAAGAAGTCGATGAGGAGGTCGGTGGCCTCAACCTCACGCTTGACCAAGAAGTGCTTGGCAAGGGCCTCACAAAAGGCGGCCTTATCTGCGGCAGCCTTGTTCCGGTACTCACCCTGTTTTTTCTTGAGCAGGTCTTCCTCGTAGGATATTAGGTCACTTCGGTGGGGGGCCATGGTGGGTAGTAGTAATGCTCAATGATAGAGGTTGACGCAGGGAGGATAATCGGTTCAGAGCGGACGGAGAGATAAAAATTATGGGCGGAAGGATGAGGTCTCACTCTAGAATGACCGTGAAGTGTGGATGCCTGGCCAGCGCCCGCACCGGCCGGACAGCACATGTAACCACCAAATCCCTGGCCTGTCCTTGCCGGCTAAGCGAAGGGCAGTGCATCACATCAAGTCAATTGCCACACGGTCATAATTGGCCAATGACCACTTTTTGGTTCTTGTTCTCCTCCATCCACACACCCCATTGTCCTTGACTGTATAACATATTGCTGAGCCTATGTCACCCGAGACCAGTGCAGGTCAAGTTGACCCGTTGTCCAAAATCGAGGACCGGGGGCGCACTGCGGCTTACATTGTAGCGCTGTATCATTTTCATCGATTGTGGTCACTTTCCGATTTGGATGAAGGACAAGCACCATTGTCGCGTCCCACCCCTCCTCCAATTTCATTCCAGCTGATGAAGGATTGCGACTCCATTGCCCGAATGCTGGCACATGCAAGCCAAAACCAATGTAAATGAAATTTTTGGACCCTAACACGAGGTTCTGATGTGTCGCAGTGTCGGTCACCTGGAATGCAAGCAAGTATGCAAACATGCTGCCAAAGATGACTACTCTCAAGAAGGAAGTCGAAGATCGCCTTCTTTGAGAGTTCCCGCCCATCACCTCTGCGGAAGAGGTCATCAGTCGGACAGGCCCACTCTGCGTTGTACGGCACCCCATGGTGTTCCTGGACAGAGACGGAAATATTTTGGTTTGGTCCCTTCCCAGAATTCTGCCTCCAGCACGCCAGGTAAGGACACCAATCATAATCATTTATCGATTTGCAACGAGGCCCCGGACGTCATAGGAAATCCTCCTCAAGGCATCTGAGGCACTGAAAGGCCGTGCAAAGCTCAAATTGACGCCTCCGGGAAAGCCTGAAGGGAACTGGCGGACTTCCGCTTTATACTTTAACCCGAGTCCGACGTGGGGTGCCGGAGTAGTCACACTCTATCCGGCAGGCTTCCAGCTGGGGCACACAGTACGTCTATAATTGTGATTGAAGCGCTTCTATGTAGTACTAAACACATTCAAGGGACCGAATTACAAGCCCCTCCCGAGTAAGGAGTCGACGAGTGTGGAAGTGTACCAGTGGATGGCAGAGATGGAGGAGACGGGCGGCCTCCTCAACGGAATTCTAGCGGTAACTCACCCGGAACTCTACAGGGTCTCCCAGGAGTTGATCCGGAACATACTCGCGGAGGGGACCAGAGCGAGTGAGGTCATGCGACTTTGGCCCACAAGTTTCAACTCCGTTCAATTTATTATCAATC
Source organism: Ganoderma lingzhi (assembly GCA_026283605.1). Taxonomy (NCBI): domain Eukaryota; kingdom Fungi; phylum Basidiomycota; class Agaricomycetes; order Polyporales; family Polyporaceae; genus Ganoderma; species Ganoderma lingzhi. Next base: position 1,594,226 of record JAPJYM010000011.1, read on the forward strand.
GATTGTCACTGCTCCATCGGGACAAAAACACCCGTGTGGGATGGGTCGATCTCCTACTTACCCTGGGCACCTACGGACAAAAGGCGCTTCTCGAGCTCCACAACCTCGGTGTCTCCATGCCGTACGATAGCGGAACGATTGCCGTGCTATGTTCACGAGTCATCCGGCATGGTGTCGTGAGGGTGGAGGGCGATCGACTTTGCTACGCGTTGTACATGGTTGAAAATGTCCATACTCACTTTGGCATGTCGGTCCCAGGCTTTGCTCACATTAACGAAGTCTGTGCCTCGTAGAATGTACATAGAACGTTCCTTACAAACCATTTCCACCTTGACACCCTTGCGAGTTCCTGCTGTCTCCAACAATGTCGCGCCGCCGCCGCTTCGAGAAGGTGGAGCCATTCAAAGAGTATACTTTGAAGACCCGGAAGACTGGGTGCGGTCTGGAGACGACGACGAAGAAAGTTCGTCTGGATTTGCCAAACGTAGGGAGTCTTCCGCCCTCTTCCGCCGAGCCATCGCCAGCAGCGAATGCCCGAACTACACCGGGTCCGGGTCACATCAACCTGCCGGGCATAGACCAGGGAGCACCTCTTGGCTTCGAGTTCACATTTGATGATGTGCCGCGTACTGGAAAGGCAAGTCATGAATGTGTATACAATGCCTCCGTACTGACGGAACAATGGGAATACATATTCAGTCTCAGAACGACTTCCAGAGAGATTTTCTAGAGGTTCGGGAGGAGTATCTCCACCGTGGACTTGCCAGGGAGGGACTTCCGGATGATGGCCTAGGGGAGTGCAGACACCCGGCTACATGGCGGTGCTTGACCTGTCATGGGATCCCCTCGCTCTGCGCTGCATGCTGCCGGGCCCGCCACATATCTCATCCGCTGCACCACATTGAGTTCTGAACGGGTGAGTACTACCATCCGGGGTGGCTCCGGGACCTCGGGGTCCAGATTCATGCCGGACACCGTGGCCAGCCGTGTCCCAGTCTCGGAACGTATCCCGCGGGGTCCATGCCACAGCCGGAGTATGCAGCTCCACCTCCGGATGACTCGGAGACTGAGCCCCCATATATGGCTGGAGAGGAGGGCCCCGACATTGACGATGAAGATGCCAAAATGGACTTCCGACCCGACGACGAGATGCTCGTCACTTCGGTCACCGAGCTGCCATGCTTTGGAGACCCTATATACACTGCTATGCCTTTGGCTGACTATCGCATGGTCCAGGGTGATCGGATGATGGTGGTAGTGGATTTGGACAGCATGCACAAAATGTCTGTGATGTTCTGCTGTTGTCCGGATGCCCCCCGGGATGATCTGCAGCTCATTGACCTAGGATACTATCCGGCATCCATACACCGTCCCCGGACAATCTTTACCGAACGGGTGCTGGACGACTTTCTTCTCGCAAACAAGGAATGTAAGACCGCCGCTCGGAACTACTACAACAAGCTGCATCGGACAACCAATGATGCATTCCCGCATATGGTTCCGGTAGGGTAATATGCCTCCAAAATTGAAACATCACTAAGTTGGTCGACAGGATCGGTACAAGGAGCTTCTTTGGGCATCACGACAATGGCGCAATATACGCCTCCGACGGTCATCCGGTTTCGGACACCGAACAGATACTATCGCTCCCGGAGCCATGGCTATCCACTGTCCGGCATGTCCGCAGCCTGGTGAAAACCTTCCGGAGGGATGGGAAAATGACCCAGAGCAGTACGCCCTCTTCCTTCACCTGTTACACATTTCTAAGCGGCTTGTAAAATGGAAATACATGCGCTCCGTTGTACTCGACGGAAACTTCTCCACCCAGCATCGCCACATGAGAAACCCCGAGGATGATGTTCCGCTCGCCGATGGGCACGCATTTATGGTAACGGACGAGCCGTACAAGCGCCACCTGGGGACCGCGAAGGAGTTTAAAGAGGTCCGTGGCTATATTATTGACGTCCGGAGCCACGGAAATTAACATTCTACGCAGACCATCACCTGTAATGATCACCGGGCAGTGCTTAACTCTTCCGTCAGCAAGGGAAAGCTAGAGGCAACAGGCATCGGAGCCGCAGCATGCTCCCGCCACGGATTCTTTGCCCCTCATGCGTGTGTAGACTTTCAAGGAGGCGAACGGTGTGTCCATCCAAGCGTGGGGGTCTCGTTTCACGGGGACTAACGGCTGCCAGGCAACGGAATATGGACTACGTGCTCCACTGGATCTTGGCGTATCTGAACGGACTTACTTGCATTCTGGTTATGTACGACGTTATGTGCCAGTACTTCACCAACCTCTACCGCCGCTTCCGGGATAGCCCTTCGCTCACAATGCTGGACAGGCTGACGTTCATGCGCAGGGATTGGCCAATTCCATGTTCATGGGCACATCCCCCCTTGCTTTCCCCGATTCTCATCCAACTTTATCTGGGGAGCTGGAATGCAGGATGGCGAAATTATCGAGACATTGTGGAACAAGACAAACACAATTTCGGAGTCCACACGGGGCATGTCATCCGCTCACTGACGCGAGGTGATTGACGATACAATGAACAATTCAAATTGGATGAAGCTGACTCACATCAGTACGTCCTTTCCGACGCCTGTGAAACTACAACCTGACAGTACAAACAGCTTCAATACTCAACCGGAAGTGGCGACGGGTGTGCAACGAATGGCAACCGGCTCTGGAGGCGTTCAATAGCCTTGCCGAGGCCTCCGGAGAGCGGCAATGCCAGGAATGGTTGGCGGACGCACTCACAGCAGATGAAGATCGTATCGATGACGTGACGGCAATGGATATCTATGACGTGAATAGACAGCTGTGTACGTGCCTCACTGTATTCAAAGTGTACATGGCTGACTGTATGCAACGCAGTACCTACTCGGAAGGAAAAGGAGCTGGTGTTGACCCAGGAGGAAGGCGGGGCAAGCGAAGCAATGAAAGGCGCCGCAAGCTGGATCTCAAACGGTCTACGATTGGAGGAACAAAAGTGCGTAGTAACAATGCCCGGAAGGCTTGTACTGACACTACTTAGACTTTCAATTGCTTATACGGCACACTCGCTGAAGGACTCTGCAACCAGCATCGAGCGACTGGCACTAGCACAACGCCGTCAACGGCTGGCCACCACCATGAAGGTGTTCCACAAAGCGGCAGACAGACACCTCCGGACATCTATAAGCACAACTGGAGTACCTGTGGATGCTGATCTGACAGACTTCGGACGAGTATGGGACGAGGGGTAGGGGCTCGGAGGAAGTTGGGGCAGTAGCGCAGGGGTGCCAGGCCCCGGACTCCCTCCGGAACCGGAAGAGCAGCCGCTTGCCCTTCTGTCCACGCTCGGGTATGCGTACCTTGCTCGGCACAATCTTACAGACCTTGCGGTGAAAGAACAGCAGCTCCGGGAAGGTCAGATGAATGACTGTCTGCAGGGGGTCCGGACGGCCATCGCGTACAAGTCACTCCTCTACCGGACACGAGTGCGTACGGCCGAATCGTACCGGAAGAAGCTTCGGAGCTTCGATGAGGTGCGCGTAACTGACGACGGCCTGATAAAACACGTCTGGGCATATGGACAGGCTCGCCGGGCTATAGAACGCCTTTTCAATGATGACCCAACCGACACCGAGAGCATGGCACGCCGCGAGGACCTTCTCACCCGATACAAGGAAATACGAAGGGAGGACCTCGGAGTCACTACGGCGGTACTTGAACACTTTACACATGGCCTCCGGAACGTCCATACATCGTGGATATGGCACGTTGAAGATGCGGAGAATGCGCAGCGGACCACATGGCTTCAGGAATGTGAGTATACTTCACGCTTTCCGGGAGACGTACTCATAACTCGGATCACCAGTCCGTCAGATGCTTTGGCTTCAGGCGTATGCCCGGAAGTGTCGATGGGAGGAAGAAAGCATCCTGGTGCCCTTAGAAATGGACTGTACGATCCGGTTCTTCGTCACACAGTCAGAAAGATGGAGGACGTGGTCCGAGAGTGGACAAACACCAGGGCATATAGCATTCGCATTACGCCAAGCCACCATGTGGACTAACCTTGGTAACCACGCATCCCAGGCTTTTCTGAAAGCACGCACAGACTTTGTCTTGTAGCACGCATGTAAAACGGTTACGGACTCTGTAATGCACTTTTCGTCATTCAAACAACGCACAGATACAGACTACGTCCGAGCTGATACATGCGAGAACAAAACAAAAACATTGGTCCATGTTCTTATGCAGGACGTTCCCAGCCTAACCCTTCTCATGCGTACAGATGACACATATGCAGACGTCTGACGGACATGATGCGCCATCATGCCCGGACATCGGAGCCGGCTAATACCACCCTGGGGGCACCGGAGTAGGTGGATCCCAGTACACCCCTTACTGCTCAATGAATGTATCTGGTAAAAATAGTGTCAGTTGAATAAGAAGGGATAAATATGAGATATAAATTTTACAGCTATTGTACGCAGTACTCAGGACAGTCAAGGCAAAGCCCTGGTTGATCGTGATCCATGCATGGGACAGAAGGGAGCTTTCAATCTCCTCACGGTCGGCTTCTGGATCCGGCCGCATGTTGTTGACCTCCCGGAGGAGATCAAGTCGTCGATGAGACGTTTTGTGGAGTTGACACCACGTCTGGGCTTTGGTGAGCCAGAATTGGACGGCGCGGGTGCGGGTGATGCAGGAATATTGCTGCACAAAGTTGCAGAAGATTGTGAGCTGAGGGCGCTGACCAGGCGGTTTGTCCGCAAGGTAGAAGTAAACACGCACAAAATACCCATCCACCTCATCGAAGGAAATAGAAGGGGAAGGCGCGCCACCATGCCTAGAAATTGGTCGATAATGTCTCGGACGTGCCACACACTGTAGGGGTAATAAAGGGAGTTTATATCTGCCAGAAAGGCATGAATTGCCAAGGTGATGTCGCTGGTTGGGACGTCGAAATATGGTTGGTAGTGATCCATCTATCTGGAATATGTCATTAGTTCTGTTTGCTATAGTGAATAAAGACTTACAGACTGGGGTCGCGAGATGTGATGGTGGTAGAGAGCTGGCAAGGCTGAGGGACAAGACTTTGTAATGTCCCAGCTTATGTGGCGATGGAGGACAGTGCCGCAGCACACCGGCTGCTTCCGTGGGATTCGATATTAAGTCTTTGTGCCTGTGATGATAGGTCTGACAGCATCGAACCTATCCAAGTCACGTAGATCCTCGGCGATAATTTGCTTCTTTTAGGCGCCCTTGTACTGATTGAGGACAGGATGGTAGATAACACTGCTACACATCATCCCAAGCATCCGGCACTTTCGGAACACAACACACAACTCTGAAGACGTTTTCCGCAATGTCTTCAATGTCATCCGAAGGAGGCACATCGCCACAGCCATTGTTTGCTGCATCCGCACTTTGGGCTGCCAGGGCTGAAGTCATTTTGGTCATGGCTTGCATCGGGCGGGCACTGTCTGTACTTCCAGCACATCCGGACATTCTGACAACCCGCCGCTGGAACTATGGCCTAGCCAGAGAAATGGTATGCAGAGTGTCTGTGACAGTTTTCTAGGAGCTGTAGCTCACAACATTATAGTGGGTGGCTATACACGCCCTAGGACTTTCCGGAGCAATCGCTCTCCAGTCCTCCAACCCCCGGGACACAGTGGATCAAACGGAAGTATACCCCGCACTATCCATCTTGCTCTCAGCTATAGAATGGAGCGGCCGAAACCTTGTGTTCAGGCTGGACAAGCTCAACTCTGTTGCATTCCACACTGCAACCAGCCATATCACGAATGGAGTGCTGAGCAACCCACACCTGTGGGGCTTTGCTGAGTGGTGGGAGTGGACGTCCCAGGGACCTATTGGAGAACAGTGTCCGAGATGGTGGAAAGATCCTCCGCCATCTGTTGTAAGTGTCCGTACATTATGCATAGTAGTATCTAATCACCTTTCACAGGCTCCGCCCATGCCGTTGTTCCAGGAAGACTTAGAGGAATGGAACCGGAGAGTCGACCGCAGCGCAGACACCAACATGCAGCATTTGGAAGAGAAGGAGGTGAAGCTCCGGGCCGTCACCGGACGAATGGGCAACACAGAGCCCATTGAATAGATGACAGTGCCTCATGCATTTGACTGTAGTACATGTAAAATGATGTTTTCTATGTAACACAATGCACGTTCACGTCCCATACAGCTGTTATACCATCATACCTTGACAATAGAGCACTGTGCCCTCCTGATAAATACTGATCAACTATGTAAAATACAACTTCCGAGTGCACGCTGGCCGGGCAGTACTATCCGGAATTCTGTTGGCCGGCCAGGCGACACATCCCTACTGGATGTGCTGCCCGGCCGGTCTGCGACCCTCTTATTTTCATTGCTCTGCCACTCGTCCCGAGTATTGTGAGCTGATCTGGAAGAGACATTCTGTATGTACGAGAGATCCGGAAACTGTCTGGATGTCTCATGGGTGCGATGCCTTCCATATGCCAAGGCAGAACCGGCCGGGCAGTACTATCCGGAATTGTGTTGGCCGGCCGGGCGACACATCCCTACTGGATGTGCTGCCCGGCCGGCCACTATGTGACCCAACTCCTATCAACTTATTTCAAAGATGTGCTTCGAAATGGCTGTGCACGACACGAAGGAGGGAGTCTTGCTGTTATGTAAGTGCCTCACCTAGAAGGGCTTGGTATATTCTTCAAGTTCGCCACTGGCATTGATCCATGTGGACTTTACGGACCATCCACTCGTTGGACTTTACGGACCACCCACTCGTTGTGACAATGGGACTGGCATTGCTATTGTACCTGTCTATACATCAGAGAAGGGACAAACCATCACTGGATGACTGACCAGGCAGCTACCGGATCTGTGTACACAATGCTGCAGGACAAAAAGGCCTCAGAGCACCCACCGGCTCAACAGCACATACAGGTACAAGACTTGCCCGGCCGGAGGGTCTCAAACGCTTGCAGCCCACATATACCACCATAACTGTGCAGATTGTATCCGGAAGCCATGGTTTAGACTCGGAACATCCTTTCAGAGCCTGGCATAAATCCTCCAGAGTGGTACAGGCTCCTAAACAGCCCCAGTATTTGTGCCGAGGACCCGGCCGTACAACACAACAGCCTACAGACGGCGGACCGGCCGGGCAGCTATACAGGAGATGACGACCTACCGGCCGGCCGTTGAGTTGCCCAGAATGATTCGGTTGATATATCATTTACAAACTCTCAAGATGGATTTTAATATATGTACCAATAAGACCAGCACAAATGCACACTGCCTGAATCGCAAATAGACATAAAAAGTGATGGGTCCCGGCCAGACAGCTGTACTGTACCATGGCTGGTCACCGGCCGACCGTCAGATGAGGCTACATATGTGCAAGGGCCGGACACCTCATATGGTAATGTAGGTCAGCCCGGCCGCCTCCGGGTGAGCAGCACTTGTGTGGATTTACACACCCCGGGTGAGTAGCAGTTTCAAGAACTTTAATGGAATACACTCGGATCCCGGCTTATCTGGATACCCACCGTCGCTGTTATGGTCGATGACCTGTGGATCGGATGTGGCACAATTATACGCTGCCTGCCATTTACAGCAGTGGAGTCGGATGTGGCGTGATCACCCGCTGCCTGCCGCTCCACAGAGGGGGAACCTATGTCGGCGCATTTTTTGCTTGCCGTCATCGTCTGTCTTGAACGAGATTGACTGACCAAGTCTCTCTTCCAGACGCATACACCCTCTCGTACACCATGTCGAGTGCTCTCTACCAGGCCGTCCCCAACGTCCTTTCGGGCCCCAACTACCTCGAGTGGGCCCAGGGGATGAAGTCGTACCTTATGGCCCAGGCAATGTGGCACATTATTATAACGTCCCAGCCTGCCACTGCCGCGGATGACTGCAAGGACTGGGATGCCAAGAACGTCCAGGCTATCAGTATCCTCCGTCTTTGCATCACAACAAGCATTCTCAGTGCTGTCGACACCAAGGACACCGCCGCGGCCATGTGGAAGCACTTCCAGGACAACTACGGGAAGCCCGGCATCCCGATCGTCTACCAGGACTTCCGCGCCGCCATCGCCCTCACTGTTCCTAGCAACTCGAACCCCGTCCCTGCGCTCGACAAGCTCGAGGCCCACTTCCAGCGCCTCGAGACCAACAAGTTCGACATCTCCGAACACGTCAAGGGCATGATGCTCATGTCGAAGCTCCCGCCCTCGATGGACTCGACCATCCAGGTCTACACCTCTGGCCTTACCGACACCGCCACTACCCCCGTGATCAAGTCGATCACCCTTGCTGGTGTCCGCCAGGCCGTCATCATGCACTGGGAGCAACGTCAAGGACGTCACGCACCGCGCAACAATGCAACGAAGATCAGCGCTGTTAAGCACAAGGGTCCCGACCCTACCTTCCGTCAGCAGCAGCGTCCTCAGGGACAGCAGCAGCAACACCAGCCACGCCCTCAGAGGCAGCAGCAAAACCAGTCCGGTGGACGCCCTCGTGGCGCACGCTCCAAGCGCGACAGCCGTGCTCAGCAGCAAGGTGCGCACCAACACGCGCACTTCGCTCACATCGCTGACGCACTGACCACCATCACTCAGGGGCCCGACGGCCCAGTCGACCTGCGTGCTCTCATGCGCAAGCCCGTGCACGCGAAGACCGGGAACAACAAGTACCCGGCGCTCACGCGTGCCATGGCCCTCGCCAGCGAGCTCGGGGTTACGCCCACGTACGAGCGCATCCGCACCCTCGAGGGCATCCCCGAGAGCGCCCTACCATCCTCCTCTTTGTCGACAACATCGTCGACGCCATCGCCCACGAGCACAATGCACGCCCTCAGTTGGAGCGCATCTCCGACGATGAGTGGTGGACATGCGTTCAGCACTGGCAGAACGGCGAGGATCATCGAGGTTACGGACTCCGACACTGAGGACTCCAAAACCGAGATACACACCCCGCTCCCCAAGCGAACGTGCACTCTCAGGGAGCACATCTCGCTAACCCTCGAGGAGCACCTCACACCTCTGGACAACCCAACGGACGTCCCAACGGACGATCCGATGGAGAGCGAGTCCGACAACGAGTCGGACGGCGAGACCGCCATATCCCTCGGGATAACTGATGCTGAGAACAAGCTCAATGAGTTCTTCAACAGGACCATGTTAGTCCATTCTTCCTCTCACACCGAGTTGTATGCTGACTGCCTGCCTTTACGTGCAGCGAGTAGTGTCACAGGTTCCTCTCGGAGTGTGGATGCCATGCGCGTACCTGTAGCTACACCTGTACGATTAGCTACAGACGATAATATATGTACTCATCGCTCATCATATGCGAAGTGTGCGCACTGCAAAGGCAAAGGAAGGCAAATTGAGCGGCAAGACTCGAACATGTGGATGCTCGACTCAGGAGCGTCCATGCACTTTACGTTCACTATGAATGACTTTGCCGACTTCCGCTACTATAAGGTCCATAAACCGCTCTATACAGCGGATGGCGTCACTTATATGACTGGTGAAGGAACAGTCTTCCTTCCGTTAGATTCAGGGGAAATGATCAAGCTGACTAGTGTCGCTCTCGTCCCTAATCTAACCCACAAGCTTATCTCCATGGGAGCATTACTCCGAGATGGAATGCAGGCGCGTGTGTCAACCACCAGCATATCCTTCTTTCGGAGCAACAAGCTTGTAGTTGCGTTCGAACCACGCAATGTTGGTGATACAATCTATGTTACCTATTCACTGCCTATATCGGCGCGAAACACTGTCACAGCCTCTGAAGCTGTAGACTATGATACTCTTCACCGCCACTTAGGCCACCCTTCGTGCGATGTGTTGAGACACACTCGGAAACACACTGAAAAGTGCCCGCTCGTTGAGATCCCTCAGATTCAATCTGCCGAGGATGTGCGGAAGGCAAAATGCCTTCGGAACCCCATCCGCTCGATATTCGACGTGCATCCAGACCTTTTGAGCTTGTCCATACGGACCTCAAAGAATTCCCTGTCCCCTCGTACCACAAATACAAGTATGAGATCCTGTACTATGATGATTTCACATGGTATGCATGGAGCATTGGTCTTCGTACCAAGGACACTGCACTTCAAACCACACAACAATGGCTTACATTTGTCGAAAACCAATATGGCGTGAAGGTGCAGAAGTGGAAATCTGACTCGGGAGGCGAACTGAAATCAGATGCCTTTACGAACATGCTCAAGGATCGAGGCATTGATATAATCCCTAGCACACCGCACATTCATCAACAGAATGGCCATGCAGAGCGAATCATTCGTACGCTCATGGACAAGGGGGAGGCTATGCGGCATGATGCCTGCATACCTCAATCCTGGTGGGAATTCTCATTCGAGCATGCAGCGCATGTGTACAATAGAACCCCGATACGTCGCCTAGAATGGCGTACACCCTTCGAAGTTCTAAATGGCTCCAAGCCTGACATTAGTCACCTCCGTGTCTTCGGATGTGGAGCCTATGTCTTTATACCACCCAAAGTTCGAAAGAACAAACTATTGCCCAAATCGGAGCTAATGGTCTACCTCGGTGTTGGGGCTGGAGGCCATAACCACAAGTTTATGCGCTCACCAAACAATGTTGTCTTTACGGCTGCTCAAGCACTGTTTGACGAACATATGTTTCCGAAGTGTTCACACGAACCGAAGCGGCAGAGGCAAAACATTGCCCCCGAAGAGTTAGAACGAAGCAAACCTGCAAACCAGGTCCCCGCTCCTTCTATTCTCCCTGACGATGACGAGGAACCACGTCATCCTCCCAAAATCCTTCCTAAAAAGAACAAGGGCAAGGTGCGAGACGTCACACCTGCACCGCTGGCTGAACCCCCCTGTACAGCGTGTATCACGCAGACAGTCGCCGCAGCGAGTGCCCAGCCCTGTGTTGCCGCAATCTCCTCCGGTTGAAAGGTCTCGGGCGAATTCCCCGCAACGACCTGTGAGAGAGCGGAAAATTCCAGTTCGCGATGGTAATGTCTACGGTGAATCATGGCACCCAGTAGACATTTTCAAAGATATTGAGAAACGGACATTGTGGAAAAAGATGGTTGAAACACGCGGTGAATCGAGTCGCTCTCGACCCGCCACTGTACCACCATCTAGGGATGAGAGGCTTCCCGGGCCTAGCTCTTCCAAATCACTTCCATGTTCACGTGATAAGTCCGCTCAACGTCTTCCATCGAAATGGAACACGCCACGGGAACCTACCCCGTTAGTGTCATCTAGTGGTAGTGACGCTGAGGAAGAGCACGTCTCGGGCCCTGTACCAAACCCGAACCTGCAGAGACGCATGCTCATCCTCACTCAGGCACTCCTAGTGAACACGGTTCAGAGGCATCCTCAGAGGAAGACTCTGAGGACGACGATGAAACATCAGATGACGACGATGACGAGGAGTCATCGGACAAAGCATCATCAGACGAAGTCGAAAATGCCCTGCGTGATCCAGACAGAACTGATGTGGCAGAACTATGCCGGGAAGGGGGAGCAGACCTCATCCAATACTTAATTGCGAAAGCGATCCCACCAGATGAGGGGGAGAAAGTCCCGCCACAGAACGTGCGCGAGTGGACTTTCCGCGATATCGCCAGACTACCTAACTCTGAGCGAAAGGAGTGGTTTACCGCTTGCCGCAAAGAACTAGAGGCTCTTCGCAGCCGCGATGTCTACGACTTGGTCGACCGACCGAAAGGCCAAAAGGTCATGAAAAATCGCTGGGTATTCGACGTCAAAACTGACGGTCGTAAGAAAGCCAGACTTGTTGCGAAAGGCTTCTCCCAAGTTGAAGGTGAAGACTTTGACAAGATATTCTCCCCAGTTGTACGCTTTGAGACAGTCCGTCTCATCATAGCACTCGCGGCACTCGAGGACTGGCATATCTCAGGCCTCGATGTACGCAGTGCCTATCTCTATGGCAAACTGGAGGAAGAAATATATATAGAGCAGCCGGAAGGGCTTTGCGCCCCTGGCACCGAGCACAAAGTCTTTAGATTGAAGCGTGCTCTATATGGGCTTAAGCAGGCAGGACTTGCATGGTGGTGCACACTGTCTGAGTCCATGCAGTTGATGGGCTTTAAATGGCTCAGCAACGATGCAGGCATATACATCTACAAATGATCATCTGATGGTCAACTAGTAGTTGTAATCGTCTATGTTGACGATGCTCTCTTTTGTGGGCGAGACCGGAAGCTTGTAGCTCAACTGAAAGCTCGCTTCATGAAGAAATGGGAATGCCACGATCTTGGCGACGCAAGTGAATTCTTGTGTATGCGTATCATGCGCCGAGGCAGCAGTATCCACTTGGATCAATGCGCCTACTTGGAGAAAGTACTGGAACGCTGCGGCATGACGAACGCACGACCAGCTCCAACCCCACTTCCCGCCGGTTACCAACCTATGCCCAACAAAGGGCAGGCGACACCAGAGCTACGCTCCAGGTTCCAAACGGTTATTGGATCCTTACTCTATCTTATGTTAGGGGCCAGACCGGACTTGGCATTCGCTGTGACCAAACTAGCACAGTTTGCATCCAACCCATCCGAAGATCACCTTAATCGTGCACTCTATATTTGCCGATACCTCATTGGGACCAAGAATTATTCACTGGTCTACAAGGGTGACTCTCAGGCTGGCCTTGTTGCCGGTACTGACTCTGATTGGGCATCGGACCCCAATACCCGACGATCGCAAACAGGCTTCTTTTTGAAGTTAGCGAATGGGATCTTCTTGTGGACTTCACGTGCACAAAAGACTATTGCTCACTCCTCAACTGAGGCTGAGTATATGGCGATGAGCGATTGCAGCCGCCAAGTAGTATGGGTTCGCAACCTGCTTGCTGAACTTGGCTACCATATGGATCATATACCACTCTCCGGAGATAACCAAGGGTCGATCTTTATTGCATCTAACCCTGTTACGGAATCGAGGTCTAAGCACATCGATATCCGCTATCACTACATCCGAGAAGTATATGAGAAGGGTATTGTCGATATTTTCTTCATTGAAGGAAATGACAACCCTGCCGACATCTTCACCAAGAACTTAGGTGAGGCGAAGTTCATTAAATTTTGCTCGCAACTTGGTCTCCGCTTTCCCCGGGCTGCTTAGAGCGCCTACTACGCTTACGTACCTATATGGATACTTAGCGAGGGGGAGTGTTGAACTGGCGCCCAGCCACCGGACACGGGCTTCGGTCCGTGGTTCCGGAAAACCTTACTCGCCATTGTAGAGTAAGGTTTTCCGGATGGTCGGTCCGAACACCTGGCCTTTAGCCGCCCTGTAGCCCAATCGGGCAACTATACCATACGGTCACCGGCTACCATAAGTAACTGGTACTGTGATCACAACAGTGATCACACGGACTCTTATATAATCCTGTACTCTACAGTAGTATATAAGATGGCTCTCTATGAGCTGAATGAATAAGTCTTTTAACTCCTCCCATCACGTACGCTATCGTGTACTGCAAGCCTCTAACACCCACATCCAGGTAAGTATGCGGAGCGTCCGCTAGAGTTGCACCCGGGCGTGGGCTTTGCCCCACCCAGGTTCAACATATGACGGATTGATTAAGGGCGCAAGCGCTTATTGGAAGATCTGTTCCTCAGATACTTCTGATTGCAGCCAGGATTGCACACAGGCTTTTACAGGATGTCTCCTCACGATCATGATCGGATATAACTGTGCATTCCAGAAATCACCAGGCGTTACATGCATAACAAGCGAAGGGGCTCCAAAACTGTGGAACTGGAGCCTTGATGCTAACCTCAGCAACCAAGATGCCAACGTAGAACGTGAGAAAATGAATGTGGGGGAGTGCCAGTTCAAGGGGCGGCGATGGACTCCAAGCTGCGAGTAGGTAGTAGTGGAGGGTGAGATGGAGAAACACGCGGTTGCGAAGGCGCGTGCCGGGTGTCGTTAGAGCATGACGCTGCGACTGGGATGTTTCTGGCTAGGCACGATACACTTTGTTACCATACCGTACTTACTGTACACTAGGAAGAGGCCACGAGGAAGGGGAGGAGATGAGGGTGAGTGGATAGATATGCGTAGCCGGGTGAACGAGGGGCGATGGGCCTGCAAATGGGTATGAGTATTATACTGCAATCCACAGCAGACGAGTATGTGACCTACCGAAACGCGCTCCGAGTCAGTCATCGACTCGTCTCCACACTCAGCCGCAGTGGCAGCTCCGCCCGCATGCGTAGCACTTGACAGTCGGAGGACAATTAGGGTTCAAATAATCCTCTCGGGGCTCGAGGGGATCATCGTTCCACGATATGAGATACTTCACAATGGTGAGGTGCGTCAGATTCAGGCTCCACCCCCCCCAATCGCATATTCTGCGTAGGGGCCATCGCAGCTCCGTAGAAAAATACTGGCAACCACCCCGGCGGAAGGAGTGAGTACCATAGGGTGTCAGATCTCGGCCAACCTCCAGAAGGTTGCGACGAAATAGGCGCAAGAACGCCTCTGAGCTCTTGATGACACGTTTCAGTTTCCATGGGAAGAAATTCGCCTCTCTATGGCTTCACTCACCATGGCATGTTCGTTAGACCGCGGACGATCTTTAGAGGCGAACGAAGGAAAAAGGTACCCGCTTGTAACCCCGTATGCCTTCAGCCAGTGGGCAATGGCGCGAACAGGGCATAGGTTCGCTTTGTGATACGGCAGTTCGTGCATCTTGAAAGGTTTGATACCTATCAAGCCGTTCAGGTGAGCCGTTTGCGCTCGCACTAATGAATTGGGTTAACTTACCGCCATACTGGGCGGTCTTCCGGTGTGTGAGGGTGAGCTCGATAGCGGTCCCGTCGTCTAGTACTCGCAGGTCGTCGAATTTGATGGCCAGAACCTCATCGAACCAAAGAAGGCACAGAAACGCGATGATGTATGCGGCCTGGAGCATACGTCTTACATGTGGCCCCAGTCTTGAATCCTCCGATGAAGAACCTTCCCAGCTTTCTGCTCTGGAGTTGACCATGTACAGGTCGCGCAATACGGAAGCGGTGATAGCCCTCGAGCTCATCGTCGTCTCGCCATCTTGTGCCTAAGCAAATGAGAATACATACAGCGTGGAGACATCTAGCGACGCACTTTTCGCCGGCCCAAGGAGACCATGTATCTAGAGACCTGAAGAGAGAGGGATGGATTCCCCTTCCACTTCCCGTTTTCGCCCAAGGACCAGTCCGTGTTTCCCCGCATGGCAAGCCTCCCGAACTTGTATGTCAATGCCGCGCGCATACACATCGCGGAGGAGTATGTGACGCATTTTTTGCTCCATGGTTTGGGCGTGCCATCTGGATTAACGTTATCAGCCCTGTGAAGTAAAGTAAAGTAAAGTAAGTGTTACGATGGAGCACGATGCATCGATGAGCGACTTGCGCCTGTAATATCCACAAACAGATGAGCTCGGGCATATTATCGACTACGTTCTCCCCAAAGACGTCGACATTCCTTGGTATATGGCCACCATCATGGGCCCAGCGTCGAAAGTTCTCATACAGCCTTGGGTCGAATCGTCATGTCAGATGGAAATATAGGATAGAGGGAGCGAACACACCTAGTATACTCCTTGGCGGTTGCATCCTTTACACCGCGGGAGGCGTCAGAAAGCGTTAAGGAAAAGTCTACACCCTCCGCCTCGTCTTCGAGCTGGGCCTGGTCTGGAGAGTCGATGGCCGCCCAGGCTTCCGGGGAGTTGCTTTCCTTCTCGGCGTCGTGCTCGTCGTAGACCTCGAGCTCATGAGGCGAGATAGGGCTGGCAAGTTGGAAAGCACGACGGATTTGGGAGATGAGAGTATCTTCGGTGCAGGACATCACTTCTCTAAGACGCGTCGACTTGGTTTGAGCTATGCCTTTCTTTAAGACTGCTACCTCTGTCTCGACCCTTTGAGACGCCCATAGATTGTTCCGACATGTGATCCTCGGTCACCCTATGCATACTTACCTTAACCTACCCGAAATCCAGGACGGGAAATTCGATTAGTCAGAAGACTGTTTCTTGGATGCTCGAGCTCCGTCGACCAATCGAGTCCCTTCGAGTCTCTTGTCTCAGCCGCCGACAGTCTTCGCAAGGCACGGATGCTTAGAGAGAATTGGATAAAGAGCTCCGCTTCCATGGGAAAGTTCTGGGAAGGATTGAGAGAGAGCGCATCAAATTCGACGGCCCAAGCCATCGCAGACGTCGGTAGCACGGAAGGGATGAGTTGAAGTTTGAACGCAGTCCTTTAGACGTGTCGGCACCTGGCCATCGCGCGGCCATCTCAGATTATGCCGCCCGACTCTCTCGGCTCCAGCCCAAGCCTTCCCCCCTCTCTCCCACTAGATCTCATTAGTGCGTCCACGATCAGATTCTAAATATGCAGGCAGCGGTGGTTTGACAGGACAAATACAGTCTACGTGGGGCTCACCGTCAACTAGCGCATTGCCCACTGCTTCGCCCGGGTCACGGAGGTCCAGCTGACTTGCCAAAACCTACACATCGAAGTTTCGAGGACAAAGTCACATTTGAATATATCTCAAAACATATCCATATATGAGCCGCAATCTATGAAATGAAAACCTGTATGATACTCCATCAGACAATCCTATTCAAGGCTAGGTAGGCATTTTACGGGAGTGGTTGAATCTGCCAAGCATCCCATCATGGCCGTATGAAGAGCGCCGATGACCAAGAATGGCTGCTGTCGATGGGTCGGATTTCGGGGGCAGCCTGCTTAAAGCCGAGTGCGAGCCACCACCAGATGACTTTGGGGCTCCGTAGCTTGACCACGGTGCGATGATGTCCGCTAGCCGCCGTTAGACCGTCTTCCCTGGGAGGAAGGCTATGGAAAGCCGAGCGCCAACCACCACTAGATCACTTCGGGGCTCCGTAGCTGGACCACGGTGCGATGATGTCCGTCAGCTGCTATCGATGGGTCGGATTTCGAAGGCAGCCTGCTGAAAGCCGAGCGCAGACCACCACCAGATGACTTCGGGGCTCCGTAGCTGGACCACTGTGAGATGACATCCGCCAGTTGCTGTTAGACCGTCTTCCCCCAGAGGAAGGCTGCCGTAAGATGGTCCGAGTTGGAGCTTGTTTATTTGATGTACTTTGAGATAAGTACAACGAAAGGTGAGCGGGAGTACTGTCTATTCAATTGGCCGCATATGCCGCAGAACAGCTCTAGGTTGACCTGAGCTGGAACGAGACTAACCTAAACAGCCCTCTGGTCGGTGAAGTAGGTGAAGCACACGATTATGAGAGAGATAAAGGTACAGATCATAAGCTTATCCAACCAAAACGAGAACGGGGAGAGATAGGACAGGCGATCTGTTCGATCTGTGCACACAAATGATCTCAATTGTGTAATATCCAACAACATATGGCGTCTTGATGAATGTGACCAAGTATATCAGAGATGCCAGGATGGAGGATGGAGGCGAATGCGACCATAACGCTCCCTCCGGGTGGGACATGACAAACTTTCAACAGAATTATACACAGGGCCTCGGCCCACGGTCCGAAGGGGTCGATGCGATTTGTCGGGAATCGGGTGGGGCCCAGTCTCGGGAACAGAGACAAGTGCGATTGCAACGCAACATGCATTCGGGTCCCACAGGACAATGGCGCTCCGTCATGCTTGATAAATGTTCGTCAGTTGCATGCATTGAGCCGCATAAAACCCTGTGGCCACAGACTTCTCGTCAGCGACAAAACGATCACGCGGGTCAAGGGGGCAAGTTTTTTTTGCCCAGCTAAGAGGATTCATGGGGCAACCCATCGTCGCTCTTGAACCGTGTATGTATGTATGCTTCTAAAAGTAGGGATTGTCATATTGTGGGTGCGGAGACGACGCCAGCACACTGAAACACACACTACTCTCTGGCAGTAAGACACTTCATCTCATCAATGTTGGGAAGGCCATTTAGATCTATAGTCTCTATTGGATGCTGAGAGCGGATGTGGGCGTCGGTGGTCTCGACATCCATAATGTTTGTCTATGTCGAGCCGACCAGGACCAATCTCCCTGACTTACCGCCCGTGGTGGCGTAAAATGTTTGAATACTCGGAGCCATTGTTCCCCGAGGACATGCTTCTTCTGAGCGGCAGAAATGGGAACCACGCTAAAATCTGCATTGGCTCAACACCTATTACGAAGCGAACAATAGCCTGGGACCGCATTTGGAGGCAAAACGAACGAATAACAAAAGGAAAAGGAATTATCCACGCCATGCCATTGAGGTTGCGGCCGATCACCTGCATAGCGGTCCGTTTCTTCCGGGCCTCTATCAACTTCGCAAGAGCACTGTTGGCAGTAGGAGCGCGGTAGACGGCGACGTAGTGGGGGAACACCTGCCTGATTCGACGATTAGCCTGGTATGGTCTCGATCCGGAAGGCATGACATACTTGTTCCACCATACGATGAGCTCGTTCACGTTCTCGAGCTCGTCAGGGTGATTCAGGAATGCCAAAATCACATTATAGAAGGTCTGTGAATCTGCTGTCGTGTCCTTGCTGGAAAACGTCCCCTGGGTGCCTAGAGCAAAGCGCACCTAATGTACACGTTAGTGTGCGTGACACTGAAACTCATGGGGAGACTCACAAGAGTTGCAACGTATGCGATGGATGCCAGCGTGACTTTAACCATCCCGTGAAGCGCTGCATTACTTGACTTAGTCGATCGACCTGAGTCATCGACAGAACTGGGAGAAGTGAAAATGTGTTTGAACGCCTTGCCGTTTGTCAGCCGAATCACACGGTACTAGATGAGGGACAACTGACGTTTACTAGCAGACGGCCACGAAAAAGTCCGGTCCACGGGGACTCTGAGTTGTAAGCCCCATTTTGATAGAGGAAGATCGGCCATTGGTCGCTCTGAATGAACATCTTGCCCTCTTGAAGAGCCGACTTGATGCTAAAGTAACATTCCTGAGATGGGCGTTGAGATACGAGTGTAAAAGCTAGCGCACCTGGGGTCGTTCCAATCGATGCCGGCAGGGCAAAGCTCCTTTCCAGTCGCTTCGTGGTTGAAACCCCGCGAGGACATGTCGTTACGAGGGATGGGGGGAACAAGACCCTTGGTCGGATCGGTTATCCACTCCAACACGGCACTCTTCAGCCCCTTGACGTCGTCGGAGCGTGCCGCCTTGGCACCTGCCTGGATCTGGAGGGTGCACATCAGTCATTGAATAGGGTTGCCACGGATCCCGCTCTGCGTACGCTAACACAAATCCTTTCCAGTTTGCTTATATCGAGACTTTGCTTCGTCAAACCTTCCTCTAACTCCGGGAGGAACTGAATAATCTGCCCGTAGATCTTGAACTTAAAGCGGTCCCTGAAGCAGTCGCGGATAAGCAACCGTTTACATGGGTAATCTAGATACGCACTCGGAAGGGAATTGCTCGGTCCGACGACACGGCCAGGTCTTGTTCGATTTGAATGCCGGCGAGCATGAGGTGCGTGAAGTTGGCGAACATATGAATTGATCGTCCGATATGGCGACCCTCGAGTTTCCACAAGTCACACGGACCACTAGGGCATAAAGCT
Organism: Ganoderma lingzhi; assembly: GCA_026283605.1. Lineage (NCBI taxonomy): Eukaryota > Fungi > Basidiomycota > Agaricomycetes > Polyporales > Polyporaceae > Ganoderma > Ganoderma lingzhi. Next base: position 1,613,805 of record JAPJYM010000011.1, read on the forward strand.
TGAACGATCACTATAAATAAGTAACAAGTAACATGGACAATGTACGCTTTCTTGCGAGGTGGTTGAGTCAATGTGGGATCCTCACCGCGGCGTTTGTCGCCGAGCCGGGGAGGGAGGTTCTCATCCGACATAATGAAGTGTGGAGTGCTAGACTCGGAAGATGAGGGTGAGGGACCCCTGTAAGTGAAGTGAAGAGAGGTGCACTAGGATCTCGGGCTGGTAGGAATGGAAAGGGGCGAAGGGGAGTAGTCTGAGAGGAGTTGGTGGGGGTAGGCAAAAGTACGTGGATGGTGGCAAGGGGAGAAGGGAGGAAAGTGACTCGGGCGCAAGGTTATAGGGCGGGGGGCCTGTGTAGACGACCATGTTGATTTTCGTGTGAATTGTGGGAGGCACGGTTCGTTTTCCCTTTCGTAGAATCTCAGGTGTCGGCCCCATGGATCTGGCTGTAGCACCGAGAGCCGAGAGGGCCGCGATCAAGTCCGCCAGTTGTGACTGGATGACTGGGTGCTTGACTCGAGTTGTTGCGAGTATGCGAAGCGTTTTTTGGCGGTGATGGGCCGGTCTCCCTTGCTAATCTATAGACTGCCGATGCACAGTTCACCGACCCGAATATAGCCAGACCCTGGACTCCACCGTTACGAAGATGTAGTGAACTGCTACGATGAGCCGGCAGACAGTCTCCGAGGACGTTTGGCCGCGAGATCCACACCAACCCCAAGGGCTCTGCACCAGTTCACCGGTCCGAAAAAGCTGCAAATAATCCCGCCATTGACGGTTAGCAGTTGAAACGCGAATCTCATGACTGGTACAAACTGACCAAGGGTTCCCCATAGATATAAAGGCATAGGCGGAACTAGAAGGAATGACCCCAGGTCTCCATCCTGTCTCCGGCGACGCTATGACCACACCTGCTCTCCACCAGCTCCTCATTGACACAGTCACTCATGAGCACGATTGCGTGCTCCAATTCGATTCGCAACGCCAAGTCTTGAAATCCTGGTCGTGGTGAGCTTCTCTACACTCTTCGCACATGATGACCGCCATGTAACCATCAATAGGCCCAAGAAACACTCCGGCGCTCTGGTTGCACCGAAAAACTTACGTGACCACCGCACCACACATGATTTCGTGGGACCCTGCTGCTTCTGTCCAGCCCTCTCAAGCGAAAACACGTCCGATTTTGTCGAGGCTGCCATCTTCGATCGAGGACATAGCGAGTTCGTTGCGATGTGTCCCACCAACAATTGCGGCTACTTAGGTGCGTGAGTGAACATATTTCATGATGTTCTGGGGGCTCACCCACGTATTAGTATTCCTTGGTCGCATCTTTCAGAGAGGGAATATGCCAACCGTGACCTATCCCAAACGAAGTGAGTCCCGTTCTTCACAATCTTCTTGGTTCTCACCTTCATCGTAATAGGCGAGGGGACCATCGAGCCACCACGCGCGTATCACCAGTCTGAAGACAAGGGCAACATTTTTGGAAAGGCCCGACTTGAAGATTGCGAGCTGAGTCCTGGTAAGTATTATGGACTTTGGGATGATAAGCGTTGGCTCCTCACGTACGACAGCCTGATGTTTCTTTTTGCAGACTTAGATCTGCCTGTCATTTCCCCGGCCCGACAAGTGCTCCCCCGCCCGCTCAAGTACCACGATCTCTTGCGGAAACTTGATTCAAAGGTGCAGCCTGGGGTCCGCGAAGATTCCTTGAAGCTCTTGTTCGTGAGGTGCAGGAAGTGTAGCAAAGTAACCACTAGGCGCGCGTTTTTGTACCACGTCTGCTAAGTAGCTACCAGGCAATGACGTGTATCTGGGTGTGATTACGATCTATCTATGGCTTCGACAAACTGAGCTGGATAGTGTTGTTGATGGCAACACTGGGGGAAAGGGGAAGGGGTGCGCATGACGCACACATTGACACAGGGAATCATATCAGCTAGGACAGTAACAGACAGAATCAACGTGATAGTAAATATGGACATCCGCCAGGACGCACCGAGCCTTCTTCTGGATACTTCGCCGGAACATAGGGGACGACCTGAATGGGTCGGGGTGTAAGCTGCAGTCGAAGGAGAATACCCAAAGAAGTTGCGGCATACATTGTTGTCGCAGTGGCAAGGGCACGCGCCCGCTCGTCTTTATGAACCAGGGAGACCGTAGTCCATGGTTGGCGGTAGATGGTAAGCCACACGGCAACATTTCCGCTCAAGGTTATGTGAGGAACAGTGCCTGTTACAAGTCTGTTAACGCAGGCCATATCAAAAGGAGAGACTTAACTCACCGTCCCCGAGCATGTTCCGTACATTCCTCGACAGTCAGGCTTGGGTCCCGCGAAGAAGCCGTTCCTAATGGTCGGGGATTTGCTTCCTTGACACAATGCTGCCGTCGACGCATAACATGTGTTCGAATCCGCGCATACGAGGACTCGACGTCAGGCTGGCTGAGATCGACGCCTGCAGCACTCCGACTCCATCGCAGTGCTCACGCAGCGCGTGAGATATTCCAGATGCTCGAGAATGGTGGGAACAGCGGCGGCGGGGTTTGGATCGACGTCTGGATCAACGTCCGACGATGATAATGGATAGCGGACAAAATCGACTGGTGCAAAGCAGGTTGCCATGGAGCCAGCCAAGAGCCAGCTCACATCGTATCAGAGCGACAACACGAGCACTTGGAGTGCTATAGCCCCACGCTTGAGCTTCATGGCATAATGGAATGCTCTAAGGCGACTGGGCCGACGGAGCCTGCGCCGCGCCGCATTCTCGTAAACTCCACGTCCTTCACGGAACACGCCGCCACCACACCGTGCTCTATGGCTTCGACAAAGATAGCATTGTCGATCGAGTATGAACGGCCACTGGTTCCTCCAGGCAAGTACTGTGCGCAGAGCTGGAAGCACTGTTCGCTCACCGTGATGTGCCCCCCGACGCGTCATGTACCGATAGTACCGTCGTAGGTCCCCGGTGCCCAGACGGCGCTGGCCGGCCCCACTAAGCCGAGGAGCATAGGGCCATAGCACGAGGTCACCGGCTTCTGCCAGAGGACAGCGACGCCGAAAGTAGAGGGTCCATTTCTTCATGACTTGGAGGGCCAGCCTCTTGAGGGGGAAACCGTCCATGGCAGGGGCATCGGATAGGAGAAAGAAACTGAAGTTCCAGTTGGATAAAGGTGTTCGCCGCATATCATCGGGATGGCGCGACAGCGAGCGACACCTCGTCCATGAGAACATTGTAGAGGCCATTGAGATCGAATGTGGGTTGTGCTTCGTCACGGGTGTCCAGCACGTGGGGACTGACGGCCCACGGCTGTTGGCGTGACTACAAAATGAGAATCTGGTGGTAATGGCCTTCATGGCGGCTGGGAGCTCCATTGTGGCCCGAGAGGTGCAGCGGGGATGCTTGGAGTCGCACTAAGAAAAGGGGATGAAGGGGATACGACGAGCGCAGGTCGGGATATTAGCCGATTTGGGAGGTAAGAAGGATGGCCGTGGGACTTGCCTTGATTTGCACTATGATGCGCATGCCTCACGCAAATGTACAAACGTCACGACTCCGGGCTCTGTGGTGGCGTGTCTCCATTCTCATCGACTTTCCATCTCTTCCTGCGCGCCTATGTCTGCTGCTGCTGCTGTTGCCACTGGGATTACGATCGACCTGGAGAGCAGCGTGGAGAGGAACATGTGAGTTTCATATCCGCGTGATAGCAAAGGCGCAGCGCCGCGGGCACCCTCAGCTCATGTGTGCTTGCCTTGTCCCGCAACGTATTCCGTCGATATTCCGTCGAATACAAAGAAAGATAGGCGGGATCAAAGAAAAACGAGGGAGATGAGATACTCACGGGCAGACGCGCTGCAGTCGACAGCGGTGATGCAAAGGATGTGACGACTTGCGCATTGTATGGGTATGAACGGGGCCGATGAAAGGACCTCGTCCAGGTTATTCTCCAGACACGTACATGTCTACTGTGGCGCTACGCGCGCCCGGGATTAGGTCAACCAACCCACGCGCACCTGGCTTTTCCCACAGTAGAACACGATTGCGGACAACGCTTCACTCTCTTCTGGGGGTAGGGCCCAGCAATCTTGATGACGTTCAGATAAAAGTCGCAGGTCAGTAAGCGAAGCTGGGGGTCTACTGAGGACATGAAGCATACCTCGTCGGATCATACGTTAAGTTCAGGCTCTCCCTGCCGCAACTATCTCCCGTTCACTAGTCATTGGAGTACACATCGTTGGTTCTCTTGTCTAGTCGACCTTTCGCTGCTTGAAGGCGAGCTTGCTCGTCGTACACTTCGAAGGGCGACAGTGCGATATGTGGAGACTCGAGCTCGGGCGTTGTGTGGAATGTATACGTAGCGCTGACGACCGATTGAGGTTGCCCACTGCAAAAGCATGAGGGTTGTGAGATCCTGGAGACCTATAGCGCGAGCATACCTCATCGTTCAGGATTTTGAAATGGCACGATTCAATATAACGAGTGACGGTGGTGGGAGGTGTTAGGAGGGAGGAGCGGTGCGCTGTCCACGACAGGCGGAGAGTCGACTCGGATTTCAGACGGAGCAATGAGCAAAGCGCCAACTGCCCTTCCCAATCTAGCAATCGACGGCCCACCTCTCGGACGCGCCCTACTAGCTTCTCTCAAGATCTCACTGTCTACTGTCCGATCTTGTCCGACGCGAATGCATTAGATGCATAAGATTCCAGGAAGCGTTCTGTGAGCTGAGCTTCTTCCAGGTATGTTGTGTCCTGTGTTTGACGTTGCTATGTACACCAGTTTGGGTGTTGTGGTTATGTGCTTCTGACAGGGCCGGGATCGCGCCGAACGCCGGTCCTCATGGCAAAAGTCAGACTGAAGGCCTGAAGGAGTGGCACAATCTATGGCATGTCATAAAGCTTGGCACCAACGTCCGCACAATCCCAAGCCCACTTCATCCGACGTCTCGCGATCCCCAACCTTCGATCCCTCCACCCCCGTCTCGACATGTATTCCACGGTCAGTGTATTTAGCACCAATGAAGCTATCGCTCTAGCGGAGGCGCGCGAAGAGGCCGTTCGCGATGCAGCTGCGAAGCTCAACAAAGACATTGTGTAGTATGTCCATCTCAGTCTATTCCTTCGCATCCGGGTATGGACTCTTTCCCCAGTTTCGTCGATAATTTTGTCCTACCGCAAGACCATCAGGAAAAACCTCCTTCTATAATGAGGGATAATCATATCTAATGAGCGGAATTAGCGGATTAGTCTAATGATCAAGGTCCGGGGAAAGCGAGAAATGAAATAGACATAATTATGTGTTCAAAAGCGACAATATTCCGTCATAACCAGCAGTTACAACAACCCATAGCAGTACTCGCAGATCACACAAAGACCGAGGTGAGCAGAAACTGTATATTAAAGATGTGAACGTCTACGTATGACAATGTAGCTACACTACTCTATTACACATTACCCACAGCGACGCCTCCTACGTCAATCGAGCTCGAATTCCTCTTATCTGACCCCGGCAGTGACAAGGAAACTACGACGAAACACTGTCGAAGACGTCAGTTAGCGACACAGCATTGAAGCCAAGAGAGGGAGTCGCTCACACTCACATACAAGAAGCAAGATATATGAAACCAAACAACAGACATACCTGAGAGAACACACCGTGCAGTGCGTTTGCAGTACGGCAAGGTTGTGTCGGTTCAGGGGGTGGGATCACGTTGCCACTCAACAAGAAGCGAAGGGATGGCGCAAGCACGTGTTGAAGAGCCCGTGCTGGATGGACACAAAAACATCGTAGAAGGCCAACTTGAGGGGGCCCGTGCCGTGGCTGTAGACGATCTGCAGCGCGTTGGGGTCCGAGATGGAGATATGGTTGGGCGTGATGTCTATCAAGGTGCCTGTGTGCGTGGGCCAAGAGGCGCCGGCGGACGGGCCCACGGTTGCGCAGTGGGGGGTTATCCGAGACAGCGGTCAGCTCAAGGATGAGCACGAGAACAAAGAGAGGTGAGAGAACATACCATAGTACCAAAGTGAAAGGAGTCGCTGTTACACCCGCTGTAAGGCACACAATAGAGGGTGACATCGACGTGCCGTGCTGAACCCTTCCGAGGCATCAGAGTCAACGTTGATGGTAATATGATAGAAATGGCAGATGGTTGTACTTACCTGAACACTTGTCAGTGAAATCGCCACGTCATACACCCTAGTCGTACTAAACGCCACACCGACAGACCAAGCTTTCAGATGTTGAAACTAGATGAAAGGAAAAGTACACCTCAGGCCCAATCAGTAGAACGGAGAACTAACATGTTTGAAAGGGAGATCAGCAGCAGTGTTAAGACGGGATCGAGGGGGATGGAAGATGAAGGTGAAGAAGGAAAGCGCTACGCAGCGGCAGGAATCGGAAGCCATGGGGCCCCGGCGCGCGCACGTAGACGCCCATTTTTAGGGCCGGCCAGAGAGGACTTAAAGGAAACGCGCCTCCATGCCCAGACGAGAAAACCCACCTTCAACCCCTCCCCCAGGCTCGAAGTTCAAAGAATTCTACTATATGGCATTTAATACAACGACATGAGCTGTATAATACCAGTGGATGAGGTTTCACAACAAATAGTTTCGGTTAGTTTCGGTGAGTGCCCGGTTATTATAAATGATACCTCATTATAGAAGGAGGTTTTTCCTGATGACCCGGCTCAGTGGGCCAAAGAATATGGGAGGCAGCTCTCCGCGCAGCACACTGCATATCTGCAACAAGTTCGAGAGGAGCTACGACTCCAGTCCCACAATTTACGGATGTTCCACGCGCGCCCTCGCCCTGACCATTCGCCTGGAGAGGACCCCTATGAACTCGGCGACTTGAAGGAGCTGGACGCCATGTCGAAGTTAGTCAAGCTTGTCGCGGCTGCGGTCCGACACACCAAAAAGATGGCTCGTCTTTATGCAGAGGTAAGTCCACCGTGGCATGGCGACGATGTTTCCAATTAACATTGTACTTCCTTATAGTTCGTGCGCATCCGAAGCAGGCTGCAAGAATCCGATGCTCTCACTGCCCCTGACCGCGTCTTTATCGAGAAGTCGCTCCCAGGCGTTGCGTCTGTCGTGGCTTCTATCTGCTCGCTGACCAAGTATGGTTGTCATGTTGCGGTTTTCTTGTTGCTCGGGTGTTAACAATGTTTTTCTGGTAGGGCGAAGTATCTGACTGCGTTGCACGTTTGCTCAACAGCGAGATCGAGGCCGACGACTTTGCGGACGACGCATCAGAGCCCTTCGCCGAACTGTTCTGCCTCGCGCAGGTCCGCGAGACGATCGTCAAAGATGCCGAGAATATTGCGATCTCTCAGGCTCTCGCCTGGCTATGTCTTCCTAGCGGGCGTGTACCCATCGATGTCCACAACCGGGAGGTGGAGAAATACGAGCCTCTCTTGGACGCGATCGAGGAACAGAAAGTGGTGCACGATCGCTACGTTAGAGATCTCTTGGTGCGCGTTGTCACGTTTTGTTCGTCTTGACGATGCTTCACAGCGCGTTTGATTAGATGTTACATGAGCGGGCCAATGGCTGGCCACAGGACATCGTGGGTCCTGATGGACATCCGATCGCGCTCAACGTTATACGTCGTACGTTGGAAGAATACGAGTGGATCGCCGAGACGTCCTACCAGGTCATGGAGGTTCGTTTCATTGATGTCCTACTGGCGTATTCCGTTGACTGTTGACACCTAGGCCACACAACCGATTAATAAGACCTTGGAAGGTTTCAACAGCCAGCTTCGCAAGCTTCTGTAGATGAGAGCGTGCTACACGAATGCCGAGCTTAGCAGAAGTGAACCTAGATGGACGGAATACCCAGAGACCACCACATAGCAGTGGTCATCGATATCGTAGCTGAAGGTTTTACCCGAAACCCCGATTGCGTATCACAATTGTCTCTCTGGTATCCGCTCTCTCGACGACTTACGAAATGTATACGGTGCTTCGTTCGCCATCGTCATTTAATCGCATTACTTTCATACGGCTCGTTCCATGGGCTCGAACTAGCCAAGATCGCTAACTTAGAACGAGTACCATCCACATATGTGCATTCTACACTTGGGACCAGCTTGGCAGGAGCCACAGATTAGGCATACTGTTGCGATATATCGAGGGCCTGTAGACATACGGAGCGGACGCGTACGTACCTCCGTGACACAACCCATACTGAGGGAGGATACGAACTCTGGCACGCACTTCCACAGTCCCTTTCCTCGGTGCGTCCGCTTGAGACGGATGGCCTGAGGAGGTGTTTTGGAGCCGAAGGTAGAACCATGCTGGCGTGAACGACTGATGAAAGGTTGCGCCAAGATTCCGTCGACAGCCTGCCATCCACGCGATCGGTGGGGTAGCGTGAGGGAATAGTCGAGCACGACCGAGGGTTGGGGCATTGTGAGGCGCGATTGCTTGAGCGTGCATTAGTGATTCTGGTAGCGCTCGTCCGAGTATATTGGCGAACAACGCAAGGCGACTCAGATCAGAATAACGAACTGTATTCTGTGGAGTGCTGCCTCCGAGAAGTTGTGCACTTAAGACACCCAAAGACAGCCGGGATTGCCGGATATCTGAATCGGCCCGAATCACAGCCCCGCGCTATGGGCGCTTGTCTGGCTTCGTCGCTTTGTTTTTGTTTTCTCGCGTCAGTCCCGTCCCTCAACGCTCAGCGCTCAAGATTCAACAGACCTACCGCTCTTACACCAGTCAACCTCGCTTCGACGGCTTTACTTGCGAAGACACACTCCCACCACTCCATGCTACTTGTCTACGATGCGATCTTCAAACCAGTCCTGACACGACATAGCCCGAAAACGACACGACACGAAAAGGCACGAGGCCTTCTTGCTTTGTATCAAGAAATGTTCACATTTGCTCCGGGTCGCCCCCCCCCTGAGCCACTCGGCCAGCCACCAAAAATCGCGTGATGCATCGTGTTCAACAAAGGTCCTTAATCCCAGAACTATCTATATCTTCCTAACGTTCAATCCTGGTCTCCCGACACACTTTCTACTTCCTCGACTCCCCACTTCTCTATCCAATTCCACCATGACTTCCTCCAGTACAGACGGCGCTCCCACGACGAGCGCGAACACTATGATAGGTATGTGTTGAATGCTGTAATCTACAACTTTGTCGCTGACAGTCGGATCCTGGACGTAGCTCTATTTCAGACTCGCCAAGTCGGTTCTCAGATCGCTCAAAGCACTACGCCTCCCGGAACCCCGCCAGGTGCGCTCAGTTTCTCGTTAGATGTTCTATTTGTTTGCGACGGCTGCGTGAACGATCGTGGTCGCGACAGGTCATGGGGGCCGAGGGGGGGTGAATGCGCAAGTGGCTACCAACGCCGGAGGACAAGGTGAACGCGAGACACAGACTCTGCTCGACGGCGCCGTGAATGCTGACGCGGCGGCGGTCACACAGGTCCTAGAGGCACGACGGCGGGTCCCGGTGGTCCGATGGTGCATGCGGGCGCGAACATTGGGGGTGCAGGTGCAGGTAAGCACCTTCTGTTTGTTCTGCGACGACTGCGCGAACGCTCATCGTGGTCACGACAGGTCCTGGGGGAGGGGGGGTGAATGCGCAAGTGGCTACCAACGCCGGGGGACAAGGCAGAGGTAAGCCAAGCGGTTGAGTCATGCAACGCGGAGCTGACTGCGACTTTTAGCCATTGCGGGCAGCAATTCTGGGATGCTGGTCCATTCGAGCAGTCTGCAGCCGTTATTGCCTGGAGGGTATGTGCACCTCGGTTAAGTAGATCTTTTGTGGTTGCCAACCCGTCTGCAGAATCCTGCCAAGAAGGAAGCGAAAGGGACCCGTTTCACATGCGGATGCTGATGGCGATACCGACATGGAGAGAGATAGACCGACGTCATTGAAGCGTAACCGCAATGCTCAGGACAATCCCCCTTTTGCTCAGCAGGACGCCGCGCCGCCGAAGTTCGCGCCTATGTACATCCTCATGCCCCAGGCTGATGGCTTCAGGGCGTTTCAATTCAGCGCAGAGAACCTCCAATTATTCACGGCCGAAAACCTCCCGGTGTTCTCTGCGGAAGCGTTTCAATCGTATGCGCCGGGCGCCGCTGTTACCCCTGCAGGCGTCCTCGGCCTCCCAGCAAATGACGGCTCTATCGGCGCCGGAGGTCACGATAGCACTGCTTTACAAACAACGAACCCATCGCAGAACGCGCCCGTATCCCCTCGCACTCCGCGTGGTCACAAGAACACTGTTCGACGTCGTGTCCTTGACGAAGACGATGGCGATGATGAGGGGAGCGAGAGCGAAGCCCGTCTTGTGCCCAGCAAGAAAGCGCAAGGGAAACGCCCCGCAAGGAGCCAGGAGGATACTGACGAGCCGGATCCGACGCCTTCAGACGACAATGAGGGACAGGGCGACAGGACACCGACGGCTCGCTCTCCCCGCCTCAACAACAGTCGAGCAGGTAGTCGACCTCTGCCCCGCCCCGCTCGCAGCGTCACCGAGCCGCCGAACGTCACCAGTGAGCAAGAGGGTTCACAACAGCGTCCTTCTGTGAGTCTCATCATGATGATCTTCTTGTTCATTGTCTAACGTTCTATCAGACGTTCGCTACGCAGACTGATGTCGCCGACATACAGCACTCGTTGAACCAGCTGAACCACAATATGGGCCGGCTTGTTACCCTGGTCGACCAGCAAATCAAGTTCTTCTCGACCATGCAAGCCCGTGGGTGGGGTCCACCGGGTCAACCACGCTCGGATCGGCATCACCAGCCTGCTGAGGGTGCGAACGTTAATCCTGCTTCGGTTCGTCAACTGAGGCGAAGGGTGGCACGCGACCCAAAGCCGACGGAGCTTCCGTCCACTCGCGACGCTAAGGCGGTCTCACTGTCGGTATGTGCATTGTACTTTGGGTTCGTGAATTTTAATTCAACTTCTTTCCACAGTCTGAACTCCGGGACGCTGTTAGGAAGTTGATGCACCGCAAGTCAGCGAAGGACAAGTTTTACATCGAGTACATGGCAGACGAAGAGGAGGTCACGGCGTTCGACCCCGAACAGGGTCAGCCTGCGTGCACGGCGGGTCACTTCCGGCCGGACTTGAAGGCCACCCCAGGTTCCGAGTGGAATCTTTCTGTCACCGAGGTTTTCGTCCATCACTTCGTGGCGTCAAGGCCCGCGGTGGACGTCGATGTCGTCGAGAAAGCGTTCAAGAGACATCTCAAGTACCTCTGTGCGCGGTACAAGGACCTTCTCGCCGGTCCGGTTGCACAGAAGCAGAAGAAGAAGGACGCGCGCAGGTCGTCGCGACAGCGTGAGGTAAGCGCGGTTGCTTTCATAGCATGCACCTGTGTTGACCTGAAGGGCTCTTAGCTTTGGCAGAGACGGCTCGCGGTTACGATGTTCTATCCTCAGTTGCAAGGCCATCTGCAGATACTGCGCGAGCTCGGACCTCACGGTATGAGCTCAGATGAGTCTGACCACGAGTCGAATGGCAGGAGGCGGTACCGCATTCTTGCGAAGTCGTGGAGGAACCCGGCGTTGGGTCCTTGGCTGCGTTTGTTGGACAAGCTTTACAGAATAGCCCGTCTTGGCGCAAGCGGTGCTGAAGTTCACAGGCGGGCACCGTCGGACGTTGCCTCTGACCGACGCCCTGCTGTTCGAGGACTGCCCCAGAACGCCTATAAGGTAGAGTGGCTGAAGAAGTTGACCGAGCATGATCGACGAGTTATCGGCGTCAAGATGGGCGTCAAGTACCAGTTCGTCCACTCGGTCGAAGTACAAAACCTAGCGTTCGTGTTTCTGTTTGTGCTGCCTTGGTCTTGGCTTTGTATTAAAGCTGCCAACAGGTCCGGGGATGCATGAACATATCCTTGCGATCCCTTAGGGTGCAGCCTCTTCGCCCCTCTCACACATCAGGTCGTCACCACAACTTCCCTTGTCTGTGTATTATCGACACGGTGCTTGCGCCGCTCTCTATTTCTTTTTTTTTCTTCTTTCTCGCTTTCTGTCGTTCCCGACGCGAGCTCCCTGGCCACTCGTTTTCACTCCTGTTATACTTATCTTCTCCGTCATCTCCCTCCGCCACCCAGCCACTTGTTTTCTCTGTCATCAACGACTACCCAAACTGCCGGTCCCCAGCCCCACCCCACGACACTCGTTTGCTCCGTTATAGCTTGCTGCCCAACCACGCTCGTTTTTTCCGCTCAGTGTCTCCGTTATGGCTTGCTGTCCAACCACGCTCGTTTTCTCCGTTATTAACTCGTCATCCAGCTATTCCTGTATGTACCGCTCGCCGCCCAACCTCGGTGTTGTACACCGCCCCCGCTCGTTTGCTCCGTTCATACCATCCGTCCATCTCCGTGTACCGCCAATGTTAAGCACTACTAACTTGTCGGGACGTACACTCGGTATTTATCATACCCCCATCCCTGAATAACCTTGCGTGGAGTCTCAGATGCAACACAAGCGTCGTCTACGAGGAGGAAGAGGAGGAGCGGGAGACGTGGGAATGGATCGACGTGGGAATAGTGGTGGCAGGAGTCGGTCAAGCGCCGACTTAATCCGACATCTGTTCCACCACATCTACTGTCCCCGCTGCGGCGCTCAACCAGACAGCTCTTAGCATCTGGGCAACCCCACGTCATATTAGGGAGCTCAATCGTATTCAAGTCATGTCTGAGGTTATCCGGGTACGTGTCGTTCGTGTCATCCCCCGAATCCTCATTTTTCGCTCGAACATGGTTGACAGACCACTCACTTCATAGTCAAATAGCCAACCACTGGCGTCACTCAGGGGTACATCTCAATTCGGGAGGGAGTAACCATGATGCTGAGGCAGGGCATACATGCGATAGATATAACCGGCTCCAGGTGCGCATTTAACCAGTTGGCTAGTTTGCATTCCCGCCCATATCCCATATCATGTCCCACCCAGTACACACCCAAACACCACGAAGCGTCCACCGCCCTTCATATTATGGTCTATGTGCCCGCCAACCCGCCTGTCTTCACTCAGCAACATCTTTACTCTGCGACCTCTTCGCCCAGCAGTCGCGTGGCCCGACGTCTCGCCCAGACTAGACAGCGTCCGACTTACATGCCCATCTCTGCAGCCAGTCGCCCCCTTCGAAGCTAGTACAATACAATTACCAGCCACTAATGACGCCAACATCGAGGTATGGCGCTGAAGTGAGCTCGTTCGCGAATGTCACAGCATGACTATTTTCTTGTGTAAATTCAGGTGCCTAGAAATGCAACCGTGAAGCTCTCAACATGATTACGTTCGTTCAGATACACCTATCCGTTAGTTTGCGGAGGCAGGACTCATGGACGCTCCATTCGATCATGGGGGTCGTACCCCGTTATGGGCGTCGAAGATATAGCCAGTGGTAAATTAACCGCGCATTAACATGCTGGTGAACGGTTCTTTTCTTGGATGATGGCTCGTTACTCACTCGCCTGGTATCAGCATCGTCGTAGGCGTCCCGCTCGTTCTGGGATGGCAATTTCGCTTTGCTCATTTGGAATGCTTGCTCGCGTAGTGAGTTGACCCTCTCCAAATTAATCAGCATTACGACTAACCAAACAATACTGCATTGCCATCATTTACACTACCCTTGCTCCGTCTCAAATGGGACTCATCTTTCACCTTGACCAATAGAGTGTGTCCATGGGTACCAGTCTAGGTTTCACAAGTGCTCGCACGTCTGACCACGACATCGTCAAGGCGAAGACAGCTCGAGGGTGGACGTGAGCGAGAAAGTATAGTTGGCAGAGAATCCACGGACGAATCGCAAGGAAGGGAAGACCGAGGCCGAGCGACGCGCTGACGCGCAAGCCCCTATGGCTGCGTATCACGCAACACCAAAGCTGAATTTCGTTTGGCTTCTCGCAGGGTTCGTACGGCGGCGCGCGGGCCGCGCACATGCGCGTGCTCTACCCCGACATCGTCTTCGGCGCAACCGCGTCCTCGGGCGTGACGCACGCGACCCCCACCGACTGGCGCTATCCGGACCTCATTCGCCAGTGTGCGCCGCAAGCGTGCGTCGCGCGCATCGAGAAGGCCATTGACGAGGTCGACACCCTCCTCGCGGACAACAAGACGAGCGGTGCGATCAAGGCTGTCTTCGGCCTGAGCGGGCTGTAGTATAACCCGGACTTTGCCTCCCTGCTGTCGGTGCGTGCGCCATCCGACGGGCTATCCCTTTCTGCTCGTGGAGCTTACGACCGATATGTTGTGTAGGTGCTGCTTGGAGGATGGCAGGAGACGAACTGAAACCGTCAACGACCCCGGTTTCTCCGAGTTCTGCGACACTTTGGGACCGGTGGACAACGCAACTGTCAAGACCCCAGACCGCACTATCTCTAATACGACCACAGCGTTTGCCAACTACATTAACCAGGTATGGTTCCAGCCTCCAGGTCTGTCGTGACACGGCTCACGCCCATTCAGACGACAGCTTCGTCATGCCCAGTAGCCCAACAGGACCGGGTAAGCGAATTGCGAATGTCCGCAGTTCCGCGTTGCGCACCGACTAAGACTAAGTAACGCTGTCGGACAGTGCTTTGGGACGATCACCGACAAGGCGCACTATCTGCAAACGGAACTCTCCCAACGTCAAAAGTGAAGTGTTGAAACGAGTTAATATTGTCACGCTGCCTGCCTTGTACTGAGTGCAGGAATCGATTTGTTTGATAGCAACACACGAGATGCGGCGACACCATGACATACCCATTCTCTGGCATATGGTCGCCGACCGTGCGGGTCGTCCGCGCACGTTGTGTACGCGGGGCCTACATCAAGCGCCGATATTTCAAAGCGCCAGAAGCTCGATCAGGCTTTGCCTTCATCTTCCACCATTTCCCCCTCATTCCCTCGAATTGTGCGAGGTAAGTCTCCTCTGTGGTTGGGTTGCTGCGCTCTTTCTAACCTCGCTGTCCTGTTCAGCAACACTACCCAATATGCGATTCTTGTGGGCTCTCGCTGCGGGCCTCGCCGCCACTGCCTTTGTTCCTCTCATCGTAATCCTCATCCCCTACGGGTGGTTCCACGTCTACATCCACCAGGTTCCACTCAATCGTTCGCATCCTCACATGAAGGAGATCCTAGTATCTCTTCAAGCAACCTGCGTCGCGACCAGTTGCCTCCTTCTCCCACTTTCCTTTATTCCTTTCCTTTGCGATCCCCAAGATGAAGGAAACTTAACGGAGGTCCAGTCGGATTCGGCTCTCTTCCGCCTCGCGGTGGACCAAGGTGTTTTCTACGAGTCCGTTGCGCACAACACTCCTACAATGAACGATTTCTCCCTGCTGTCCGAATTGGACAACACCGTCGACATCGCGCTTTCCTACGACAGCCTGTTCCTTCTACTCCAGGATGGAGCCCTCGAGGTATCCGGTGTCGGTGACGTTGTCCTTCTGTCGAACATCCAGAGGACGTCGAGGGTAGCTCTCAAAGCCATGTACCGGTTAGTCTTGCACATCGAGCTGAGCATCATGCGGTAAGTTACGCTTAATGCACACGTAAGGATTTTTACTGAGCATGCTTTAGCTTGTCGTTCGTCCAGACGATCACTCTTTCCGGCCTCACGACGTTGGAGTGGGCTGTTTCTTCCTTCAGTTGGGTTGGTCGCGAAATGCCACTGCGCCTCGATCGCTGGGCGAACATATCCTCGACGTCGACCTCCGAGTCAATCCACTGGGTACGTGTGGAGCTACAGTCTGCACTCTCCGCATGTTCCGCGCTTCAAGACTTGTTGGCGAAATTGGAGGCCAGTGGTGTGCACTGTAGCCTTCCGACAGTCGATATCTGCGCCAAGATAGCGCCCTTGCTGTTGGGGCGCCAGGCTCTTGAGCCTCTGGTTGTGCGGCTCAACGACTTGTTGGCGGAACTCGACGATTGGGAGAAGATGCCCGCCGGACATTTCCATCCGTCAGGCGGCGCAATGGACCACCTCCTGGTTGCGATCCCAATTCTTCAGACACATCAATCCGGGCTGCGAGAGAAGATGCTGCGGGTCCAAAAGGTTAGGCTTTTTGTGGAGGCGTTGGTGGGGTGGGTTTAGTTAAATGGTGTTGGCGGAATGGGAGTCGGGGCAAAATGTATCGCGCGATGAATAGCACGGTGATTTGTGTCAATTGAAATCGAACCACTCTTCAAGTTCGTTCGTGCAGCGTGATGGTGTGTGGAGGAGTCGAACTGAGGACTTGGAGATGAGACTCGGGAACGGGACTCGAAGACGGAGTCGGCGGGCGACGGGCATAAGCGCTGGCTTGGTCGTGTCGAGCGTAGACGCTGGCTTGTCGGCGCGACACTTCGGAATCGGTCTTCGAATCGCCTGATTCGGTCCGATTCGGTCGTCGAGACTCGAGAGTCGCCGAGCTGAGTGACCGCACCCACCATCTACCTGCCTTGCATCCGTACTCTGACACCGCTCACTGCATGCCCTTCTCGTCGTTCTACTGCCCTGCTTGTCGTTCGTTCTTGGTCATGTCGGCATCCGTTCTTATTCAAGGAGGTGCGACACCGTGCGACACCACGGGCCCAATGTCCTCCGTCGGTCACATCTTCCTGACAACCAGGGTCCAGCAGCTCTTTCGCTGTTCCCGATACCTTTGTCGAAGGCGAAGGCGGTCTCATTCCATCGTGCGGCTCGCGAAGCCCACAGCTTGTCGAGTATGTGTCGTGTCCGTCCACTCTAGCTTCCTGCCACTAGGCTCATTCATTGTGCAACTCTTTCCATCAGCACCATCTCATTACAAGGCATTCGCTTGGAAAGAGGGGCGATAGTAGGAGGGTTGGGCGCAGGCGCATTGATGTGCAAGGTGTGTGCTTCCCGGATTTTCACACTCACGTTGACGAACATGTTTCTGCCACTTGTCCCTAGGTCGCCCGATGAGTAAAGCCGCGCATTCTGAACAACAATATGGTCTTGCATGAGGTGCCCCCCATCGGGAAAGCCATGGAGGCCGGAGCGACTCTCGGTGAGTGTTCTATATCTCGTTTTACCCCGCCCGAGTCGCAGCCAGCCAAAGGCCGTCACCTCGCTTTCCCTTAATCCTTATCGCCGTTATACATCGCTTCATCTGGTCAAACGTCTTTTCTGATGCGAGATCGCATGCGGACAGCGTCCTTGAGTCGGAGGTCTGTCCAGGCTTTTCGACTCTCGAGATTTAGCGCAGGTGTAGAGTTTGAGGGTCAGATAGTACGTGCTAGCCCCTATTTTCCTTGCGATTCGTGCTAATACAGCGCATGAGCAGTCATAAAACGCCCATCGTGCGTCGGACGTCGCGTCGCATTCGCGGGTGTCGAGTGTCGTGTTCGTTGAGTGTCGGTAGTCGAGCGATTTGTTGCGGACAGTCGCAGTCGGCCCTCGGCTTCCTCCTCTCACAAGCTGAGCACATCGGTTACGAAGAAGCCTTACATTGTCAAGACACCTATGCCGCCCCCCAAGCCCGTTTTAAACACCTCTGTCCGCTCATATCGACCCCACTGGAGGAGCGGATGCGTATCCGCGAGTTGTTTCTCCGTTTCGCGTAGCCGACAGATATCCCCCACTGGGAAGAGTTGCCAACCCCGTACTCGGAGGCCACCAAGGATGACAAGGATCTTGGTGTGCCTGACGTGGTCTGATAGACCGGCGACGCTTCCCTCAGAGCCATCCTGTTTGGCGTCCTTACCCTCCTACCCAGAGACGCTTCTAGAACCGAAGAGCGCGAGGGAGGGTACGACGCAAATGGCCCACCGGACGACGCGACGGTGCTCAAAAGTGCGATCCAGCAGACGAATAGCAACAGCGCCGACCCGACGAAGATGTAGGCCGTGCTTGAGATCCCACGCTCCTCCTCGGTCGACGACTCCCGACGCACTCCCCGACGCACTCCCACGTCCCCCATCGCAGCATCTAGACGTCGCGCGACTTGCTCGGCGCCGTAGTCTCTACCCGAAGCTCGTCCCACCATCAGACCACTGTACACGTTGAGTCTATCTCCGAAATCCTTGCTGCCCCGCTGTCTCGGAACTGGCAATCGAAGAGCCTGAGACGAAGATTTATCTCTACACGTTGTGGCCAAGTACCGTGAGTCTCCCCCGAGCCTTGCCTTGAGCTTCGGTGGGTATTGATCCAGGATCCAGCCTCTATCTTCGTCGTCAATGTCGACAACGTCGGTTCCAACCAGATGCACCAGATCCGTGTCGCCCTCCGCGGCAAGGGTGTCGTCGTCATGGGCAAGAACACCCTGGTCCGCCGGAGTTCCCTCAGTTCGAGCATCTCCTTCCCCACGCAAGGGCAGCATTGGTTTCGTCTTCACCAGCGGCGATCTCAAGGAGATCCGTAACATCATCACCACCAACAAGCTCGCTGCGCCCGCTCGTGCTGGTGCCCTTGCCCCCAAGGATGTCATTATCCCCGCTGGTAACACCGGTATGGAACCCGGCAAACCCTCCTTCTTCCAGGCCCTCGGTATCCCCACGAAGATCGCTCGTGGTACCATCGAAATCGTGTCCGACGTTCAGGTCGTCACCGCCGGTACCCGTGTTGGCCCGTCCGAGGCGACGTTGCTGAACATGTTGAACATCTCGCCGTTCACCTACGGTATGACTGTCGTTCAGATCTTCGATCAGGGCAACATCTTCTCCCCGGCTGTCCTCGACGTTTCGGACCAGGAGCTCCTCGACCGCTTCTTCTCGGGTATCAGCACCATCGCGACTATCTCGCTCGCCCTCAAGTACCCCACCAGTGTCTCGGACATGCATTCCCTCGTCAACTCCTACAAGAACCTCACCGCTGTTGTTCTTGCCACCGAACACACCTTCGAGGGTACCGAGAAGGTGCGTATCTTTTGCTTCCAGGATTTGCTCTTCGAGGCCTATAAATGCTTCAAAACACTGAAAATGCTGAGGGTCTGACGGATCTGTGCTGTTTTCTTTATCCGCTTATTGTCTGAGGCTATATCTGATCCCTCGCTCCTCCAATTCCCATTTACTAACTCCAGCTCTCCCTAAGCCAAGGAATACCTTGCCAACCCCGACGCGTTCGTCGTTGCGGCCACTCCTGCCGCTGCCGATGCTGCTCCCGCCGCCGCGGCCGCCGAGGAGAAGGAGGAAGAGAAGAAAGAGTCTGACGACGACATGGTATGCTGTGACATCTCCTACGAACATGTGTTAGCCTCCTCATGCATTATTCCCAGGGCTTCGGTCTCTTCGACTAAACACTGCGCGTAAGGTTCAGAGTGTCCCGTTGATGTATCGCTTCGTGACCTTGCCGCACCCGCTGTCGAGTCCGTCTCTACGAGCGCGAGCGTCGCGTTCGCTGACCTCCCCCACCCGGTCGATGCCTTGCACCGATTCCTCGTCCAGGGCGACGGGGCGAGCATTTACAGGATGGCCTACCAGGCCGCGACAAGGCGTACCCGCACCAATTGTGGTGGCTCGTCGCGGCATTCATCGGGCTCATCGTGGTCTGCTAGATCGCTTCCTAGGCGCTCGCCAAGTGCTCCCGACGGGGATGGCTCTCCTCGAGGGGTCAGAAGACTGCGGCGACGACCGCGGAGGCAGGGGCAGGCGGCAGGCTATCTCTCGCGGGACGGTGGTTCGCGCTGCGCAACGTGCCGACGGCGGTCATCAATGCCTACCGTGTCGTCGCCTTCCGGTGATACTCGAGATTGGACAGTCGTACAGGCTCAACTTCGCGGAGGTGTTCGTCACCGTCTCGTACGTGGCGTTTCAGCTACCAATCTTGGAGGGGGGGAAGTTGGGCTGGGGCACACGGGCTGACATCCTTGCCGTCAGTCAGACCCCGATCATCCTAGCGCTGGGCATACTATCTTCACTTGTGAGTCGACCTTGGTCCACCCGTACACACTCAGCGCTGACAGTTTCCAACAGACATTACCGGTATTAGCTACGATAAGGTACTGTCGCAACCTGAACCTTCAGGGGCGGTTTACTCCTTCATTTACGTAGCTCAACTACGTTCATCGTATAATGTCTCGTGCCGTATTTTTTCTTCTCTGGGTTTAACGGCTCTGTGTATTTGGTTAACGGCCGGATTTCACGCGCAGCTCAAGTTCACCCATGAGAAGACGTGGGTGATGTGGAACGGCCGAGTCGCTCTTACCGCGTTGACCGCAATCAGCACCCTCATCCTCGTCTCCCTCCGACCAATCCGCTCCCAGGCCTACGAGGTCTTCTATTTCGTGCACTTCCTCATGGTCCTGTAAGCCCCCAGGAACACACATCGCACGACGTCCTCCGCTAACTGCGCGTCTCTGGCCCCTCCCTTTCAGGATCTTCCTCCTCGGGAGCTACTTCCGCGCGAGCCGCTACGACTACGGCATGTACCTCTGGCCCTCGCTCCTCATCTGGGCGCTCGACCGCTTCATCCGCCTCGTGCTGGTGTACAACGCCTCAGTCGTGCGTGCGCTCCCTCCGCAACAGTTGATGGTCGTTGTGGTGAAGACACCGTCGTGTGGTAGAGGTTTTGCTGATGTCCCCGTGTCGCGTCTCTGCAATATACGTAGTGCATTTTGGTGTCGAAGCACGACTCGACCTACGATTCGAGCCACGACTCGAGCCGCGACTCGGTGTGCGATACTCATCCCGAGTCGTCTGGCGACTTGTGGCGCGATTGGTGAAATCAGTAGTTTGTATACTACCTTACATATTTACCCGGTCAATATGGAGTCAATATTAGTCATTTTGCTCACAATGTTGACTGCGCGAGTAGAGGGTCAACATTGCGTGAATATTTTGCATCCCTGCTACGTATTGCCACTCTACTTCTCTGACAAATAGCGTGTGAATGGATTACATATTGCCCCGATGTTGGTGCGAATTTTCTCGCGCTCAGTAGAACGTGACCATATGAGCTTTTTGCCCAGTACTTGCACCAGAAGTATTGGGAGAAAATTGTCGAATGTTGCCAAGGATGGTAGGTTGAACAATGCAAAGTTATTGATGTCATATCTGCACCATCAATACGCAGACAGTGGCACATAAACTGTCGCAATTGTTGAACCTGGGTGGGGCAAAGGCCCACGCCCGGGTGCAACTCTAGCGGACGCTCCGCATACTTACCTGGATGTGGGTGTTAGAGGCTTGCGGTACACAATAGCGTACGTGATGGGAGGAGTTAAAAGAGTTATCCATTCAGCTCATAGTGAGCCGTCTTATATACTACTGTAGAGTACAGGATTATATAAGAGTCCGTGTGATCACTGTTGTGATCACAGTACCAGTTACTTATGGTAGCCGGTGACCGTACGGTATAGTTGCCCGATTGGGCTACAGGGCGGCTAAAGGCCAGGTGTTCGGTCCGACCATCCGCCAAACCTTAATATTTGGTGGAGGCCCATCAATCCCGGATATTCGGACCGTAGCACGGTCATTACCGACATGCGCTAGTTCAACACTCCCCCTCGCTAAGTATCCGTATAGATACGTAAGCATACTAGGCGCTCTAAGCAGCCCGGGGAAAGCGGAGACCAAGTTGCGAGCGAAATTTAATGAACTTCACCTCGCCCAAGTTCTTGGTGAAGATGTCGGCAGGGTTGTCATTTCCTTCAATGAAGAAAATATCGACAATACCCTTCTCATATACTTCTCGGATGTAATGATAGCGGATATCGATGTGCTTAGACCTCGATTCCGTAACAGGGTTGGATGCAATAAAGATCGACCCTTGGTTATCTCCGGAGAGTGGTATATGATCCATATGGTAGCCAAGTTCAGCAAGCAGGTTGCGAACCCAAACTACTTGGCGGCTGCAATCGCTCATCGCCATATACTCAGCCTCAGTTGAGGAGTGAGCAATAGTCTTCTGTGCACGTGAAGTCCACGAGAAGATCCCGTTCGCTAACTTCAAAAAGAAGCCTGTTTGCGATCGTCGGGTATTGGGGTTTGATGCCCAATCAGAGTCAGTACCAGCAACAAGGCCAGCCTGAGAGTCACCCTTGTAGACCAATGAATAATTCTTGGTCCCAATGAGGTATCGGCAAATATAGAGTGCACGATTAAGGTGATCTTCGGACGGGTTGGACGCAAACTGTGCTAGTTTGGTCACGGCGAATGCCAAGTCCGGTCTGGTCCCTAACATAAGATAGAGTAAGGATCCAATAATCGTTTGGAACCTGGAGCGTAGCTCTGGTGTCGCCTGCCCTTTGTTGGGCATAGGTTGGTAACCGGCGGGAAGTGGGGTTGGAGCTGGTCGTGCGTTCGTCATGCCGCAGCGTTCCAGTACTTTCTCCAAGTAGGCGCATTGATCCAAGTGGATACTGCTGCCTCGGCGCATGATACGCATACACAAGAATTCACTTGCGTCGCCAAGATCGTGGCATTCCCATTTCTTCATGAAGCGAGCTTTCAGTTGAGCTACAAGCTTCCGGTCTCGCCCACAAAAGAGAGCATCGTCAACATAGACGATTACAACTACTAGTTGACCATCAGATGATCATTTGTAGATGTATATGCCTGCATCGTTGCTGAGCCATTTAAAGCCCATCAACTGCATGGACTCAGACAGTGTGCACCACCATGCAAGTCCTGCCTGCTTAAGCCCATATAGAGCACGCTTCAATCTAAAGACTTTGTGCTCGGTGCCAGGGGCGCGAAGCCCTTCCGGCTGCTCTATATATATTTCTTCCTCCAGTTTGCCATAGAGATAGGCACTGCGTACATCGAGGCCTGAGATATGCCAGTCCTCGAGTGCCGCGAGTGCTATGATGAGACGGACTGTCTCAAAGCGTACAACTGGGGAGAATATCTTGTCAAAGTCTTCACCTTCAACTTGGGAGAAGCCTTTCGCAACAAGTCTGGCTTTCTTACGACCGTCAGTTTTGACGTCGAATACCCAGCGATTTTTCATGACCTTTTGGCCTTTCGGTCGGTCGACCAAGTCGTAGACATCGCGGCTGCGAAGAGCCTCTAGTTCTTTGCGGCAAGCGGTAAACCACTCCTTTCGCTCAGAGTTAGGTAGTCTGGCGATATCGCGGAAAGTCCACTCGCGCACGTTCTGTGGCGGGACTTTCTCCCCCTCATCTGGTGGGATCGCTTTCGCAATTAAGTATTGGATGAGGTCTGCTCCCCCTTCCCGGCATAGTTCTGCCACATCAGTTCTGTCTGGATCACGCAGGGCATTTTCGACTTCGTCTGATGATGCTTTGTCCGATGACTCCTCGTCATTGTCGTCATCTGATGTTTCATCGTCGTCCTCAGAGTCTTCCTCTGAGGATGCCTCTGAACCGTGTTCACTAGGAGTGCCTGAGTGAGGATGAGCATGCGTCTCTGCAGGTTCGGGTTTGGTACAGGGCCCGAGACGTGCTCTTCCTCAGCGTCACTACCACTAGATGACACTAACGGGGTAGGTTCCGTGGCGTGTTCCATTTCGATGGAAGACGTTGAGCGGACTTATCACGTGAACATGGAAGTGATTTGGAAGAGCTAGGCCCGGGAAGCCTCTCATCCCTAGATGGTGGTACAGTGGCGGGTCGAGAGCGACTCGATTCACCGCGTGTTTCAACCATCTTTTTCCACAATGTCCGTTTCTCAATATCTTTGAAAATGTCTACTGGGTGCCATGATTCACCGTAGACATTACCATCGCGAACTGGAATTTTCCGCTCTCTCACAGGTCGTTGCGGGAATTCGCCCGAGACCTTTCAACCGGAGGAGATTGCGGCAACACAGGGCTGGGCACTCGCTGCGGCGACTGTCTGCGTGATACACGCTGTACAGGGGGGTTCAGCCAGCGGTGCAGGTGTGACGTCTCGCACCTTGCCCTTGTTCTTTTTAGGAAGGATTTTGGGAGGATGACGTGGTTCCTCGTCATCGTCAGGGAGAATAGAAGGAGCGGGGACCTGGTTTGCAGGTTTGCTTCGTTCTAACTCTTCGGGGGCAATGTTTTGCCTCTGCCGCTTCGGTTCGTGTGAACACTTCGGAAACATATGTTCGTCAAACAGTGCTTGAGCAGCCGTAAAGACAACATTGTTTGGTGCACGCATAAACTTGTAATTATGGCCTCCAGCACCGACACTGAGGTAGACCATCAGCTCCGATTTGGGCGATAGTTTGTTCTTTCGAACTTCGGGTGGTATAAAGACATAGGCTCCCCATCCGAAGACACGGAGGTGACTAATGTCAGACTTGGAGCCATTTAGAACTTCGAAGGGTGTACGCCATTCTAGGCGACGTATCAGTGTTCTATTGTACACATGCACTGCATGCTCGAATGAGAATTCCCACCAGGATTGGGGTATGCAGGCATCATGCCACATAGCCTCCCCCTTATCCATGAGCGTACGAATGATTCGCTCTGCGCGGCCATTCTGTTGATGAATGTGCGGTGCACTAGGGATTATATTAATGCCTCGATCCTTGAGCATGTTCGTAAAGGCATCTGATTTCAGTTCGCCTCCCGAGTCAGATTTCCACTTCTGCACCTTCGTGCCATATTGGTTTTCGACAAATGTAAGCCATTGTCGTGTGGTTTGAAGTGCAGTGTCCTTGGTACGAAGACCAATGCTCCATGCATACGATGTGAAATCATCATAGTACAGGATCTCATACTTGTATTTGTGGTACGAGGGGACAGGGAATTCTTTGAGGTCCGTATGGACAAGCTCAAAAGGTCTGGATGCACGTCGAATATCGAGCGGATGGGGTTGCAAAGGCATTTTGCCTTCCGCACATCCTCGGCAGATTGAATCCTTCTGAGGGATCTCAACGAGCGGACACTTTTCAGTGTGTTTCCGAGCGTGTCTCAACACATCGCGCGAAGGGTGGCCTAAGCGGCGGTGAAGAGTATCATAGTCTACAGCTTCAGAGGCTGTGACAGTGTTTCGCGCCAATATAGGCTGCGAATAGGTAACATAGATTGTATCACCAACATTGCGTGGTTCGAACGCAACTACAAGCTTGTTGCTCCGAAAGAAGGATATGCTGGTGGTTGATGCACGCGCCTGCATTCCATCTCGGAGTAACGCTCCCATGGAGATAAGCTTGTGGGTTAGATTAGGGATGAGAGTGACACTAGTCAGCTTGATCGTTTCCCCTGAATCTAATGGAAGGAAGACCGTTCCTTCACCAGTCATATAAGTGACGCCATCCGCTGTATAGAGCGGTTTATGGACCTTATAGTAGCGGAAGTCGGCAAAGTCGTTCATAGTGAACGTAAAGTGCATGGACGCTCCTGAGTCGAGCATCCACATGTTCGAGTCTTGCCGCTCAATTTGCCTTCCTTTGCCTTTGCAGCGTGCACACTTCGCATATGATGAGCGATGGGTACATATATTATCGTCTGTAGCTAATCGTACAGGTGTAGCTACAGGTACGCGCATGGCATCCACACTCCGAGAGGAACCTGCGACACTACTCGCTGCACGTAAAGGCAGGCAGTCAGCATACAACTCGGTGTGAGAGGAAGAATGGACTAACATGGTCCTGTTGAAGAACTTATTGAGCTCGTTCTCAGCGTCAGTTATCCCGAGGGATATGGCGGTCTCGCCATCCGACTCGTCGTCGGACTCGCTCTCCATCGGATCGTCCGTTGGGACGTCTGTTGGGTTGTCCAGAGGTGCGAGGCGCTCCTCGAGGGTTAGCGTGATGCGTTCCCTGAGAGTGCACGTTCGCTTGGGGAGCGGGGCGTGCACCTCGGTTTCGGAGTCCTCGGCGTCGGAGTCCGTGACCTTGACGATCCTCGCCGTTCTGCCAGTGCTGAACGCGTGTCCACCACTCATCGTCGGAGATGCACTCCGACTGAGGGCGTGCATTGTGCTCGTGGGCGATGGCATCGACGATGCTGTCGACAAAGAGGAGGATGGTAGGGCGCTCTCGGGGATGCCCTCGAGAGTGCGGATGCGCTCGTACGTGGGCGTAACCCCGAGCTCGTTGGCGAGGGCCATGGCACACGTGAGCGCCGGGTACTTGTTGTTCCCGGTCTTCGCGCGCACGGGCTTGCGCATGAGAGCGCGCAGGTCGACTGGGCCGTCGGGCCCCTGAGTGATGGTGGTCGGCGCATCAGCGATATGAGCGAAGTGCACATGTTGGTGCGCACCTTGCTGCTGAGCACGGCCGTCGCGCTTGGAGCGCGCGCCACGAGGGCATCCACCGGACTGGTTTTGCTGCTGCCTCTGAGGGCGCGGCTGGTGTTGCTGCTGCTGTCCCTGAGGACACTGCTGCTGACG
Source organism: Ganoderma lingzhi (assembly GCA_026283605.1). NCBI lineage: Eukaryota > Fungi > Basidiomycota > Agaricomycetes > Polyporales > Polyporaceae > Ganoderma > Ganoderma lingzhi. Next base: position 1,639,973 of record JAPJYM010000011.1, read on the forward strand.
GAAGGTAGGGTCGGGACCCTTGCGCTTAACAGCGCTGATCTTCGTTGCGTTGTTGCGCGGTGCGTGACGTCCTTGACGTTGCTCCCAGTGCATGATGACGGCCTGGCGGACACCAGCGAGGGTGATCGACTTGATCGCGGGGGTAGTGGCGGTGTCGGTAAGGCCAGAGGTGTAGACCTGGATGGTCGAGTCCATCGAGGGCGGGAGCTTCGACATGAGCATCATGCCCTTGACGTGTTCGGAGATGTCGAATTTGTTGGTCTCGAGGTGCTGGAAGTGGGCCTCGAGCTTGTCGAGCGCAGGGACAGGGTTCGAGTCGCTAGGAACAGTGAGGGCGATGGCGGCGCGGAAGTCCTGGTAGACGATCGGGATGCCGGGCTTCCCGTAGTTGTCCTGGAAGTGCTTCCACATGGCCGCAGCGGTGTCCTTGGTGTCGACGGCACTGAGAATGCTCGTTGTGATGCGAAGACGGAGGATACCGATGGCCTGGACGTTCTTGGCATCCCAGTCCTTGCGGTCGTCCGCGGCAGCGGCAGGCTGGGACGTTATGATAACGTGCCACATTGCCTGGGCCATAAGGTATGACTTCATCCCCTGGGCCCACTCGAGGTAGTTGGGGCCCGAAAGGACGTTGGGGACGGCCTGGTAGAGAGCACTCGACATGGTGTACGAGAGGGTGTATACGTCTGGAAGAGAGACTTGGTCAGTCAATCTCATTCAAGACAGACAATGACGGCAAGCAAAAAATGCGCCGACATAGGTTCCCCCTCTGTGGAGCGGCAGGCAGCGGGTGATCGCGCCACATCCGACTCCACTGCTGTGGACGGCAGGCAGCGTATAATCGCGCCACATCCGATCCACAGGTCGTCGACCATAACGGCGACGGTGGGTATCCAGATAAGCCGGGAGCCAGTAGGTCGCAGCACGCGATGAGCGGCGCAGTCCCTACGGCGTCGACCAGGGCTCATAACCTGTTGAACCTGGGTGGGGCAAAGGCCCACGCCCGGGTGCAACTCTAGCGGACGCTCCGCATACTTACCTGGATGTGGGTGTTAGAGGCTTGCGGTACACAATAGCGTACGTGATGGGAGGAGTTAAAAGAGTTATCCATTCAGCTCATAGTGAGCCGTCTTATATACTACTGTAGAGTACAGGATTATATAAGAGTCCGTGTGATCACTGTTGTGATCACAGTACCAGTTACTTATGGTAGCCGGTGACCGTACGGTATAGTTGCCCGATTGGGCTACAGGGCGGCTAAAGGCCAGGTGTTCGGTCCGACCATCCGCCAAACCTTAATATTTGGTGGAGGCCCATCAATCCCGGATATTCGGACCGTAGCACGGTCATTACCGACACGCGCTAGTTCAACAGCAATACTGTCCAAAATGTTTCCCAAAACAACACCAGGACAATATTGGGCATATTATCCCAATGCTTGCCAGGAAAATGTTGAGCTAAGATCAGCACAAAGTGATACATATGATCAGAATTTTGGCCCCGTACTTGCGCAGTCAACATTGCGGGCAAAGGTTTTCATTTAACCCCATATCCTCCATATATTTGCCCAGGAAATATGCTGACATGTCCCCAGTGTCTAGAACCCACCGGAAGGTCGTCCCACCGGAGCGGCGGGACCGCATCCACATCCACATCCACATCAGCACCCGGCCGCGAGCCCGACATGTTGACGTATAGCAAGCAGAGCATCAGGTGCGTCAGCCTTCCGCCCAGCTCCGGGGAGAACAGCGCGTCGAACACACCTAGCCCGTCGTTTAGCACGAGCGAGAGCTTCAGGCGGGGGACGGGGTTCGCGCGCAGCGTGTCCATGGCGCGCCACGCGGCATGGGAGAACGCGACGCTGTGGCCGAGCGTGAAGTCGAGCATGGCGAGGCGCACGGGGCAGGGGAGGCCGAGCAGGGAGAAGAAGAGCGCGTCGCAGACGACGTGGTCGAGCCTCGTCCACGCGTCTGCATTCGCGAGTGCGTCTAGACCTTGGGTGCGCAGGTTGGCGGCACGCACGGCGGCGTAGGCTTCCTGTATGCCAGCGTCCGCTTCCTCATCGTCCTCGTCCGCGTCTTCGTCCTCGATGATGAACTGGCCTAGGGAGAGCGTGCCGTCCAGCGCGGGGAAGAGGCGCTGGAGAACGCTGAGCAACGGCGTCCCCACGAGCAAGGCCAAAGAGAGCGAGCGCACGGCGCGGAACTGGAACTACGCGTGCGGTGCGCCCGAGCCCGAGGCAGGCAGCATGGGGACGAGTCCAAAGGCGTGTAGCATCTCGGGATCGACGATCAGTTGATACAGCTCGAGCTTCTCGAGGGTCGGCGCCAGATGGGAGAGGGATTGCTCCAGCGCGGCGGGGTGCCAGAACTCGATCTCCCCGGCGCCGCACTGGTGGAGGCCGAGCATGCTTAGCGGGGCGCGAACGTTGCGAAGGGGGGTGAGCGCGCGTTCGGACGGCCCGTAGAGCGAGAGCGAGCAGAGGCTGGGCAGGGCGGCGAGCGCGTCCATGATGCGCGGCTCCTCGGGGTCTCCTGACAGGTAACGCGAGAAGCCGAGGGAGATCTGCTTGAGGTGAGGGCATGCAGTGAGGATGTCGATTAGGAGGGAGGTGTCTTTGGTTATATCTGCCCGGCCACGGCGTTCCTTGCTCTCTAGGTTGATGGAGAGGGCGTGGACGTGGGGGGCGCGGGCGGGTGCGTCGGCGAAGAGGAAGGAGTGCAGAGGAGGCCTCCTTGCGTCATTGATATAGCCCTTACTTAAGCTTTGTTTGTAGACTCGCCCATGTCGCCGTCTCCCCTGTCTCGATGGTGCGCCTGCATGACGCATATTCTGTGAAGATAATGCTGTATGATCGTCGAGATTCGAGAACTCACCTGAGCTCGGACCCGGACCCAGGCTCCTAAAACCACCCGCTCGTTAGTGTCCTCGATCCAGTACGAGCGCGGGGGTCAAGACTATATACTGCTAGAGATAACTGAGCTTAGTCACGTACCGAGCAGCCGAGTTACTTGTTATGGAAGAAATGTGGGATGAGGACACTATAGAGCGGCTGGCCAAAGAGGTCGTCCGACATTCCTCCGCCCCCGAAGCGCGCAACAAAACAAATTACTGATAAGTTTGGATAAGTCGAAGGCTTTTGCGGGTTTTCGTCGCTAACCTTTTTCGCTTTTCCCAGCAGCGCGCCCACGATGAGGTCGTCCCTTGCCCGCGAAACATGCTTATCTCAACTATTGTGAGCTGAATTTGCAGAACTATGCATAAAATATATTTTCTGCCATTCGTGAAGCAACATTCTTGGCGTGGAGACAGCGCGGTGACGCGGCGCGAGCCTGGAGGCTCGCGCGCGAGCGCCATAGAGTACTTACCTGCTTGCGACCGCGAGTTCGTTGTTCAGAAAACATGCGGTCATCTAGCGTATACGAATACATCCGCATGGATGTAGTTTTGGAGCCGCGGCTTGCGGCGCGAGAAGTTCGCGGGGATATGGGAGGCTTATTCGGGGCAAAGCCTGAGTGCTGGGCGCGCGAGGGGCCACATGGTCACGCCACTTGAATCTGGGGGAAGTATCGCTTCAGCGAGGCCTTTGACATCCTACAGAGATACCGGGGTACTGTAGTAGCTTGCTGAAAGGTCCATGTTGAGACACTTGCGGGCGGGGGACGACCTCATCGCGGGCGCGCTGCTGGGAAAAGCGAAAAAGGTTAGCGACGAAAACCCGCAAAAGCCTTCGACTTATCCAAACTTATCAGTAATTTGTTTTTTGTTGCGCTTCGGGGCGGAGGAATGTCGGACGACCTCTTTGGCCAGCCGCTCTATAGTGTCCTCATCCCATATTTCTTCCATAACAAGTAACTCGGCTGCTCGGTACGTGACTAAGCTCGGTTATCTCTAGCAGTATATAGTCTTGACCCCCGCGCTCGTACTGGATCGAGGACACTAACGAGCGGGTGGTTTTAGGAGCCTGACCCGGACCTGTCTCTCGACGTTCCTGTTGGAATTTATGTTATGTAAGCGAGCTTGCTCCATGCTGCATCTCACTTACTCGTCTTATCTGTCTTGTCCTAGTCGTACCCGTCTTATACTGCGGATTATGTCTTAGCATATTGTTACTCTGTGTATTTAGCTACAGCTGCGACGTGTCGTTCACTACGCGTTTGCATCAGTGTTCAAACGCGACCCGCTTTCTCCCCCGTCTTCGCTGCTCCCGCGCGCCCGTTCCTTCCCACAGTTCCCTATGGATCCATCTCCTTCTATAAGGCAGCTGGATGCAACCGTATGCAAATAGCAACTATCAAGGAGTGACGACAAGTACATACTTTATATCTAAGCCTTAAGGTGGAAGCTAGTTGGAAGCAAAGGGCAGAAAAAGCTTGCAGGGGCCGGACGTCAAACGATGTCGGCAAAGCCCGGAATGAAGCGCCTGCTCTTCAGCCACGACGTCAACGTCGACGATAGTTTGGTCTCTACCTCTTCAAGTTCCACACATACGACCACCTCGTTTGTTCCTCAGCTTGCATTATTCCCATATCTCTGCGTCCGAGCCCCACATATCACTCAGAAAAATACATGGTCCCCTCGCTGCAATGCTTCTCACCCCGCTTACCCACTCGACGGACTGGAACTTCGAATGGCAGCACACGACATCCATGTCTTGAGATCTCTAGGTCCCTTCCACAAGTATGAATACATTGTTTTCTCTCTGGTTAGCTCGCAACATGCCCCATACTCTCACACACTCCTCGAACTATGAGCAAGCCAGAGGTGGACCACTCGCCGCATCTCTCATCAAACGTACGACTGTCTGATGTCTTACAGCGTCTTTCACAAGACAAAGCAGCTGGAATGAGTGTTCGGCATGGCTAACACTGGAGGAATCGAGCTGGGCGACAGATGCGTCAGGAACAGTCTCTGAAGAGACAGCCGTAACACTGATACGCTCCCCATCGTGTTTCCTATAGTCACCCTCCGCGCGCCTTGCCATGCACAGCCATCCGCTCTCCTTTCCTGGTTCGTGAATCTGTCTCTGCAGCATGCTAGAAGATGCCATCGTCACCATTCTTCCGGTCTATGCTTGCTTTCGCAGTGCGAGAGTCCTCCCGTCCGATTTGCGTTGCGATCCTTGCGGCGCCCCATGCATGCGCTTCCGGCGAAGGCCCCGTGCTGTGGCACAAGCGTGCAGCCTCCAACGCCGCCTCCGTTGTGGTTCCATCGATATGCATTTGACATCCCCTGTGCGTGACGCAACACCCTTCCTGGAGTGGTCTCACCGACGAAACCCCCACGTCTCAATCCCAAATGCATTCGCGCCCTGGCCTAGCCCCACCCAGAGCTCGAACGCGGGCTGGAATACGCACGTCGGCGCGGAAGATTGGAAGCATGGAAGAGAACCGCTTTCAGACATATGGGTGGGCACGGTTCTATTCATCGGTCAAACCGGTGCTATTGGGGTTGGGAAGCAGCCCACATAGTCGTCCTTCTAACGCCGACCTAGTCCAGCCTCCCCTACATGCATCACGATTATCCCGACACCCCGACTTCCAGCAGCTTCAAGCATCTTTTCCGCCACCCACGGATGCGTGCAGGGCCCGCGCGCACTGGATCGAGGGGCAGACATAATATCTGGGTGCGCAAAGGCACCCGCTGTCACGAACAGGGTTCGGGGGCAGGTTGAACTGCATATATAGTACCAGCCAAGTGTCAAGCCTAAGCTTGACATTGCGTCCTTTTGGCGTAGCTGGTTCAGCGGCTGGTCTGTTCCTAACACCCGCCGTCCACATATATGTTGGGCTCCTCAGCTTGGGGACCTTCTGCACAAGCGTTCGTTCCACATACAGCGCTGCTTCAAGAATGCACCTCGTCCTCCTCTTCTCTACCACCGTCGCTCTCGCTCTTACGGGCGTCCACGCCCAACTCCCACCGCAGGTGACGCCCTGCATCGAGACCTGCCTCGTACAGGCAGCAGCCCAGGATCTCGACGGCTGCTCCGTGTACGTCCCTTCCTTCGTACGAATCCCGAATCCCGCATCATTTAAGTTGTCGAGGTGCTGGTGCTCACGCATACTACTGTATTCGCAGGACGGACGTGCAGTGCCTGTGCGCGAACAAGAAGATCCAGCAGGATGTGTTCAGCTGCCTCCAGCAGCAGTGCTCGACACAGGAGTTCGAGGAGGTCCAGGTGTTCGTCGCGGCCGAGTGCGTGCCCCCAGCCAGCTCGACGTCGACTCTAGCTCAGGCGACGTCGTCGACAACGACAACGACGCATAGCGAGGCCCCGTCGACCCATCCTGCGAGCTCTTCGGAGGAGCGCACGTCAGAGAGGACAAGCGCTGTGTCCACGACGTGAGCCTTCCTTACCTGGTTCGCATCGACCACACCGCTCTGACACGTTACATTGTTCCGGATAGCACCGCCCCCTTCACCCACCTGACCTCAGTGACCACGACCGTGAACCTGAGTCCCTCGCGAACTCTAACTCCACCAGCCTGCTCTCGACTACCTCCACGGCGCCCGTCGCGCTGTCCACGTCTTCAAATTCGTCCTCATTGTCATCCTCGGAGGCGTCGACCACTGTTTCCTCTGCTTCTCCCGCAAGAACGAACGTGGCGCCGCGCGTCGGGCCGGCTGCGGTTGGTATGTTAGTGCTTGGGGCCCTGCTGGGGGGCGCGGCGGTCTGGTGACTTTGATCCTTCGATCTTCGATTCGCGTCGGTTCCTTGTGATGATTCACCTTCGTGTCTCTTGAAATTGAATTCGATGACCTCGCCGCACTTGTGTGTCGCATGCGGTCGTGTCGTCCGGACAGAAAGAAGGGGAAGTCGGCATCTGAAGAGCGGAGGTATGCGCAACTTGCTCGCGTGGGTGTGGCACTGATTCATTTACAGGTGGTCCAAAACTGGGATATCGTAGGTAGGACGGTTCACCGATTAAAAGCTCGAACCAGCCTAGCTACGAAGCGTGCAGCTCGACTGAGGAACCCGATCCACGGCCTTTCCCGAACGCGACTGAAGATCGGCGTGGGGGTTCGACTAAACGGAAGTACCGCACGGCGCACTCGCGGATGGGTCGCGTGCACCCCGCTCCACCTACACGCGGTGAGGTGAGTACTATCCTCCTGTGGTCTACTTCCGCTGTTGAGTACCGTAGTAGAGGTTTGTGCTCTGTCAAGTGAAGTAAGCCGTCTGCCTGAGCGTCGTGCTGCACCCGCTAGGCTTCCATACAGGACGCGGTCCGCATTTCGTAGACACGACGATCTGCCTTTGTGAGACAACATGCGCGTGCGGGCTCCTTCGAATTCATCGTCCGCTCTGCGTTCCTTTGCACATATCGGACGACACGCCCCCGACCGGTGCATAGATACATCCAGTCCGGGCCCTCGGGAGTCGTATACAGCTCGCGGCGGTCCTCAGGCCAGCTTCAAGTTCTGTCTGTCCGGGCTCACCCACTCCGCCGTCTTCCACCAATCCCTGCCAGCATTCGTAGTGTTCGTTTCCCGCCTCCACGATGAAGTTCACGCTCCTCACACTCGCCCTCGCCAGCGCTGTGTATGCGCAGACCCTGACCCCCTGCATTGTTACGACTGAGCGTCGAGTAAGGATCAGGGATACGCACGAGACGAGCAGGAGCGCCGACGAGCACTTGTGCAGCGAGAGCGGAGCAAAGCTCGACGGTCAGGGCTGGAGACAAGATGTATTGAGTGAAGTATACTACAAACGAAATACAGCGAGGCTTACCTGGAGACAAGAGGTCGAAACTGAGGTCTCCAGGTAGCAAAGTACAGGTCTTATATACATGTACGCAACAATAGAACGAGCGGACAATAGGTAACTAGGGTCGCGAGAGAACAGGGGAAAACAATGGATGTAAGTACAATAGCGACAGTGAGACAATGGAAGCTATTGTACTACAGGACAAAGGACGGGTTACAATGCAACGGAGGACAATAGGAACGACGTGAGAAGTAAACAGTCCGAAAAAGGAAACTCAGGCGCTGGGTAAACGGCGCCGAATGGGAGCGTTCGTAACAGTACCCCCCTCCTAAGGGTCGTGCCTTCACGACTAAGTCTTGTTGAGAGGGCCAGGGGCCGTTGGATGCGTAGAATGGAATTTTTGTACCACTTGCGGCGCATTCGCCAAGTCTGCTGCATCCTCCCAACTATCGTGCTCTGGGCCCCAACCCTTCCAATGCACGAGGTACTGCAGTTTCTTCCACCGCCCATACCGCCACGACTCTAGAACACCTTCCACTTCATACTCCTCCTCCCCTTCTACTTCGATTGCGGGTGGCTCTGGAGGGTGTCGTCCAGGGAGTCGACTCTCCTTGTGTGGTAGTAAGAGCGACACATGGAATACGGGATGGAGTGCAAGGTCCTTGGGGAGCCTGAGCTCATAAGCTAGGTTGCCCACCTTGCGTTCGACTTGGTACGGTCCAGCATACCGGTCCACCAGTTTCCTCGAGACTCCTGGAACACGGAAGTTCCTCGTGTCGAGCCACACCTTCTGTCCCTCCTTAAACTCCGGGGCCTCGCGGACGTAGCGATCGTAGTGCTCCTTCATCCGTTCGGCCGTTAGAGTCAAGGCAGCGGTTGCATCCTCCCTTGCCTGCCGCAACTCCTCTCTTCGTTCGTCTGCCGTGGGCACTGCCGTAGACAACATCGGAATGTGGAACTGGGGTTCGAAGCCATACATCAGATAGAAAGGCGAGTACCCCGTCGACGAGTGTTGGTGTGAGTTAAAGGCAAACTCTGCAATCGGCAGCCACTTGACCCAGTCATCGCGGCGTCGAGAGCAGTACATTCGTAAGTAAGCCTCTATCTCCTGGTTCCATCGTTCCGATTGGCCATCCGTCTGGGGATGATAGGCAGTTGACATTGCGCTTTCTATACCGAGGCCTTTGAGGATCGCATGGAAGAGCTTGCTTGAGAACTGGGGTCCACGATCGGAAATGATCTTTCGTGGTAGTCCATGCAGACGGAAGTGTTCTCGAATGAAGTTGTCCGCAGCTCCTTCTGCATCGATCTCCTCGGCGCACGGAATAAGATGGATCATCTTTCCATGCCGATCAACAATGAGTTGCAGCACGTTGAAACCATCTACGTCTGGAAGTCCAGTGATGAAGTCGCAGGTTACTACTTGGCCTGGGCCGTCGGGGATCTCATTGGGCTGGAGAGGACCGTGTGGTTTGGTGTGTGATGTTTTACCACGACAGCAAGTGTCGCAGGTGTCCACATAGTCCTTGATAAACTTGCCCATGCCCGGCCACCAGTAGTTACGAGTAACCAACTCCGTCGTCTTCGCCTGTCCCGGGTGTCCTGCCGGCGGGAGGTCATGGTGGATGCGTACAATCTCAGCACGCAGTGCATCATCCTTGGGGACATAGACTCGGCCGCGATAGAGAAGCAGGCCTTGTTCAGTGTTCCAGTCCACCAAGTCGTTCTGGAGACGCGCTGGTCCGAGATTGTCCAATTTGCTAAGTGCTTCCACCACCTCCTGCTCACGATCTCCACACTCACGGATGCGTCGAAGCAGTGCCTTGTCTGGGACCACCGATGGGTGCCCTCGCTTGGCTGCCAAAACTCGGAAGCGTTCGGGTTGCAACAAGACACGTCCGACATTGTCATCTGCATCATCTCGCTGGTGGTCAGGCCTGCGCGACAGTGCATCAGCCCTACCATTGGAGGTGCCAGGTTTGTGTGAGATGACAAAGTCGAATCACGACAAGTAGAGAGCCCATCGTGCCTGCCTACGGGTGAGGTTCTGTGCTGTACGCCAGTACTCGAGGTTTTTGTGGTCCGACTGGATCTCGAACACGCTGGGTAGTCCTTCGAGGTAGTGGCGCCAGGCTTGCAAGGCACGGATAATGGCGAGCATCTCCTTGTCATAGATCTCGTAGTTGCGTTCCGCATCGTTCATCGATTCGGAGTGGAAGGCAACGGGGTGCCATTTACCATCCTCCCCCTCCTGAGACAGAACCGCACCCGTTGCGAAGCCTGAAGCATCGACTTCAACCCGGGTATTGCGGTCTGGATCATACATGCTCAGGACTGGGCTCTCGGTGAAACGACGTTTGAGTTCATTAAAGGCAGACTGCTCCTCTTCTCCCCATCGCCATGTGGTGTTGCCCATGAGGCGATCCAAAGGTTTGCAGATAGCACTGAAGTCCTTAATGAACCGCCGATAGAAATTCGCAAAGCCGCGGAATTTCCGTACATCTGAGGCATTCTGAGGGACTGGCCAGTCTGCGATACCCTTGACCTTCACAGGGTCCATCTCCACGCAGTTCTCCGAAACGAGGACGCCGAGGTATTCGACCTTGGGCTGTTCGAACTCGCACTTCTCCGGCTTACAGAACAAGTCGTTCTCCTTCAGCCGTTTCAGGACCTCACGCACCAGAGTACGGTGCTCCTCCATATCATTGGTAAAAATGAGGATGTCGTCGAGATAGATAGTGACTTTGCCTAAGACAATGAGGTCCTTGAAGATGTCGTTCATGAGTGCAGAGAACGTGCTGGGTGAATTGGCTAGCCCAAAGAACATGACATTCGGTTCGAACAGTCCCCGGTTGGTCACAAACGCGGCCTTCCACTCATCGCCAGATTTGACTCGCACGTTGTTGTACCCCCAACGGATGTCGAGCTTCGTAAAGTATTTGGCCTTCTTGAGTCGATCCATCAGGTCCGAAACCAGCGGCAGCGGGTAACGGTTCTTAATGGTGATCTTGTTCAGCCGTCGATAGTCCTGGACTGGACGTAAGCTGCCGTCCTTCTTCTTGACAAAGAAGAATGGTGAGGACATCGGCGACTTCGACTCCTGAATATAGCCCTTGGCCACATTCTCAGCAAGAAACTTGTCAAGCTCAACTTGTTCGCTTGGTGATAGGGGGTACACCCGGGAGTGGAACATTTTCGCATCCGGCACTAGTTCAATTGCATGGTCGTAAGGCCCGTGTTCTGGTAAGCGTTCAGATGCTTCCTTCGAGAACACATGCAAGTACTCGTGGTAGTGCTCCGGTACGATCTATTCGACAGGGCGGACCTCCTTCTTCTGGTACTCTTGCTCAGCGAGTTGTTGAGAGTATGTGTATGTCGCTGAAGCAAATAGTTGTGGAGTACCATAAAGGCGTTGTCCATTGTCCCATGCATTGAGAAGAAACTCCTCAGTTCCATCCCACCGTGGCAGGAATCCTGGCGGCCATGGCCGTTCCTCGTCTTCTCTATCCTCCTCTGCCATCACAGCCGCACGTATCCTTCCAACCTTCCTGACCTTCCTCACCCGTCGAGAACCTTGGCGCGCCGTAAGCCGTACCTCCGTATCACGCGCTTTGGTCTCAACAGGTTTGGATGCCTTCGGGTTGGCCGGACACGTCTCTGGACATCTCGATAGACGCAGTGAGCCACGTTCCCAATCTACTTCAGGGTTGTGCTCGCGTAACCAGTCCAGGCCGATGATCACATCCTCCTCTCCGATGTCTGTCACCACAAACACCACCTTCTCCCGGTGGTCTCCAATCGCCATATCCAATACGGCGACCTCACTAATCGTCCCATCGCGGTTCTCTGTACCGTCGATGTTGTATAGAGGAATTGGCCTTGCCAACTTCCTCGTCGTAACACGATTCTCTACTACGAAACGTCTATGTAAGAACTTAGTTGTAGCTCCACTATCTACCATAGCTACGATGTCCTTATGCCGCTGCTTGCTGATTAACCGTACTGGTATGTGAAAGTGTTGACCATCATGATTCACTTCATACACGAACGATGAACCTAGTACAGAAAACCGACTATTACTACAAGAGCCAGCACGTGCAGCGTCCAATGCGGCTCGAATCAAAAACCCTCCTTCTTGTCCGCCACTGTAAGGGCAGCAATTTTCTCCTCCATCGCCTTAACCTGCGCTCGCAGTGTGTTGATCTCCTCGGTCCCGGCCGACGATGACGATGCAGTTTGCGGTTTGTTGACCCTAGGCTTGGGGCACTGGAACAGACGGTGTCCTTCTTCACCGCAGTTGAAGCAGGTGCCTTTGAAGGGCCTCCTACTTGTGCCCGTAGCCGCTGCCTTTTCGCCTTTCTTCTTCCATCCAAACTGCTTTGGTCGTTCTTCTTCCTGCATGGCCAAGGCCTGGTCGATCGACAGGGCCGCCTTCTGGATCTTCTCGACGTCGCTGATGTCGTGAGCTCCCTGTGCAAAGATGTCCTTGATCTTGTAGGGTAGGCCGGTGCGGTAGCGTTCACGTTTGTCGTGGTCGCTGAAGTCCGTGCGGGCAGCGATGGCGTTGAACTCGGTTGTGTAGTCCTTGACCGTGCCGAGCCTGTGCGAAGTCTTGCACAGCTTGGTGAGTTCCGCCGTGGCAGCCTGTTTATCGTCTGCCGCACAGAAGTGTGCCTTGAAGTCAGTTTCGAAAGCCGCATAGTCTGCCCAGGGCATCGTGCCCGTGGCGACTTTGACAATGAACGGACCAGCCCATGCAGCAGCTCCCTCCGTTAGCTTGTTGAGAATCGTGACCCAACAGATCTGCGCATCGACACCTTGAGCCGTTAGAGTGGTGTGATAGATCTGAGCCGAGGCGACAAAACGAAGACCATCCTGTGCGGATTTTCCATTGTATTCTTGTGGGGCGAGCTGGTTGAGGAGTTTGGAGATATCGAACAGTGCAGGCGTGGGGGTGGTCATAGCTGGAGCGACCCTTGGTGCGGGTGATGGTGCCCTACTGGGAGACGATGAGGATGAGGATGAGGATGAGGGTTCTGAGGGGGTGTTGAGGACAACGGTCTCTCGTTCCGACTTCAGTTCGACTACAGGTTCCTCTGGCTCTTCCGGCTCCGGTTCCCTTTCGGTCTTTGGGAGTCTAGAGGTCGAAGCGACTGGCGATCGGTCTGATGAGGATGCAATACGTTGTCGAACAAGTTCTAAAGCAACAGGAAGGGAAATTTCTCCGGTACGAGGGGATCCGGACGGGGTTGCAGTGGGAGTGGGTTTGCGACTCACAGGTCGCGAGGGTACACGGGAGGGTGGCCTTGACGTTGGACGTGAGGCCGGTCAAGATGAGGGGTTCTTGGCTGCAACAGCGGCTGCTTGATGAACTGGTGGACGGTCTGGGTTTCTTGGAGTGGGTGGCGGTGGATTAGCGATGTGCGCAAGGATTAACTCCTTCTGGTTGTTGATCGTAGCACATCGAGGAGCGATGGCTTCGACAACCGTCGGGTTCTCCTGAATAGTGCGGGTTCTATGTGGGCACGGTTGCTGATCGCAGACCCTCCAGTTGTTGTGGTCCTTGTCCCAGTGTTCATCGTGAACCTCGGCCGGGTGAAATATGTGTGCAGACCTCTGACAAGCCACGGTGTCCCAGGGGTGGAGTTGGTAAGGGGTAGGGAAACTCGCTTCCTGTCCAGGAATCAAACGGCAGGTGCACGATCCAACACTGTCTGCTCAGCCTCCTCGGCCTATTGCTGTGTCTTAACCTCCAGGGACACGAGCCCAGGGGAGTTCTGCCTTGGCTTTGTTTCGCCGCCTTTCTCTAGCCTCCCACGCCGTGAGGCGGACCACTTCTGTCAGTGCCGGGGTCTCGGGTTAGGAGCTTTCTGCGCACTGTACCACTAAAAGTGGCAAGCCTCGAGTGGAATCAAGACCACGTCCGATGGTGTGACTAGAGTGCGTACTACGCTAGGCCAACACAGAGGATCTATGTGCGTACCGTACGAGAGGGAAGTGATAAACGTGTATAAACTCCAAGGAAAGGGGATGTTGCGCTGGTGCTCGTGTAGGAAGTTTCGACCTAATGTTACGACTGAGCGTCGAGTAAGGATCAGGGATACGCACCAGACGAGCAGGAGCGCCGACGAGCACTTGTGCAGCGAGAGCGGAGCAAAGCTCGACGGTCAGGGCTGGAGACAAGATGTATTGAGTGAAGTATACTACAAATGAAATACAGCGAGGCTTACCTGGAGACAAGAGGTCGAAACTGAGGTCTCCAGGTAGCAAAGTACAGGTCTTATATACATGTACGCAACAATGGAACGAGCGGACAATAGGTAACTAGGGTCGCGAGAGAACAGGGGAAAACAATGGATGTAAGTACAATAGCGACAGTAGAACAATGGTCGTAAGTACAATAGCGACAGTGAGACAATGGAAGCTATTGTACTGCAGGACAAAGGACAGGTTACAATACAATGGAGGACAATAGGAACGACGTGAGAAGTAAACAGTCCGAAAAAGGAAACTCAGGCGCTGGGTAAACGGCACCGAATGGGAGCGTTCGTAACATGCATCACCGGGTGCATCAACACCTCCGGGCGCGAGGCCGGCTGCAGCACGTACGTCCCCGTCCTCATCCCCGTCCCCGTCCCTTCCTATTCCTGTTGCTCTTTCCCGTCCCGGAAACAAACAAAAGAACAAGCACAAGTACTGACGCCAGGACAGGGTGGACGTGGTCTGCATGTGCACGACCAAGCAGTTCCGGGCAGACATACGTGCGTGCCTCACGGCGGAGTGCACGCCCGCGGACATGATCATCGCGGAGCAGCTCGATGCGGAGTTCTGTGGCACCGGTGCGTCGTTTTCGATTCCGCTTCTAAATGTTTTTGAGCACTTGTTGGGTGCTGACTGGTCCCAATCCGATTTCTTTGGATGGATAGCGTGAGCGAGTAGGAACGCGTTAACTCGTGTTGTCTGTAGGGTCAGCGCTGCGGCAGCGGTGGGGGAGGGGTACATGTAGTTAGTAGGAAGGCAGGGTGTGTCGGGTGTGGAGTTGAATTTGAAGCTGTGCCTGGTTGTACATACACAGAACGCTTGGGTGCCGTGCTTGCCTGTTATCCATCGGGACGCACCCCGCCTTGCATAGGCGCGCCGATCTGGCTTTGCGAAGGCGCACGCACGACGGAGCCAGGTGCATATATCGGACGGCAGGTTGCTCCCGACCGGCATGCAGACATACATGTAGTGTCATCATGGGATCCTAAACGTATAAACCTCGCGGACGTGAGGGTGGGCTCCTGACCGGACTTGCCTTCGTATCACCCGTTCTGCCCTCTCCAACGCGCACCACGCTGTCGCCCTTGGAGCCGGGACCGGCACTGTGTGCGCCCAGGACATACCCCCATGCGCCTACCGCTGTGCCACCACCGCCATAGGCTCGTCGGGGTGCATCGCGTGTGTCCCCTCTCTTCCCCTCCCCCTCACCCCTCCTTTCCCCCGTTCTTCCCTTTCTTGTCTTCGCTGTCGCCCTACTGACACTGCCTGTGGCGGGTTGATTCATACGGGCTAGGACAGATGTCAGCTGCCTGTACCACAGCGAGGCATTCCGGGTGGAGGTGAACGAGTGCATGGTGGCAAAATGTTCGTCCACGCGATCGGGGCGATGCGCTGAAGCTCAAGGAGGAGTTCTGCGGCACTTGTGCGTCTTTCCCCCCTCTTCTGTTTCTTCTGGAGCTGATACGGTGCAGGGTTGGGGGTGCTGACGGGTTTGTTTTGTTTGGTGTAGCTTCAAGTTGAGCGAATAGTAGAATGGGTTCAGTCGGCGCGAACGACGAGTTGGCCGGGATATCGAATGCTTGTACATGTACATTGACTATGACGAGAAACTCGCGATATAGAGAAGCGGTGGAGAGCAGGGAGAGACTCAGATGAAGGACTGGTGGCGGTGTGATGATTATGGCCCAGCCGCCGAGTCCATGTATGGCAAGTCAAGCGCCCGCGATATGATTATGTAATATTACTTGAGCTAATAACGGTCGGTCAATTTCTTATCAGATGCCACCTCTCGGTTCTCAATGGCGCCCTCACTCTCACGAGTGTCTGCGCCCAGCTCCTGCCCAATATACCCTGAATTCAAAATTGAGAACTTCTTCATACAGGAAGCGGCCTAGGACCTCGATGGCTGCTCCCCAGTCACGATGTACGTATGCTAGTAAATCCCATGATGTGCTGGTGCTGACGCGTACCGTATTTGCAAGACAGATGTGCAGTACCTATGCACCTACAAGAAGATACAGCAAGACATGTTCAGCGGCCTACAGCAGCAGTACTCGAGGAGCACCAGGCCTAGTCCGCTGGATGTTGATGACGACAATGACAACGCATAACGAAGCTCCATTAACGGCTCCGTCGACTCACCCTGCAAGTTCTTCGGAGGAGCATATGTCGGAGAGCACGAGCGCCGCCTCCACTACGTGAGTCTTCCTTCTTCCTGGTGAAACCTGCACACTCGGACACACTATGGAGCATTGACTCGGATAGCCCTGCCCCCTCTACCCATTGTCACTTGACTGCAACGACAAGCACGAACACCCCATCCCTCACCAACTCTACCTTGGGGCAGTGCTTGGGGGCGCGGTGGTCTGGTGACCTGGGTCTTGATGCAGATGTTCCATTGGCTTTGGCTTCGAGAGGCAATTCTTAAGGCCTTGATTCTCCGACCTTTGGTTTATGTCTGCTCCTTGTCATGGCTTGCCTTCGCGTCTCTAATACCATGAGCTCAACATGCTTGTGTGTTGCATGTGCCTGCCCGGGCCAGGTGTACTTCAAGCTCCTGTATAACAGCTGGTAAGTACGAAAGAAAGGAGCGCCTGAAGCGCATAAGTACGTGCAACTTCTCATGTAAACATCCACTGATTCATTTACTAACAAATAATCTAATGCTGGAATATTGTATGTATGACGGTTTACTGAGTGGGAACCCAGATCAGCCCAGTGACGAAGTATGCAACTCGAGTGCGGAACCGGTTCCATGACCATTCCCGGCTTGTCTGTGTGTTTCCCAAATACGACTGAAGACCGGTGTACTTCCGCTGCTGAGCACCGTCACGGAAGATTGTGCTTTGTCAAATAAAGTAGGCCATCTACCCGGGCGCCGTTCTGTGCCCAGCCATTTTTCCATATGGGATGGGGCCCCCCTTTCTCAGATGGGAACGATCTGGCTTTGCAAAGGCGTGGGCACGCGAGGGAGGGGCCATGTTCTTGGTGCGTATATCGGATGTCAAGTTGCTTCCGAACGGCATACAGGAATACATTCAATGTCCTCAGGGGTGAGTTGTATGTATAAAAGTCACCGTCCTGAGGTAAGTGCTCCTGACCGGGCTCGCCTTCGTTTACCCTCTTGCCTTCACATCACCACCACAATGAAGCTTACATGCCTCTGCATCACCCTCGCCGCCATGGCCAGCGCCGTGTGTGCCCAGACCGAAACCCCATGCATCTTCACCTGCTTTACCTATGCCATAAGCCAGTCGGGGTGCTTGGACCCATGCGTCCCCTCTTTTTCCTCTTCCCCTCTCTCCTTTGTCTCCTCTCCCTCTTCGACCTCATTGGTGTCGTACCAACACTAAACCATCGCTGGTTGCTCGGCACAGGAAGGACATGAACTGTGTGTACCACATTAGCTTGTACGAGTTCTATGTACTGCTGGCCTTGTGCCTGGGGAAGAACTGTTCCCCTCAAGAACAGCGCGATGGGATAACACTCATGCAGAAGACCTGTGGCCTTTGTGCGTCCTTCCCCTCCCCCTCTTTTCATTTTCTGGAGCTGATGCGGCACAGGGCGAAACGTAGAATGGGCTCAATGGCGCCGCCTTCGGACTCCAAGTGAGTCAACGTGGTCAGGAGGGCGACACCGGTTGGATCAGCGTGAACAATGAGAAGTTGGATATCAAAGTTAGAGATGCTTGTACATGTACACTGGCGATGGCGAGAAACTCGCAGTGTATATCATGTAGACAAGCCATAAAGAGCAGGGAGAGAGACTCAGAGGAGGGACCGGCAGTGGTAGAAGCAAAGCTGAGACCCCGGAGTGCCGCATCAGATGGACCGCCGCATCGGATGGACCGCTGCATCCCGTTCTCAATTCTCAATGTCGCTCTCACCATTCTCACAGGTGTCCGCGCCCAGCTCCCGCCCCATGTGATGTGCTGCATCGAACCATTGCCTCATACAGGAAGTGGCCCAGGACCTCAATGGTGGCTCCTTACAGTACGTCCCTTCCCTACTTTAAATCCCGGGTCTGCGATGTGCTTGTGCTGATGCGTACTGTAATTGCAGGATGGATGGCACAGTGCATATGTGCATACAAGACGGTCCAGCAAGACACAACATGACACAGGAGCTCGAAAGGGTCCAGGTGGTTGTCGCAGCCAAGTCATGGTGCACGCCCCCCCCCCGGGAGCTCAATGTCGATGATGCATAGTGAGGCCGCCGTCGACTTCCCAGTAGACCCATTCAGTCTGAGCTGTACTGAGTTGCACACATCGAATAGAATGAGTGCCGTATCGACTCTGTGAGTGCTCCTATGCGATGATCTGGCTTTATGAGCACATGTGCATGTGTGATGTCGTCGCCCCAACGCCTCACTACTCAAGGATGTTGAATGCGGAGCGAATGACAGACAAATTGGACTTGCTTCAGACAGGCATATACATAGGGATGTACAGGCATCCATTTAGTACCCTCAGGGGTGTGGGCCCTATAAAAGTCACTGTGAGCCCGAGGTTGGCTCCTGATCCCAGGGCTCGCCCACTCCTCATCTTCGCATTGACAGCGTCCTTCGAGTGACAGCAACATGCACGACTGGTACCATGAAGCTCGTGCACCTCTCTCTCACCCTTGCCCTCGCTGCTGGCATGTCTAAGTCCCACACCATCACGGTCACAATGTGCGCGCAGAGCATGAACATGAGCATAAGCCCGTGCATTGCCACCTGCGTGAAGCCGCCGCGGTTGCTGATTGCAGACCCTTCAGTTGTTGTGGTCCTTGTCCCAATGTTTGTCGTGAACCTTGGCCGGATAAAATACATGTGCGAACCTCTGACAAGCCATGGTGTCCCAGGGGTGAAGTTGATAAGGGGTGGGGAAACTCGCTTCCTGTTCAGGAATTAAATGGTAGGTGCACGATTCAACACTGTCTGCTCAGCTTCCTCGGCCTATTGCTGTGTCTTAACCTCCAGGGACATGAGCCCAGGGGAGTTCTGCCTTGGCTTTGTTTCGCCGCCTTTCTCTAGCCTCCCACGCTGTAAGGCGGACCACTTCTGTCAGTGCCAGGGTCTCGTGTTAGGAGCTTTCCGCGCACTGTACCACTAAAGTGGCAAGCCTTGAGTTGAATCAAGACCACATCTGATGGTGTGACTAGAGCGCACACTATGCTAGGCCAACACAGAGGATCTATGTGTGTACCGTACGAGAGAGAAGTGATAAACATGTATAAACTCCAAGAGAAGGGGGTGTTGCACTGGGCAAACAGCGCCAAATGGGAGTGTTCGTAACAGAGTCCATGCTACATTGTGAGCACTAACAATACATTAAAGATGGCCAATTCACTCAGAGCAGTTTACTACTATTACTTGAGTTACTGAATTACTGGGAATAACCAGTAACTAGTAGCAATTTTGCATTTATTGCAAACAATAGCTTGTAATAGTCTGAAGAGATTTTTCCTGATAGAACACAGCAGAGATGTTCACATTGATCTCCTTGTCCTTCGGAGCAAAAATGCATGGCAGAATCTTCTGGATGGCTTAATTGTGGTGCACTGTACGGGAGGAAAGGGTGCCATAGTCACAGCTGTGGTTCAGCACATAGGTGAGTTGAGATCCCCCACCAAGGTGAGCAGCCAAGTATGTGGTGTCAAGTTTATGCTCAGTGTACCCCCGAGGATGATAGACAAGGTTGTGTGAGTCGTGCATACAGGATATGATAGCACCTGTGCTGCATCCCTGCCGAGTTGTTACAGTGACAAGTTGATGGAGGTGAGAAACATCGAGACTTGAGATCGCCATTGTGAATTATTTGAAGTCATTGAGCTTCTTTCAGGTCGATTTACGGCACACTGCATTTATAGAGTCCTGCCCATATAAAGTTAGATAGTTTGTTTTCAATTTTCCTTGTCAACTTGGTCACTAACCCGAGCACGCAGTCAGTTAACTTCCATTTCCAGTAATAAAGCTAAGCTGCACATTTGTTTGTGGTTTTGGAGTGCCCAAGGTGTGTGTTTCACAACTGAAAGGGCTCAATTCTCAATCACTTTCTAGTTCTTTCTGCTAGGGATGTTCACACATGGAATGCATACCTTGGAACCCTCTTGGGCCCTTTCACCAAGGCATGCATCCGACTGCACACAGACGACGGCACCACTGTTCAAGATCCCACACACCAGAAAGCCAAGGCTCTCACCGGAATGGATTGTGAAAGGGTACGTGCAAAATGTGTTTCCATGTAGCCACACAACCTGAACCCCATTGCATCTCGCAGACGTATCCTGGACCTGGACACCTGGATCTCCTCTCTGACCATCCAGCCCAGTGGAAACTTGGAAATGTGGAGCAAAAACAGCGGAGGGCAGGTCTGTGGGAATCAATGGATTTGGCATAGGGGTAAATGTGTGGAAAGGTGAAAGGGGAGGCATGTGTAGGACAGCCACACACATACTAATGTCAAGTTCTGCATTGATAGCACCATGGTGGCTGACATACACTGGAAGGCCCTCTCAGCTAAGCAGCTAAACAGAATTCTGGAGACCAAGATTGGGGGATGTACACTTGGGCACAATAACATCTGGGGTGGGATACAGTCCGTCCACATCCGAAGCCTGGGCCAATGGCGGTGTTACAGTCTGGGAAGAATGGGAGCTGCCATGTGAAGCTTGCATGTTTGTGAGGTGCTTCTTGATGGGGAGCACATTCCCTTTGCACCGAGCCGATGTTGTATGAATGAGGTAAGTATGAATCAAGGTTTTGGCGGCACCAAGGTTGACCCACACTCCACAGGGAGCACAGAACATCCGCCACATCCCATCCACAATGATTTCTGCACCATTTGTGGGCTCCGGCGGTCTGTACACAGGTTGCTGGGTAGCGATATTGTCTGTGCGTCTCAAGGTAGTGGCAGATGCGCTTCCTCTCCCGACTGACACACTTTCCTCGCCAGATGAGTCACTGTCGGATTCCGGAGCACCCAGATCAATTGTGCAGTGAGATGGCCCCCCATACAAGGAGCGGAGGTTCATCCAAGCAGTAGGATTTAGAGTGGCTCGAGGTTCAGGTGAAGTAGAGGTATAGGATATGTTATTGACCCCCTGAGTATGCTGATCCATGGCGGCAATATTGACTCGCAATTCCAATGTGAGCACTTGTTTGGAGTGCGGCGGCAGTGCCCAATTAGGAAAGTTTGCACACGAGGGTGGTCGGTACACATATTTTACCAATTATTCACTCGGATATAACATTTGTACCAAAGGATCATTTCTAATGTACATAACCAAAGGATCATTTCTAATGTACATAGATACTTCAATAGCATGGTTAGAGAGTGGTTAGAGAGTGGTTATAAGCAGAGAACAAAATGTTTGTCAAATAGTTCGCAGTGGGACCCCGAACCGCTGAAGAGAATGGGACTGTGGGGTAGTCTAAAATAGTGTTGTCAGGTCCGGTCCGGTCCAGTCTTCGGACCCTAAACTTTAGGACCTAGGACTGGGACTAGGACAGGACAGGACTATTTTTGTAGGACCGGACCGTGGACTGCAGTCTTGACAGGACTGCAGTCCTCCAAGGTCCTAGGACCAGTCAGAACCAGTCCTGGACCAATTCCGGTCCCGGACCAGTTATAACCAGTCCAGGACTGGTCTGGACTGGTCTATATGTTGCATATATACACATGGAGACGATACATTCATGGCTTGCACGTGAGATTAAGATACATCAACAAAAATGTGCTACGCTACTCAATATCACTGAAGATATCCGCATCTGCGCCACACGGGTCATCCCACAACTCGTCAACCTCATAGTAAGCTGCGAAGTCATCTAGAAACACTTCCTCCACCGTAGCACTGTTCACCTTAGCATAGTCGACAATGGTGGGGCGCCAGTGGTGTGACAGGCACTCCAACCACTCAAAGAGGTCAGCACCGATGCGTGAACGGCGGTCAGTGCCGACCTGCTTAGCGCGTGAGAAGAGGCACTCAACGGTGACCGAGGACGCAGGGATCGGAAGGACATCGAGGGCCATGCGAGCGAGAGTTGGGTAAAGATAGCTGAATTTCTGAACAACATGTTAGCAAATGCATTAGTTAAGTATTGCCCTCCCGACTCACCGACCACCACTCGACAGTGTCACAATCCTTCGTGACGGTGAGGGCAGGGTCATCAAGGTATGCACGGAGCTCTTGCTTCCACCCGCTCGATGCTGGCTCGCTGTTGATGAGCTGTGTGCGCTCACGATCGAAGTCATCCTTGGAGTCGCTATCCACCTGACCTGCTGCGCCCTTAGGAACCGACCGGGAAGACGATGCCACAGCTCCACCGACAGCCCCGGAGGCTGCAGATGAGCCTGTAGCCGACATATTCGCTATGCGCCCAAGGCGCATGGGCCAGTAGTGTTCCATCTGCGAGGGCGTATGAGCATATAAGGGCATTGAATGGGAAGGAAACACTTACGGCAGTGTCGACAACCTCTCGGGCGTGCTCAATCCAATTGATTGCATCGGGATCACCCGCCGCGATCTCAGCCTCCTGTTCCGCCTTGCCACCCCACTTTTTCTCAATGTATCGAAGCTTATAGTATGGGTGGAGGACTGTGTGAATAAGGTCAGCGACCGCTTAAATGGGGGCGAGGACGACCGACTTACGCAACGAAAGAATGTAGACGTCAGAGTTGGGAAGCTTTGCATAGTACTTATCCAGTTTGTCGATGCCGGCCTGGAGCGCAGGGCGGAAGACCGAGTACTTTGGGTCCGCCAGCTTCTTTTTCCACTTAGCGCAGAGGGCCTCGAGCACGGGGATGACGCAGTGAAGTGTGGGCGCCTTGTCCGATGAGAAGAGCTGGTGGTATTTGTTGGCATCCTGTAGTAGATGTACAATGAGTGAAGTCACGGAGTGAAGTGCGAAGGTCACAGACACACCTCGAGGATCTCGACGCACAACTTGACGCGATCCCAGTCCTCCTTCTCCAGACGGAACGCGGACCACGGAATCTTCTTTATAATCTTGCCATTCTTCCGAATTGTCGTAATTGGACCGAACTTTGCATCGGCAGTGGCGGTAAAAGAAGTAATCGGCTACATAGACACGTTAGTAATGAACAGCCTGAGTCGAAGTCGACGAGGAGAACATTACTCACATCAGATAGGTAATCGGAACACTTTAGCATCTTGAGGGCGCTCCCCCAGCGCGTCGCTGTGTGAAGCAGGATGACGAGTGGTGTGTCGATATTGAACTGCTTCTGGGTTTGCTCGAACGCCTCCTTGCGCTGCAGCGAGGCCTGGATCTGGTGTGCGTGTGAGTGAGTATGGGACAACGATATCTACAGCAGAATGTGGAACGCACCTTGATAGCGAGGGTCCGAATCGCAGCAATGACATCCAACCCACCACACAGGACACGTTTCTCCTGAGCCTTTGGATCGTACTCCCACATGGCTTGCTTGCTTTCCACAAGGCCGACTTGCGTCACTGCCGTCATGAAGTCTTCAATGGCGAGTTGGACGACGTGTCCAATGCACCTGTACAGAGTACAACCTGAATCAGCACACGCTGACAGGTGAGATGGCGACGTGTACTTACCCAAGCTGCGAGGACGTCACGTCCCAATCCTCAATCCCCTGAGCCTCGAGAACCTCTGCCACTTCCCTCACTGTTGTGCCATTGTTTGAGGTGTTGTCGGCAGTTATATGTCCAAGCTATGCGGAAGCCGAAATCGTGATAATGACACAGGGGTTCAAAGCAAACCGGGCAACATACCTTGTTCAGATCTCCCTCTTTCTTCGACGTGATACCCGCGCGGTCCGTGACCTTGAGAAGCTGCTGCCCAAGGTTACGGCTGCCATGGTCGCCCAAAATCTTGTGGAAACCGATCACCTCCGCACGCAACACCCACGGAGCTAAATCCTTCACCTCGATCCACTGGCCTGTGATCCCAAAGAACGCCGTAGAACTGTGCTCCTCCGTCCAAAGGTCGTGGTTGACCGAGACGTTGCCGGGTGCCGCACAGACGTCTGCGCGGACATTCTTGATATACTGTACAAATTTGTTCTTGATGTTGGTCCGTACAACCGCGCGAGACGGGAGATCTTCTTTCGTCGTCTTCGGACGCATGACGACGAGGCAGTTGGTGAACGTGGGGTCGTCCGCAACAAGGAGAGCCTAGACAGTCAAGACAAGGGCCATGGAGGTAAGAATAGAGAGCGTGGTCAGTCCCCAGAGTGAACCGTGAGAGATAGAAGTTGTGACGCTTACCTGGTCACCGCACACGACGTGCTGCGTGACAGCGTCCAGGATAGCAGTCCGGGAGAAGGCGGCCGGCGTTTCAACCTTCTTCACAACACCATCGAGGGTGAGCTGCAGCTATGGCCCCACCACTTTCTTCTGCTCCTTCTGTTTCTCCTTCGCCATCTTTGCTGCCCAGACCTTCTTTGGCGTGGCCTGCTCTGTCTCCTTGATTCCAGCATCCTTGCAACATGCGACATATACGCCATAATGCATCGACGCGATGTGGTGGTGACAGCTTGAGTTCCCCCCTACGTACCAGCCCGCGCGCCGACCAGCGACGGCCTTTTTCTTCGGATCCTCCCTGCGGGGTCAGTGAGCATCATCCCCCATTGCTTTACAATCCGACGTAACTTACTTGCAGATCTCACACCAGCAACCCTTTTCTGTACTAGTCGACACAGTCCCATCCTTTTCCTTCGACTTGAACGCCACCCTGAGCTGGAGCGAGAAGATGGTGAGGAGGTTGGCAGTGGACTCGGTTTTTGTCAATGTTTTTTCAGGTAAGTCGAGCTCGGAGTCGCTTTCATTGTCCTGCGGTTGTCAAAATGAGGTGTTCAGTATCAGCACTGACTTATTCGGTGTCGTGTGTGGGACCATACCTCAGGCTCGGAACCTTTATCCCCATCAGCGCACTGCTTTCCCTTGCCTCCCCTGGCGGCGGCTGTCACCTCCTCGGAGTCCGAGAGCTCTATCGCTGCGGCCGCGCTGTCCCCAACCTCACCGCTCACCACGTCTTCATCAAGTTCTATCACCTGGTCCACCTTCTTGTGATGTCGCCGTGGCTTCTCCGAGTTCCCAGCACTATGAGACTTCTTCGGGGGCGGCGGTGAGTCTGACTCTGAGTCCGAAGTCTCGGAGCCCTTCTGACGGTTGCGCTTTTCGCCGGCAGCAGCAGATTTGGATGAGGATGGCTCTGTAGACTGCTTGGCTTTTTCGGTTCTTGTGCTTTCGGGAGGAGCTTGTCCTTGATACCGTGTACTGATCGCCATTAGTGCGGCTTAGCGGAGAGTTAGGCGAGTATGGGACCGGAGAGCGCGCGCGTAGGAAGAACAAAGTACCAGCTTGCTTCGGATGAAGAATTTTCGGTTAATGTATGTGGAGTCTCGGACCAATGCAGACAGTGACTGTGGGACACTCTTGTACAGTTCAGGCACCATTGCGCGAGGTAGGACCAGTCTCAGAAACGGTCCTGTCCTACGGTCCTGGACCGGTCATAACCGGTCATATATGGTCCTTTACAAATGGATGTAGCACAGGACTGGGGACTGCAACCGGGATTGGACCGACTGGGACTATACATACGGTCCGGGCGCCACCAGTCCTAGTCCTGGGTACCTGACCGGTCCTCGAAAGTCCTGGGACCGGACCTGACAACACTAGTCTAAAATGTGCGCCTAGCTTTTGCACCCCGCTTGGGGCTAAGCCATGTAGAGCGCGTTGCTCTAGGGTTTGAGTATACTGTAGCACATCTTGCCACAGGAATTCGGTGGCATCGGCGCCCAGTGGTGACCACTGTTACGCCACCCGGAATCCAATGGTTTCGGAGCCAGGCGGATTCCAGGTAATGCACCAACCGGAGTCCGCTGAGACCGCCAGTTGGGCTCTTCCCCCCAAATACAGTATGTTTTCCGTATTGCGATGAATCTGTTTTCTGCTGGATTTTGGGGGGGGGGGCAGATCACACGAAACTGTATAGAAAAGCACTGTTTTATTCAACTACTGTATACACGAGAGCGGCCCTATTCGAACATTACGCTACCCTGTATTTGGCAAGTGCAGTACCTGGCACACCATATGCTCTGTGGCAGACTGAGCCGTTGGCCTAACTCATTTGACAAGCTCCCTGCATGCAAATAGCCTCCAACCTGTGTGTCATACAATCTAAGGACCGTAACGTACACGAGAAGAGCGCTGAACACATTGTCCGTAGCGTGGTCAATACCGCTGGCGGACTCGTCACTGTGTCCAGTCCTTGATATGTGTCAGCACACAGTAGTTTGAACCAAACTTACAAGATCCCTGCTTATCGCTTGGAGCTATACATAAAAAAGGAGGTCCAGTGGGGGAGGCAAGAGGGGAAGAGAACCTGCAGCCCGAAAGAGAGCCATTGAGCAGAGGGCTGGGGGTGCAGATGGTGATGAGTCAGATGGAAGACACAAGTTTTTGGTGCCAGGACCCCAAGGACGTTAAGTCAACTGTCCTGTACCAGCGTATGATGTATCTAGCGGCACTCATGGGATTCCATGGGGTGGAATGCAGTCCAGTGGAAAGCCCATGGGGCTTCGGCTGGCTTGCCAATGGGAATCCGCCTGGTTCCAAAACCATTGGATTCTGGGTGGCAGCCTCGGTGATTACCAATGATCGTGCTAGGGCATTTCGCTAGGTGCCTCTTCCCCTTGGATTCCGGTCACGCGCAGGCTCCTAAAACCACCTGCTCGTTAGTGTCCTTGATCCAGTACGAGCGCGGGGGTCAAGACTATATACTGCTAGAGATAACCGAGCTTAGTCACGTACCGAGCAGCCGAGTTACTTGTTATGGAAGAAATGTGGGATGAGGACACTATAGAGCGGCTGGCCAAAGAGGTCGTCCGACATTCCTCCGCCCCCGAAGCGCGCAACAAAACAAATTACTGATAAGTTTGGATAAGTCGAAGGCTTTTGCGGGTTTTCGTCGCTAACCTTTTTCGCTTTTCCCAGCAGTGCGCCCGCAATGAGGTCGTCCCTTGCCTGCGAAACATGCTTATCTCAACCATTGTGAGCTGAATTTGCAGCACTATGCATAAAATATATTTTCTGCCATTCGTGAAGCAACATTCTTGGCGTGGAGACAGCGTGGTGACGCGGCACGAGCGCCATAGAGTACTTACCTGCTTGCGACCACGAGGTCGTTGTTCAGAAAACATGCAGTCATCTAGCGTATACGAATGCATCCGCATGGATGTAGTTTTGGAGCCGCGGCTTGTGGCGCGAGAAGTTCGCGGGGATATGGGAGGCTTATTCGGGGCAAAGCCTGAGTGCTGGGCGCGCGAGGGGCCACATGGTCACGCCACTTGAATCTGGGGTTATCAGTAATTTGTTTTGTTGCGCGCTTCGGGGGCGGAGGAATGTCGGACGACCTCTTTGGCCAGCCGCTCTATAGTGTCCTCATCCCACATTTCTTCCATAACAAGTAACTCGGCTGCTCGGTACGTGACTAAGCTCGGTTATCTCTAGCAGTATATAGTCTTGACCCCCGCGCTCGTACTGGATCGAGAACACTAACGAGCAGGTGGTTTTAGGAGCCTGGGTCGCGCGATGTATTGCAGTGTACATCGGCTATCGGCACGTAGGAAGACTGCACGCTAGCCGACCGCGCGCGCGCTATGTCTAGCTACCGGCAGTCGACCTCTCCCACCTAGACGCATTCACTCTAACGACCCGCAGTGAATGCCGAACACCGCAATCCAAACGTTTCCCGCGCGGTCCACATGTCGCGGGAACAAAGTCAAGGCACATCGTCCAAGTATGGTATATTAGGGCGTCTAATGACACGAATGAGGTACGCGGATTGCGTGCCACGCAGATGTATCCGGGCAAGGGTAGGTAGGTTCTGGCGCGCATAGCACGGTGGTGGTTTCGCCGTAACTAAGGCCGAAATTGGATATGTCTCCGCCATCCGATGGCCGCAACTCCCAAAGGACAGAGCCAAACCCCAGCGCGAGTCGGACGACCGCTAGCTCTGGCCCTGTGAAATATCAAGTTGGAGATGCACCCGCAACGCCCCACCTTCGTGCTACTCTGGACCTTTCTACCCACTATCCTGTACTTGCCCTGCTTAGCTCTCTGTGCCGCAATGCCTGATAGCTCGCCTTTCGACTGGAACGACGACGACGACGACAACAACAACTTCGAAATGGCCGACCTTGGGGCGCCGGGGCTGGGTGAAGACGACGCGGACAATGCGTGAGTGGCAGTCATCATCTGGACTCCCAAGCCGTCTGAAGGGGCTGTGGCCGATGGGATCGCTGACGTTGTGTGACGGATGTATATAGCACGCCCGACGAGGACGAGGACGTGCTCGAAGTGCCGCAGGATGGACTTGGCGAGACGCTGTTCGAGGACGATGATATCTTGGAGGTCCAGCCGCAGTTCGACCACGAGCTGTTTGCGTTGCCCGAGGTATGGCGCGACGGTGACGGGATCGACCAGGACGTCATTACACAGCGGATCCGCAAGAAGGCCGCGCCGGAGATGGAGGACCTTGCCGCGTACGAGGCTATGGAGGTCAAGCCTTTGAAACTGTCGCGTTTGCGGCAAATTTACGAGTCGAAGGACGAACGCGCGGCACTGGATCTCCTGAAGGGGAAGTGGCAGGTGCAAATCAACAAGGAGTTTATTGTGAAGCGCAAGTCGCCCGAGCATCAGTGGGCCTCGGTGAGCGTACGTCCCCGGCATGTTGAGCGTCCTGTGGTCGCACGCCTCACATTGTCCCCCACGTCTAGATCAACCTCGACTACCGGTTTGTTCTGGGTAATAGTGTCGGCATTCACGCGGCCATGCCGAACACGACGATCCCGGAAGTGGTGAATAACCCCGACTGGGTGTTCCGCTTTTCGACGCGGAGCAGCTACAAGGCGTACCGGGGTAGCCGCCGCCCGTTTGGTTTCGACGTGGCAGGCCGAATGCTTATGATCGGCAATACGCCCGCCAACGAGGAGGTTTTCATCGTGCTCGCCGACGCCGACGCCATCCAGAACCCTCTTCCCAACGAGCCTGTTGGTATATCAAAGCGGTCGACGTGTATGCGCCCCCCGCTGAGGCGGGCTGTCTTTGCGATGCTGGCGTATATGATGAAACGTGCGCGATATAGGTCTGTGTCGTTCCCAGAGACGGGGTATCCGTCTCTCGACAACGACAATGCGTTCAACGGGGATACCAACATAATGTGAGCATTCCCTACTTCGTACCATTTAAATGGGCTCCGAGTCGAGCGCAAGCACTCCCTGTGCGTCCACGCAGCGTTCAAGACTCGACTCGGACGCAGTAGATAGTGCTCGTTTGTGAGCTCCAACAACGCGCTGACGCACAACTTGCGCCTCCGCGCTCCACCCGCTTCTTCGTCTTTTAAACATGCCATCCTTCGTGTACTAACGTGTCCGATCTTCTTATCAGGGAGAAGGACGAGTGGGACATGACAATCAAGGACATGATGTCCGTCAACGACGCCATGATCGCCCACTATGCGAAGTGGTTGAAGAAGGCCCCAGATGCATACAAGAACCTTCCCGAGTTCAAGAACTCTGTCCCCACCGCGGTCGTTATCCGGTACGGCCAGAACCGCGAGCTCGAGACCGGAGCCTTCGACACTGAATGTGCCACCCGGGACTACTGGGTCAGGGCCGTTAACCCTAAGTTCGTCTGCCGGATTCAAATTGGACTCGCGCAACAGATTAGGTTCATATTTATTCGATACGTACACGTCGCCTCCGCAACTATTAACATTATTTATCGGCCAGGTATTCTCCTGTCGACCAGTGGTGCCCCCGACCCCCACGCGATATCCTGAAATCCAACAAGGGCCATCTGTACAAGACCGTTGAGCATAAGCCAGAGGACCTCGTTGAAGATCTGCGAAGCTACCCTCTCCTCGATGGCAACGGCAACCGGAACCGCCTTTTCAACGCTCGTGGACAGGAGATCTCCCGCTACTTCGCAAAGTACATTGGCGGCGAGCCCCGCTGCTGTGGCTTGCTCCAGGATCTCAGCAATCTGGATGCCCTGTTCGAGAACGACGAGGTCAAGTCTGACAAGGAGGTCGAGTCTAACGACGAGGTTGACTTGAACGAGGACGCCGGACGCATCAACGACGCGGACGAGGCGGGCGTCCCAAAGCGCCGTCCTACTGCACGCTACACCTCTACTCGCTATGACGTCTACCCCCACGCCTTCCTCTCCCAATACGGCCAGTGGCAGGCCCACGGCATCATTGCCCCCCTTGCCAAACTCCTCCATCCAATCACCAAGAACACCCGCTTGCGCAAGGGCGTCGGCCCCACTGTTGAGCCCACATCCTCGCAGTGCTACAACACCTTTGCCCATAGGGTTCGCGAGAGCGCACGCTTGCACATTGCACAGCGTGGCCTGCTGACCGCCACCGTCGCTGGGGCGTGGGCGACGTCCCCCAAGGGCAACACAACATTCAGGCGGCTCTTTGTCCAGGCGAACTCTACGCTCCCCCACCTCCGCCTTGAGTCGCAGGTCAACAACGTCCGCGAGACATACCTTCGTTTCGAGAACGTCTTCCACATCAACTGCGACCGCATGAGGCCTGAGGCCCTGACAGGCGAGGGCTTCTACAGGCTCGTCATCAAGCCGATCATCGACGCGTACTACCAGCGCGAAGTTGTCGACGCCCTCCGCAAGCGCTGCCTTATTGTCCGCCCTGAGGTTAGTTCTTTTGTTATGTTTCTAGTTTCACACTATGCAGTCAGTCGCTCACCACCTATCTTTTAAGGTTTTCCCCAACCTTTATCTCTGGACGTCCTACCCCATTGTCACACTTCTTAAAGCATTTTGGACGTTCTACGCGCAGCCCAGTCTCCAGGCACGGTTCGACGGGTTGCCACTGGCCAACGCCAATTCCGTGCAGCACTCTGCCATCCAACGTCTCTCCCAGGCCCCGGACCACTACGTCCTCGAGATGATTGCTATTCTTGAGCGACTGATCAACTTCTGCCACACCGGGCTCGCCAAAGCCCTCACGCACACTCTTATGAGGCGCCTCTGGCCATCTCGGGCCATCCTTGACGGCTACTTCCCCTCATTCTGGCAGGGGCTGCAATTCAGCGGTGGCAACTCTATCCGTCCTATCCTCAACCTCGCTCGCTGGCCCCTGGATGCGAAGACAGGCAAACCGCTCAGTGCGTCGTTGCGCGCGCAGGAGCTCACATACGGTGCTGCGCACGTCGAGGTTCGTTTTCACATCCAATATGCCTGCTGTTGCGAGGAATATTGACAAGTCTTTTCCACTGTCAGACTTACCGCGCCCACTTCCAGATCCGCTGCCTTCTGGCGCGCACCGCTCCAGCTCTGCCCGAGGAGGGCTCCCTGTTGAGCATCCTGTGCGGCCTCGTCATGGATGCGTTCATCGCGGACGTCACTGCACTCGTCGGGCAGGCGATCGATGAGGTCAAGACGACGCTACGGGACAACCCATCCCACCCAGATGCACGATGGATGCACACGCGCTGCGTCAAGTTCCGGCTCTGGTGCGCAACGGAGCAACCGCTCAACTACGGTGAGGATCACGCAATCCTCGACCTCCTCACGCAGGCGGTCAGCGAGACGCTCCGTGACTCCGGCAAGTCGCTCCCCAAGTCCGCGTTGGGCAAGTGCTCGGTGCAGGACTTTGTCGACCGCCTCTACACCATCGGCATGGGGAACACGCAACAGTCGATCACCGCTCCGGTGTGGGTGGAAGGCAGCACGGCATATACGCTCCGCCTTGTCCTCGCTGAGGCGCACCGCCAACTCGGGGAGGACCTGCCAGCGAAAGAGCGCGAGGAGACGATCAAGTACTCGCTGCGCGAGGCGGCGAACAACGCGGAGATCCACTTCTTCCCCGACCACGCTGGCGACCGGACGCGCCGCCCAAGCATCAAGCACTGGACATACATGGGGCAGAGCGCTGCTGCCTCACGGGGAGGACCAGGTCGTGGTCTTAGCCAGGAGGAGCGCATCAGCCGCGACTTCTACCGGCACGCGGACGAGCTGCAACGCGAGGATGTGAACGCGGAGTGGTCGATCCACGAAGTCACCCTTGGGGAGTACGGGCAGTACATAACGCGCGAGCGGCTGCCAACTGAATGGTCATTCCGCAACGCCGACGAGATCACGTCTAACCAGTTCAATAACGCTGTGTACACGTGGGCGCAGAAGCGGTTTACGCAGGAGCCCCAGCACTGGCACTGTCGTCTCGCCTTGGCCCTCGCCTTCCTCCACACCTCCGCGTTGCCTAAGGTCCATATGACCCATGGCCGCAACGACAGCTCGAAGAAGTTCGTCACACAGTTTGAGAAACTCACCCGGGACACCGCTGCGGAGTCCATCAACATCGCACGCAAGATGCCGCTGCACGTCAAGGAGAATCAGGGGGGCTTCAAGGACCGTGGCAACTACCTGACGATGGCGTCAACGTTGTACCTCGGGTGGATTGACCCGCAGTCTCCGATCCACAAGGAGTTGAAACGTTCGCCGAAAACGACTCTTCCTCTGGAGTGGACAAAGAAACATGGTGAGTATTTGCGTGCTTGGCGGCCTAGGTGTCTACTAACTCTGATCTCTCTTTCAGCCACGAAGGCCTTTACGGTGCCCATCTTGCTCCGGTTCGGCGTGATTGAGGGCTGGGGTTCCGGTGTCCTGTACTCGCCGAAGAAGGAGCACAACTACTGTGCGCGTTCTCAGGCCGATCTGCGGAAGTGGGAGGACAAGGTCACGACGTTGTTCAAGAAGGGTCCCGATGGTGCGTACCAACTTGCGGAGATGGTGCTGGGCCCTGAGGACGCGCAGCGGTTGGACGAGGCTGGTCAGTTCCCCGGCATGCTTAAACGTCGCACTCACTCAACCGCGCCTCGACGACCACTTCCGCCTGCTTCGGCCGACAGAGATGATGATGATGATGATGTAGTGAACCAATGGATCGCTTCCTCGTCGAAGAGGCGACGCACAACAGATGCAACAGGATCAAAGGGTTTCCGCAGCATCCTTTTCAACGGTCGTTCCCGTAAGAACTAGGTAAGAACTAGAGTACACATTGTCGTACATCAAGTGTAGTTATCGTAGCAAAGTATTCTTGACCAGCATGTGGCCACCAATGACGAGTGCAGTGGGAAGATCAAAAACGCACATAAGGGGCGAGAAAGCACATGGAGTGCGTGTGCGTGATAAAGTATAATCCGTGTCGCATGAGACGCGGTGCGCACACGCACTTCACGTGCGTGCGCGCGGTCAGACAAAGCACCTACATATACATGCGGTCCGCAGATGCACAGGAGGTGCCTGTGCGCGCGGATACATGGCATGCGACATATTGTATGCTGCACGTGTGCACTATGAGCGCCTTTTCGCTGGTACGAAGACATGGGCCAAGGGTGGGGACCAAATTGGTCCCAGGCGCCCGAAGTTTAGTCCTCATTGGTCCGCGCGACCGATTTAGGCGCCCAATTGGTCGACCAATTTCGGTGCACGTGAGGCCGCCGATGCTGCTCGCGACGTGATTCCGCCGGCTTCGACGCTCGTGAGAACACGTTGAGAAGAGTAAATATATTCTGCATAATAGCTAAGCACGTAGAAGAGAATCGAGGGAAAAAGGAGCCAGGAAGTCAGGCCCAATAGCAACATAAGAGTGACCTGGAATATAATGCAAACCACTGCAGAATGACGGCATGTCAGAGTGTGATATTGGGCTCGTTCGAAAGATGCGGATCATGCCTAAAAATAAAGACCAAAATGAAGGAAAACTGTGAAGAACTGGGGAAGCAACCGTCGATGCAAGCTGGCAATAGGCGCCCGAATCAGCGCACCCGATAGCAAGTGCAATAGAGCACCATCGAGAGTCCTAAAAACTGAGGAGAATATATTCATTGAAAGAGAAGGAATAAGGCTCAATTACACAGAAAGAAGCATCAAAGATTGACGAAAATCAAAGACCATACATGACTCGCACCAGGAGCAATACTTGTGCCATATTTGCAAGCACCAAAGCACCAGGACTGGCCTGTAATTGATTCTAGAGCACAAATAAATTGATGTTAAATGTTACGCACAAATCGCGATATGAAGCTGCCAAAATCAAGGATGCAGAGCGGGGTAAAGCCGGGAGGACGGCCTTCAAGGTGTAGCCAAAATGTTGAGTAACATACGGAGACGCGGCGGCGCGCGCGCCGCGAGAGAAGCGAAATAAATAGAAATAGATTTAGCAAGATTTTAGAGCCTTTTGGTAGTAGATTTGGGGGAGGGAACGGATGTTGGTCGGGTCGGGGGGAGGGGAGCGCGCCTTCGGCGCGCGACCCCGCGCGAGCTTCCTGGGCAGGTTTTCGGCGCCTTTGGGCCGCTCCGCGGCCCAGCTCCACCCTTGGAATGACTAATTTGCCCTCCCCACCATCTTCCCCAGTCTCCTGATACTCATTTCTCCTCCTCGTTGGTGCCAAACCTCGCACAACTCTCACTCGCTCTCGCGTGGATCCCGATGGAGGATGTCCAGCGTCGCCGCAAGGACGGTCTGCCCGATCAGTGCGCCTGATAGAGCCGTTGGCGGGCTCAGGCTTCTATCATCCCCTTTGCACCGTCGATTGGGCCGTGGTCCGTGTCTCGCAGTTGTCTACACCCGTTTTTGACAGTCTAGCCTCCCACTTTGCTCGTACCGGTGAGTTCCATGATAATCAGTCTCGCCCCCCACCTTTGTGCCCATCTCATACTCCCCCTCGGTCTTCTAGATTCCTCCAATTCCTCTAGTCTGTGCATTCGAAGCCATAACCCTCCACCCCCATGCGCCTCCTCAAGGGCTTATCCCTGAACGACTTCGTATGTTTGCCCAACTTCCACGCGTCCTCTTCGTAGTCCCAGCGACTGGCGACCGGTGTACTGATACAGTGTTCGTCTGCTATCCGCGATGTAGTCGATCTCCGGTGAGTGCCCCGTTCAGTGCCCAACCTCACCCCTCCCCGCGGGCCGCCGCCGCGTCATTGCACATTCCCATCAACATCATTGCGGTTGTACCCGTGCGTGTCCAGGCACCGACGGTATGACCATCTATTTGTCTTGTCGCTCGTCCGGCTGTCAGCTTACCCCCCTCTTCGTCTTTTCTCTGTCTAGCTCGTCCTCGGGTCTGGACCGCTTGAGCGGAACGCGCCCGACCCGGCATCTCACATGGCGAACCCGAAAGCACTCCCCTGCCAGGGGCCGACAGCCTAGGCGCTTCAATATCACCGTGGTTTGCGCCGTTCAAGTGGGACGTCTCTGTCTACCGCCGACAGCGAGCAAGGGGTGTATGCTGTAGGCGCTTCTCCAACTCGGACCTAAAGGTGGGTATCTGCTCGAGAATCGTGTCGGATAAGTACCTGTAGATGAGCTGATTGCATTGCAATAGGTCGGGCTGTTCGCTCCTGGCCGTACTCTTGATCCCGATGTTACGGCGGACGGCTTGAACCGACGTTGAAGCGGATGCGCCGGATGGACCTCCAGCGCTGCGCGACAACTCCTGTGCGTCCCAGTATATGTCATTATTCCTATCCATACATCCCACTGACGTTTACCCTGAGGTTCGCCCTGTCTGTTCAACCGACATGCCGAAGAGGCGTCGGAAGTAAAGCTCCGGGAGACACTGGGGGTGAAGAGTCCAGCACGGCCTCAGGTTCAGGCGGTGGAGGAGGACGAAGCACGGAGTGAAGACAGGGGAGGCGGAGTTGTGTTGGGATGGGCGGGCGTCTTGGCAAGCGAACTTCGACACTGTCTGCTTGGTGATCACCTTGACGGCTGTTAGCTTGCAGTTTGTTCCCACATATTTCGTCGCACCCGCACCTGCACCCGCACCTGCACCCGCACCTGCACTTCGTTCCATTTTCTTGGCACTGGCAGCTCGCGCTCGACCCGTCGGGAAGCGGGCTCTACCATATTGTTCGTACTGCACTGTTTTTTCTCTTCTATCTATGTCTTGTCCCACGCACAGTCGCCGCTCGCTTTCGTTCCGCTCCGGTCTCCAACCATCCTCAAGTTCCCCACACAGCCATCCATATAATACGCATGTGTCCGCGTCCGCTGTCGGTCTGTTTTCCGTATCCGCCATTTTCGTTCGCTCCATCCGTCCGTCCGTCCGTACGTCTTATTCCGATTCAATCTTGGTCCCGGTCTCTGTCTCCGAGGAGGGGGTTGTATAGTAACATCCATATTTACTCTCGCGCACGACCACTGGCATCATCATTCGCCTCTGCCTCCTCTCTCACAGTTACAAGTCGTCTCAGTGTCAGTTGTCTCACCACCACCATCCAGTCCCCCATGTTGTGTTTGTATCGATTTTCTCTGCGTTTCCCCCTTTTTTATGTCCTACATATATCGTCTGTTTATGTATTCGCCATTTGCCTGTCTCAACCTCAACAGTGTATCACCGTTATAGCCAGTCACAGTGTTGTTGTCCCGTACTCGATCACACCCAAGCATCAGCTGCCTTCTTACCTGCAGCTGTCGAGTGTACCTTCTGCCCCCACCCGTGCGTGTCGTCCAACATGCAGCAGTGTGCACCGTCATTGTGAGGTCCATACGCGTATTGCATGCACATCGAGATGCAATGCTGCGACGTGCGTGAAAAGCGGACCACAGTGCGTGCACGCTCAGAACAAGGGCAAGGTACTTACGCGGCGAGAACCTGGGGTACGCAAGGTAATAGTATAGGTATATCATTGCGACCAATCCCACGTCCTACATCATGTGGATATACAGTAGCCGTGATGATGACTTTGACTTCCATGCAGCATGGGGGTGGCGTGGCGTACAATGGCTACATGTACAGCAAGCTTTGGATACTGTCCGAACAGCCCTGGGGCGTGAGGCCTAACAGGCACAGGAATCCTGAGGCTGGGCCAAGTGCTCCATAGCCGGATCTGTAGCCTCGAGCTCTCCGAGCCCGGTCCCTGGTGCGACCGTCCGTCCGGCGTCCTCCAACTCCAAGCAAGCATTCGGCTCTACGGTGGCCCCCCCTCCGCACAGAGGAGGGGTCGTCCGTCGTCAACCTCCGGGATGTGGCCAGTCGACATTCAGCTGGACGCTCCAACTCCAACTCCAACTCCAACTCCAACTCCAAGCGCTCGGAGCCCGGATCACCGAATGCCTAGTCTCGTAGCTCGGGTCTCGACGGACGCCCCACGGCGGTCGACTCGGGCTCGGGCTCGGGCTCGGGCTGTCCGTCCAATCCCGGGCCTTAGGAACTCATCGACTCCGAGAGTCTTGGCCCCGCTCGACGCTCTACGCTCTACTCCCACTATCAGGGCAGCGGCCCCGGGAAGACGGCGGTCTGGTCCTGGTCCTGGTCTCCGCCTCCATCTCCATCGGCATTGGGATTGGGATTGGGATTGGGATTGGGATTGGGATTGGGATTGGGATTGGGATTGGGATTGGGATTGGGATTGGGATCCCGGCCGGGGCACCAGTCGAGGAGCGCGGCGAGCTGCGGCGCGGACGAGTAGTACGGGTGGTGCCGGAGGAAGGGGTTGCGCGCGCGCCGCTTGGCGAGGAGGACGCTGTGGCAGCCGTACGCGTCCGCGGTGTACGGCAGGTAGCCGTTCTGGAGCTGGCGGGGGGGGGGGGCGACGTCAGTATGTAACGGTGATGTGCTCAGCAGTCTTTTGAGCCGAGTGGACTCGGCGAGTGGGTGCCCTCTCCCCGAATGGAGGAGGGTTCTTTCTGGTTCTGAGGGGAACACGCACCTCGCCCTTGCGCGCGGCGGAGAGGGAGACGGCGGCGTCGGTAGCACCATCGCCCTCGGCGTCGATGCCGACGTACGCGAACCTGTCCGCGGGCCAGCGGAGCGCGGCGCGGTGCATGTCCGTGAACCGGCGGCGCTTCATCTCGTAGCCGACGACGGTGATCTTGGACGGCCACCGGCCGGTGTACTCGGGGAAGCGCGCGAGGGAGAAGAGGAGGTTTTGGTACGAGTCGAGCGCGTAGTCCTCCGTCGTCGCGCGCAGCAGCGGTGGAGATTTCGATTGCGATTGTGATTGGGGGGATGGGGAGGCGGAGGCGACGGTGGGGAGGAGGCCGGAGACGGCGGCGAGGCGCATGTAGGACTCGGCTTCGGTCGTCGTGGAGGACGGTCGCGTCTGGCCGCTAGGGTCGGCGGGTCATACATACCGGTAACCAAGGTCACACGCGCACGTTTTCGTACACACTGGGTTCAGACATAGCGGGGCTACACCTGGAGCGGTGGTCACTGGACACTCACCCGCTGAACACAAGCAACGAGTGCTCGTCCTCCCGCGCCATCTGCGCACTGCACACGTACATACCGCGTCAGCCACACATTCACCGATGCCTAGAGCTAGGGCGAGGGCTGCAACTGAACCGTGACGTACCCTCTAGCGATGTGCCCGAAGAACGCAGCGACGCGGCCCCCGCCGTGCTGGTACGGCTCGAGGACCCACGCGTCCTCGTCCATCCTCTCCTCCACGCTCCTCCCCGTCCAGATCGCGTGCCCGGGCACCATGACGAGGTGGTCGATCTCCTCCAGGGCCTTATCCCTCCTCAGCGTATCCCGTATTCCCCTCGGGCCGCGACCACCGCCTCCTGCCCCCCCTCCTCCTCCTCCTGGGCCATCGTGTGTGGTGCTGGGGCCGGTGAAGTAGTGGACGACGTTGAGGAGGAACGAGAGCGCGGCGAAGGCGGCGAGGAGGAGGAAGCCGAGGTTGGTGACGCGTGCGCGCGAGAGGAGGACGGCGCGGGTGCTGCGGTAGTGTGCCTGCCTGCTGAAGCCAGAACTCGAGCCCGAGCCCAAGCCCAAGCTGTAGCCCGGCCGTCGGGGGTGTGTGCGTGAGAAGGAGGCGGGGAGAGGCAGCATCGAGATAAGTCCTGACTAGTCGAGTCTATTAGAGTCTATTACGAGAATCTCAGAGGCGAGTTGGAACGTTCCCGCGATCGCTTGCAATTGTCTCTGCACTCGGCCGTCTCTCGTCTCAACGCGCTCGCTCGCTCGGCGTCCATCGTCGACCTCGTCAAGAGCTTATCCAAACCCTTCTTGCAGGCCGTTTTCGTGCTCTTATCCGTGTGTCCTTCCCTCTTTTCACGGCCCTTCCGCCTGTTCCAGCGTCGCCGTTCCCCTTCATTACGCCTTCCAGAGCGTGTTTCACGTCTCTGAACATTCAAGGGACCCTCCCCTCGACCTTACATCGACCGCCTGCAGCTGTCTCCGCCCCAAGCCTCCTTTTGGTCCGTCTGCAGGTGCTTTCCCCTTGTTTTTGATGCTTATTATCACGCCCACCAGCGGCAACAATGTTCTCGAGCACCCCCAATGACCCACCACAAGCGACTGCAACGTTTCAAAGTGCGCCATCTCGATTCGGAGTTCTGTCCCTGCCTCGGCACGAAGGGCACGTCTGGTGGTACTTATTGGTGAGTCGAATCGCAACCATTTTATCTCATAAGGCACGGACGACGTCTTGCCCGGCTCTCAACGCTGCCGACACCACCCTTTCTGCCCACTTGCAAGTCTTCTGCCGGCTTCCACCACCCCCACTTGTCTCCGGCGGCTTGTCGCTGACCTGTCCGGATGACAGCATCACAAACCCGCAACCTGGAGGCCACGCGGGCTCGCAGGCATGCGAACACTGCCACCCCCGCCCGGAAATCTCTTCTCTCGCGTTCGGATATCAACGCGCGTGGACACCGCGGTGAACACCAGTCACCCCGTGCCTTCTTTCGATGAGACGAGCGTGTTGGAGCGATGGAAATGGTGTGCTCACAGTGCGGAGTCTGATCTCCTCGTGCCAGGTGAGCACTTTGTTACTTACATCTTGCCCTTCCCTGCCAGCTCGGACGTCCCACCGCTAACGATGCACGTAGTACACCGGAGGAACATGTCCGAGGTACCCGCAGCCCATTGAATAGCGAACGGCGCCGGTTGCGAACACCAAAGAACGCGCCGGTTTCGTCCGCGCCATAGCACCGAGCACCCTGCTGCCGCTCCACCTAGCACGCTTGTCTGAAGGGTATATCCCTGTTACCCCTGGGGACATGGGCGCACTCGAACCAGCTTGCAGCTCGGGCGTGGCTGGTGTGCGCGAAGAGATGTGGCGTGCCGTCAAGTTACCCGCCCGCGATGAGTACGTCATCTCTCGCTCGCCTCCAATCCCCCGGGACGTGTTCTAATTTTCCATTACTTTTGCCAAGATTTGGCGAGGTCAAACAATCGCGCACAACGCGATTTCATTGCACACGCAATGGTCCGCCACCAATCCAGACCTTTCACAGCCGGTCCTGCCAGACGGCCACTTTCAGCGAAGCGTACAGGACGAGGGCGACGTTCTTCATGACGTTTGCGGGCGGCTCACCATCGAACGGGGGGGGGGGGTTTCGAAGGTCGGCGTGTTCGCCAGCTCCATAGACGCGCTGCCACCGGCTGGCCACTGTCACTCCCCCCGCGACGCGCTTGTCTGGAGGGTATATCCGTGCGTTCAGCACGGACCCAGATGGACCTAAAATAGCCTGTGGGACGGTCATCGAAGCCGCGGGCGAGGATGGATGACGTGTTCTGTGGGTGCAACAGAGGTAAGTCGTCCGTCCCTCGCTCTACAACCCTCGTGGTGCGTTCTAATTCGCGATAACACAGCCTCTGATCACCTCCCCGATGAACGCTGCCGGTCCCGCGAAGATCCGAGGAGGTTCAAGAAGTCACTCGAAACACGATTTCATTGCGCTCGAAAAGCGCCGTCATTAAACCCGACTCGCCACGGCCCGTCCGCCCAAACAGACACTTCCAATGAAGTGCAGCGTGCACAGACCGGCTGTGAGAAGGGCTCTCTGTGACGTACGTGGCCCATTTGCCATCAGACGACGTGTTGACGATCTCGCCTGGCGCACGGGCGCGCAACCGCCTGCTACCCGCTACCACTCTCCTGCGGCGCGGGTTGTCTGGAGGGTATATCCCTGTGGCCAGCCCGGACCCAGACAGACCTCGGGCACTGCACGGGACAATCGTCTTGGCCGCAGACAGGTCTATGACGTGTCTTGTGCGCCGCACGCAGGTAAGTTGGCTAATAACTCGACCCCAGTGCCTCGGAGCGCATTCTAACTTGTCGTCGCGTAGTCGTTTATCACCGGCGCAACAAACACAGCCGGTGTCGTGCAGATCCGGAGAGGTCGAGAAAATCGTGTGGCGCACGATTTCATTGCGCGCGGAACGCGGGGCCACCGAGCACGACTCCCCGCGGTTGGGCGGGCCGAACAGACACTTGCAACGAAGTGTACGACCTACGGACGTGCTGTATGAACGATTCCGCGCCGCCCGAGTGCCGGTCTCGAAACGACACTTGGGCGGTGCTCGGACGGCGGCCATGGACGCACCCGAGCTGCCGCCACCCATCTTGAACGCACGGCTCCCGCCAGCCGCGACGCCGACGCATACTACAAGAGGCACATCGAACACAAGCAAAGGAAGCGCGAACGGCGTCCAGGAACGTCTCGGTGGCACGGCTAGCCGGCCGCTGTGGGAGAGGCGAGGACCGCCGGGATGGACATACCGCCTCCCGAGCGCGTCCAGGTGGTACGGTGGCTGCTTGCTCACGCCGTCTATGACCCCTGATGGCCGGCCACTAGCTCCGGTAGCTGGCTCGAGCAGAAATCCCGCGGTGGCAACGGCAAGGGACTCTGAGGTGTGGCAGGGAGGCACGGCGGAGAGGAGAGCTCATCGGCCATCAACCGCGGCTCCGCCCGCCGAGCACGTTTGCGCCGCGATGAAGGGGGCCTCGGGCGGCCTCAAAACCACAGGCGCAGCGCACGGAGCGGCTTTCCTCGACCAGGCAGATAGTGTTTAGAAGGCACCGGGTGAGTATTTCGCTCTGAGGCAGTGCGCCGTGCGGCAGGCATAACGCATGCTGACCGCTTGTCCCACAGTCCATGATCACCTCTGCGACGAACGCCGCCAAGCCGCCGGCGGCAATCCGTGGAGGTTCTCGAGATTGCGATCCGCGCGATTTCATTCATTGCGCTCAAAAAGGGCGCCCAGCGAACCCGCCTCTCCGGGCCCTATCCCTGCTCGACCAGATAAACACTTCGAACGAAGTGTACAATGCCCGGGGACGCCGCCAGGACGGCTGGGGAGGCGGTCTTCCAGTAAAAACCCGCCATTCGGGCGGGGGGCTCTCTGCCAGGCCGACGAAGGTCATGGACGGACCCAACCGGAAGGCTCCCACCCGCTATCCAAAATCCTGAAACTGGACGGCCGTCGCAGGGACCGCATCCGCCGTCGCCCGCATCGAACAGCGACGTCAGCAGGCACCCGAGCATCCGAGAGCCGACCACGCCGGGGTGTTTGTGATGCTGTCGTCCACGATGGGCGACAGACATATGCATATGGACGCGGGTGATCAACGAAGAAGGCTCGTGGGCAGCCTATGACGATGGCCCTGGGAAGTGCGATGCTGCCGGAACACGGCCAAGCATCGTCCAGGCGCATCCGCGGGCGACTGAAGAACGAGGCGGGGATGGAGCGTACTCCGCCCTAGACGCGTTGCGGGGGCACGGTAATCCACAACATCGGGCCCCATGGTGTCTTTGACGCCACTCAACATCCGAGAGCCGACTACGGGAGGTTTGTGATGCTGTCGTCCAGAGCGGCCGGCATGCTCGCAGGACATCTGCGGGAACTCCGGCCGTCGACTACCGCCTTCGCCGCCCCTCGTTACCTCCCTGTCAACCTCCAACAGGTCCCGCGGCCCACGACTGAGACCATCCATGCCGACGTATTCCGACCACGTTGACCATAAACCAGCACGGGTCCTCGACATGACACGAGTTTCCCGCTCCGAGCACCAAGACGTCATCACTCAACGTCTACCTGGAGTCCTCAAGACCGCCCACCACACGTAGCAAGAGCCCCGCCAAATGGCTCATCTACAGATTGGCATCGAGAACATGAGTCTCTCGCTAGGAGCGCGCTAACACTTTCAACTATCTCAGGTCTATTTCGGATGGCCGGAGCTCTGCGTCGCGGAACCGCGAGAGAGACGAGCCGGCCCCCGTGTCTACCAGACTCAAAGATCTAACCCGGCGCGGTAGAGCAAGAAGGTGCCAAGCATGCGGCCCCATGACCGTGAGCGGACACATGTCGGACGAAGGGGATGGACTCGCCAACTGAGTCCTTCGGATTTCCGCGGCGAAGGCGCGATCGTCTTCCATGTAGACTACTACCCTTCCAGCCGGCTGCGTTATGGAGTCGTCAATATATTTTCTAACTGACCAAAGCATTGCGTTGCGCACGGGGCTTAAATAATTCAAGGCACAAGCGCGCATGACTCTGGAGTCTGTATTGAAGCAGCTGGGCGGAATGGTAAGCATGAAAATCTATATTCAAGGGCGGAATGGTAAGCATGAAAATCTATATTCAAGAGCACTATTGACGTACACGTTCTTGGCGTGGTTAGGCAAATCCGAAGCGACCGAGAACGTGGTGCTGACGACGAATCAGGTCAAACCTCGCCTGTGCGCACAGGGAAATGACGTACCGGAGGTGGTCCGGACATGGTTGACCCGCGGATGCTCGCAAACAAAGCTGTGAGTGCCGTGTTCTCGTCGGCATGATAACTAACATACCGCTTCAAGTTAAGGGTGCCACCAATCGTATCCCCCATCCTGGGAAATACTTGTCACCACCATCCAAGGATTCGGGTGACCGGATCGGCAAGCAATGCCGGAACCGCGTGAAGGCACGGGAGGCTCCATCCAACTATAACTATTCAGGAATACGGTAAAGAAAGTTGAACTCACAAAGAAGAGCCCGGGGATCAAACCAACGTCTTGCGCAGCCATCGTAATGCGCTGATTGGGTCACGATGGTGAAAGTAGCGAGCCAGGTATGACTCCGGCAGTCGATTGGTTTGTGGGGAACGAGGATACGTGAGGCTGGTCGCTCAGGCCTCAGGGGCCGGAGCGTGCTGAAGAGGAAGACTTGGAATGGCCGCGGTGAGTGACTGTAACAGTCCGAGTCTTGCACTTACTTATGCGCTATCGCAATGGCCCGTGCACTTTACACACGCACAGACCCTTCTCCCAAGCCGTGGACAGAACACCGGCATGGGCGGTGTGGGGTTGGGCGTGGAGTTCTGGGCACGCTTGGGTTCGGATGTGGTTTAGGGGCAGCCGCCATCATCAGCAGAGGCGGGGAGGTTCGATCGAACACCGCTCGCGAATGCGGCGGAGTAAGCAGGATATTCTTCGTG
The DNA here is from genome assembly GCA_026283605.1 of Ganoderma lingzhi. Lineage (NCBI taxonomy): Eukaryota > Fungi > Basidiomycota > Agaricomycetes > Polyporales > Polyporaceae > Ganoderma > Ganoderma lingzhi. The sequence goes on from JAPJYM010000011.1 coordinate 1,684,171, forward strand.
TAAGCCTATCATTTGTTTGTTGGACTCGCCTGTTATATGGCTGTGTTGTATTAGTATATAGGTCTATGGGTGTGCGGTACGCTGCCTTCATAGGTGGTTCGATCTAAGGCGACGCTATGGACGATTCTGCGAGGGCGGGTATGAAAGTGCGGTTCGGCTAATGAACACGCTCTCGTTTTGAAATTTCCCTGCATTGTATGTCTCGGGTATGTGTCGCCCATTCTGTTAATTATGTGTGTTATGTTCTCCTACGGACCCACTGGTAACGCCGATCATCCATCCAGGAAGCCTACGGATGTTAGCAAGCACGCTACATTATGTACAAGCTTTCTTCACCTCATAGCAATTGCTGCAAACTACAACGGTTTCATTACATATTAACGTAAATTGCAAACATCTGTCCCTTTTCCCTCCTTCTCGTATTTTGTACAATCCATTTAGGGTGCTTGTCATCGACTCCATACCACACGACTAATTCAGGAAATAACGGATGGTGAAGTGCGCTGGGTTTATGGACTGGTATCCATGTATTCGCCCCCTGATGCGCCTTAAAGACCCAGATTTGAATGGCGTTGGTGGGCCCATCGATACTGTGCACAAAGAGGTCTCCAGGTTGGTTCTCCCACATTGGGTCCATATTGTATGGGGCGGATACTGGCTTGTCACCACGCGAATGGTACCAGTAGGTATGGTGATCTTTCCCGCGGAGTTTCCATCCCTTTGGTTCCAGGTACTGTTTCGGAATGATATGAGGGGCTGTCAGCTCTGAGATATAATCAAACACTCACCACCGGTTGAGCACTAGCAGTTGGTACAGCGCCTTTACCGCCTCCCGTGACGTCGGTCTGATCCGTGGTCGACAATGGATCAGATGAGGCTCCAATCACAGCTGTAGAGTCGTCACATGCATTGGGCGATGAAGTAGAAGAGCTTTGCCTGACATGGATTTCGGGCTGGGGAATGGAAATTGTGTTCTACAGGACATCGTTAGCAGCGAAAATCAGATAAAGGTGCAAAGAACCTATTATTCAATCTCCGTAGGCTCTACTGCCACCATTTGGCAAGTGTGGCCGCCCACTATTCCATAAACATGAAGAGCCATACCGACAGCATATCCACATCAACATTTTCCTCCGCTTGCTGGCTCGTGGGGTGACTGGTGTCGTCAATGTCGTCTTGGATCTGTCTCGTTCACATCAATACGGCAAACATTTGGGAAGAGATTAACTATTTCGAACATCAAAGGCCACTGATCTGCGCCTGCGGTGAGCTGTACTCAGTCCGTCGTGAATGATCAACACTGGTGCGACGTTGGTTCGTATCTGGAGGACGCATAAGTCACCGAGCGTGACGTCTATTATTTATTGACACATACCTGACCGTGGTTTGACGAATTCTCGTGAACCTCTTGGGGTTCTGAATCCGGTGCTTGGACGTCTACGAGCTTCTCCTACGACCCGCCTATAAGCAAGACAGCGATAGCTGCGCCAGCGGATTAATTTTAAAAAAGAATCACCCACCTGCATCGAGAGACGACGACCCTCCGGATCAAAGCGAAGCCTGAGGAGAACTTGGCGCGGCTCCTGGTAGGGTACAGGGTGGCGTACCGGAAGAGTATATGTAGACGGATTGTCGTTTTCGACAGGAAAATGTACTGTCCACTCTTCAGGCATAGTGCTACAAGGTGTGTACAAGGAGAGAAATGTACAGGCGGGGGTGCCACTGAGAGGAGAGACGACAAAGAATTCATCGACATGGCGCTCTGAAGCATGCCAGGCTGGAGAGGCGCTAGATGCCGGACGGTCACAGCTCTCATCCCCAAACAGCGGCGGAGGGCTTCCCGGGCAAGCAAATCTTTTAATTACTTGTGATGGTCTATCAACTTGAACGCCGCTGCCGTGGATCGCAACTATGGGCATCGATATCGGGGAGTGGAGGATTGGGAGCTGGCGCTTCATTATAGTATTGGTGGGCATGAGGCCGGCGAAGTCAGTACTACATCAGCAATTCGTCCAAATCACTTGACAGCTTGACAGCACTTGAGCCCACTTGGCAAGCCTTATCCAGACAATTCAAGTCGCCCCAAGTCTCTCTGGATTGCTCTGAATCAGAAGGTCCCCTTTTGGCCCAGAGCGAAATAAGTGTTATTAAGTGTTCTCTAAGTGAATACAGGTCGATCCAACTACTAAGGCGCACTACACTACAACACTTCCCGCGCATCCGCTGCTCATACTCGCCCTTAGAGCTGTCCTCGCCATTGCGCGCGGGCTCACCCACACCAGTCCTGCACTTTGTGAGAAGCGGACTCACCGATGCTTTGCGCCATCGGGCCTCTACACGTGCTCATCTCCTCCGTGCTCACAAGACTGACACGGCCGAACACGTCAAGGCTGTACACCAAGTGAGTGACCGTACTTGGCACAGATGAGCAGAGGTGAACTCACATACTTGGAGGGCGAGGATATGCCTATCGGACGGGATGGACATGGTCACGTTCGGGGGTAATAGCGCAGACCGGCTGCAGATGTGCCTCCACCGTGAACCTAGCGGTCAGGCCTAGCAACCTCCCGAAGTCAGTTGGGCAGAGCAGAGCATACCACATAAGAAGGACATCCCACCTAGTCCGAGAGGAATGCGAGCCGCTATGGGCTACATGTTTCTCCGTGACATATGTGATGTAGACAAACCGGATCTCGCATTTCCTACAGGAGGTCTCCATAAATGATACCGCCGGGGCTAGCGGTGAGGACTCGGAGATGCGGCCTTGGGCAAGATGGACGTGTTCGTGGGGTGGGAAATGACGACGCGCAAGGCCTGATGCACGGAGGGAGTACGTACCACGATAGGGAAGCCGTGGTGGCGAGAATGATGGCAGTGTTGAAACGTCCAAATAATTGGGTTACTCACCTTCGTTTCCATGCCCGCAGGCTCCACGTCCCTGTCGAACTCGATGTCCGCCAGTCCACAGTCGATGGCTGCAATGGTATTTGGCAATCAGAGACCTAGTGCAGAGGATGTAAACTAGCGATGAGATGGCAGGGCGAGCACTCAGAAGACTGGGACGTGTCTGGAAGGTGGGAGAATGGGAGGAAGTTCAACATCGAACGGTGATGGGAGACAGCTGGCATATAGCCGCTGACAAAAATTTAGGGCAGGCCGCATTCAACTTGTTGCGGCGAGGATTTCGAAAGACTTATTTATATGCAGTCTAGCACTAGTGCGTGATGAAGTTGACAAGCTTGACAGCCGACGTTGCCATGGGATGAAGTGCTGATGAGATCCAAGCTGAGCCCAGTCGATTTAGGTTGATTTCAGAGAATAAGAGCGGGCAAGTGTCGGCAAGTTTCATCAAGGCGTTCAGTAGCCTCAAGTGCGGGAAAGTGCCGGGACGAATTGCTGATGTAGTGTGGAGACGGAAGACTATGAAAGGAGGGAGGATTCACGCTACCAGCATGCAGCCAGCTAAGCATACACGGCTGGGGCGGGCGGTATATTGGGTACGTATACGGTTTATATACATATACGTACTGGCTGACCAGTACTAGTTCCTGGAGGACCAGTGCCAGTTGAGGACGAGGCCGGACGTTCGTCTGGGTGACGTGGTGACAGGGCGGCGTGACGTAGCATCCGGCATGTCACAGTCAGACATGTCACACACTAGTCTACTCAGACGACCTACTTATGCCTTGACTTCCTGTCTCCAACCACCTTCGGCTCCTACCTCCTCTGCCCGCCCGCCTCCTTCTTCTCGCTAGCGAGCGACACATATTTTCCGGCCTCTAGATCGTGTGCATGGATAGCGTTGCCGCCGCAATGACGGTCTGCCCGATCAACTCAGCTCGCCGAGCCGTTGGCGGGCATGACCTGAGCGGACTGGAGCTGCCGCCAGGTGCATCCTCTCCTTCATGCGAGTCGCGAGCAACACCTTGCAATTTTTCCCGCTTGCTTGCATTCGCCCCCCGGGATTGGTGAGTCTCAAAGTCGCTATCGTGCCCTCATCTCGGTTCCATTCTCACATCATGTCCTCCGTCTCTAGTCTATGGACACTCGGTCCCTCGACCTGGATTCCGTAGTTGGGCCTCCTCGATCACCCAGTCCCGGAGGTTCAGACGACTGTGCACTTTTTTGGGCTCTGCTAGCCCTCTATTCGTTGGTGGGTATTTCCGTCGCACCCTCTGTTGCTCTGCCCGTCCCTCAACCCTACCGCCAGCGTTGTGATACTACTCATGTGCGGTCTGGTGGTCCAAGATGATTGTCCATCCATCCACCTGTCCATTCGTCCACCTACCCATTCGTCCACATGTCCATCCCTCCTTCGTCCGTCCACCCGTTCCCCTCAGTCCGTCCGTCGGTCTCCATCGCCCTCGTTGGTGAGTCATGCCTCCCGTCCATCTGCTTTGTCGTTGCTGACTTGTTGAGAGATGAGATGGTCGCCGTCTCCACGTCGATGGTCTGTGATGGTGACATGCGACCTCCAACTAATCCCGAGCTCTTCAAATCCCTGCTATCACGATCTCAACCACGATTGCCATCCCTTTGGCCTGGAGTGTCCTGGAAATGCACCTGCACGTTTTCCGGCATCTCACACGCACCCGACATCATCCAGTTCCCCGCGCGAGTTCAGCATACGCGGCTACATGGTGCTGATACTTCATTGTAACACGGCAGCAGGAAATTAAAATCGTCGCTGGCGAGGCGTTCGAGCTATCCCCGGCGAAGTGTTCTGCAAGGTGCGCCGCGTGGCGTTGGGGAGTTTGTCTATCCAGAGGCGCAGTGTTGATCGTCGACAAGGGCCGGCGAGGGCCGGCGTAGGCTGTGGTGACCCGGTCGCTCCTCCTGTATGTGACCATGCCTACTTTGATTACCATTGACCCTGCTGATCGCTTGCGTTCGTTGTTTGGACTGCGAGCTTGTTGCTCTCTCCAATATGGACCCTCGTGCGCGGATGGACAACCGTCTAGGTGCTCGGTGGTGAGCTCGATTATAGGCCGATTCGGATTGCTCTCACAAGCGACCAGATCCGTGGATTTATCTGGGTGTACGGTCTGCTCCATCTATGGGCGGAGCGGACGGGTCGGGCCGGGCCGTTGGGGGCCGAGCCGCGTGGCAGACACGATATCTCCTCCCAGACGCTGCATTTCAATGGAGGCCTCGGCCGGCGGATAGGTGTCGTCCAGCCTTGTCGGGCGTCGCCGCAAGGACGGTCTGCTCGATCAATGCGCATGCGGCTGGCTTACCTCGAGCCATTGGCGAGTACTATCATGACCCCAGTGTTCGGAATGACCCCAGTGTTCGGAAGCACTGCAGTAGCTCCCTCATTTTCCGGCCGATAAGCTTGCAATTTGGCACAAAGATGCACGCTTGCGTTCTGTTTCACATGCAAAAAGAAAGGATTTTATTCATGCAGCCGTTGTTGCGATCTTGAAGGACAAACAGCATAACTGAAGCATCGGCGCTCGCGTCGGGCCTCGCTTCAGTGCCTCTCATGAGCGCTTCGCACGAAACTTCGTCAGAAGGTTTATGGATATGTTGAGGGCTCCGCGCCCATTTTTCCGGTATTCTAGATGTATAATGGGGAGGAGAAACAAGTCCTGTCCTCAAGAGCGTGACAGTCAAGGCTCATTCTGTAACTCCGACTCGGCTAGGGTGCTCGGCTATAGCTCGTTGGGCGAGGAGACGGACATTTCCGAGGACCGGCAGAGCCGGCATCGTGACTGATCGTGACCGTCCGAGCGGAGAATTGTCCGAACACTGGGGTCATCCCCTTATTATCCCTTCGCTTTCACTCAAATCGCGCCTCATTCCTCCAATTTTTTGCAGAGATGTTCCTATAACACTGTTACACATATCTACCAACATTGAGAATTATCGGCGCTGGGGAAGGGGAATAAATCGCCGGATGAGTCCTTTCGGCGCCTCTGCTTCCGAACACTGGGGTCATGATAGTATGACTTGAGCGGATCCGGGCGCGGCGTCGCCGCACATAGTGCTTTGCAACCTAACCCTTTCCAGACTGGTGAGTCCCGTGGTCGCCCTTCCCGTCCCAAAGCTCGTCCCTTCTCACACTTCCGTCTTTCGCCTCAGGCTCCAGTCCATGCCAGCCCATATTGATGACACCAATTTTGTTATTTTCCTCATGTACATCAATCCACACCGCATCACTCCGCGTGCATGTGGAGTAGTCCGACGGGTGAACCGTCATATGCTCAAAAGTCTCTCCCGCGAGGAACAGCCTTCGTACCTTACACTTATCCTGTCCGCACATGGTCGCCATCCCGTTTCATTGAAGTGAACTGTGACGTTACAAAACACCCTGTGCCCGGGCCCACTGGCATCCATATTCTCAGCGGAAACCCTGAACACGTACATGATATAAACACGTATACTGCTTCGAGCCCCAGTTATTAACAACCTCGATCACTATCTTTCGGCACACCACTTCCCTCGCTCCATAAGGTGTGGTCAGAGTCTGGAAAACCTCTACACTCTGCCTGTCGTAGGTGAGATGGCCCAGGAAGAGTGGCAATTTGGTCGATTCTTCATGGGAGAGTTGCGCGCGCGATGGAAATAAACGCGTTTCGTCGTCCGTGGTCGAAGTTGCATTAGCAACGAGCCGATGCGATGGATCGATGAGTCCCCATACAACGATTTCCCGCGGAGCGGAGTCGGGCATTGGACGCGTAAGGTAATGACCAATGGTGATGTTGATGGGGAAAACGTCGTAACCCAAGTCGATACCAAGGGTCCCATTTACTCCACGAAAGGGCCAGCAACGGTTCGGGACGATGTCTTCGAGGAATACGGTTGCTGGGCCGAAAGGATCTTGGCGGCGACTGCCAAAGAGGTACATCCACCACATAATGTCGTAGCGAGTCCGAGACGCTGCTCGTTGGAACGACAGTGACGTCAGGTGGGGGACTATCGTTGCGTTGTCTCGCACACTGTCGTACTCCATGAGCGTAGGAGGGTACGTCGTGGATGGTGTAGCCCGAAAGGGAGTTCCGCACACTTCCTTCAGTCGGTCGAGAGATGCGGCAACCGTCAGGAGTGTCGTGTGTCGCCATCCAGGCCGATAACTCTCCACGGAAACGCCTGTCGCGGAGAGGATGAAGACTAACAGTACTAGTCTGAGGCTGTACTTCGCAAGATTGGACCATCCGCTTGGGGATGATTGAGATATGTCGATAGACGGCTGGGGCGGGAGTTGTGGAGGGACATCTGCACCTGAGGAGGAATCAGGGTTCAGCACCGCCAGTTGCGGTAGATATTCCTGTTGTATAGCATGAGACGTGTTCAGCGAAATGAGCATAGACCGTAACGAACCTCCTTGTTGGTCTGAGAGTATTGGTCTTCTCCAGCTGAGCCCAAGTAGAAGGAAGGCTCTTCCTTCACAAACCGACTAATCTGGAATCTTCGATCGCTATCCTTGGTTATGCGTATGGAGTGTTAAGTAATAGGATGTGTAGAGAAATCGGGCTATGGTTATGGGGCAGCTGGTTCAAGTGAGTGGGTGACCGGGCGGTATAATATAGTGTTCGCTGAAAGCCGACCACGCCAATCGTTAGATCAAACGGCGTTCGCAAGATTATCCACTGACTAGATTCTCATTGAGACTATTGGATAATATTATCGAAGGCGATAAAGCTTGATTGCGCTTTATCTTGGAATCATTTGCCTAGCTATACCTAGCTGATTTAAAAAAAATACAGAATAATGTACCCTTTGTTCCTACTAGCTGCAATGGCGGCGGAGCCTTCACTTATGTATCGAGGCTAGTGCCGAATTCAAAGTGAAGCGAGATTATGCGATCGCCTGCGGCGTCGCTCTCGCGTCGCAAAGGAGGACAAACGTCTTCGCATATCAGGCTTTGGTATATGGTGCTCCTGGAAAGCACCGGATTTCGCCGAACACCATCTATCGCCTGAAGGAGCCACCAGGATCATGAGTCTATGTCTCATTGTTACCTTCTTCCAGGACTAAAACTCTTTTTTTTCATGGGTGCTACACATTAGACTATCGGGCTGCTTGGAGGCTCAAGAGCAAAGTGTTTGTTCACCAGCAGCTATAAATTCGCGCTGCTTGGAGTATACGGAGTCCAGCAAAGTCCCTCGCTACGATGACCCAACCCACTGGCACGGTCCAAGCTATCCAATTGGCCGAGGTAATGAGCGATAACAAATTATTGCTGTGGGAGTATACTCATAGGCCTTCTAGGTGGCAGTCAACTCGACGTCTTCAGACGAGGAGAGATCGGACTCGGTGCCGGCGCCGTCAAGCATTGGGGCCGAACCCCCTGGGGTCCTTCCTCCACCGAGTCCCTCGGCTCCCCAATGCGTGACTACGTCAAACACCAGAGCGTGGACCTCACCAACACTAGAAGACCGTGTCAATCAAGCCCTCGCTATCGTCATGGGATACGTTTTCGAAGTCTTCGCTGGAGTCTTTCATCTCATGATTGCTCCATTGTCGGTGATCATCTACCTAGCCGTTGTTGCCCTGTTTGCGACCGTGGTTGGCCGGGCCGTGTGGAAACCCACTATGGAGGTGTTTTGCCAGATACCCGGCGCAGGTTGGCTTCCGGCCTGCGAGAGCTACGCACCTGTGCAAGTGGCTGGTCCGAATGTCACGACGCGCGTGGACTATCCTGGCTTGATGGCTTTGCAAAACGATGCTCTAGACTGGCTACTTGTCCAATCAAACGCCAGGTCCCAGCTTGCATTCGATATTAAACATGCCGAGGTACTCGTTCGCGGGCTGACGAGCTACGTCCTGCATAGCGGGTTGGATAGTAAGGCCTTGATAGCCTCCGTCCTGACGCAATTTGTGTCCGATGCAAAGGATACCGGCCGGGATCTCCAGAAGCTGTCCGCCAAGCTGTATGGCGGAGTTGCTAGGTGAGAGGCGCAACATGCTTGCCTTGCTTCTTGACTGACTTCTGCGGATGTTACCCAGTGTTGCCGCTTTTACGGAATACGCGGGGACGGCAATCTCTGAAGCCAAAGCTTCCTCAAGCAAGGATATCAATCCCGTCATGCAGCGCATGTTTCGAGCGTCCATGGAAACTCTTTCAGATCAAGTCAGTTTATCTCTGAAGCACGCTGCGAATTGTATTGCAAGATTGGATCGATTGGAGGACAGTATGGCGACGATCCACGACATTTTAGTCAAAGAAGACATTCTGGTTATCGAACAGAGGAACCGCCTTGCCACAGACATATGGACAAGGCTGGGGTGGAACACCGAAGAATTGCAACTGCATGACACACATCTTAAGCTCATCAACAGTGTCCAGGACTACAGGGTACAGGCTCTCAACCACGTCATCAGCACCATGCAAACCCTGGAGGCCATCGACGCCAATCTCGCGGAGCTTCAAGGCCAACTCTCCTCTCCAGTTGCCGCGGAGGCGAAACCAATCTCTGTGGAGGTGCAGTTGGTGACCATACAGGACAGTATTCATCGACTGCGACAACAGATGGCAATAACTGCTGGAAATGAAGTTTCTGTGGAAGGGTTAGATCGAGAGATGCGGGCCATGCGTCTGACGATGGAGAATGTAGTGTTGTCGAGTGGATACTGAATCAGGAGTCGACAGGATGATAATCATGTACCACTTGTTAACTACCGAATGCTTGCAAACTTCGTCTCTTTCTTTTCGGCGTTCGACCCACGTTCGCAGTGAATGCAATCCTAGGTTCGAGACAAACCCCTCCCCTGAACGGGAGAGCGCTAACGCGCGGACGGTCTTGGTATGAGACTATCCTAGTTACATCTGTCGAATTAATTTCCCGATTATCTGAAACGGTCTGAAAAGGTCTGATTACCATTTCAGACCCCATTCAGATCTTTCAGAGCGTCCGACTTCAGACACGCAAAACTCGCTTTTAGACATTTTGGAAAATCACACTTCCCGTGTAGTGACAGGCCTGCGATGCTCCCAAAAGCCTCAAGCATCATCCACGATGGCCCCTCGATGTCGAAACCGGTGCACAGCCGCCATCATCGCCGGTGGCAGTGGTTGCGGCCATGCGCGGTCATGCCAGGCTGTTGAATCTCCTAAGCCTTGCTCTCGTCGCGCGCACAGCTCGCGTTCTCTCAAAACATTCCTAGGGTACGCAAGTACCACGTTAACTCCAACTTGCGGCACCACGGCCACTGACTAACTTGTGGTAAGTTGATGCTTTCTTTCGGGTTCTGAAGCGCCCGTGTCATCAGACATTCACATTCAAATTTTCCGGGAATTACTGATTGACTTACACTAAGAACGGCACTTATGACAAAGTCAGAAGGACCATGAGCACAGTGAGCGGCCATCAACGTGCAAGCGAATTTTAATGGTCCTTGCCGAAGGCAGCTCCTCCAAGATCAAGCGACCTCTGCTCTGTCATTGGCCTTGTTTGCCGAGGAGACTGGTATGGACGAGCCGGTTTGCCCTCCTTCGCCGAGGCGCCGTCACGTTCCGCTGTGTCCTCAGTCTCGAGGCCTACGGCGAGGGTTGTCAGTTTTAACTTTCTACTCCTGTAAAGGCAAATTATTTTCCCTGTAAGACGAACTGCGGGATGGCCAGGCAAATCTCCACGATCGCGCTTGGAGACCTCCATGTGAACATCCTCGTTGTTCAACATCATGATAGTATCGACATCCGAGTGAAGCTCCACACCATCTACTCGCTATCCTATCGATCGTCCTTCAACCTGTCCGCGATCGCTTCCCCGCCCAGCTTGCCCGCGCACTTCCTCCGCACAACCACGACCCCGCTGTCGTCCCTCTCAGCCCACTCCTCGACATACCCTCCAAGTGGTTGTACTACTGGTCGCTCGGCTTCACGTGCCAGGCCCTTCTCGTCTGTGTCTGGCATCTGCGGCTTGGCCACGGACCCCGATTATGGAGGGCCGAGAATGCCGAGAGAGTGCCGTCCAGATCCGTCTGCGCATCCACGAGCTCGGGGGGCGGCCTTCAAGACGTGCCTGTTTGACTGCAACGCGTGTGCTTCATGTGGAATTGTGGTTGTGGCTGGCTGGCTGCGCCCGAGTGGTTGGGCCACTAATGCTATCGGGTTGGTCTGGCTGTCGCCTCTCATTGTATTCGTAAGAGTACCTCGAATCGCGAACAAGTCTTTAGTGTGCTCGGGCCGTCTTCTTGAAGGTATATATGTATAAAAATATGCCAGCTCCACAGGCACTCCTAGTGTAGTAGTACTATGACTGCCACTAGAACTAGCGAGAAGACAGCGGTTCTAGCCAGGGAAATGTCGACAACTATGTTTTTATCAAGGGGCACTTTGGGGCCTCTGCCCTGTGGGCGTTCCTTTGACGGCTTTCGGACCAGGGCAGGCGGAGGTCCCTCCGTTCTAGAGCTCGCCTTTTGGTGTCTAGCGGGGCGCTCGAGCGGCTGACGCTCTTTGTGCATATCACAAAGGACTCCACGAGCATTCCACACGAGCGTGTTGTAGCCTCCTGAATGCCGGGCTGCACACCATGTTCCGCTTTAGTATCTTCGAAGGTAATAGGTGGCACCACAAATCAGTACCGAATTAAGCAACAAGCCGGTGAACGATGAGTTCGAGAAACGGGGGTTTGAGTAGAACCATTCAGTATACTCATCCTCGATCGTCCCGCGAATTGCGCGTGCCAACCTCAGATATGCACCGAGGAAAATCGTAGCTACGTATGTGGCCGGTTTTCCGTCCTTTCTTATGTTCATTAGTCAGACCAGATCTAGAGCTAGATTTCCAGACCATGCTTATGAGCCATCCTCGCGCCCTTTGTGATCAATCATTGATCCTTTACCTTAAGACTCATTCCTTACAAACGGCCTGTTACAATAGATCTTGCACGGTATGCCATATTTTTAAATGGCAGTCCCTTGAACAATGAAGTGAAACATTTATTCCGGACGCGGCATGATATAAGGTACTTCGTGAGTGTCCAAATAACACACTCTCCTTACTCTCCTACCTCTCACAAATTACGAAGTGTCTTCATCCAAAGGTATGTCTTCTTGTGCTTCGACTCTGCTTGCATAGCTAACAAGGCAACTCATGCCTCAGTCATGCACAGCCTACCGATTGAACTCCTCCTCATTATATTCGAAATGGTCGTTCTTGGGGATGGACCAGATGAAATGCTCAATTTTGTCGGTCGCTCGTCACGGATGAGGATCAAGACATCGCACCTCCTCATTCTGACTCATGTCTGTCACGCATGGAGGGATATCATTATCGAATGCCCGGGATTTTGGACACGCGTCAACACTCACAATCACGAGAAGTTCAAGGAGTTCCTCCGCCGTGCTCAATCTGCCGCGCTTTCCCTGTTCATAACCAGTAGGCACCTGCCTCTCTATAACGCACATGCCGCACACCATGGGCAGATTAGAAGACTGGACTTGACTGTCAGCCCTGGAGGAGAGGACCTCGGCGATCTCGCGTTCCTAGACGGGAGGTCCTTGGAATGCTTCACCCTCAACTACATGGACTTCACACAGATGCTTCATAACCCCGCCCCATTCTTGCTCTTCGGAGAGCCATCCCTGCCATTGAAAGCGCTGGCCATTGACACAATCGCCGGTTGCTTTCCGCTTAACCACTTCCCAAATCTAACCCACATGCATTTGGGGTTGGACGTATTCCTGGAAGACGACACGCACCCTGTCTCTTCGGCCCTCTTTGACCTATTATCCCATACCCAGAAATTGGAATTCCTAACGATATACGGTCTGGGAGTCAATTTGGTCGGCTTGTCGGATGACACAGGAGACCGTCCCCTTATCCAATTGGATAATCTGCGGTCTCTCGTCATAGCAACAGCTGGTTATGCCACTGTCGTCACCGTTCTTGCACGTCTTGTTGTTCCCCAGGATGTTTTCATTCGCCTTCACAACCTCGAGCTTCGCACCAATGAAGAAGCGGCCCCACTCCCTTTCCTACGCGTTGCAAAATCAATTGACCGCCTCAATTTGGCGACCGAGCTGGAGTGCCTGCAACTGGTTGCTGAAGGACCGTCATCTGGACTATGGCTGCAAAGCCTCATCTGGGATGGAGCTGAGGATGAAAACGACAATCTCAATTGGAGCGGCTGGTTGTCGAACCTTGCCATTTCTTTACCCCTCTCGCAGATCACATCTCTCGAGCTCTACGTCGGTGACCATCGAGATATCCTTCTATCTCTAATACAGCATTTTCGGAGGCTTACCAGCTTTAGCATTTGTCTTCCACACGAACATGAAGATGGAGGGGCCATGTCGATCCTTGTCCTCTCATTGTACAGGGCGTTGGGACAGAGGCACCCTTTATTGTGCCCCAATCTGCAGGTCCTCAACATGGACGTCGAATCATGCCCCACTGGAGTGATCCCGAACATGCACCCTATCCAGCTCCAGAAGATGCTTGCCTCCCACTCGGACACCGGCCACCCTATCCATCGTCTAGTCATCCAACCGTATGCTGATGAAAATACAGAGGGAGCGCAGTTTTTTGACGAATTTGCACGCCAATTTCAAAGCTGCTCACTCAACGTCGAAACCTTGGAATTGCGCGTCCCCGGGCTACCCACAATACTGTTCCACCAAAGTTGTTGGTCCCATTGGGACCTCCATGATGCTGACAGGTATTGGGATTCCAAGCCCGATGGCCCGATCACTTATTGTCACGGTTTTTCGCGCCACGTTTAGTTGCACCAATGTTTGCCCTCCGTTTGTCCCGGGCTAGCACCAAAACCCTAGCATGGGGTTACCCCAGTTCAGTTATGATCTTATCAGGGCAAGGTTATCTTATCTTTCTCATTATCTTATCTCTTCCTTTAGATCGGATCCTCACCTGCAACAGGTCCCAGGACCTGCCCTAAACTCAGGGTGGTCTGTGCGCCGTTGCCATGTAGTATATAAGGGCTGTGATGTGGGGCTATGAACCTTAGATTCTGTCTTCTGTTCATCCCTCCCTTCCACTGTAGGCAGCTTAACAGCCCCTGCCCCACTGCGTCTTCTAGTCTAGACAATCTATCCACTGTTTTCTGTTGTCACCACTTGTGTCCTCCATCAGTGAGCCCCTTGTTTGTTTGTTTGGTGGCACAGTCTATCGGCTGTGACATTAGACAGAATCTAACCCACAGGCCCCTGGCTCAGTGCCCTCACTAGCCAGCCGTCTCTCCTCCCCCCAGGAGTTTTATAAACATTTATCATCCCCCATCCCCTCCGAGGAGTTTGGTCTCCAGGAGTTTACCCGTCATCACTTCAAGAGACACGGTCATCTACCCGTCCAGGATCAGATATCCTGCGTACATGAGGACTGCCTTGAGGATCGCCTTCACTACCGTCACAGGGAGCACGCACCTCTAGTCCCTCATCGCAAGGCTCTACCTCGACCTGTCCCCTATACTCGACCTCTGCCCCTCCCTGCCCGTATCCAGGCCCCACTCCCCAGTCGTCCCTCCACTCCTTCTCTCCCACCTGTCCCTCTCCAATACCGAATCTCAGCTGTGCCGATCCCAGGCTTCACCCGTGTCAACACCAGCGACAACCTCGCCATCGCAGAAGCCAAGGTCCATGCCGTGCTCAAACGCCTCCAGGCCGTCTTCGACCGTAAGGTGCTGCTCGACGATTGCCTATACGACCATCGTCTAGCCATCCAACGTGTCGGTGACCAGCTCGAGTGGATCAGCGACAACATCGGCCAACACGGAGCCAGCTGGACTCGGAGTCAACAACAGAGCATTGAGTGGTTCTGTAAGGAGTTTGGAAAGATTAAGTTTGCAGGATTAGGACAGAACTTCTTTAGAGTAGCGAATGCAATTGTCGAGTTAAACAAGTTTGGGTACTTAGATTGGGTAGTTCTGCCACAGGTTTAGAATTTGTACAATGGCAACTGGTTCTCGGTATCGAGTACTGGACACGGACACGTTTGGCCCGGAAGGATGATCACACACACCGTCCGAACATGATAATGCCTCGGACTTCGACGATACACCTAGACGCCCTACTCGGCCGCCATCCCCCACTCCTACTCTAGAGCCCCTCCGGGTCCCAGAAGACTGGACTTTCAATGGGGTGCGGTACAACTCATTGGACGATGCGGCAAAGGCAGCTGGAATATTCTACAGTATCGACGAGAAGTACATTGAGTACATCATGGCAATGATCAAGGACTTTACCCGGAAGGAAGTTTTTACAGCCTATAACCAGCTCGGTGACAAAATGTATAAACACCGAAACCAGGTTGCGGCCGATGTCCAAAAGCTTCAGGTTGAAAAGGTCGGCGGAAACGAACACCTTGAGGACATGGAGGATCTCCGAGGCCGGTGCAAAAGGCTAGAGGATGAGAACAACGGGTTGAAGGCAGACATGGACGTCCTCAACCAGAACCACGGCATACTCGTCAATGTGATTAAGCAGCTTCAAGCCCAAGTCAACAGCCTTGCTACGCAACCAGCTTCCACACGTGCACACCCGGCCACAACCCATACCCCAACAGCCAGCCGTCCCAAGATCGCCGACCCACCCAAGTTTAAAGGCAAGACTCATGAGTTGACGATCGAACAATGGTTCCAGAAGCTCGGTATTTGGTTTAGGTATCAGAACATCACGGCAGATAAGGACAAGGTTACTACGGCACTACTATTTTTAGAAGGAGGTTCTCCAACGGATGTAACGGAGTCTGGTCGTAACATCCGGTTCATATGTACTAGTAGTGTAAACCACTTAGAGGAGTCTTTTGTACCTAGATCGCATTATATATACCTCACCTCATCTCGCAGGCTGAAGCAATCGCTCGATCTAAAGCTCACTCTTAAGCAAGGAATACGTGAAATCCAGACAGAAGGCTTAGTAGACTGTGGAGCCTACTCAAGTTTTGCGCATTATCGGTTTGTCCAGGAACATGGCTTAGAATTACGACGACTATCCAGGGAAATACGGGTGTTTAACGCAGATGCCACGGAGAACAAAAAGGGTCTTATCACTCACTATGTATGCTGTATGGTTACTATCGGGAACCACACTAGTTGGCAGTCCTTCCTAGTTACAGATATTGGGAACCGGGACATCATCATTGGAATGACGTTCCTAAGGGAACACAACCCCGAAGTCGATTGGAAGAATGGACAAGTAGACTTTACCCGATGTCCAGGCACTTGTCACCCGGAACAACTGTAAGTCCAAGAAGAGGAGGTACAGGCCATCGAGGAGCCCCGTCTAGAGGAGTTTGCACGAGACCATTACAGACAGCTTAACCCTGAGCCTTGGGGTGATTGTCACAGCCGATAGACTGTGCCACCAAACAAACAAAGAAGTGGCTCACTGATGGGGCACACAGGTGGTGACGACAGAAAACAGAGTATAGATTGCCTAGACTAGAAGGCGCAGTGGGGCAGGGGCTGTTTAAGCTGCCTACAGTGGAAGGGAGGGATGAACAGAAGACAGAATCTAAGGTTCATGGTCCCACATCACAGCCCTTATATACTACATGGTAACGGCGCACAGACCGCCCTGAGTTTAGGGCAGGTCTGGGGGCCTGTCGCAGGTGAGAGTCTATCTAAAAAAGGAAAGGTGAGAAAGATTAGGTAACCTTGTACCGAACAAGGAAATGGCTGAATTGGGTAACCCTATATTAGGGTTTGGTGCCGTTCTGAGGCAAACAGCGGTGCAACTAAACGTGGCGCGAAAAACCGTGACACTACCCCCTCTTCAAGACCTGAGCTCCAGCGAAGCGTTCGAACCATATTTGTCGATTAAACTGCTGGTGTACCGGCCGTGGGTTGGTGAGCGAGATGGGCTGAGGTGCGTCTGGGTGGTCAACGTGGAACTTGTCTAGCAGTTCTTTGCAGTGTTTGACATTTCGTACTGGCTCCCAAGTTGCGTCGCTGACATCATATCCTTCCCATTTGACCAGGTACTGGACATATCCTCGGTGGGTTCTCGAGTCGAGTATCTTTTCGACTCCATACTCATCATGTCCTTCAACTTCGATGGGGTCTGGCTTGGCTGGGTTTCAATCACCGATCTCATCCTCGTGGTAAGGAATGAGTTTTGAGGCATGGAAAACGGGATGGACCTTGTTCTGGTGTGGTAACTGGAGTCGGAAATCTGCTGGCCCTATCTGTTCGAGAATGTCGTAAGGCCCAAAGTTCTTGGCCGATAGTTTTGTGGAGGACTGCTTGATCTTGAGGTCTTTTCCCTTGAGAAGTACCTTGTCCCCGACCTTGAATAGAACTTCACTCTTGTGCTGATCGTAGTACCATTTTATCCGTTCAGCAGCAAGGGCTAGCGAGGACTGTGCCTGTTCTCGAGCTTCAGTACGGTTTTTGAAGACTTCTTCGAGGGTTGGGAACCCTAGGTCCTCGTGCACGTCTGGGGCCATTCTGGGGTGGTAGCCGTACTCGACAAAGAAAGGGGAGAGACCCGTAGATTCATGTGCAGCATTGTTGTACGCAAACTCCGCGGTGGCTAGTAGGGTAGCCCAGTCGTCAGGTCGGTGTTCAGTAAATATCCGTAGATACTGTTCCAGTGACTGGTTGACTCGTTCGGTCTGCCCATCGGTCTGAGGGTGGTATGCTGTTGACATTGAGGCCCGTATGCCCAGCTTCTTGCAAAACTCCTTGAAAAGCGCACTTGCAAACTGTGTTCCCCTATCTGAGATGATCTGTCGAGGAAGTCCATGTAGCTTCAGGATCTGTTCGTATATCAACTCGGCTGCATCTGAGGCTGAGAAGTGATCATCGCATGCAAAGAAGTGGGACCGTTTGGTCAATCGGTCCACCACAAAAGCAATAGCTGTGTACGTGTTGCCATGTCTGTCATAGGATTCGGGAAGCTGAGTGATAAGGTCTATACTCCAGACTTCCCATGGCCCGGCTGGTACGTCATTTGGCTGTAGTAGGCCATATGGAGGAACACGTGAGGCCTTGTTTTGTTGGCAAGTATCACAACCTTTGACATACTTCTTGACATCGACAGTGATCCCTGGCCACCAGTAGTTGCGGGTGATTAACTCCTGTGTTTTCCATCGTCCTGGGTGTCCAGCCAGTAGCGTGTCATGGTGGAGCTTGAGTAGGTCTAGTCGCAGTTGTCTATCCTTTGGGACGTAAACCTTTCCCCTGCGGAGGAGTAAACCATTCTCGAAGTTCCATTCCTGTAATGCTTTTCCAAACTCCCGGGGGCCGCTGTTGAGCAGTGACTTGTAATCCTTGGTCATTGTGTCATCTTCTTGTGCCTTCTTGATCCTTTCGAGTAGTTGTCCATCGTCGACTTCTGAAGCGTGGCCTGGTTGTATTGCCTTGATAGCGAAAAACTCCGGTTTCAACAGGGTTTGTCCAATGTTGTCACTGCTTACCCCCTCTTTATGATCTGGCCTCCTGGACAGAGGGTCTGCACGAAGCATTGTCTTTCCGGGGCGATGTCGCAGATTGAAATCGAAACGTGAGAGGAAGAGGCTCCAACGTGCTTGTCGTCGAGTCAACTTCTGGGCTTGTCGGAAGTAGGTCAGGTTGAGGTGGTCAGACCATATTTCAACCAGCATTGGGTGTCCTTCGAGGTAGTGTCGATATTCCTCTAGTGCCCGTATGATTGCTAACAGTTCCTTGTCATAGATCTCGTAGTTGCGTTCATGTTCATTTAGCGACTTAGAATAGAATGCAACGGGGTGCCAGAGGTTGTCCTCTCCTAGTTGTTCTAGCACGGCTCCCGTTGTGAAATCAGATGAGTCTGTTTCTAGACGGAATGGGGCCGTGTCGCTTGGAATTCTCAGGATTGGGGCTGTTGTGAAGGCCGTTTTGAGGGCTTGAAAGGCATTCTCCTGTTCCTCTTCCCACTTCCAAGGCGCATCCTTGCAGGTAAGTATCGTTAATGGCCGAGAAATCTTGGAGAAGTCCTTGACAAAACATCGGTAGAAATTGGCCAGGCCTAGGAAAGCTTGTACATGCTTAACCTTGGACGGTGTTGGCCAGTTTTTGACACCTTCGACCTTGGCAGGATCCATAGTAATTGAATCCTTCGAGATGATGAGACCCAAAAACTCGACTGATGGCTGCTCAAACTTGCACTTTTCTGGCTTGACAAAGAGGTCGTTGGCTCGCAACTTCTCTAGAACCCGTTCTGTAAGTTGCCGGTGTAGGGTAAGATCGTCTGTGAAGATGAGGATGTCATCAATGTAGACGACAACATGTCCTGTGGCAATCTCTTCCTTGAAAACCTCATTCATCATGGCCTGAAAGGTGCTGGGTGCATTGCAAAGCCCAAACGTCATTACCGTTGGTTCGTAGAGACCGCGGTGGGTGATAAATGCAGCCTTCTCCTCATCGCCTTCCCGAATACGGACATTGTTATATCCCCATCGTAGGTCTAATGAAGTGAAGATGGACGATTGGGAAAGGCGGTCAATTAGGTCTGGTATCCGAGGGATAGGGAACTTGTCCTTCTTGGTGGCGGCATTGAGAGCACGATAGTCCTGTACGAGTCGTAAACTTCCATCCTTCTTCTTGACAAAGAACACTGGGGCTGCTGCTGGGCTTTTTGACCGTTGGATGTACCCCTTGGTTTCTTGTTCGTCGATCCAGCCATCCAGCGAATTCCATTCTTGGGGGTTCAGAGGGTATAACTTGGCTGGCTTTGGCAGTGTTGCACCTTCTGCTAGTTTGATCGGATGGTCATAAGCCTTGCGTGTTGGCATACGTTCCGATGCTGTTTTGGAGAAGACGTCACCATACTGGTGATAGTGTGCTGGGACATGATTGGACCAGTATTCTCGGTCTTGTTGTCCTTGTGTTTCCTCTTTCTTCTCCATAACTCGAGCTCGTAGAACTCGGGCATCCGGATCATCCGAAAACTCCATCCAATGCACAAACTGGTCAGTATCACCCCAAGGCTCAGGGTTAAGCTGTCCGTAATGGTCCTGTGCAAACTCCTCTAGACGGGGCTCCTCGATGGCCTGTACCTCCTCTTCTTGGACTTGCAGTTGTTCCAGGTGACAAGTGCCTGGACATCGGGTAAAGTCTACTTGTCCATTCTTCCAATCGACTTCAGGGTTGTGCTCTCTTAGGAACGTCATTCCAATGATGATGTCCCGATTCCCAATATCTGTAACTAGGAAGGACTGCCAACTAGTGTGGTTCCCGATAGTAACCATACAGCGTACATAGTGGGTGATAAGACCCTTGTTGTTCTCCGTGGCATCTGTGTTAAACACCCGTATTTCCCTGGACAGTCATCGTAATTCTAAGCCATGTTCCTGGACAAACCGATAATGCGCAAAACTTGAGTAGGCTCCACAGTCTACTAAGCCTTCTGTCTGGATTTCACGTATTCCTTGCTTAAGAGTGAGCTTTAGATCGAGCGATTGCTTCAGCCTGCGAGATGAGGTGAGGTATATATAACGCGATCTAGGTACAAAAGACTCCTCTAAGTGGTTTACGCTACTAGTACATATGAACCGGATGTTACGACCAGACTCCATTACATCCGTTGGAGAAAATCCTGCTCGTCGACCTCGACGATCCGTGCTGTGGTTTCTTGTTCCTGGGCCTTAGCTTTGCCCTTTTGGTTGTACTCCTTGAGCGCATTGATTACAAACTCCATTCGGTCTTGTCCCTTGTCTTCTTCATCCATAGCACGTAGTCGAGTGCCAGATGCGGAGCCCTTGGCCTTGGTCATGTCGGGGAGTTCATAGTAGCCTTTGTACACCGGGTTGCGACACTTGACTCCAGTTTTGAAAGGGTGTTTGCCGCAACGGAAACAGAGCTTCTTGGCAAGCCACTCTTCTTGTTCCTTGGAGAGCTTTTCAGGCTTCTGCATTGTGTCGATGTCCATGGCATTCGGGTCCCGGGCAGGCCTTGACGATGGTGCGTGGTGCTTCTCTCCTTGGTAGTTCATCTCGATTCCGAGTACCCAGTCTAAGAAGTTCTCCCACTTGGTCGGCACAGTGGCCGGCTGCATTGAGTGGTGGGTGACCATTGTGGTGCGTACACCTCCTTTGCACTGAGCTTCGATGCGTCGAATGAGTTCGACATCCGAGTAACCAGACTTGATAGCAAAACGGCGGACGTTTTCCGCAAACAGGGCCAGTGACGAGTGGGACTTGGCACAGTGTTCCTCGAGTGACTGTTGGGCTGACTTCTCTGGAGCAAGTTCTCGATATCCACTGCTAAGATGTGCTGTAAAGTTTGCCCATGTTCCAAGTGGAACACCGTCGGCTGCCTTTTGAGCGTAGTCATCCATGTACAACTGAGCACCTCCTTCTAAGAATAGTAGTGCCGTAGTAACCTTGTCCTCATCTGCCGTGATGTTCTGATACCTAAACCAAATACCGAGCTTCTGGAACCATTGTTCGATCGTTAACTCATGAGTCTTGCCTTTAAACTTGGGTGGGTCGGCGATCTTGGGACAGCTGGCTGTTGGGGTATGGGTTGTGGCCGGGTGTGCACGTGTGGAAGCTGGGTGCGTAGCAAGGCTGTTGACCTGGGCTTGAAGCTGCTTAATCACATTGACGAGTATGCCGTGGTTCTGGTTGAGGACGTCCATGTCTGCCTTCAACCCGTTGTTCTCATCCTCTAGCCTTTTGCACCGGCCTCGGAGATCCTCCATGTCCTCAAGGTGTTCGTTTCCGCCGACCTTTTCGACCTGGAGCTTTTGGACGTCGGCCGCAACCTGGTTTCGGTGTTCATACATTTTGTCGCCGAGCTGGTTATAGGCCGTAAAAACTTCCTTCCGGGTAAAGTCCTTGATCATTGCCGTGATGTACTCGATGTACTTCTCGTCGATACTGTAGAATATTCCAGCTACCTTTGCCGCATCCTCCAATGAGTTGTATCGCACCCCATTGAAAGTCCAGTCTTCTGGAACCCGGAGGGGCTCTAGAGTAGGAGTGGGGGATGGTGGCCGAGTAGGGCGTCTAGGTGTATCGTCGAAGTCCAAGGCATCATCATGTTCGGACGGTGTGTGTGATCGTCCTTCCGGGCCAAACGTGTCCGTGTCCAGTACTCGATACCGAGAACCAGTTGCCATTGTACAAATTCTAAACCTGTGGCAGAACTACCCAATCTAAGTACCCAAACTTGTTTAACTCGACAATTGTGTTCGCTACTCTAAAGAAGTTCTGTCCTAATCCTGCAAACTTAATCTTCCCAAACTCCTTACAGAACCACTCAATGCTCTGTTGTTGACTCCGAGTCCAGCTGGCTCCGTGTTGGCCGATGTTGTCGCTGATCCACTCGAGCTGGTCGCCGACACGTTGGATGGCTAGACGATGGTCGTATGGGCAATCGTCGAGCAGCACCTTGCGGTCGAAGATGGCCTGGAGGCGTTTGAGCATGGCGTGGACCTTGGCTTCTGCGATGGCGAGGTTGTCGCTGGTGTTGACACGGGTGAAGCCTGGGATCAGCGCGGCTGAGATTCGGTATTGGAGAGGGACAGGTGGGAGAGGAGGAGTGGAGGGATGACTGGGGAGTGGGGCCTGGGTACGGGCAGGGAGGGGCAGAGGTCGAGTATAGGGGACAGGTCGAGGCAGAGCCTTGCGACGAGGGACTAGAGGTGCGTGCTCCCGATGACGGTAGCGAAGGCGATCCTCAAGACAGTCCTCACGTACGCAGGATATCTGATCCTGGACGAGTAGATGACCGTGTCTCTTGAAGTGACGACGGGTAAACTCCTGGAGACCAAACTCCTCGGAGGGGATGGGGGATGATAAACATTTATAAAACTCCTGGGGGGAAGAGAGACGGCTGGCTAGTGAGGGCACTGAGCCAGGGGCCTGTGGGTGAGATTCTGTCTAATGTCACAGCCGATAGACTGTGCCACCAAACAAACAAACAGAAGGCTCACTGATGGAGGACACAGGTGGTGACAACAGAAAACAATGGGTAGATTGTCTAGACTAGAAGACACAGTGGGGCAGGGGCTGTTAAGCTGCCTACAGTGGAAGGGATGGATGAACAGAAGACAAAATCTAAGGTTCATAGCCCCACATCACAGCCCTTATATACTACATGGCAACAGTGCACAGACCACCCTGAGTTTAGGGCAGGTCCTGGGACCTGTTGCAGGTGAGAATCTGATCTAAAGGAAGAGATAAGATAACGAGAAAGATAAGATAACCTTGCCCTGATAAGATCATAACTGAATTGGGGTAACCCCATGCTAGGGTCTTGGTGCTAGCCCGGGACAAACGGAGGGCAAACGTTGGTGCAACTAAACGTGGCGCGAAAAACCGTGACAAACCCGGTATCAATTTATCGCCGACCAAGACGACTAGAGGGTATCAATTGTAAGACTGTATCAGCATATCAACCACGAAAATACTCACATCTGATGTCTTCCTCCAAACCTGTGATCACCAGGTGAACATCGGTCCAGGGTATGTCAGTCAGAGATGGGCCAACGTCGGGCCTGCGAGCTTCATCCTCCATGCAAATTTTGGCATCGATAAAGAAGTGGGTTCCACTGGCCCAATCAGGAGTCAGGCATGGCACATCAGAGCTGCTCGGAGACTTGCAAACTGACCTGAACCTGTTGGTCCTGTCCACCATTCCTGTCTGCTGAACAAGTGGAGGTGTGGAATTATGGATGTGGAAGTCAATGAGGGAGAGCGATAGATGTGACTAGATTGGAGGATAACATCATGTAACATTGACCACGAGGAATGCACATGGTTCCACTATAGGTTCCTTGTAATAGCAGTCACCCAGGGTGTGTAATTTCACAGTATTGCTGTAGAGCCGGTCCCGGCCGGTATGCCTAAACATAAGGGAGTGTAGTGTCTGACCGGAGATGGGGTGGGGAAAAGCACTCCGGCCGGGTTTGGGGGGGGGTACCCGGGGTGTATCGGCGCCTATTTTTCGAATGGTAGGTATGGGCTGTTAGATACCTTGGCTCGCTCTACATACAGTTCTTTGATCACAATAACTATTTAACGGTCCGGACATGTACTGGAGCATTGTATATCTGTGGCGTATTAACAGAAAGTAAAGATATGCCTGTTAGATGGTGCCCCGGCGCCTCTGCATGTGAATGCAGTGCTCCCTCGTGTTGGGAGCAGGATGGGGTTGTGGAACTTCCTCAATTTGTATGCTAATTGTCCCGGACCTTTTTCCTCTGGTTGCTATGGAGCTTCTGACCTTGGGGAAGGGACAAAATGCCTGAATAGAGACACCATACTTATATTAACGGTGTAATATATGCTACTCGACCACCGAGCTCCCGTGCCCATTACTTTGAACTCATTACATGGAAGGGGAGCATATTATAACCCAACTAGAGCAGCTATCGTGTCCCCTCTGGAACATGCCAAATATATGGGGGCAACATATGTTTGGGGCTCCCGGCCGGGCGATAGAGCCATGGGCACACATTGTCCGGCCGGACGATATATGCTGTTACTTATGTCCCTCGGCCGGACGTTATATGCTGGTACTTATATCCCTCGGCCCATCGGGTATGGGTTATTAGTTGTAATGGGTAAATGTGTTACTAGAGAGAGCATATGATATGTGTTCCACCAATCTGACTCATATATGTATATTCTGAGCTATGGTATGACCGGCCGGATGGTAGACCTGGTGAGGAATAGCAATCGGCCAGATGGTAGACCTGGTGAGGAATAGCAATCGGCCGGATGGCATATGCACGATCTTATGTTACCCGGCCCGTCATGTCCTGGGCTGACTGGAGGTGAATTCATAGTATTAACCAGCCGGCGGATACAATTGTGGACCAGTGAGGAGAAAGCTTCCACTTTGGTAAGTTCGTCTAGGCCACAGGCATGTGTTAATGGGACAGGCTAACATATGGAAACCAGCATGGAATTAGAGCCATATACAGTACTAAAATAACCCTTGCACATGCACATATCACTCTGAGCTGTTCTCACGTCCGTTGTCCAACGTATCCCATATCACCCTTGTTGAGTCGACCCTCGACAGGAGAAATGCATGGTACCCATCCCAGGATGGTGGTAAGTATGCTAGTGGGGTCCGCCTAAGACCGCGGAGGTTACCTTGTTGCTCCTCCAAAATCTCGACATCTCGAGCTAGCTGTGCTCGCTCGTCTGACAGGTTCCGCGATGTGTCCGCCCCGACGGAACCTGTTGGAGATGTGTACAGATTCTCAGGGAGTTCTGGAGATGACATAGAGTCAATCTCCTGAAAATGAAGTCGTCGATAGGTGAGGGGATCTTGGGACATACCAGACCCTTCGGCCATGCGCACGTCCTCTTCCCGAGTTGAATCGATGCCGGGCGGAGGAGAAGCTACCCGGAGCTGTTAAATGGAGGTTGTAGGGGTGTCTCCGTGGTTGCGAAGGTGGTAGGATGCCACCGGAGTGCGTTCTGAAATGTGGAAAGGGTCCGAAATGGGATCCGGAGAGATTGAAGTATCTCGCTGATCCACCCTCCACGTGTAACGATCGACCAGATGGATGGGCCGAGGAGACTCCGGGAGGTAGTGTTGTGTGTCTAGTAACCCCGGCGATGGCCCCGGCGGGGGCGGAGGGATGTACTGAATGTTCCGGATGGGCGGGTTCCGGATGGGAGAGTTCCGGATGGGAGAGTTCCGGATGGGAGAGTTCCGGATGGGAGAGTTCCGGATGGGCGGGTTCCGGATGGGGGAGTTCCGGATGCTGTCCCCATCATCATCCGAGTATTACGAAAAAAGAGTGAGGGGTTGGTGGATGTCTCGCATCGGCGAAGGTGAAGACGAGTCTGAGTAGAATAAAACGGCCAGGTCGGAGGTAGTGGGAATGGGCGAGTCTCGACAAGGGGACTCCATGCGCGGAAGGGTGTCGGAGCCCTGTGGGGGTGTGTCCGGGGAGTCTGCAACGTACAATTTGATCGATCCCGACTCTTGGAAGGGTGGATTCGGCGAGTCAGAGTTGGAGTTATATGTGAAGATTCCGGCTGCCGGAATGGCAGCCGGAGCTATAGGGACCTCATCGGAGGCATGTGGGACAACGACAGTGCTTTCCTGCAGTGGTTCCGGATGGTCATCCTGGGCGGGCGGATCGGGAGACTCAGAGCCGTAACTGAACAGTTGGGGGGTGGGAACCCTGTCCGGAGTAGATGGTTCCTCTTCGGAGATGTCTGGGGCAAGGATGGCAATCTGCTGCATCGATTTCGGATGGTAGAGATGCCGTACCGGGGCCGTTTTGAGCAAAGGGGTGGGGGCAGCGGCATGATCTGTGTCGGGGCTCCCAGCTCCCCGGGATGAACCCACGGAATGCTCGGACTCTGTGTCCCTGTACAAAAGCAATATCGAATGTTATCATCTTATCGATGGCCCCAACCAGTATACGCCACGGAGTTGCTCACCGTCGTGAATGCTTCGGCAATGATCCCGGATTTTCAAGTAATAGAGCTTCCTGGACACGGCTAGGTGTCGGAAGCTGGATTCGGACATGTTTGACAGCCCGGGGGGGTTCTGATGCTGTTGCTGGAGGTTAATAGGGAATTACAGTAGAGAAAGGTATGCTTACATTGTGACTCAGCGCGTGCTCGTTTTTTGTCAGCCATGGCGGGAAATCTGTGTATATATGAGGGGGAATACACTATTCAGACCCGGACCGTTAACCCAACATGGCCCGCAGGGCTTACATGGGTTGGTGTTGCATAGACAAGGCCCATCGCGCTGTCGAACTACGGGAGAAGCATCTTCAACGCCAGGCGGCTAACTCCGGCTGGGCGCCTCAAAATTTTCCTCCATCCGATAAGGGATCTGCAGCCGATGCGCCACGGGTGCAATTCACTTTCAAACCTGAACCACTACGCGTAAACCACCGCTATGTCTAGCCACAAATCAACCGCCGAGCAACAGCAGAAGATGAAGAGGCCTCCTCCTATGCAGGAGCAGGTAGAAGAAGCCGCGATGTTCGCGACGGAGCTCCACTACGCATGGATGCACAAACCCGGCAAGGACTCACCAAAGCGAGCGGGCTGGGACAGTCGGTTCCGACAGACGACGATGGACTTAATCAAGGTCCTTTCCCGGGCGAGGTTCCGGAAGCTGCCCCCTCTTGCGATGGGGGCAATTTGGGCGCACAATGTGGCAATTCTGTCCACACCGGAGCATGAACAACCGGTAGGAGAAGTCTGCGAGCTACTGGACGACGATAGCTGATCTACCGTCTTGCAGCGCCCATTCGACACTGATACCGTCATGCCGGTTCAAGAAGGACACATGGCCCTCAACCCGCCGAAGCAATTCGAGAAGGGCGCGCTGCACATGTCTCCGGATCCTGAGGGCCTGCTTCCGCTCGACCGGATCCAAGCGCATTGGTGGGAGCAGTACATGGATAGTGCGTTCGTATTTCTTTAATGTACCGCACCCATACTAATCAACTGTTCTCTTGATCCTTCATGCGACTCCATAGGGACGGAGGTTGAAGATCCCAGGCGCCAACCCCCAGTTACACGTTCCGAGGACGGTCGGGACAGATCGGGAAGAACAAGGAGGCCTTCCGTACGCACATCCGATGAAGGTAAGCTGGTTTAAATTACTCGACAGCCGCATACTCACAAATGTATCTGCAGAAGACGACCAGGAAGCCCAGGGACTGTCCGCCCAGCCATGGGGCCATCCTCGGGAATCTGGAGCCCGTCGTCAGGGTGCTCGTCCAGGTAGGCTGCTTGTGATTAACTTCCCCAGCTGTGTACTAACTGACACACCCGTGGAACAAGCCCAGAAAAGCCGGATGCAGTCCGCACCTCGACAAGGCCATTCTGCGGATTCCGGCAAGCGTCGTGAGGCTCCGGCCCATATACCGGAGGCGATTGATGTCGACATGGAGCCGGAAGAAGTGCCTCGAGGAAGGGCCAACAACAAGGGCAAGGGCCGCGCAGCTCCGGAGGTCACAGACGTCGACGAGGACATGGAGGAGGAAGGGATGGAACCTCCCGCTGCAACACCATCGACCCGACACAGCCAGCGCGAGAAGAAGGCCTCATCACGGGCGAAGATGGCCACAACGCAAGGTACGAGTGCCTCTGGAGGTGTGAAGACCACGGCAAGAAAGTCGAAGCGCAAAGGAGCTCCCGAAGGATCGGAGATCAACGACGAGCACGAGACCAAGAGGCTCCGTTTGGATTACAACTTGCCGGAGGAGACCGTGCCCTTTACCTGGGCGCCGCATGTACGCATCGACTG
Organism: Ganoderma lingzhi; assembly: GCA_026283605.1. Lineage (NCBI taxonomy): Eukaryota > Fungi > Basidiomycota > Agaricomycetes > Polyporales > Polyporaceae > Ganoderma > Ganoderma lingzhi. The sequence continues at coordinate 1,712,283 of JAPJYM010000011.1, forward strand.
CATTCCCTCCTATGCATCAATTTCTAACTTGTCCTCATTATAGCCGCGCCCGTGCCATGCCTGTGTGGATGCCAAGGCACAGTGTCTGTTCTGTGGCTTGGTCAATTCCTCGTGCTTGCGTTGCTCGCAGAAGAAGGTGAAGTGTACGCTCACGGTTGTTGGTGCTCCGGTCAGCGCTGCCTACCTGGGCTACGTCTACTTCCGCCGAAGCCATTCGCCGGGCCGTCGGAATAACAACGTGCTGCCTCAGAGGGCTCCGAAGCTGTACGAACCCCCTAAGTGGTTCGTCGATCAGTACAGCGCCATCTCAAAGGCCGATCGTCACAAGGGCCCTCCGAACGTTGATCAACATGCTCCGGCGCCATGGTATCCCTCTAACTGTGGCAGGCCTCCAATCCCGCTTCTCCCGGAGCTTATTCCGCCACGAACCTGGCCCATGGAGAGGCCGCTCGGCACACGTGGCAATCCCCTGCCATCCCAGGTCACTCCGAAGGCCCGTACAGTGGCGAAGACTCCAACCGGCGGTTCCAGGAGACCTCGAACGCGGTCGCTATCCCGAGCGCACTCGACATCTGCCTCCCCAGCTCCCTCCTTGTTCCGGACATCCCCACAACCCACATCCCCTCCCGCATCGACACCGGGAGGGTCGTCGAACGTTCTGGACGACGCCGATGCACAGGCAGAATCGGAGCTCGAGTACGAAGACCTGGTTCTCCCTCCGGCTCCGGATCAGCCCCCGAAGTATGCGCGCAGCCACCTCCGAGGTCCTGCTCATCCTCCGGGCCTCAGTCCAGAGGATGAAGATGACCCCGACTATAACTCGGTCCCACGCAGGCTTCCGGATGGCTCGACGACTATCCCGGTTCCCCAATTCTCGCACACCGATGACTATGAGCAGTATTATCTTGCCCCCGCTGAGCATGAAAACCGGTCCGTGCCAAAACGCTGGGATACATGGGTACCAAGGACGATGACGACTACTCCGAAAACCCCGTGGGGTGACTTACGCTATCGTGCCACCGAACTCTCGGAGCATGAGTTCATGGCATATTCGGAGCATGCACGGGGCAGCACCTCTCGTGCCATTGAGGCTGACCCGGTTGATTCCACCGGCCACCTTATCCCGCCGTCTCTGAAAGGTAATGTCCCATGTTATGGTACTGCGCACATTTGCTTATGTCTGGATTATTTATTTCAGTCAATTGGTCAACATTGCCATGGATAACTATAACTTCGCAGGCCGATGATAAAACCCCCAGGCCGTATCTTGACCACCCCATGGAGACCTTGGCGGACGTGCTCGAGCTCCGCGGCATCCCCCTCAACCCCCCAACGGGCCTCTCGGCCGACCCCTCGAGCCCGACGGCTGCCGCCCCTCACGATCCGGGTACACCGCGGACCTTTACCCTTGGCCCAAACACCCATCGTCTTGTCGACGAGGCCCGAGAGCGGAACGTCAACCTGGAACTGATTGTCGTTACGGCTGCCACCCGGGCTTACGAGCTTGCCCGCATTGAAGAGCACATTCGCATTCGCAGGCGCAATTCCATCCAAGCCTCACAGTCTATCGTCTCATTCCAAGACGCCATCCAGCAGTTGTACAACCAGGTCCAGGCCACCGACCTCGACCTCGCCAACATCACTAGCATCATGATCGACGCACAGAAACATACCCGGACGTTGGCGGAGGCGTTCTGGAACGTACCCACTATCCCCGCGAGCTATTCTGCCCTCGTCGAGATGCTCGAAGTGTACAGCCGCCTCGAGGCCTTGTACCATGAGATGTGGGCTCAGTACGGAGCATTGCGCGAAGATGTCCGACCCCTTCGCCACGACATGGCCCGGTTTGAGAAGAGGGTGGAGCTTGTGGACCAACGGCTCGACGACGCGCCAACAGAGGCAGTTGAGCACATGCACCCGGAGCTGGAGCTGTCAAAGAAGATCCTGGAGCGCGACCTTCTCCGTATCCACACCCAGCTCTCGTTCTTGGATCACACGTATAGGTCGACCATCACAGACATCTCCAAGGGTGTTCAAAGCTCCATCAAGCTCCTCCATGACACCAACATACAAATCTTGGATGACGTGAAAAGGGTTGTGTCCCAGGCGGCCGTCCTTTCCAAGGAACAGACACTGGCCTCTGAAGACACTGGAAAGGTCGCGCTCCAGGTCCATGTTCTTGCGCAGCGTGTCCAGGCAGTGGAGGACCAGATGGGGGTCATCTACGCACAGCCCGGTGGGCCTCCGGGAGGGTGGCTAGGGCAGCTGGCAAAGGAAGTAGCTTCGCCCCGTTTGGGCGATCCTGACGATTCGGAGCCTGCCCTTCCCACCATTGTTCCTATTCCACCCTCTGACGATCCTCCGGTCTCTCCCATGCAACCACCTCCGGCTCCATCTCCACCTCCACCTTCACCCCAACCGGCCGTCGTCGACGTTGTCCCCGGGCGAGCGATGTCAGAGCCCGCCGATAGCGCCCGGTTCGTCACTGGGCTCACCCCGCCTCACCCGTTCCCACTGGGCATGTCTCCGCCGGAGCCCATTCAATTGGAGCCCCATACCCCCACTGGAGGACGTCAAAACGCTCTCCGAGCGATTGGACGTCCTGGAGATGACATTCGAGGCCCGGGTCGAGGAGGCGGTGGCGGCACGGGTTCCGAAGGCCATCGAGGACTACTTTGGTATGTTTGGGCTTAAGCCGGACGACCTCCGGGACTTTGCCACCAACCTTGCCCGCACCCGCACGCAACGTCCGGAGCCAGAAGACCAGGAGATGGGTGAGCCGTCGCAATGATATCTTGGACATTTGTCTGTACAATATTGCATGTATTACGTAGCCGAACAATGTGTACTTCTGAGAACGATTGCCATTGTCACATGTATGATACAAAAACATTTCCACAGGCTAACATGTGCCTACCAACCCTTCTTGCTCTTCCGAGTGCGGCTCCCGGATGCCTGCGAACGAGTAGCAGGGGCGGCCTGGGTGTCGCGCTCCATCAGAGCTCGCTGCCGGCGTGTCTTGATCGTCAGGTCATCGCCGGCCTGGTTCCCGCCACTCCGGGCACGCTTCCGGGTGGCAGTCTGCTCAGCGCGAGCCCCTGCAGCCGCAGATGTACTGCCCTGCCCGGATGTCGCCATGCCTGTGTCCGGAACGGCTGGTGCGGATGCGGCGCCCCTTGACCGGGTCGTCCGAGGCTGAATGGACGGTTCCGGCACGTCCGGCTGCTCATCTGCATCTTTGTCCTCGTTAGCGTCCGCTTGGGTAGCATCGTGGGAGGGGCGGGCATGTGAGATGTTCCGCCCGGGGCGGGTAGTTCTTGCAGTGGGTTCCATCGTCGGGGGCATCGCTGGAGCACTAGCGTGCTCTTCCGGAGGGGTAGAGAAGCCATGGCCAACGTCCGGCTGGGTGGCCTTCCCTGCCGGGCAGGGTCGGTGGACCGTGTTCGCCTTGCAGAACTCCTCGAGCTCGGGAATCTTGTCGAAGGTCAGCAGGGTTATCGGAAGGTGGAAGGGGAGGTCCGGAACATCTTCGTCGTCGTTTAGGAACTGGGAGACGTGCATGTCGCGAAGTGTGAGCCCCATGGTCAGGGCGTACATCTGGACTTCTCCCACTGTGGCGGAGGGCGTCAGACCCTTCCGGAACCAGTCGAACAGACGCTCGACATCCCAACGGTTGCCATGGAAGTCGTCCGGTAGGTAGCACGACCTATAGGCCCATGACAGCCATGCGAAGCCCTGTGGCGCATCCACCGGGACGGTCTTTTCAAGCTGCTCATGCATAGTTAGATTCGTCGTAATGGTGAGCGATACATAGATCGTACCTTAGAGCGGTGACAATTGAGCATGGCCTGGTATTCGGCGTCCGAGCAAAGGCCCCGAAGATACTCGAAGCGAGCGGGCCCACTGGCTCCGACGCTGCACGGAGGAAGTGGGCCGTTAGGGCTAGTCGCCCCGGAAATGGGGCTCTGTAGCTCATTGACTGCTGTTGTGTGCCCTTTACCCTTCCTGGGACCTCCGGCAACCCTCCGCAACCCTCGGACGCCAGTGGCTAGAGGCCGGTCGCTATTGTCCTCCTCATCCGGGAGATCGGCGGTATCCCCCTCATCATCGGACAAGTGTCAGTCACGGAGCTCGTAGTCACTAATCTTGGAGTGCCCGTCATCGTCATCCGTCTCTTTGTCCACTTCCCATTTTTCTGCATTGATGGTCTTCTTTTTTCTAGCACCGCCAGCCTTTATCTGTTTCTTGTTCGTGCTTGCATTGCGTCTTGCAGTGGTGCGGGCAGCGATGTTGAGTTCCCTCACCCGCTTCCGGGTTGGCTGGAACATTGTCCGACAGGTCTTGGAAGGTGGCGACACGCTTCGGGCCGGTTAGCAGGAGTCCCGGACGTGATGTGATCATCATCCAGAGAAGTGATGAAGGTGGGGGGGCGAACAGTCTTCTTAGTGCAACGGGCTGGCTTATTTGGTGCAATCGCCTCCAGATAGATTGCGGGGAGATACTGAGGGACACCGTCGACCATCGTCTGATAGTGACTGAACCGGAAGCGACGTGGCTCGCCCTCGGGAGCCTGATTGTCCGGGTTCTCCATAGCGATGATATGGTCGAAGAACTCAGCCACATGCCGGTCGACGATTTTGCTGGGGTCGCTCCATTGGAACGCATCCGGAAGCAGGCCTGCGGTGAAGAAGCTGTTGGGACTCTTTGCTATAGTGGTAAATGGGGTGTGTGGCTTCTTCTGTCCGCAAGCAAACTCTGTTTGCATGGTGAGCAAGACTATGGGGGAAACACACTACGAGTGAATGTACGGTAATGGATGCAGAGGTACTGTCGAAAGACCTGCTGCTTCCGCGACGTTTGCATCTTGTCGCCGTTCTCTTGATCGATGAGTATGGGTGTACCATCATCGTAGGTGTCGAATTCGAACGGGACGACACCGGCCGACTGCGTAGCACAAACGTTGTCCCGTAGGTCCTCATCTGCATCTTCCGGCTTGAGAATGGTGGACCAGAAGTTCCAGAACTTCTTCCGGACGTTCACATCCCACTGTTTCATTGCCCGGAACTGCGGGTACGACTTGTCCTCGTCGACGAACAGCTCGGAGGTGTCGTAGCTACCACGACACTCAGCCGATGCGCTGTGCATATTATGTTACTGAAGCGTACCTGCACGCATTGAGCTCTTTTTCTTCGTCTTGAAACACGCCGTATATGAATAGCGGCATGCCGAATTGCTTCCAAAAGGTTCGGGACACCCCTTTCATCCAGCGGAGAGCCTGTTTCCGTGCAAGCCTGCTTTATGTCAGTTATAGTGACTGCCAGATAGTGGGCTCTACGCACTCGGGCTTCACATTGTTGTCCGGGCCCTCCTCGTTCCACTTCAGAGCCATCTCGTTCCAGGGATCCTGCTCATCCTCCTCCAACGCCTCCCATTGCGCCTTCCGAGTGCTGTTCCATTGAGCGACATACCCTTGCCACTTCGGATCGATGTCCAGAAGGGCATCCTTGATCGTTGAACGGTTCTTCAGGCCCCAGCAATGCTCTCCGGTAAAGGTGCGACCAATCTTGAACCCCTGCTCCTCCTTGTTCTTCTTCGGTCCGTGGTTACTAAACAGGTATAGATTTTCTACCAACAATGCAGTAAGTATTCTATCTAATGCGCAAGGAATGCGACATACCTGAGAGAAGAAGTCGATGAGGAGGTCGGTGGCCTCAACCTCGCGCTTGACCAAGAAGTGCTTGGTAAGGGCCTCACAAAAGGCAGCCTTATCTGCGGCAGCCTTGTTCCGGTACTCACCCTGTTTTTTCTTGAGCAGGTCTTCCTCGTAGGACGTTAGGTCGCTGCGGTGGGGGGCCATGGTGGGTAGTAGTAATGCTCAATGATAGAGGTTGACACAGGGAGGATAATCGGTTCAGAGCGGACGGAGAGATAAAAATTATGGGTGGAAGGATGAGGTCTCACTCTAGAATGACCGTGAAGTGTGGATGCCTGGCCGGCACCCGCACCGGCCGGACAGCACATGTAACCACTAAATCCCCGGCCCGTCCTTGCCGGCTAAGCGAAGGGCAGTGCATCACATCAAGTCAATTGCCACACGGTCATAATTGGCCAATGACCACTTTTTGGTTCTTGTTCTCCTCCATCCACACACCCCATTGCCCTTGACTGTATAACATATCGCTGAGCCTATGTCACCCGAGACCAGTGCAGGTCAAGTTGACCCGTTGTCCAAAATCGAGGACCGGGGGCGCACTGCGGCTTACATTGTAGCGCTGTATCATTTTCATCGATTGTGGTCACTTCCCGATTTGGATAAAGGACAAGCACCATTGTTGCATCCCACCCCTCCTCCAATTTTATTCCAGCTGATGAAGGATTGTGACTCCGTTGCCCGAACGCTGGCACATGCAAGCCAAAACCAATGTAAATGAAATTTTTGGACCCTAACACGAGGTTCTGATGTGTCGCAGTGTCGGTCACCTGGAATGCAAGCGAGTATGCGAACATGCTGCCAAAGATGACTACTCTCAAGAAGGAAGTCGAAGATCGCCTTTTTCGAGAGTTCCCGCCCATCACCTCCGCAGAAGAGGTCATCAGTCAGACAGGCCCACTCTGCGTTGTACGGCACCCCACAGTGTTCCTGGACAGAGACGGAAATATTTTGGTTTGGTCCCTTCCCGGAATTCTGCCTCCGGCACGCCAGGTAAGGACACCAATCATAATCATTTATCGATTTGCAACGAGGCCCCGGACGTCATAGGAAATCCTCCTCAAGGCATCTGAGGCACTCAAAGGCCGTGCAAAGCTCAAATTGACGCCTCCGGGAAAGCCTGAAGGGAACTGGCGGACTTCCACTTTATACTTTAACCCGAGTCCGACGTGGGGTGCCGGAGTAGTCACACTCTATCCGGCAGGCTTCCAGCTGGGGCACACAGTACGTCTATAATTGTGATTGAAGCGCTTCTATGTAGTACTAAACACATTCAAGGGACCGAATTACAAGCCCCTCCCGAGTAAGGAGTCGACGAGTGCGGAAGCATACCAGTGGATGGCAGAGATGGAGGAGACGGGCGGCCTCCTCGACGGAATTCTAGCGGTAACTCACCCGGAACTCTACAGGGTCTCCCAGGAGTTGATCCGGAACATACTCGCGGAGGGGACCAGAGCGAGTGAGGTCATGCGACTTTGGCCCACAAGTTTCAACTCCGTTCAATTTATTATCAATTGATTGTCACTGCTCCATCGGGACAAAAACACCTGTGTGGGGTGGGTCAATCTCCTACTTACCCTGGGCACCTACGGACAAAAGGCGCTTCTCGAGCTCCACAACCTCGGTGTCTCCGTGCCATACGATAGCGGAATGATTGCCGTGCTATGTTCACGAGTCATCCGGCACGGTGTCACGAGGGTGGAGGGTGATCGACTTTGCTACGCGTTGTACATGGTTGAAAATGTCCATACTCACTTTGGCATGTCGGTCCCAGGCTTTGCTCACATTAACGAAGTCTGCGCCTTGTAGAATGTACATAGAACGTTCCTTACAAACCATTTCCACCTTGACACCCTTGCGAGTTCCTGCTGTCTCCAACAATGTCGTGCCGCCGCCGCTTCGAGAAGGTGGAGCCATTCAAAGAGTATACTTTGAAGACCCGGAAGACTGGGCGCGGTCTGGAGACGACGACGAAGAAAGTTCGTCTGGATTTGCCAAACGTAGGGAGTCTTCCGCCCTCTTCTGCCGAGCCATTGCCAGCAGCGAGTGCCCGAACTACACCGGGTCCGGGTCACATCAACCTGCCGGGCATAGACCAGGGAGCACCTCTTGGCTTCGAGTTCACATTTGATGATGTGCCGCGTACTGGAAAGGCAAGTCATGAATGTGTATACAATGCCTCCGTACTGACGGAACAATGGGAATACATATTCAGTCTCAGAACGACTTCCAGAGAGATTTTCTAGAGGTTCGGGAGGAGTATCTCCACCGTGGACTTGCCAGGGAGGGACTTCCGGATGATGGCCTAGGGGAGTGCGGACACCCGGCTACATGGCGGTGCTTGACCTGTCATGGGATCCCCTCGCTCTGCGCTGCATGCTGCCGGGCCCGCCACATATCTCACCCGCTGCACCGCATCGAGTTCTGGACGGGTGAGTACTACCATCCGGGGTGGCTCCGGGACCTCGGGGTCCAGATTCATGCCGGACACCGTGGCCAGCCGTGTCCCAGTCTTGGAACGTATCCCGCGGGGTCCATGCCACAGCCGGAGTATGCAGCTCCACCTCCGGATGACTCGGAGACTGAGCCCCCATATATGGCTGGAGAGGAGGGCCCCGACATTGACAATGAAGATGCCGAAATGGACTTCCGACCCGACGACGAGACGCTTGTCACTTCGGTCGCCGAGCTGCCACGCTTTGGAGACCCTATATACACTGCTATGCCTTTGGCTGACTATCGCATGGTCCAGGGTGATCGGATGATGGTGGTAGTGGATTTGGACGGCGTGCACGAAATGTCTGTAACGTTCTGCTGTTGTCCGGATGCCCCCCGGGATGATCTGCAGCTCATCGACCTAGGATACTATCCGGCATCCATACACCGTCCCCGGACGATCTTTACCGAACGGGTGCTGGACGACTTTCTTCTCGCAAACAAGGAATGTAAGACCGCCACTCGGAACTACTACAACAAGCTGCGTCGGACAACCAATGATGCATTCCTGCATATGGTTCCGGTAGGGTAATATGCCTCCAGAATTGAAACATCACTAAGTCGGTCGACAGGATCGGTACAAAGAGCTTCTTCGGGCATCACGACAATGGCGCAATATACGCCTCCGACGGTCATCCGGTTTTGGACACCGAACAGATACTATCGCTCCCGGAGCCATGGCTATCCGCTGTCCGGCATGTCCGCAGCCTGGTGAAAACCTTCCGGAGGGATGGGAAAACGACCCGGAGCAGTACACCCTCTTCCTTCACCTGTTAGACATTTCTAAGCGGCTTGTAAGATGGAAATACATGCGCTCCGTTGTACTCGACGGAAACTTCTCCGCCCAGCATCGCCACATGAGAAACCCCGAGGATGATGTTCTGCTCGCCGATGGGCACGCATTTATGGTAACGGACGAGCTACCTGGGGACCGCGAAGGAGTTTAAAGAGGTCCGTGGCTATATTATTGACGTCCGGAGCCACGGAAATTAACATTCTACGCAGACCATCACCTGTAATGATCACCGGGCAGTGCTTAACTCTTCCGTCAGCAAGGGAAAGCTAGAGGCAACAGGCATCGGAGCCGCAGCATGCTCCCGCCACGGATTCTTTGCCCCTCATGCGTGTGTAGACTTTCAAGGAGGCGAACGGTGTGTCCATCCAAGCGTGGGGGTCTCGTTTCACGGGGACTAACGGCTGCCAGGCAACGGAATATGGACTACATGCTCCACTGGATCTTGGCGTATCTGAACGGACTTACTTGCATTCTGGTTATGTACGACGTTATGTGCCAGTACTTCACCAACCTCTACCGCCGCTTCCGGGATAGCCCTTTGCTCACAATGCCGGACAGGCTGACGTTCATGCGCGGGATCGGCCAATTCCATGTTCATGGGCACATTCCCCCTTGCTTTCCCCGATTCTCATCCAACTTTATCCGGGGAGCTGGAATGCAGGATGGCGAAATTATCGAGACATTGTGGAACAAGACAAACGCGATTTCGGAGTCCACACGGGGCATGTCATCCGCTCACCAACGCGAGGTGATCGATGATACAATGAACGATTCAAATTGGATGAAGCTGACTCGCATCAGTACGTCCTTTCCGACGCCTGTGAAACTACAACCTGACAGTACAAACAGCTTCAATACTCAACCGGAAGTGGCGACGGGTGTGCAACGAATGGCAACCGGCTCTGGAGGCGTTCAATAGCCTTGCCGAGGCCTCCGGAGAGCGGCAATGCCAGGAATGGTTGGCGGACGCACTCACAGCAGATGAAGATCGTATCGATAACGTGACGGCAATGGATATCTATGACGTGAATAGACAGCCGTTGTCATGCACCAAAGTGGATTGGCACATGGACAGGGCTTCTACCAAAGCATACGTGCAAAACAAACCATAGAATGGAGAAGCCACAACACCCACCAAGTCCAGTGCTAATAAGCCACCCAACAAAAGAGTTGTGGCCTTGGCTTACCACAAAAAGCAGACATATATCCACTACAGAACCCACTAGAACCGGCATTAGCCTGGTTATTACTATCCCTCTCAAAGGAAACACCCCAAAACACTCTCAGCCCCTTTCATCCCAACTGTGTCCTGCCTAAAGTATAGGGGCAGACTACAAGCAGTCTAAAGGACTCCCCCGGAAACCAAGAGAAGGTTCCGGAAGCGTATGGTCAGTCCTAGAAGGTTCTAGAAACAAATAGAACTTTCTAGTACCCTAGAAATGGCTAGAATGTTCCGGAATGTTCCGGAATGGTCTAGAATGTTCTGGAATGTTCTGGAATGTCCTGGAATACTCTGGAATGTTCCACCAGCTTCTAGAATTGTCTAGAAGACACCAGAAACAACCACAAAGTTCCATGGTACACCACAAAAGTGTACTATACCGGATATGTCAAGGTGCTAGAAAGCGCTAGAATATTCCGGAAGGTCCTGGAAAGATCTGGAAAGGCATAGAATCAGCTAGATCTGTGCCAAGTCATGATTTGTAATCCAATTTGAAATGATTTGTCATGTACATAGAATATTCTGGAAGGCTTCTGGAACAGTATATATACTGGACCAAAGTCAGCCCCCAAATCTCATCTGATCATCAGCCCATCAGATCACAACAAGAAGTAAAGTGTAAACAAGTTACACTTTGGCTGAACAAGCATATTATTCCCTCTAAAGAGAGTGGAATAGTATAGCCAGAAGTATCTAAAGAGATACTTAGAGGATCTGAACCGTCAGATCACACGGTGCAGTAGTGTAAACAGTTACACTTAGGTGAACTACCCGAGCGTAGTGCCGCTGCACAAGGCAGGTTTAGAAGCTACAAGTCCAGCTTCTTACCTAGGCCATTCGAGGAGTATCTATCAAAGAGGAGGATACTCAAGCCACGCACGTGTCTCCGATAGACACATAGTCACGGGACAAGAGGCCAGACCCCACAACTGCTGTAGGGGGAGACTCTGTCTATACAAGCAGTGCTCCGAGCAGCACTAAAGACAAGGCTTCACACATATCAGGCCTAACAAGCCATCAAAGCAAGCTGTTTGGGTCTTGATTTCGATATCATCCCCCCAAGAACTCGACGAGGTCACTTTCGGGAAAACTGGAAAACCCATACACCTTGTGGCAAGGGTGTTAATTGGTTACAACATTAACCAACCACAACCAATTTGATATCTATCAAAGATATCTGGAGCCCACCAATTCCAACCAACACCAAAACAAACACCCGAACAACACGACATCTGGAGCCCACCGCGAGGGGAGTAGTCGAATCATCGAAGCTTTAACGAACGACAAAAGTCAAGACATTACGCAAACTGCTTACACAGTCTAAAGGCATACCAACCTTTAAAAATGTGTGAAGCACAACAAGACGGGACACGAAGTCCACTAGCACCAAGTGATCTCTCATCTTTTGGATCCATACGCTCTGTTATGGATATGCCAATGGAGGGAGGAAAGCTTGCTCCACCAACATTCAGAGGCGACTCTGCAGATGTTGAGATATTTCTGCGACGGTTTGAGCGCCTAGCTGTGTTGCACCACCTGACCGATCAGGAGCGATGTGACATGGTAACCGACTATTGCGGACGGGTAGTCCGAGAAACAATAGAAGGATTCAAGGCATACCAGGATGGAGACTGGGAAAAGCTCAAAGCAGACATCCGTCAATTCTGGAATGCAGACCTACAGTCCAAACGGTTCCGTGTTAAGGACCTAGAGGCATTGGTTATGCAATCCCAGAAGCAGCAAGTCCACGAACTAGAAGACTGGCGAAAGTATCAGCGTAACTTTATCCGTATAGCTGGTTGGCTACGTGGCCAACACAAGCTTACCGATGATGATTATGCATACTATATGTGGATTGGTCTACATCCACGCTTCCGAAGCCGCCTAGAGAGTCGAATCCTACTCGAGGACCCAAACCATGATATGTCAGAACCATTTTTGCCAGAGAGCATCTCCAAAGCGGCAGAAGCTATTCTGGGCATTCAACGGTTTGACACCGAGCGTTTAAGCTCAGATCGGAGCATTATACATGGTTTGGAGGAAGAAGACTATAGGCATTCGCCAGCTGTCTTGCAGAAGAAAAGGCAGAAAAGATCTACTGAAATAATGTCAGACAATGACATTGATGACATTGATGATGAGGGGCTAAGGAGTCCTAGAACTCATCATCTATCCAAAAGATCACTGCCAAAGCAAGACAAGAGACGGGAAGCAATCAGTAGCCATCAGGACAAGTCGAGGCATAGTTCAGAGGATAACGAGTTCGACAAACTAGTCGACCGTATGCAGGCTCTATCACTTGATGATCCAAAATATGGCATCATGTATATGAAAGCCTGTAGGTTAAATCCTCTGGCAGTGGATTGTCTCCACAAGCCAACTATCAACCAGGTATCTCAACTGCCAGACCGAGAGGCAAGAAGAGATATACCACCACATATCCAGAGACAGAACCCAAATAGGTTTCTCCCACAAAGAGGACCACCTGTCTCAAATCTAAATGGATGTTATGGATGTGGTGACCCTGGTCATGTCTTGAGAGACTGCTTTAAAATGCAGGACCTCCTCAGCCGACGAATTGTGCTGAAGGACTATCGTGGACGATTTATTCACCCAGATGGTGGAATTATTCGCCATGAGCCTGGAGAGACATTAATGCAAGCCATTAAACGTGTCCATCCAGAAGTCCACTTGATTACATGTCATCAGCAGTATGATGATGATCAAGAGGAGGATGAGCCGTATGCAGATGTAATGGTGTACCCAGTCGAACGCAGCCAACGGGAGACTAGGTCATACCGGAAGCAGACATCTACAGGGCCCCGAGCATCACCGATAGCATCTCAAGATAAGGGAAGAAAGAAGGAGGCAGGAGCAGGCTATAAACATGCTTATAGTCCACCTCCCTTCCCAGTTGCAAAGCCAACCCCAGTGGAGACCCAACAAAGGGCATTCAATCCAGACAACGATACGGAGATGGTTGATGGGACCATTGCACCCAAGCATATTAGGCAGCCAACCTCAGGAGCTCAGACAGCCGAAAAGCCACGTCCAACAAACAGGACGTCACAGATTAGCAAAGATGTTAATCCAGGTGTTGTTCTAGACAAAATTCTAGACACACCAGTGACACTCCCAATCCGGGAGATAGTGGGCTCATCTAAAGAGGTCTCAGCTTGCCTTCAAGATGCAATAAAGGTCAAGAAAGTGGACCTTACCCAGCCAATCACCTCGAACCTGGTTACAAAGAACAAGCACGACTCCCTAATCCACATAGAAATGAAGTACAAGGATACACCAATCGACTTCATTGTGGATACTGGGTCGGAGTTGAATATTATCAGCCAGAAGGTTTATGACATGTTTGAGGGACTTGTCATTAACCCGGCTGAAGCTGTAACCATGCGGGATGCCAATGGAGGATCATCCAAGTTACTAGGCTTGGTACAAGAAATCCCTCTCAAAATAGGCCCCATTCATACACCAGTTGATGCCTATGTCTCTACTAGCCCTGCATTCTCAGGAGTTCTGGGACGGCCATGGCAGAGAGAGCATCATATTGGAATTGAGGAACGTGAGGAAGGAACCTTCCTTACCTTCCCTAATGATGATGGGATTAGCCGATCACGCCTACGAGTACCAGAAACCTACACTTATGTTAGGGGACCTGGTCCACCTCCACTTTCACCGGAAAGTGAGGTGTTTGGTGTTGTGGCTGAATGGTCTGCTGATAAAGCAGAGGTCTATATAGATCAGGATATGCAGACAGATCCTGAGTCAATATCCAGCAATAGCCCTACTGCCGATACACAAAGTAGAGGCTCCAGCCCACAGAGCTCAGAAGATGAGCCTATGGATATTGATGATCAAGAAAATAGTGCAAAGAAAGGGAAGGTTAATAGGTGTAATGCCAGTAAGGCAAAAGACCTATTATGCCTTCAACGCACTACCTCCCTCAGCTCATCGAGTACTGAAAACAGTACTGAGGAGGAAATAGACCAATTCATGCCACAGCAATCATGGGATTACTGGCCCGATGAAGACGCAATATTCGAGAAGAGGACATATCACATTATAAAGGATAGACTTCAGCAGGATATTCCAGAGATACCAGCAGTCAAAGCTGGCCCATGCTCCATTATAACGGATGCATCTCTTGAATTTTCTGGAGTTCTATCACCAGTGGATGGACAGACCTTTTTATTGAGGGATGCCAAAATCTTCAATAAAAAGGGAGCCTACTATGGTCATGCAGTGGTACAAATATTCTCATATGGTGAAAAAGAACTGGCACAACTGGAGCAGTGTAATAACACTCCACAAGAGCCAATGATTTGCCACCTAACCACTGCACCGGAAAATGAACCTGACATAGTAGCCGGACCCATTATTACTGAAAGTAATATGGTCCGCAGTCCAGTTATTACTCTGGATATTCACATAAAACAAGCACGTATTCCATTTGTGCTTGACACTGGATCAGAGATAAACTGTATCAGTGCCAAGCTATGGGAGCTTTTATGTGAAGAGTCATGTGATATTGGAGACTCCTGCAAGATTATAGGAGTAACAGGACAACAGCTGCAATGTTTAGGAGTCTGGGAAACAGCTATTGAGTTTAATATGATATGGTCTGCAACCAGACTCCATATCATTAAAGGACTCAAAGTTCCTGGAATTCTAGGATGTCCATGGCAACGGGCAAACCAGTTGAAGTTGGAGCATACAGCTAATGGAATTAACGTCCAAGTCAGGTCTCCAGAGAGACCAAATCAGCTGCCTATGACTACCCACATAGTGCAATCAGTCAGGAAATATCCTGAATATGCAACTATGCCAGCTTCAAAGCTCTGTGGAATAATTGCAGAGCAGCCTAATGGGCTAGACCTAGACATTACAGAAAATACCATGGGATATGACCCATGGAGGCCTGATGAAGAAACTGGAGAAATACCTGGAGACGACCCTCTGCCAAGCAAGGTCAATATGGAGAACAGGCTATATCAGTGCCTGCTCGGGCTCTATGCAGATAAAGCTGGTCGAAACCTAAAAATGCCTCGACCAAAGCTAGAGCTTATTGAGCCATTTGAAGCTGATCAGGTTGATTGCCCTGCAACAACCTCACTTCAAATGTCCAGTGACCAAAAAACATTTTTGCTAAGAAATGTTCTTCTCAAAGTCAATGGGAAGTACCTTGAAGGACATGGCATTCTTCATATGGTATACTTTCCACATGAGACAGAACGTATAGAAGCAGCAAAAATGGAGAGGCCTAGAACACCTGGCTCAGACAAGTCTCTGGACCTTGGTGAAAACAATGCTGTGGAGCAGTTCTATGCTCAGTTCAGACCATACCATCCAACCATTCATGACCTGGAACAGTCCATGATGGAAATGGGGTTTGAACACTCAAGATCAAAAGCCTAGCAGTGCTAGTCACCATATAAATGAGTTATAGTTGTGCCAACAGCCAAGGGTACACTTAACTCAAGTACAAGATATACTTATATCTTTGTACAACAAAAGATATATGGGACTAGGCTTACACAAGTCAATGTAGTGTTTATAACATTATAACACTATACTTACTTGGGTAACAAAAGAATATAAGCTAGAGGATAAAAGCAACTATAAGTTTATAACAAGTTATAAGCTTATTAGTTAATACTCCACATATGAGGTCATTAGACCCACCAGCACAGCATAGGCCCCACTGGATCTATAGGCAAGATATGAAGGATATGCACCTGTCAAACAAGAACTAAGTATGGTTAGCACAAGGAAACTAACCAAAGTTGGTTAGTTTTTCTTATCTAGACCATATTTAGCATGGTGCCCAGCCTAGCAAGAAGGAGAACCACCTAGAAAGGAGCAGAACAAGGAAAACAACATCAAATGGATGACATCAGCCAGTATAGAAGAAGGGATAAAAGCCCACACCCACCACATAGGAGGAGGAGACCAAGTCACACCCACACTTGCCACAATCCACCATGCCCTACATTCCCATCACTCCAGAGAACACCCTCTCCCTCCTCCCTCCTCGTGGCCACCCGGGCCGCTTTGACTTCATGCTTGGCCTCATCCGCCAGCACGTTGAGCAGCCGCTCACCCGGGAGAACGATCCCTTCGCTATCCAAGCTGCCAACGTCTACACCGCAGAGAACATGGCCTGTCCTTGGGACCCAGCCCAGGCAGTCGACACATTCGTTATAGCGGACGCAGACATCCTCGCCGGAGACCGTGCTCGCTTTGGCCAGGGAGTGCTCTTCTTCGAGGAGGCCCAGCCGAACCTAGCCATGCACCCTCCGCCCCCTCCGTCCCCTCCGTCGTTGCCCGTGCCAGTCAGCACCCCGGAGAACATGGACATAGCTATAGGTGCGCCACCGTACCAAGTTCCAGCCCCTCCTAGCCCGCCGCCGCTTGTTGCCGCTATGATAGAGTGACACAACATCGGAGACCTCGGAGCCAGAGTGTCTGCCGAGAGGGAGGACTTGGGTGAGCCCCTTGAGCTGGCCAGAGCGCTCGTGATCGCACTCACCGAGGCACTGGTCCAAGCGTTGACCAACGCGGTCATGAACACGCCTCCGCCCTATGGCAGGGCCGAGAAAACCCCGGAGATCACCTACGAAGAGACACAAGTCAACATGTATGAAGAACAACCCGAAGCCGAAGAAGACTACCCGGAGCAGATGGAACTGCAGCACCCCGGGTGGGAGACCATCTCTCCCATGGTCGGCAGTCTGACTGCCGCCGGAGAAGAACAAGACTCGTCTTCCAACGAAGGAGACACTGCCGTCACGGTCATCGACGTGGATGCCATCACAGACGATGAGGACGAGGAGAACCAACTTACCGAGCTGGACAACAGTCGGTACCCCTTCCGCCCTCCCAAGCCCACTCCGAAGACCTGCCCGATGTGCAGCAAGGAAATGTACGACCCGTTTCCAGACCGTGTGAACCTGGCGCTCCAGGGCGATGAGGCCGCTAACCTCGAGCTCCTCCTCGCTCGGCCGCCCAAGCACTGGACGGGCAAGGATCGCGTGGTCATCAAGACCGCCATCCAGTCCCTGACCCGTGCCCTCGACAGCGGAGTCGGGTATGGACAGGCCCCGCGGGCTCACCCAGCCCACAGCTTCTGAGCTCCCGACGTAGGGAGACACGCGCACGAAGAGATCCGGTCTGGCCTGTGTATGATAGCATACGAGGCGAGCGAGCGACCCGGTACGGCCATCTGTACGAGTCCCGTGAGGGGCCGAGTCGTGTCCGTAGGGCCCCGGTCTGCGTTTCGAAGCCATGCCCTGTACGATACAAAAGCAGTTAGCATACTGCACAGGCATGAGGCTTATAAAGGCTTGCGAAGCCTGCGGAACGTGCGAGAGCCTGCGCGAGCACCAAGGAAGGTGCCCGAAGCCTCAAGAAGCTGCTCGAAACCCCGAGAAACCACCAGAAGGTCCCAGTACACGAGAACACCGGGAGCTATAAATACGAGGCCCCAAGATGGGGTAGGGCAAGATGCCCATAGCTGAGCACGGTGGCGACAACGAGTCGCATAGGTTCGAACCATGCTCGAATGCGCGAGCATGGTGGAGACGGGTAAGATGCCCGGCCGCACAACGGTGCCGCAACTCTCCTCGAACACCTCCAAACGGGAGGACTGGGATAAAGCAGCAACTGCACAGGCAGCTGCTGACACGAATCGGGCCACTACGAAGCACACGGAGCAGCCGAGGCCGACGCAGAAGAAATAGGGGGCAGAGAACACGCCACTGCCGCCCCGCACCACTCCGAACACACGCAGAAAATGAGCAACCATTTGAGACTCACCTTGAGTCAATGGTTGGCTCGCCGGAGCCACCCGCATACTCTCCTGTCCGATACGAGGAGAGCAGGGAGACGCACAAGATGTGCGTGGACAGACCAGGCAACGAGGCACAGGCTGACGAGCCTGAGCCTATGGGAGACGATGCGACCGGCTGTGACGAAGCCGAGGATGGCGAGTGGAGGCCGGCCGAAGAAAACGAGTATGGCCACACCGAGAGCACGGGAGAGCCAAACCCGTTCGGATCGAGTGCGCAGGGCCAGCAGGCCTGTTGAGGCACACGCAGACGAAGAAACATGGGGAAGAGAAGTATGTTATTAATACATACCCCCCAAGAGCAAAAGACGAGATGCACACACCTTCGAGCCCACTGAGCACAAAGCTCAGGCCGCTGGGGGTTCCGAAGATTGAAGAGAGCTGTCGAGACGGCAGGCTGCCGTCCCAAGCTGCTCACACACTGCATGCCTCCGGGAATGGGCCTCCCTCAACCGGAGACACACGAGCGAGAATGCGCAGGGGAGCGATGCTTGCGGAGAAGCCGTGGTGCGCAGGGGAATAGGGGAATGCGAGAGAAAAACCAAAAAAAGAGCTGGGACGCACCTGTTGGGATTCGAGATCCCACCAACCCCAACCTCTCCACCCCGAGACCTCTGGAAGGCATCATTGGATGCATCCAAACCCCACAATCGAGACCCAGGGCAAAGGCAGGCCCTCGGGTGATGGATAACCGTCTGGAGAGTCTGTGGCACAGTCCACGTGTCTTGAAAAGACTCCAGCGGGTCATCCAGTGGTCGGATCGGCTTGAAACTTTGCAGGGATGTTGCCAAAGGGCACCCCTAGCGAATGGAGAGGTCGTCCGGGCCAAAACGAAAGAGTAGAGAGAAGGTGAATGCGAACACGCTGCCAGCGCCAAGACAGGCACTTGACAGGCAGTCCGAAGGCGAAAACACATTCCAAAGGCCAATTCAAGCCCTGTCCATGGAGCGAAGCAACTCGCAGACATCATGGACAGTTAGTAGCTCGAATAGCACCACGCAGAGTGGCCGCAACGGCTGTCTCAATGCGCAGGCTTGTGTGTGGGCCACACGTGAAACAACGAGCATCCCCTGGCCTTTGACAGCCAAGAGATGTGTCGAAACACGTTGGAAGCGTGTACAGGACGTCTAGGAAGACGTCCCATGCCAAACAGAAGCCCAGATGGGCCAAGGAAGACAAGGGGAGCGAGAGAAAACAGAGGTTCGCTCTGCGACGCGTTAAGCGCCCAAGAAACGACGAAAACGCGAGGCTGGATGCCTCCCAAGAGCTGGGGACAACTCCTCAACCAAAAGGGATGAAAAGGGGACTGTCCAGGAGCACATTTACGCATCCTAACAAGTCCCAATGCAAGAGGAAAGCCAAGGACTTACCTGCAGCTGTATCACTCTGCAGAGAGGTCCCAGTCGTCTTGAGGGACCTCCAGCTCGTCTCCAAGGACTCCATAGGGGTCTTGAGGGTCGCTTAGGTCGATCCAGAGGCAGGACAGTCGAAGGAAACAGCCAGAGAGCTGAAAGAATGAAGCAGGAGGTGGTGGAAGGAGCAGAGGTGCCAGCACATCTCTGCTCGACGAAAATGGTCGATTAAGCGCCCAATCTTATCGAATTAGATAAGAGGAACCCGGCCCGGTCAAACCAGGTGACCCACAGGTCACAGGACAAAGCTATATGGCCCGGAAAGCCATATAAGGGCCTGGTAAGGGTTGAAAAGCCAAAGGGGGGCTTACTTGGGGTTAACCAAGCTCATATAAGCAAATTAACCTTGAGATAAGTCCCATTGGGGCTAATCAAACCAAATATGGAAGGATAGGGTTACATTTTGGCTGATAACCTCCCAAAGCGGGCAGGACAAGTCAGAAAATTGCCGAAAAATGCCAGAAAATAGCCAGAAAATTCTAGAACCCTCGGGGAAGCCACCGGAAGGTTCTGGAACACCCTGGAATGGTGTAGTGAGCCCCACTCCACAGTGGCAGCACATATATATAGGCTGCAGAAGGCCACAGACCTGGCAACCATGAAGAACCCTACCCTCGAGGCGAAACTAGCCGCAATCAAGCGCACGGAGAAGAAAAGAAGGACTACAGCAGCCCAACTGCTAAACAAGCGGAAAAAGAAGCAGTCTGGCTCTCGAAAGGCTGTAATCCAGCGAATGATTCAGGGGTGCAAGTATAACAATGCACAACGGAGTCGGGAGCAACGGCGGCCAATGTTTGGGACACAAACTAAACGTGGCGCACTCCTGCACCCTGAACCACTTACGGATCACCCTTTGACGGAATAAAGTGGTGAACTGGATAGGCTCTAAAGCTTATTGGGTCTAAGGCACGTGATACGGAGGTCAGGCTTACGGCGTGCCAAAGCCTTCAATAAGTTTATAGCTAATCAGATCACTACTAACCGTCCACATCAAGAAAGCAAGCTGTGTTACAGAACACACACAAGACGGAGTATTTAGCGAGAACTGTGGGGCGACGGCCAATAGGAGGCTAGAGGAGAAGTGTGTCTGTCCCCGCTACGACGTTAAACTGGCCACGCATAATAGTCGCAGACTATTCAAACAAGCTACACACTACTCTAACCAACTATGAATGCCAACACCAACCACTCAGTAATAATGGAGCCATATGACATAGAGCTCTATTATGAAATGGACGAGTGGCTAGTCGATGTCCCATGGCTCGAAGACGACGAAACAAGCTTTATCAGGAATCAGAGTACGGTGGAAACAAATTGTGCAAGAGTATTTGGAAGCAAATACAAGCCAGTTGCACAACAAGTCAAGCCAGTACCGGGATTATTCCCGGAGGGGGCTAGAGTAACTCGGCAGTTTCCCGAGGATCCACTCGACAGCCTACCCTTGCTTACTTGCCATCCACCAAAGTTTATTCCCACTAAAAAGCTCACGATAGAGCGAATTGAGGGAATGAAACTCAACCAAGATGGATTCCTATGGCCTGAAGAAGAAAAGCTGTTTCAACACATCTTTCAGATAAATGAAGATGTGCTTGCATTCACCGAAGCAGATAGAGGATCATTCAGAGAGGATTACTTCTCACCATACATCATCCCGACAATCCCACATATACCGTGGATGGAAAAGAATATTCCAGTGCCACCAGGGATCAGGGAGGAAGTAATCAATCTCTTACGAGAGAAACTAGAGGTAGGAGTCTATGAGCGATGCCAGTCATCGTATCGCTCAAGGTGGTTTTGCGTTCTAAAGAAGAACGGAAAACTCCGACTTGTGCATGACCTTCAAAAGTTGAATGGCATCACAATTCGGGAAGCTGGACTACCGCCGATCCTCGATGACTTTGTGGAACCCTTTGCCGGAAGACAGTGCTATACTGTCTTTGACTTATTCTGGGCATTTGATGGGAGAAAGCTTGACCCAATTAGCCGAGATATGACTGCCTTTCACTCACCATTGGGGCAGTTACGGCTAACATCAATGCCTATGGGTTTTACAAATTCACCTGCTGAGTTTCAAGCATGCATGACGTTTATCCTGGAAGACGAGATTCCTCAGACAGCTAATGTGTTTATTGATGACCTACCAATCAAAGGTCCTCAGACATGTTACCTGGATGAAAGTGGGAATCCAGAAGTCTTAAAGGACAACCCAGGGATTAGACACTTTATATGGGAACACGCCCAGGACGTGCACCGCATTATGCATCGAGTCAGTCATGCAGGGATTAGAATCTCTGGCTTGAAGGCTCAAGTATGCAGACCAAACGTGGTCATTGTGGGACAGAAATGCACACCTGAGGGTAGAGTTCCAGAGGACGACAAAGTCGACAAGATTCAGAACTGGCCAACCCCAATATCAGTCAAAGAAGTGCGAGGATTTCTAGGTCTTTGCGGAACCGTACGGGTCTGGATCAAAGACTTCTCAGAAAAGGTCAAGCCACTATGTGAGCTCACCGGACACAAGACAGAATTTGTCTGGAATAAGCGACGGCAAGCAGCCTTTGACGAGATGAAAGAATTGATCTCAACTGCCCCCGCATTGCGACCAATTGACTACACTTCTTCAAAGCCAGTAGTCTTATCTGTCGACTCCAGCAAGTATGCTGTGGGATATATCCTATCCCAGCTAGATGAAAACAACAAGCGTCGACCTGCGAGATACGGGTCAGTCCCAATGGGCAAGACAGAGTCAAATTATAGTCAACCGAAGCTTGAACTATATGGACTCTACCGAGCACTCAGACGGTGCCGACTCTACCTTATTGGCGTAAAAGATTTGCATATCGAGGTTGATGCCAAGTATATCAAAGGAATGCTGGCAGCACCAGACCTACAGCCGAATGCTGTGATCAACAGATGGATAGCCGAAATTTTGACATATCCACACAAGTTGATTCACGTGCCAGCTGCAAGGCATAAAGGACCCGATGCACTATCTAGAAGGCCAATGGGAGAAGGAGAAATCATCGAATATGACGAAGAAGACGAATGGAGAGAAAATGTGGCCCTATACATAGGATCACCAAGTGACATGCCAGAGGAAGACTCTCCAGACCAAGCAGAAGCAGAAACCTCAAACAATGATCCAAATGTGCTGCTTGCCACTACATCGACGCAAGAGGCAAAGCTGTGGCAGATGTTTAAATTCTTACAAACATCAGAAATGCCCAAGTTTGCTAGCCAAGTACAACAGCACAAATTTCTGAAAAGGATCCAGAGGTATTTTGTGCAAGACAACTGCTTGTATAAACAGTTCCCTGACCGCATGCCGGTACGAGTACTGTTGGATGAGCCTAGCCGGCATAGAGTCCTTGAAGAAGCACACAACCAGTTAGGGCATAGAGGTGAACAGGCAACATTTGAAACAGTCAAACAGAGATTTTTCTGGCCATTCTATCGAGGCGACGTCCAGCAGCACGTACGCTCGTGCCGAGAATGCCAGATACGGAGCACTAAAAAGACAGAAGTGCCTCTTACAATCTCAATGCCTGCCACTCTATTTGCCAAAGTATACTTGGATGTGATGCATATGCCGACTGCACAAAGCTATATGGGCATTGTTGCATGTCGAGATGATCTCTCCGGAGTGTCAGAAGCAAGAGCACTCCGTAGTGCATCCTCACAAGAGATTGCACGGTTCTTCTGGGAACAAATCATCTGCAGATATGGGATGATTGAACAAGTGGTGACCGATAATGGCCCTGAGACCAAGGGTGCATTTGAAATACTCATGAAGAAATATGGGATACCCCATATTCGTATTTCACCCTACAACTCAAAAGCCAACGGAGTTGTAGAACGTGGTCACTTTATCCTGCGTGAAGGATTGGTAAAAGCTTGTGAAGGCCAAATCAGTCGCTGGCCAAGCTTATTACCACACGCGGTATTCGCAGATCGAGTAACCATTCGGCGATCAACAGGATTTAGCCCATACTATCTATTGCATGGTGTGCATCCTGTGTTGCCAATGGACTTACGTGAGGCAACCTTTATGGTCCAAGGCTTTAGAAGCAATATGTCACATGCAGACCTTTTGGCTCTTCGCATACGACAGCTACAGCGAAAGCCTGAAGATGTGGCAAAAGCCGCGGAAGCCCTACGCAAGACCCGACTCGAATCCAAGGAGCACTTTGAAAGACGCTTTGCACATAGGCTGCAAAAGACCACCTTTCAAAGTGGAGAGCTTGTTCTCATTCGCAACACTGCGATAGAGAAAGAGATGAACCGGAAGCACAAGCCACGATATCTAGGACCATACGAAGTCGTCCGCCAGACGCGTAATGGGTCTTACATCATTAAAGAGCTCAACGGAGACATATCAAGAGAGAGTATTGCTGCATATAGGCTGTTGGCATACCATCCATCCAACAAAGACCTTAACACCATTGCAGCAGACTCTATTGATATCATAGAAGACCATTACCAGTCTGATGAGCAAGCAGACTATAATGCCCAAGACTCAGGCATTGAAGACACTGATGAGGATGATATCCAGTCTATAACAGCTGATGAGTTATCTGCAGAGGAAGATAGTAATGAACCAGTCAGCCAGCGGACCCGGAGTCGCACAAACAGATAAAAGAGAAGAGACGTCCGGGGACGGCCGTATAACTGTGGGGCGGATGTCATGCACCAAAGTGGATTGGCACATGGACAGGGCTTCTACCAAAGCATACGTGCAAAACAAACCATAGAATGGAGAAGCCACAACACCCACCAAGTCCAGTGCTAATAAGCCACCCAACAAAAGAGTTGTGGCCTTGGCTTACCACAAAAAGCAGACATATATCCACTACAGAACCCACTAGAACCGGCATTAGCCTGGTTATTACTATCCTCTCAAAGGAAACACCCCAAAACACTCTCAGCCCCTTTCATCCCAACTGTGTCCTGCCTAAAGTATAGGGGCAGACTACAAGCAGTCTAAAGGACTCCCCCGGAAACCAAGAGAAGGTTCCGGAAGCGTATGGTCAGTCCTAGAAGGTTCTAGAAACAAATAGAACTTTCTAGTACCCTAGAAATGGCTAGAATGTTCCGGAATGTTCCGGAATGGTCTAGAATGTTCTGGAATGTTCTGGAATGTCCTGGAATACTCTGGAATGTTCCACCAGCTTCTAGAATTGTCTAGAAGACACCAGAAACAACCACAAAGTTCCATGGTACACCACAAAAGTGTACTATACCGGATATGTCAAGGTGCTAGAAAGCGCTAGAATATTCCGGAAGGTCCTGGAAAGATCTGGAAAGGCATAGAATCAGCTAGATCTGTGCCAAGTCATGATTTGTAATCCAATTTGAAATGATTTGTCATGTACATAGAATATTCTGGAAGGCTTCTGGAACAGTATATATACTGGACCAAAGTCAGCCCCCAAATCTCATCTGATCATCAGCCCATCAGATCACAACAAGAAGTAAAGTGTAAACAAGTTACACTTTGGCTGAACAAGCATATTATTCCCTCTAAAGAGAGTGGAATAGTATAGCCAGAAGTATCTAAAGAGATACTTAGAGGATCTGAACCGTCAGATCACACGGTGCAGTAGTGTAAACAGTTACACTTAGGTGAACTACCCGAGCGTAGTGCCGCTGCACAAGGCAGGTTTAGAAGCTACAAGTCCAGCTTCTTACCTAGGCCATTCGAGGAGTATCTATCAAAGAGGAGGATACTCAAGCCACGCACGTGTCTCCGATAGACACATAGTCACGGGACAAGAGGCCAGACCCCACAACTGCTGTAGGGGGAGACTCTGTCTATACAAGCAGTGCTCCGAGCAGCACTAAAGACAAGGCTTCACACATATCAGGCCTAACAAGCCATCAAAGCAAGCTGTTTGGGTCTTGATTTCGATATCATCCCCCCAAGAACTCGACGAGGTCACTTTCGGGAAAACTGGAAAACCCATACACCTTGTGGCAAGGGTGTTAATTGGTTACAACATTAACCAACCACAACCAATTTGATATCTATCAAAGATATCTGGAGCCCACCAATTCCAACCAACACCAAAACAAACACCCGAACAACACGACACCGTGTACGTGCCTCACTGTATTCAAAGTGTACATGGCTGACTGTATGCAACGCAGTACCTACTCGGAAGGAAAAGGAGCTGGTGTTGACCCAGGAGGAAGGCGGGGCAAGCGAAGCGATGAAAGGCGCCGCAAGCTGGATCTTAAACGGTCTACGATTGGAGGAACAAAAGTGCATAGTACCAATGCCCAGAAGGCATGTACTAATGCTACTTAGACTTTCAATCGCTTATACGGCACGCTCGCTGAAGGACTCTGCAACCAGCAACGAGCGACTGGCACTAGCGCAACGCCGTCAACGGCTGGCCACCACCATGAAGGTGTTCCACAAAGCGGCAGACAGACACCTCCGGACATCTATAAGCACAACTGGAGTACCTGTGGATGCTGATCCGACAGACTTCGGACGAGTATGGGACGAGGTCCAGGGGCTCGGAGGAAGTTGGGGCAGTAGCGCAGGGGTGCCAGGCCCCGGACTCCCTCCGGAACCGGAAGAGCAGCCGCTTGCCCTTCCGTCCACGCTCGGGTATGCGTACCTTGCTCGGCACAATCTTACAGACCTTGCAGTAAAAGAACAGCAGCTCTGGGAAGGTCAGATGAATGACTGTCTGCAGGGGGTCCGGACGGCCATCGCGTACAAGTCACTCCTCTACCGGACACGAGTGCGTACGGCCGAATCGTACCGGAAGAAGCTTTGGAGCTTCGATGAGGTGCGCGTAACTGACGACGGTCTGATGAAACACGTCCGGGCATATGGACAGGCTCGCCGGGCTATAGAATGCCTTTTCAATGATGACCCAACCGACACCGAGAGCATGGCACGCCGCGAGGACCTTCTCACCCAATACAAGGAAATACGAAGGGAGGACCTCGGAGTCACTACGGCGGTACTTGAACACTTTACACACGGCCTCCGGAACGTCCATACATCGTGGATATGGCATGTTGAAGATGCGGAGAATGCGCAGCGGACCACATGGCTTCAGGAATGTGAGTATACTTCACGCTTTCCGGGAGACGTACTCATAACTCGGATCACCAGTCCGTCGGATGCTTTGGCTTCGGACGTATGCCCGGAAGTGTCGATGGGAGGAGGAAAGCATCCTGGTGCCCTTAGAAATGGACTGTACGATCCGGTTCTTCGTCACACAGTCAGAGAGATGGAGGACGTGGTCCGAGAGTGGACAAACACCAGGGCATATAGCATTCGCATTACGCCAAGCCACCATGTGGACTAACCTTGGTAACCACGCATTTTCTGAAAGCACGCACAGACTTTGTCTTGTAGCACGCATGTGAAACGGTTACGGACTCTGTAATGCACTTTTCGTCATTCGAACGACGCACAGATACAGACTACGTCCGAGCTGATACATGCGAGAACAAAACAAAAACATCAGTCCATGTTCTTGTGCAGGACGTTCCCAGCCTAACCCTTCTCATGTGTACAGATAACGCATATGCAGACGTCTGACAGACATGATGCGCCATCATGCCCGGATGTCAGAGCCGGCTAATACCACTGCGGGGGCACCGGAGTAGGTGGATCCCAGTACACCCTGTACTGCTCAACGAAGGTATCTGGTAAAAATAGTGTCAGTTGAATAAGAAGGGATAAATATGAGATATAAATTTTACAGCTATTGTACGCAGTACTCAGGCCAGTCAAGGCAAAGCCCCGGTTGATCGTGATCCATGCATGGGACAGAAGGGAGCTCTCAATCTCCTCGCAGTCAGCTTCCGGATCCGGCCGCATGTCGTTGACCTCCTGGAGGAGATCAAGTTGTCGATGAGACGTTTCGTGGAGTTGACGCCACGTCTGGGCTTCGGTGAGCCAGAATTGGACAGCGCGGGTGCGGGTGATGCGGGAATATTGCTGCACGAAGTTGCAGAAGATTGTGAGCCGAGGGCGCCGACCAGGCGGTTTGTCCGCAAGGTAGAAGTAAACACGCACAAAATACCCATCCACCTCGTCGAAGGAAATAGAAGGGGGAAGGCGCGCCACCATGCCTAGAAATTGGTCGATAATGTCTCGGACGTGCCACACATTGTAGGGGTAATAAAGGGAGTTTATATCTGCCAGAAAGGCATGAATTGCCAAGGTAACGTCGCTGGTTGGGACGTCGAAATATGGTTGGTAGTGATCCATCTATCTGGAATATGTCATTAGTTCTGTTTGCTATAGTGAATAAAGACTTACAGACTGGGGTCACGAGATGTGATGGTGGTAGAGAGCTGGCAAGGCTGAGGGACAAGACTTTGTAATGTCCCAGCTTATGTGGCGATGGAGGACAGTGCCGCAGCACACCGGCTGCTTCCGAGGGATTCGATATTAAGTCTTTGTGCCTGTGATGATAGGTCTGACAGCATTGAACCTATCCAAGTCACGTAGATCCTCGGCGATAATTTGCTTCTTTTAGGCGCCCTTGTACTGATTGAGGACAGGATGGTAGATAACACTGCTACACATCATCCCAAGCATCCGGCACTTTCGGAACACAACACACAACTCTGAAGACATTTTCCGCAATGTCTTCAATGTCGTCCGAAGGAGGCACATTGCCACAGCCATTGTTTGCTGCATCCGCACTTTGGGCTGCCAGGGCTGAAGTCATTTTGGTCATGGCTCGCATCGGGCGGGCACTGTCTGTACTTCCAGCACATCCGGACATTCTGACAACCCGCCGCTGGAACTATGGCCTAGCCAGAGAAACAGTATGCAGAGTGTCTGTGACAGTTTTCTAGGAGCTGTAGCTCACAACATTATAGTGGGTGGCTATACACGCCCTAGGACTTTCCGGAGCAATCGCTCTCCAGTCCTCCAACCTCCGGGACACAGTGGATCAAACGGAAGTATACTCCGCACTATCCGTCTTGCTCTCAGCTATAGAATGGAGCGGCCGAAACCTTGTGTTCAGGCTGGACAAGCTCGACTCTGTTGCATTCCACACTGCAACCAGCCATATCACGAATGGAGTGCTGAGCAACCCACACCCGTGGGGCTTTGCTGAGTGGTGGGAGTGGACGTCCCAGGGACCTATTGGAGAACAGTGTCCGAGATGGTGGAAAGATCCTTCGCCATCTGTTGTAAGTGTCCGTACATTATGCATAGCAGTATCTAATCACCTTTCACAGGCTCCGCCCATGCCGTTGTTCCAGGAAGACTTAGAGGAATGGAACCGGAGAGTCGACCGCAGCGCAGACACCAACATGCAGCATTTGGAAGAGAAGGAGGTGAAGCTCCGGGCCATCACCGGACGAATGGGCAACACAGAGCCCATTGAATAGACGACAGTGCCTCATGCATTTGACTGTAGTACATGTAAAATGATGTTTTCCATGTAACACGATACACATTCGCGTCCCATACAGCTGTTATACCGTCATACCTTGACAATAGAGCACTGTGCCCTCCTGATAAATACTGATCAACTATGTAAAATACAACTTCCGAGTGCACGCCGGCCGGGCAGTACTATCCGGAATTGTGTTGGCTGGCCAGGCGACACATCCCTACTGGATGTGCTGCCCGGCTGGTCTGCGATGCTCTTCTTTTCATTGCTTTGCCACTCGTCCCGAGTACTGGGAGCTGACCTGGAAGAGACATTCTGTACGTACGAGAGATCCGGAAACTGTCTGGATGTCTCATGGGTGCGATGCCTTCCATATGCCAAGGCAGAACCGGCCGGGCAGTACTATCCGGAATTGTGTTGGCCGGCCGGGCGACACATCCCTACTGGATGTGCTGCCCGGCCGGCCACTATGTGACCCAACTCCTATCAACTTATTTCAAAGATGTGCTTCAAAATGGCTATGCACAACACGAAGGAGGGAGTCTTGCTGTTATGTAAGTGCCTCACCTAGAAGGGCTTGGTATATTCTTCAAGTTCGCCACTGGCATTGATCCATGTGGACTTTACGGACCATCCACTCGTTGGACTTTACGGACCACCCACTCGTTGTGACAATAGGACTGGCATTGCTATTGTACCTGTCTATACATCAGAAAAGGGACAAACCATCACTGGATGACTGACCAGGCAGCTACCGGATCTGTGTACACAATGCTGCAGGATAAAAAGTCCTCAGAGCATCCGCCGGCTCAACAGCACATACAGGTACAAGACTTGCCCGGCCGGAGGGTCTCAAACGCTTGCAGCCCGCATATACCACCATAACTGTGCAGATTGTATCCGGAAGCCATGTTTAGACTCCGAACATCCTTTCAGAGCCTGGCATAAATCCTCCAGAGTGGTACAGGCTCCTAAACACCCCAGTATTTGTGCCGAGGAACCGGCCGTACAGCACAACAGCCTACAGACGGCGGACCGGCCGGGCAGCTATACAGGAGATGACGACCTACCGGCCGGCTGTTGAGTTGCCCAGAATGATTTGGTTGATATATCATTTACAAACTCTCAAGATGTATTTTAATATATGTACCAATAAGACCTGCACAAATGCACACTGCCTGAATCGCAAATAGATATAAAAAGTGATGGGTCCCGGCCGGACAGCTGTACTGTACCATGGCTGGTCACCGGCCGACCGTCAGATGAGGCTACATATGTGCACGGGCCGGACGCTACATATGGTAATGTAGGTCAGCCCGGCCGCCTCCGGGTGAGCAGCACTTGTGTGGATTTACACACCCCGGGTGAGTAGCAGTTTCAAGAACTTTAATGGAATACACTCTCCCTTCCACTGTAGGCAGCTTAACAGCCCCTGCCCCACTGCGTTTTCTAGTCTAGACAATCTATCCACTGTTTTCTGTTGTCACCACTTGTGTCCTCCATCAGTGAGCCCCTTGTTTGTTTGTTTGGTGGCACAGTCTATCGGCTGTGACATTAGACAGAATCTAACCCACAGGCCCCTGGCTCAGTGCCCTCACTAGCCAGCCGTCTCTCTTCCCCCCAGGAGTTTTATAAATGTTTATCATCCCCCATCCCCTCCGAGGAGTTTGGTCTCCAGGAGTTTACCCATCGTCACTTCAAGAGACACGGTCATCTACCCGTCCAGGATCAGATATCCTGCGTATGTGAGGACTGTCTTGAGGATCGCCTTCGCTACCATCACAGGGAGCATGCACCTCTAGTCCCTCGTCGCAAGGCTCTGCCTCGACCTGTCCCCTATACTCGACCTCTGCCCCTCCCTGCCCGTATCCAGGCCCCACTCCCCAGTCGTCCCTCCACTCCTCCTCTCCCACCTGTCCCTCTCCAATACCGACTCTCTGCCACGCCGATCCCAGGCTTTACCCGTGTCAACACCAGCGACAACCTTGCCATCGCAGAAGCCAAGGTCCACGCCGTGCTCAAACGCCTCCAGGCCATCTTCGACCGCAAGGTGCTGCTCGACGATTGCCCATACGACCATCGTTTAGCCATCCAACGTGTCGGCGACCAGCTCGAGTGGATCAGCGACAACATCGGCCAACACGGAGCCAGCTGGACTCGGAGTCAACAACAGAGCATTGAGTGGTTCTGTAAGGAGTTTGGGAAGATTAAGTTTGCAGGATTAGGACAGAACTTCTTTAGAGTAGCGAACACAATTGTCGAGTTAAACAAGTTTGGGTACTTAGATTGGGTAGTTCTGCCACAGGTTTAGAATTTGTACAATGGCAACTGGTTCTCGGTATTGAGTACTGGACACGGACACGTTTGGCCCGGGAGGACGATCACACACACCGTCCGAACATGATGATGCCTCGGACTTCGACGATACACCTAGACGCCCTACTCGGCCACCATCCCCCACTCCTACTCTAGAGCCCCTCCGGGTTCCAGAAGACTGGACTTTCAATGGGGTGCGATACAACTCATTGGAGGATGCGGCAAAGGTAGCTGGAATATTCTACAGTATCGACGAGAAGTACATCGAGTACATCACGGCAATGATCAAGGACTTTACCCGGAAGGAAGTTTTTACGGCCTATAACCAGCTCGGCGACAAAATGTATGAACACCGAAACCAGGTTGCGGCCGACGTCCAAAAGCTCCAGGTCGAAAAGGTCGGCGGAAACGAACACCTTGAGGACATGGAGGATCTCCGAGGCCGGTGCAAAAGGCTAGAGGATGAGAACAACGGGTTGAAGGCAGACATGGACGTCCTCAACCAGAACCACGGCATACTCGTCAATGTGATTAAGCAGCTTCAAGCCCAGGTCAACAGCCTTGCTACGCACCCAGCTTCCACACGTGCACACCCGGCCACAACCCATACCCCAACAGCCAGCTGTCCCAAGATCGCCGACCCACCCAAGTTTAAAGGCAAGACTCATGAGTTAACGATCGAACAATGGTTCCAGAAGCTCGGTATTTGGTTTAGGTATCAGAACATCACGGCAGATGAGGACAAGGTTACTACGGCACTACTATTCTTAGAAGGAGGTGCTCAGTTGTACATGGATGACTACGCTCAAAAGGCAGCCGACGGTGTTCCACTTGGAACATGGGCAAACTTTACAGCACATCTTAGCAGTGGATATCGAGAACTTGCTCCAGAGAAGTCAGCCCAACAGTCACTCGAGGAACACTGTGCCAAGTCCCACTCATCACTGGCCCTGTTTGCGGAAAACGTCCGCCGTTTTGCTATCAAGTCTGGTTACTCGGATGTCGAACTCATCCGACGCATCGAAGCTCAGTGCAAAGGAGGTGTACGCACCACAATGGTCACCCACCACTCAATGCAGCCAGCCACTGTGCCGACCAAGTGGGAGAACTTCTTAGACTGGGTACTCGGAATCGAGATGAACTACCGAGGAGAGAAGCACCACGCACCATCGTCAAGGCCTGCCCGGGACCCGAATGCCATGGACATCGACACAATGCAGAAGCCTGAAAAGCTCTCCAAGGAACAAGAAGAGTGGCTTGCCAAGAAGCTCTGTTTCCGTTGCGGCAAACTGTCACAGCCGATAGACTGTGCCACCAAACAAACAAAGAAGTGGCTCACTGATGGGGCACACAGGTGGTGACGACAGAAAACAGAGTATAGATTGCCTAGACTAGAAGGCGCAGTGGGGCAGGCCCGGCAGGGGCTGTTAAGCTGCCTACAGTGGAAGGGAGGGATGAACAGAAGACAGAATCTAAGGTTCATGGTCCCACATCACAGCCCTTATATACTACATGGTAACGGCGCACAGACCACCCTGAGTTTAGGGCAGGTCTGGGGGCCTGTCGCAGGTGAGAGTCTATCTAAAAAAGGAAAGGTGAGAAAGATTAGGTAACCTTGTACCGAATAAGGAAATGGCCGAATTGGGTAACCCTATATTAGGGTTTCGTGCCGTTTTGAGGCAAACAGCGGTGCAACTAAACGTGGTGCGAAAAACCGTGACACTACCCCCTCTTCAAGACCTGAGCTCCAGCGAAGCGTTCAAACCATATTTGTCGATTAAACTGCTGGTGTACCGGTCGTGGATTGGTGAGCGAGATGGGCTGAGGCGCGTCTGGGTGGTCAACATGGAACTCGTCTAGCAGCTCTTTGCAGTGTTTGACGTTTCGTACTGGCTCCCAGGTTGCGTCGCTGACATCGTATCCTTCCCATTTGACCAGGTACTGGACATATCCTCGGTGGGTTCTCGAGTCAAGTATCTTTTCTACTCCATACTCATCATGTCCTTCAACTTCGATGGGGTCTGGCTTGGCTGGGTTTCGATCACCGATCTCATCCTCGTGGTAAGGAATGAGTTTTGAGGCATGGAAAACGGGATGGACCTTGTTCTGGTGTGGTAACTGGAGTCGAAAATCTGCTGGCCCTATCTGTTCGAGAATGTCGTAAGGCCCAAAGTTCTTGGCCGATAGTTTTGTGGAGGACTGCTTGATCTTGAGGTCTTTTCCCTTGAGAAGTACCTTGTCCCCGACCTTGAATGGAACTTCACTCTTGTGCTGATCGTAGTACCATTTTATCCGTTCAGCAGCAAGGGCTAGCGAGGACTGTGCCTGTTCTCGAGCTTCAGTACGGTTTTTGAAGACTTCTTCGAGGGTTGGGAACCCTAGGTCCTCGTGCACGTCTGGGGCCATTCTGGGGTGGTAGCCGTACTCGACAAAGAAAGGGGAGAGACCCGTAGATTCATGTGCAGCATTGTTGTACGCAAACTCCGCGGTGGCTAGTAGGGTAGCCCAGTCGTCAGGTCGGTGTTCAGTAAATATCCGTAGATACTGTTCCAGTGACTGGTTGACTCGTTCGGTCTGCCCATCGGTCTGAGGGTGGTATGCTGTTGACATTGAGGCCCGTATGCCCAGCTTCTTGCAAAACTCCTTGAAAAGCGCACTTGCAAACTGTGTTCCCCTATCTGAGATGATCTGTCGAGGAAGTCCATGTAGCTTCAGGATCTGTTCGTATATCAACTCGGCTGCATCTGAGGCTGAGAAGTGATCATCGCATGCAAAGAAGTGGGACCGTTTGGTCAGTCGGTCCACCACAACAGCAATAGCTGTGTACGTGTTGCCATGTCTGTCATAGGATTCGGGAAGCTGAGTGATAAGGTCTATACTCCAGACTTCCCATGGCCCAGCTGGTACGTCGTTTGGCTGTAGTAGGCCGTATGGAGGGGTACGTGAGGCCTTGTTCCGTTGGCAAGTATCACAACCTTTGACATACTTCTTGACGTTGACAGTGATCCCTGGCCACCAGTAGTTGCGGGTGATTAACTCCTGTGTCTTCCATCGACCTGGGTGTCCAGCCAGTAGCGTGTCGTGATGGAGCTTGAGTAGGTCTAGTCGCAGTTGTCTATCCTTTGGGACGTAAACCTTTCCTCTACGGAGGAGTAAACCATTCTCAAAATTCCATTCCTGTAGTGCTTTTCCAAACTCCCGGGGGCCGCTGTTGAGCAGTGACTTGTAATCCTTGGTCATTGTGTTATCTTCTAGTGCCTTCTTGATCCTTTCGAGTAGTTGTCCATCGTCGACTTCTGAAGCATGGCCTGGTTGTATTGCCTTGATAGCGAAAAACTCCGGTTTCAACAGGGTTTGTCCAACGTTGTCACTGCTTACCCCCTCTTTATGATCTGGCCTCCTGGACAGAGGGTCTGCACGAAGCATTGTCTTTCCGGGGTGATGTCGCAGATTGAAATCGAAACGTGAGAGGAAGAGGCTCCAACGTGCTTGTCGTCGAGTCAACTTCTGGGCTTGTCGGAAGTAGGTCAGGTTGAGGTGGTCAGACCATATTTCAACCAGCATTGGGTGTCCTTCGAGGTAGTGTCGATATTCCTCTAGTGCCCATATGATTGCCAACAGTTCCTTGTCATAGATCTCGTAGTTGCATTCATGTTCATTTAGTGACTTAGAATAGAATGCAATGGGGTGCCAGAGGTTGTCCTCTCCTAGTTGTTCCAGCACGGCTCCCGTTGCAAAATCAGATGAGTCTGTTTCTAGATGGAAGGGGGCCGTGTCGCTTGGGATTCTCAGGATTGGGGCTGTTGTGAAGGCCGTTTTGAGGGCTTGAAAGGCATTCTCCTGTTCCTCTTCCCACTTCCAAGGTGCGTCCTTGCAGGTAAGTATCGTTAATGGCCGAGAAATCTTGGAGAAGTCCTTGACAAAACATCGGTAGAAATTGGCCAGGCCTAGGAAAGCTTGTACATGCTTAACCTTGGACGGTGTTGGCCAGTTTTTGACACCTTCGACCTTGGCAGGATCCATAGTGATTGAATCCTTCGAGATGATGAGACCCAAAAACTCGACTTATGGCTGCTCAAACCTGCACTTTTCTGGCTTGACAAAGAGGTCATTGGCTCGCAACTTCTCTAGAACCCGTTCTGTAAGTTGCCGGTGTAGGGTAAGATTGTCTGTGAGGATGTCATCAATGTAGACGACAACATGTCCTGTGGCAATCTCTTCCTTGAGAACCTCGTTCATCATGGCCTGAAAGGTGCTGGGTGCATTGCAAAGCCCAAACGTCATTACCGTTGGTTCGTAGAGACCGCGGTGGGTGATAAATGCAGCCTTCTCCTCGTCGCCTTCCCGAATACGGACATTGTTATATCCCCATCGTAGGTCTAATGAAGTGAAGATGGACGATTGGGAAAGGCGGTCAATTAGGTCTGGTATCCGAGGGATAGGGAACTTGTCCTTCTTGGTGGCGGCATTGAGAGCACGATAGTCCTGTACGAGTCGTAAACTTCCATCCTTCTTCTTGACAAAGAACACTGGGGCTGCTGCTGGGCTTTTTGACCGTCGGATGTATCCCTTGGCTTCTTGTTCATCGATCCAGCCATCCAGCGAATTCCGTTCTTGGGGATTCAGAGGGTATAACTTGGCCGGCTTTGGCAGTGTTGCACCTTCTGCTAGTTTGATCGGATGGTCATAAGCCTTGCGTGTTGGCATACGTTCCGATGCTGTTTTGGAGAAGACGTCACCATACTGGTGATAGTGTGCTGGGACATGATTGGACCAGTATTCTCGGTCTTGTTGTCCTTGTGTTTCCTCTTTCTTCTCCATAACTCGAGCTCGTAGAACTCGGGCATCCGGATCATCCGAAAACTCCATCCAATGCACAAACTGGTCAGTATCACCCCAAGGCTCAGGGTTAAGCTGTCCGTAATGGTCTCGTGCAAACTCCTCTAGACGGGGCTCCTCGATGGCCTGTACCTCCTCTTCTTGGACTTGCAGCTGTTCCGGGTGACAAGTGCCTGGACATCGGGTAAAGTCTACTTGTCCATTCTTCCAATCGACTTTAGGGTTGTGCTCTCTTAGGAACGTCATTCCAATGATGATGTCCCGATTCCCAATATCTGTAACTAGGAAGGACTGCCAACTAGTGTGGTTCCCGATAGTAACCATACAGTGTACATAGTGGGTGATAAGACCCTTGTTGTTCTCCGTGGCATCTGCGTTAAACACCCGTATTTCCCTGGACAGTCATCGTAGTTCTAAGCCATGTTCCTGGACAAACCGATAATGCGCAAAACTTGAGTAGGCTCCACAGTATACTAAGCCTTCTGTCTGGATTTCACGTATTCCTTGCTTAAGAGTGAGCTTTAGATCGAGCGATTGCTTCAGCCTGTGAGATGAGGCGAGATATATATAATGCGATCTAGGTACAAAAGACTCCTCTAAGTGGTTTACGCTACTAGTACATATGAACCGGATGTTACGACCAGACTCCGTTACATCCATTGGAGAAAATCCTGCTCGTCGGTCTCGACGATCCGTGCTGTGGTTTCCTGTTCCTAGGCTTTAGCTTTGCCCTTTTGGTCGTACTCCTTGAGTGCATTGATTACAAACTCCATTCGGTCTTGTCCCTTGTCTTCTTCGTCCATAGCACGTAGTCGAGTGCCAGATGCTGAGCCCTTGGCCTTGGTCATGTCGGGGAGTTCATAGTAGCCTTTGTACACCGGGTTGCGACACTTGACTCCAGTTTTGAAAGGGTGTTTGCCGCAACGGAAACAGAGCTTCTTGGCAAGCCACTCTTCTTGTTCCTTGGAGAGCTTTTCAGGCTTCCACATTGTGTCGATGTCCATGGCATTCGGGTTCCGGGTAGGCCTTGACGATGGTGCGTGGTGCTTCTCTCCTCGGTAGTTCATCTCGATTCCGAGTACCCAGTCTAAGAAGTTCTCCCACTTGGTCGGCACAGTGGCCGGCTGCATTGAGTGGTGGGTGACCATTGTGGTGCGTACACCTCCTTTGCACTGAGCTTCGATGCGTCGAATGAGTTCGACATCCGAGTAACCAGACTTGATAGCAAAATGGCGGAAGTTTTCCGCAAACAGGGCCAGTGATGAGTGGGACTTGGCACAGTGTTCCTCGAGTGACTGTTGGGCTGACTTCTCTGGAGCAAGTTCTCGATATCCACTGCTAAGATGTGCTGTAAAGTTTGCCCATGTTCCAAGTGGAACACCGTCGGCTGCCTTTTGAGCGTAGTCGTCCATGTACGACTGAGCACCTCCTTCTAAGAATAGTAGTGCCGTAGTAACCTTGTCCTCATCTGCCGTGATGTTCTGATACCTAAACCAAATACCGAGCTTCTGGAACCATTGTTCGATCGTCAACTCATGAGTCTTGCCTTTAAACTTGGGTGGGTCGGCGATCTTGGGACGGCTGGCTGTTGGGGTATGGGTTGTGGCCGGGTGTGCACGTGTGGAAGCTGGTTGCGTAGCAAGGCTGTTGACTTGGGCTTGAAGCTGCTTAATCACATTGACGAGTATGCCGTGGTTCTGGTTGAGGACGTCCATGTCTGCCTTCAACCCGTTGTTCTCATCCTCTAGCCTTTTGCACCGGCCTCGGAGATCCTCCATGTCCTCAAGGTGTTCGTTTCCGCCGACCTTTTCAACCTGAAGCTTTTGGACGTCGGCCACAACCTGGTTTCGGTGTTCATACATCTTGTCGCCGAGTTGGTTATAAGCCGTAAAAACTTCCTTCCGGGTAAAGTCCTTGATCATTGCCGTGATGTACTCGATGTACTTCTCGTCGATACTGTAGAATATCCCAGCTGCCTTTGCCGCATCGTCCAATGAGTTGTATCGTACCCCATTGAAAGTCCAGTCTTCTGGGACCTGGAGGGGCTCCAGGGTAGGAGTGGGGGATGGTGGCCGAGTAGGGCTTTTTGGCATATCGTCAAAGTCTGAGGCATCGTCATGTTCGGACAGTGTGTGTGATCGTCCTCCCGGGCCAAACGTATCTGTGTCCAGTACTTGATACCGAGAACCGGTTGCCATTGTACAAACTTCTAAACTTGTGACAGGACTATCCAATCTAAGTACCCGAACTTGTTTAACTCGATGATTGCGTTCGCTACTCTAGAGAAGTTCTGTCCTAACCCTGCAAACTTAATCTTCCCAAACTCCTTACAGAACCACTCGATGTTCTGTTGCTGACTCCGAGTCCAGTTGGCTCCGTGTTGGCCGATGTTGTCGCTGATCCACTCGAGCTGGTCGCCGACGCGTTGGATGGCTAGGCGATGGTCGTATGGGCAGTCGTCGAGCAGTGCCTTGCGGTCGAAGACGGCCTGGAGGTGTTTGAGCACGGCGTGGACCTTAGACTCTGCGATAGCGAGGTTGTCGTTGGCGTTGACACGGGTGAAGCCTGGGATCAGTGCGGCTGAGAGTCGGTATTGGAGAGGGACAGGTGGGAGTGGAGGTGTGGAGGGACGACTGGGGAGTGGGGCCTGGATACGGGCAGGGAGGGGCAGAGGTCGAGTATAGGGGACAGGTCGAGGCAGAGCCTTGCGACGAGGGACTAGAGGTGCATGCTCCCTGTGATGGTAGCGAAGGCGATCCTCAAGACAGTCCTCACATACGCAGGATATCTGATCCTGGACGGGCAGATGACCGTGTCTCTTGAAGTGACGACGGGTAAACTCCTGGAGACCAAACTCCTCGGAGGGGATGGGGGATGATAAACGTTTATA
Organism: Ganoderma lingzhi; assembly: GCA_026283605.1. Taxonomy (NCBI): domain Eukaryota; kingdom Fungi; phylum Basidiomycota; class Agaricomycetes; order Polyporales; family Polyporaceae; genus Ganoderma; species Ganoderma lingzhi. Next base: position 1,751,205 of record JAPJYM010000011.1, read on the forward strand.
AAACTCCTGGGGGGAAGAGAGATGGCTGGCTAGTGAGGGCACTGAGCCAGGGGCCTGTGGGTTAGATTCTGTCTAATGTCACAGCCGATAGACTGTGCCACCAAACAAACAAAGAAGTGGCTCACTGATGGGGCACACAGGTGGTGACGACAGAAAACAGAGTATAGATTGCCTAGACTAGAAGGCGCAGTGGGGCAGGGGCTGTTAAGCTGCCTACAGTGGAAGGGAGGGATGAACAGAAGACAGAATCTAAGGTTCATGGTCCCACATCACAGCCCTTATATACTACATGGTAACGGCGCACAGACCACCCTGAGTTTAGGGCAGGTCTGGGGGCCTGTCGCAGGTGAGAGTCTATCTAAAAAAGGAAAGGTGAGAAAGATTAGGTAACCTTGTACCGAATAAGGAAATGGCCGAATTGGGTAACCCTATATTAGGGTTTGGTGCCGTTTTGAGGCAAACAGCGGTGCAACTAAACGTGGCGCGAAAAACCGTGACACAAACATCCTTTCAAAACTGGAGTCAAGTGTCGCAACCCGGTGTACAAAGGCTACTATGAACTCCCCGACATGACCAAGGCCAAGGGCTCCGCATCTGGCACTCGACTACGTGCTATGGACGAAGAAGACAAGGGACAAGACCGAATGGAGTTTGTAATCAATGCACTCAAGGAGTACGACCAAAAGGGCAAAGCTAAAGCCTAGGAACAGGAAACCACAGCACGGATCGTCGAGACCGACGAGCAGGATTTTCTCCAATGGATGTAACGGAGTCTGGTCGTAACATCCGGTTCATATGTACTAGTAGCGTAAACCACTTAGAGGAGTCTTTTGTACCTAGATCGCATTATATATATCTCGCCTCATCTCACAGGCTGAAGCAATCGCTCGATCTAAAGCTCACTCTTAAGCAAGGAATACGTGAAATCCAGACAGAAGGCTTAGTATACTGTGGAGCCTACTCAAGTTTTGCGCATTATCGGTTTGTCCAGGAACATGGCTTAGAACTACGATGACTGTCCAGGGAAATACGGGTGTTTAACGCAGATGCCACGGAGAACAACAAGGGTCTTATCACCCACTATGTACACTGTATGGTTACTATCGGGAACCACACTAGTTGGCAGTCCTTCCTAGTTACAGATATTGGGAATCGGGACATCATCATTGGAATGACGTTCCTAAGAGAGCACAACCCTAAAGTCGATTGGAAGAATGGACAAGTAGACTTTACCCGATGTCCAGGCACTTGTCACCCGGAACAGCTGCAAGTCCAAGAAGAGGAGGTACAGGCCATCGAGGAGCCCCGTCTAGAGGAGTTTGCACGAGACCATTACGGACAGCTTAACCCTGAGCCTTGGGGTGATACTGACCAGTTTGTGCATTGGATGGAGTTTTCGGATGATCCGGATGCCCGAGTTCTACGAGCTCGAGTTATGGAGAAGAAAGAGGAAACACAAGGACAACAAGACCGAGAATACTGGTCCAATCATGTCCCAGCACACTATCACCAGTATGGTGACGTCTTCTCCAAAACAGCATCGGAACGTATGCCAACACGCAAGGCTTATGACCATCCGATCAAACTAGCAGAAGGTGCAACACTGCCAAAGCCGGCCAAGTTATACCCTCTGAATCCCCAAGAACGGAATTCGCTGGATGGCTGGATCGATGAACAAGAAGCCAAGGGATACATCCGACGGTCAAAAAGCCCAGCAGCAGCCCCAGTGTTCTTTGTCAAGAAGAAGGATGGAAGTTTACGACTCGTACAGGACTATCGTGCTCTCAATGCCGCCACCAAGAAGGACAAGTTCCCTATCCCTCGGATACCAGACCTAATTGACCGCCTTTCCCAATCGTCCATCTTCACTTCATTAGACCTACGATGGGGATATAACAATGTCCGTATTCGGGAAGGCGACGAGGAGAAGGCTGCATTTATCACCCACCGCGGTCTCTACGAACCAACGGTAATGACGTTTGGGCTTTGCAATGCACCCAGCACCTTTCAGGCCATGATGAACGAGGTTCTCAAGGAAGAGATTGCCACAGGACATGTTGTCGTCTACATTGATGACATCCTCACAGACAATCTTACCCTACACCGGCAACTTACAGAACGGGTTCTAGAGAAGTTGCGAGCCAATGACCTCTTTGTCAAGCCAGAAAAGTGCAGGTTTGAGCAGCCATAAGTCGAGTTTTTGGGTCTCATCATCTCGAAGGATTCAATCACTATGGATCCTGCCAAGGTCGAAGGTGTCAAAAACTGGCCAACACCGTCCAAGGTTAAGCATGTACAAGCTTTCCTAGGCCTGGCCAATTTCTACCGATGTTTTGTCAAGGACTTCTCCAAGATTTCTCGGCCATTAACGATACTTACCTGCAAGGACGCACCTTGGAAGTGGGAAGAGGAACAGGAGAATGCCTTTCAAGCCCTCAAAACGGCCTTCACAACAGCCCCAATCCTGAGAATCCCAAGCGACACGGCCCCCTTCCATCTAGAAACAGACTCATCTGATTTTGCAACGGAGCCGTGCTGGAACAACTAGGAGAGGACAACCTCTGGCACCCCATTGCATTCTATTCTAAGTCACTAAATGAACATGAATGCAACTACGAGATCTATGACAAGGAACTGTTGGCAATCATATGGGCACTAGAGGAATATCGACACTACCTCGAAGGACACCCAATGCTGGTTGAAATATGGTCTGACCACCTCAACCTGACCTACTTCCGACAAGCCCAGAAGTTGACTCGACGACAAGCACGTTGGAGCCTCTTCCTCTCACGTTTCGATTTCAATCTGCGACATCACCCCGGAAAGACAATGCTTCGTGCAGACCCTCTGTCCAGGAGGCCAGATCATAAAGAGGGGGTAAGCAGTGACAACGTTGGACAAACCCTGTTGAAACCGGAGTTTTTCGCTATCAAGGCAATACAACCAGGCCATGCTTCAGAAGTCGACGATGGACAACTACTCGAAAGGATCAAGAAGGCACTAGAAGATAACACAATGACCAAGGATTACAAGTCACTGCTCAACAGCGGCCCCCGGGAGTTTGGAAAAGCACTACAGGAATGGAATTTTGAGAATGGTTTACTCCTCCGTAGAGGAAAGGTTTACGTCCCAAAGGATAGACAACTGCGACTAGACCTACTCAAGCTCCATCACGACACGCTACTGGCTGGACACCCAGGTCGATGGAAGACACAGGAGTTAATCACCCGCAACTACTGGTGGCCAGGGATCACTGTCAACGTCAAGAAGTATGTCAAAGGTTGTGATACTTGCCAACGGAACAAGGCCTCACGTACCCCTCCATACGGCCTACTACAGCCAAACGACGTACCAGCTGGGCCATGGGAAGTCTGGAGTATAGACCTTATCACTCAGCTTCCCGAATCCTATGACAGACATGGCAACACGTACACAGCTATTGCTGTTGTGGTGGACCGACTGACCAAACGGTCCCACTTCTTTGCATGCGATGATCACTTCTCAGCCTCAGATGCAGCCGAGTTGATATACGAACAGATCCTGAAGCTACATGGACTTCCTCGACAGATCATCTCAGATAGGGGAACACAGTTTGCAAGTGCGCTTTTCAAGGAGTTTTGCAAGAAGCTGGGCATACGGGCCTCAATGTCAACAGCATACCACCCTCAGACCGATGGGCAGACCGAACGAGTCAACCAGTCACTGGAACAGTATCTACGGATATTTACTGAACACCGACCTGACGACTGGGCTACCCTACTAGCCACCGCGGAGTTTGCGTACAACAATGCTGCACATGAATCTACGGGTCTCTCCCCTTTCTTTGTCGAGTACGGCTACCACCCCAGAATGGCCCCAGACGTGCACGAGGACCTAGGGTTCCCAACCCTCGAAGAAGTCTTCAAAAACCGTACTGAAGCTCGAGAACAGGCACAGTCCTCGCTAGCCCTTGCTGCTGAACGGATAAAATGGTACTACGATCAGCACAAGAGTGAAGTTCCATTCAAGGTCGGGGACAAGGTACTTCTCAAGGGAAAAGACCTCAAGATCAAGCAGTCCTCCACAAAACTATCGGCCAAGAACTTTGGGCCTTACGACATTCTCGAACAGATAGGGCCAGCAGATTTTCGACTCCAGTTACCACACCAGAACAAGGTCCATCCCGTTTTCCATGCCTCAAAACTCATTCCTTACCACGAGGATGAGATCGGTGATCGAAACCCAGCCAAGCCAGACCCCATCGAAGTTGAAGGACATGATGAGTATGGAGTAGAAAAGATACTTGACTCGAGAACCCACCGAGGATATGTCCAGTACCTGGTCAAATGGGAAGGATACGATGTCAGCGACGCAACCTGGGAGCCAGTACGAAACGTCAAACACTGCAAAGAGCTGCTAGACGAGTTCCATGTTGACCACCCAGACGCGCCTCAGCCCATCTCGCTCACCAATCCACGACCGGTACACCAGCAGTTTAATCGACAAATATGGTTCAAATGCTTCGCTGGAGCTCAGGTCTTGAAGAGGGGGTAGTGTCACGGTTTTTCGCACCACGTTTAGTTGTACCAACGTTTGCCCTCCGTTTGTCCCAGGCTAGCACCAAGACCCTAGCATGGGGTTACCCCAATTCGGTTATGATCTTATCAGGGCAAGGTTATCTTATCTTTCTCATTATCTTATCTCTTCCTTTAGATTGGATCCTCACCTGCAACAGGTCCCAGGACCTGCCCTAAACTCAGGGTGGTCTGTGCGCCGTTGCTATGTAGTATATAAGGGCTGTGATGTGGGGCTATGAACCTTAGATTCTGTCTTCTGTTCATCCCTCCCTTCCACTGTAGGCAGCTTAACAGCCCCTGCCCCACTGCATCTTCTAGTCTAGACAATCTATCCACTGTTTTCTGTTGTCACCACTTGTGTCCTCCATCAGTGAGCCCCTTGTTTGTTTGTTTGGTGGCACAGTCTATCGGCTGTGACAGTAACTTGAAGGTGCTTGCACATGCGACCACTGCTCGCTTGAGGGCGTAAATACTGCCAGTGTGGGGAACGAACGGTAGTTTGAGCGAGTTGGGCAAACGGAGGGGCTGGCGCAGGTGAGGTGGATGAGACGCCCGCCGGTCCGGTTTCACAAGCTCGAGTCGCGTTTACGCAGCAAGTTACAAAGTGCATACATTACACAGTAGTTCCATCGGCCCTCGTTTAACCCTGGCAACGGTTAATTCAGACTGGCGGGCGATGGAACGCGACGCCGATGTTGCGCCGACTCACCGTGATGTTCCCCATTCCGATGAAGTCGACATTGAAGCCGGAAGTCCTGCCAATGATGTTAGTTGCCCTGCCAGCGGGCGTATATCAGACAAAGGATCTGAGGCCAGTGTACTCACATGTCAATCGCAATGAGCCTGGACAGGTTAATCGAGGGCCTGCGCGACGCCCTCCTAGACATAAAAGTGAGCGAATCAAGTACGGACATGCGTGGCATAACGGTAGAGCTCGAGCTCATCAGAAGCGCGGCGGACCACGACCACGAAGGTGCCACCATCCATGTACCTGTGAGTGGCCCCAGAGAAGTGCCACCAGTTGAGAGGGCAACCGCAGCCCAGTTGACAGCGATAATGCCGCTGGATTTTTCAAGTGAGGAACCACGGACAGCACCCACAAATCTAACGTCATCCCGCCATAGTGCCTGCTGCCGTCCACGCCAGTGGACGTTCATACCCTCCGCGCCAGAACCTCACACGTCAAAGCCTACGGGCAAGCGGGATTCAGGGGACGGCGATCATGGTAGAGTCCCCGTCCTGCACCGCTGCTGTTGAGCCTTCTGATGGTGGCAGCGCTCGCCCCCACACCCATGCTCGCACCGGTGACAAGGTCCCCAATGCTGCCCCTGCGCCATCTGCGTCTAGAAGGTGGTCGCATGCACCCTGGCACGGTCAAACAGGACGGGGAGGAGGGCCATATGCATGGTGTTGCACAGCAGACAACGGGCGGTTTCTCGACCTCCATCTGACGGGCAATCTCCCTCCAACGACGATGGACGAGACGCGGTCGGGAGCGCCCGCACTAGCATTTCTCACGCCATCATCGCAGATGCCATTCTATAACACGTAGGCAACCAAAGTAAATACAACAAACACAAAAGACATAGAGATGACACCATCATCTTCGCCAGCTTTGGGGCTGTCTCTTAAACTTGACTAGATCAAAGATATTCATTAAACTCGGTCAAACGAGGACAGGACGACAGACTTACTAGCACCGGCCAGCTCCACAAGCCCAAAGCTGGAACCGTGGCCCCGGGACAACATGAAGCGGCCAACAAGCCCAGAGAGGAAACATATGAGATACAGCTCGGACAGCCGTCTCACATTGAGGCGGCCGGGATCCGAGACATCAGTGCCTATCCCCACCTACATCTATAGCAAGTAACGTTAAAATCATTCCTAACAGCTCCAACACAAATCAATGAACGCACCGATGGCCGCGCCGATTGCAGCCCCTTCCCCACCCACTCAAGTTAAGTAAGTAAGTAGTGCCTCGTGAAGGACGGTCGATGGATCGATCGCTGAAGCGCTGATCCTTGGTGGGGTGCGAATGCTGCCAGTCGGCAGGGAGGTACCCCAACTTCAAAGAGATGCCGAATGGGAAGGAAGGATTAACAACGAAAGCAAGCACAGCATTGACGGACACATCTGACAGTGACAGGGATATGAGGGGAGGATGGAAATGGAACGTGGGACTACGAGCGCCCGTGGGGCCCGCCCGGCAGGGCATCGTCTACCGGTGGCAGTACAAGTTTAATTAATGCGAACCGACGGGTGGGAAGTTGCGTTGGATTCGGCCTGGAACCGGCGAATGTTAAATAACCGATCCCCGCTGGAAGCTCGGGCGCAGAAGCTCCCTCTACTGAGAGCTCCGGAGCACTTAAGCTCAAGGGCGGCACTTCACTCTTCGAGATGGATGTCTGTACCTTGAAGACACTGTACGATCCCAACGGCCAAGAGTCTTGGCTAACATTGACTATCTATGTAGTCCTATCGAAGATTTCCATCCTGCCCGTGTCAGTATCGACTTTTCCTTTCACGCTTCAAATCCCAAACTCTCGTCCGTAAGTATTCTGTCATTCACATAATCATTCCGAACTTTGTCATGTGCCAGAAGGTCCCCCGTACGAAGAGAGCTTTCACCCGGGACCATTTGCCTTGGACGGGATGGCTGCCAGTGGGATCCTAGTTCTTTGTCACTCTGTGAGGGAGGATTTCTCGTGGGCACAGTATGTGTGAGCTCACCTAATATCAGTGCACTATGACGCGTCATACGCTGCGTGCGCGTCTGGTCTGTAAGGATTGTGCGGTCGTGCTGGCGCTTGATGGGTATGCGCGACGGCTCTTTGAAGCCTTCTCACGTGCAGCATGTGGCAACACAACATGCGATTCGCGATGCTCGCAAAGTCGGCGTTGGGAGCAATAATTCGGATGAAACGTATACACGGGCGCACGGGTATGTGCAGCAAGGCAATCTCCATTCAGCCTTGAAGTGCGGTGTTTATTCAAAAGCAGAGGAAGTATGCTCGAAGATAGTTGCCCTTGTCTCACGAGGTCGGCATGCTGAAGTCCTGGGTGAGTCCGACATTGCGCACAGGGTGGTTTTGGTACTTATCAATTGCACTAGAGCTCCAAGCCTCCAACGCTCACTAATAGCCTTTGCCATGTCCTCTGACGGATGGAAGAAACTGGGGGGGCTCGCTTCGATGACGTCGCGTAGGCTTGAGGAATCTTGGGCCTTGGCACGCCCTGCCAGTGTGAGAATGGAAAGGCATTCTCATGCCAGAAAATGTCATGTGCGTAGAGTCATGTGAGACCCGCAGCTAGTCTCACACCTGGCGACCTGCGTGTGAACTGCCCCTGTCTTGTCTGAATCCGACCAGGTTATCCAGCAACCATCACCCTCTATTGTTGAAACTCCCATTCTGCGGCACAGATCTATCTTCATGGACCCGACTCCTTCGAAACCTTGGTGTGTATTTGGCAGATTAAGCTTTCAAACCCTCCGATTAGAGCTCAATTTCACTATGCAGGGTCATCCGATTCCAGTTCGTTGATGGTAGGGGTCACGAAGTGAAGGAGGATTCCGCTCTGAAAGTGGTTTCTGATCGCCATTGTGAGTGCGCTCTCGCGTCGAGCCTGGCTGGACACTAATATATCTCAACTTGCAGCTTTTGGGTTAGAGCTAGAGCGGGCCACAGCAGAAGCCAAACACCTTCTCCATCTCCACGATGAAGATACTCGTAACATGCCACAGGACGTCAAAGATCTCCTCATGCTCTGTCGAGCATATAGATGGGAATCTTTGCAACACCAGTACCGCTGCAAGCGGTTAGCGGAATATATTCTACACCTCCATTCGTTCTATCTCGCACATTGTGACCCCTCCCAATTACCCTCGATCCCAGAGGAGATTGAGTGGTACATCAATGTGGATTCTGTGGAGCGTTTGTGGTCTTAGAGCTTCATGATGTTCTACGCCGTTTTGTATGTTCAGTGCATATCGATTATGCATCTTATCGCATGTTGCGGGTGAGCGCTAAGCGCTGAGCTGCTACGGTCCCTGCACTGCCCCCAAACAACATGCAAATTGCAAGAGGCAACACCTGCAGACGGGGGGATGAAACTTAGGGTGTAGAACTGGATGTACGGTAGAGCCGAGTGTGATAATATTAGCGTTGGATTTGATTGGGGAAGGGAAAGGCAAAAGGTGGTCGTTGTGTAAGTACCCCCTCCTCGCCAGAAGTTCCTGGAGGAGTTTATCACAAGGTGGCATTTCGGATGAAGTGCAGTGGAAAAAGTGCTGGAAAATAGCGTTGATGCTGACGTTCTATGAACCTCTCGCTCATGACCCAACAGAAGAGGGAAGTCGGGGAATTGCCATGGCAGCGTGGCGTCACTGACGACGCGGGGATGTGGGTAAGGCGCAAGCTGGCTGGCAGACGGCACGGGAATCGCGCAGGTCCTAGGCGAAGGCACCAGACGGAAGGAGGCGGTCGAAGACATGAACGTTACATTCTGAAATAATCACAATCGAACAGTAAATACACAACCTAGTAGTCGTAAAATACTGTACAACATCTACCTTCGCAGTGCCACTGCACATAGCGACAATGCTGACTGTAGCTCTGTAGAAATAGATAGTCAGCAACCGGCCAATATCGGTCTGAATACCACTCACAAGCGGTAGCTGAGGAGTGGCGGGACTGGGACATCTTATGGTCCGCCTCCCGCTTCCGCATGCGGCCTTGGTAAGTACGCAGCGTCTCCTTCGTCACCCAGGATGGTTCCCCGTTGCTACAGAAGTTGAGGATGTAGTCTGAGAGATATGGGTGGGAATCCGCCACTTGCAAGGACGCCCAAGAAGATTCACTCGACCATGTCCAAACCTGTTTCTGTTTGTCGGGTCCTTCGTGGACGTACAGCTCTCCCAGCTTAACACCACGCAGTGTAGGAGGGACATCCAAAAACCGGGTACTAGACGAAAAGTACCAAATCATCTTCTCGCAATGGAGGTGCAGCTTGTTGCCTCGAGCACGGAGTGCACGTTCCTGGTGGGTCACGACGAGCGGACCACTAGAGTATGATTTAAGACGCGAGTCAGGTATAAAAACAAGATAGCACTCACATTGAAGTTTCCACCTTCTTCATCAATCCCGGGGTGAACGGAGTCGTATCGGCTGCAGTTGGTTGCAGGGCAGACGACGTCCTGCAAAGGTGATGAGTAAGTGCGTTGCAGGCGCGTGAGTATGCATAATGTTCACGCACTCTTCTACTGACCGATGGGTCACCGTAGCCGGGGTTGGTCCACTAGAGGTCGACGGATCTGCCTGATATGTATCACTTGCCACAGCTCGGCGCGCACCATTTGCGGCGGTCAAGGGATGGCTTGGACCAGGCTCGGAAGGTGACAAACCAGGATCGGTCGAAGAAGATTCCGACCGGCGGCTGGGCTGATCCTTTACATTCGGGAGCGTTCAGCAACGGGTGAGGTTGCAACACGGAAGGGGTACTCACGTCGGACATCGGGACCTCGACAACAGTGCGACGTACCAACTTCCTGCCAGCGCTACCACTCGGAGGTACTCCGCTAAAGCAATACGAACATGAATGGGGTGCCATACTAGAGGAAGAGCAAAATCTACCTTTGGATGATACGCTGCTGGTGGTGGAGGTGGCGGTGGCGGAGGATGACCGATGAGGGCTTGAGAGGTTTTCCCTCATCATTGGCGAGAAGGAAAGCGGGATAGACTGGGTGCTTGATCCAGATTGTGGCCGGGGTGCTGGGCTCGATCATGAAGTTCTAGGAGATGGAAGACGTGTGCAAGTCGTGTCGTCTGATAGTGAAGTCTCAGGGAATGAAGAGACTGACGTTGGCTTGGGGGCTTTTAAGGGCTGTCGCAAGGCATGTTGTCAAAGAATGACAATGCACATTGCGAAGGCTCACCACAAGACAATCCTCATTGTGAATGTGCATACTTAGTACAATCGGAGGGGCGATGGAGACGAGAGAATCCAAGACTTCTAACTCTGTCACGAGCCGGCAATTCCCCTCTGCCCTTTAGTCACATGCGGCAATGGTCATGTGGCCGTGGGGTACTAGTCCCGAGAACCTCACCTACTTTAAGTACTTACTTACTTAGTTCACTGTAAACTCACCTCCTCCCGCCGCTTTAGTATATCCATAGGCTATCTCTCCTACCATCTCTCTGCCACACTTCGCAGGTTAGTTGGTTCATTGGTACTTTGAATGCCGGCCTAAACGAGTCTGATTCCGCCCCAGTCCTCCAGTATTGGGTGCACAAGCTCATCGGCCCCGAGCCCACTTCCGCTCACGACATGTTTCGAGACTGCTTGGCCATCTCGTGATATACGCTCTCGTCATCGAGCGTCTGCCTCACCCGTGACATACCCGACCCACCCTGAATCCAGACCCGCGCTCCTGTTCCGGATCCAATCACAATGCATGCACCCCACTCGTACCGTAGATCGCCCTGCCACAGTCTGTCGCTGTGCGTGACAACATTCGCGAGACATCCAGACTTCTGCTTCGGATGGATACTCGTGCTATCCCCCGATCTATTCGAAGCCGTGCCATCGCATGACGAAGTCTGAGTTCATCGCCTCCGCCCTCGCTCCCCTCGCACGCAGGTTCTCTCGTCATCCCGCTCTCACCTTTCTTACCCGCTGACTGTGGGGGTGGAGTGAGGATGGTCTGACGTCTCCCTAACTCTTGTGCCAGTGGGCAACCCGATCAAGACATTCAGGGAAAGAAATACTTGAGGCTCCTACTAAAATATATCGTACAAGCGCGCATACGGCAATGAGCAGGCACCTCGACTCAGGCGAAGTTGTACTTAAATGGCAGCCATCAGGATTTCTAGTTTGACCACAATATACGAGAGAACTCACACTTCGCTCCTCCACTCCTCGCCCGCCTTCAGGCATTATAGAAAAGCCCAAAACGAGAAGCATGGCCGTGAAACGGAGGACACCGGGGCAGGGAGGGGGCAGGCGGACGCTGCCCCGAGCCGCGGATCGTGAACTTGAGCGTCTGGATAAACGTCCGCACGTCCTTTACACACGAACACGGCCTTGGTTCTCGGATACGAGGTGCACAGTAATCGAGATGCCCTATCCAGTCGAGGAGGACGTGGGCGATGCTCGAGTCGGACCTTGGGTGTGCCAGTCTTCTTGTGGAAGTAGAACGCCACATTGCACCCTGGATCTGGGTCGTGAACTCGTGGTGCATTCCGATCCTACACGTGTTTGCCATCAGGACACCATGAACCGCCGTGAAACTTGACGTCATTGAATGCGCTGAGTTTGGCATACCGTGTCGACCGTGATGAGATTGGGGAAAATCTTCTTCCACAGTGCAAGGTTCTCGATGACGAGGTTGAGCTGCTCGTCCGTGTACTCGATGTATGGAATAGGGACATAGCCGAGTTTCTCGATATGTCCGAGAATCATCTGGCAAATGGGGTCCAGAGGCCCGACTTGAACGTGAGGTTTCCCTCAGTGTCGAATAACGCGTCCTTGGCCAGCAGTATGAAGTTGTTTCTGATCCTGTCAAACAAACAAGGCGTCAGCACTGTATCCCTTTCGACCTCGACCTGTCGGCATCGATAACTTCTCCCTCACGCTGTGCAATATGACGTCATCAATGAGGTGTCATCGCGTACATTGTGGCATGTTGCTCAGTCCGCTTCCTCACTGATGCTTATTAGCGCTTCAGTTAGTGCCTTTGGCACACGTCTACGGGGCGGAAAGGTCGAAGTTAAGGCCGAGTACCGACAGGCCTGGGGAGCGGTCGAAGGGACAAATAGGATCGGCCCGTAACGTCGAGACAGGAGGCAATGTGATGGCTTCGCGATTTTTGCGGGCATCTTCCTACATGAATATGCAATAATTGCCCTCGCTAATGTCTTTATATGTTGAGTGTCATGAGTTGGCACATAATGAAGACGTTGGGGGTGTGTGGTTGCGGGGCCAGAAGATCAGTTGCACTCACACTGAGCAGGTCCCAGAGGTTCATAGCCTCCTCCCAAGCCTCTTGCGATGCACGCCAAATCTCCTCGTTGTCGGGATGGATTGAGAGCGTCGATCTCTTCTCCGGACTTGTGCCAGTCGTGTGCATAGGGTACTGGTGAGCCGTCGCAAATGCCTCCGTGCTGATGTCTGTGGGGAAACGAAGAGTTTCGGTGCGATTGCTGCAGGAGATTAAAGTGAGTTACAAGAAACATACATGCACGCACAAGTTCGCAGCGCAGGCAGCTGGAGATGCATGGGTAACTTTTGGTAGACCTCCGGGGATATGATGGCTGCCAGGGAGAGCTCTTGTAATGCGGTGCCATAGTCGATGATTCTGCGCTTTCGTGTAAGTACCAAGATATCTGTTAGCAAGCTAGGTCACAGATGGTGATACCACTCACGCCGTACTCGAGTATCCCTTTGAGCCCAAATATCTTCCCATATATCTTCTCCACCGTCTCATGCTTGTATTGTGAGTTCAGGTACTTGTACTTGTCGGGCTTGCAAGCGGGTACGCCAAGCGCAGTGCAAAATGGTTGTGAATGGACAGACTATGGACAGTCAAGCCTTTGGAGCATAAGCCGTCGGGAGGGCAAGAATGCTTCATGAGATGGCGAAGACAACGAGGCTGGCATGGTCGTTCTGCCAATACAACTGCGGGGCACGATTGAAGCTCAAGCACTCAATGTGGAGGTTGATGAAAATTTGAAATCAATATTTGAGGACCACCATTGCATCCCACGGCACGGAACCTCTTCCGACTGCTCTCTCTTCCCTCCCGACTGGTCTCCCGGCCGGGCGGGCTTCTTCACGGCACCAATCGTTCGCCGACGAGTGATTGCAGCGATAGTCTCGTTGGGGGCAACTTTCACCACCACAACTCATGCCTGGAAACACCTGTTTCCAAATTCCGAATTGCCTATGATGGCATGACCCTCGGGCCCCTCGCGAGTTGTCCTTCGAACGTTGTGTTCACGAATCCAGCGTAGAAGAACACCTTGAATGCCCTAAATTATCCCTCTTGACGAATAGGCCCTTGCGCTCCTTCATGGCCACCCAGTCCCACCACATCGTCTCCAGCTGGAACTTTGCATGCTCATCGTGATCCAGGCAAGTGCTCTTGAATCTCTCCAAGTGCGCACGATTCGGCTTAAGACAGCCATCTCTCATTGCCCTCAGACGTGGAGGTAGCATTACTGATTTGCCGATGCGATAGCCTCCATACGCGTGGGTTGCAGTTCGCGTTTCGCCGGGTGGGGTTGTCCGAATCATCGGTATCTGACTCGTCTGATGACTCGTCCCCGATATTTTGCAGTTGGATAGGGAGACCTCGGAGGGGCAGACACTTGGAGAGGTCGGCAGGGAGAGAAGAGTGCTGTAGTGGGTGTTGCTGGCAAGGATGGTATGTGTTCCCCGTCCATTTGGAACGAGTCTTCGAGGCCGCTGACCCTTCTAAAAGGGACTGCAGGTCGTTGAGGTCCTGCAATGGCTAGAGCTTGCTCTTCTTGAGCCACGCATGGGCACCGCTGGATAGGATTTTTGGTCAACACTTGCACAGGTGCCTCCTAGTAGAGTAACGGTGGGGAAAGTTGAGTAACGAGTTGTACCGGTACTCACCGAAATGTGGATTACTAGATGTATGACTTTGTCACTGCGACGTTCATCCTCACCTAGTACGTGGGAGCATACAATGCAGCTGCGACACCTTTGACATTTCGTCACTGTAGATTGGCCCCACTAGACCAGGCAGGACCGGGACGCCTTCTGTAGCTTTCTGATAAAGTCGATGCTCGCGAAGCTAGCCCGTCTTCGACCCGAGACGCCCAACATCAGGAAAAACCTCTGTCTATAATAATGCATCAATTATAATTACCCGGTACTAACCTTGACTAACCGGCACTATTTGCTGGCAACCTTCGTCCGCCGGCGTTTTACAGCACCTATCGCTATACTCAATGTTATGCAGCAACCCCGTCTGAAAACTGAGTCGAGGGAAGGAGTGGAAGGTGGGGTTTCAAACCGTTCGGGCTACGAGGCGCATTTTCTGCAAGTCCGCTCTAGCCGGCCCTAAACGTGGGCGTCAAGCCGCAGTCTGGTTTCCGACTTCTGCCGCTGCGCAGCGCTCTCTCTCTTGACCCTCGTCTTCCATCCGTGTCGATCTCGTTTTGACTCTACGACTGGTTTTCCCTCTACAGCGACTAGTCTGCTATCCTGCTAGTCGGGTCTGAGAGGTGCGTGTTTTTCCGACATCCTGAGCTTGGTACGGCTTGAGCCTGTTACTAGACGTGGCGAGTTCGCCGCCAACGGCTTTGACAGGTCTGGCCATCTGTTTCTGTCATTTCACTGTCAATACTGACTCTAATGCCTGAGAAGGACGCGTACCTAGTATCCACCCCTATCACCTTCAAGTCGATGTTGTGTACGGCGTGCGAGTGTCGCGGTCCATCGTGCGTGTTACGGGAGGCGGCAGGCACCAATAGCACTCTCGGCGGTGTTTGCAACAGCGGGCCTTCTTCGCCTGACAAATGGCATCTTCTTCGACACTACAGTAAGTCCTGTAGCCTGCCTCTCCCTAATTTGGTCATTTGATGATTATGCATGCGTCCATCCCCCAGCTTCTCGTTCACCAGCTACGCAATAGCCTGCCCTGCATTGTTGCCCTGCGCCAGGCCCCGATGCACTCCATACACCGCGCGCAATGTGCTTCATCGCCCGGGTACGTCCATTCATTACTTAGATGGTACGCCGCCCCTTGGATGTGAGTATTGTGAGTAGCCTCCCTCACAACGTCTTCGTTATCATGTGGGCTGACAGACATTTCACAGTATGCGCAATCATCGGCTTGCTTGTTTTTATTGGTGGATGGGAGGTGATGGAGCTGAGTAGACTAGAAACGGTTCGGCATAATGTCGGACCTGCACTGTAGTAACGTAGTTGCGTTGTATGCCCGTCTTCAATATAAAGTATTTGTGTGATCTGCTGTGATATGCTGGGTCGTAAACCGGGGTTATAATAGAATATTGTCGGTCTCGAGTACATAATTAGGTCTCGTTTATCCATCGCTTTCGCCGGACCTTGATCATTAGACTAATCCGCTAATTCCACTAATTATACATGATTATTGCTCATTATGAACGGAGGTTTTCCCTGATGAAGTGGCCTTGGGTGTGACGGTGCTGGGGCATTGGGGAAGTACAGCCTGGAGGAAGTCGAACACGGAGAGCTTTTCGGTACCGTAAATATGAACCAGAGTCTGCTATTGCACTGCGCGGTTTTAATGACTGTACGCAGACGTGCAAGTGGGCCTGCACCGTGAAGCGTCCTGGTTCGCTTAGCCGGGACAGGGGTTTGCCGCTTGCAATTGGATGGCCGCGGGTCGACAATCTCGAAGGTAGACATCCCCGGTAGGATGCAGCACATTGGCGGTTGTGATTCGGCTTGTGCTCAAGAAATGTGTCGCAAATGTCATGAACGACTTTTCGTAACGCACCGGACTGACGTTTAAGCTGACGAGAAGTCGGGGGTCAGACCAACAATGATTTTGGCCATCAAAGACCGACCTCGGCGATAGTCATCCGTTGGAACCGAGGATCATCAGGTTCGTAAAGCGTAACTTGGCCTAACGCAAGGTAACTGAAAGAGATGCAGGAGCCGACTTCGTGGAAGATGACGACAACGTACAACTGAAGGCCTTGATGGGTAAGGGAAATGAGGATACCATCCCCTTCGCAGAGCTTAAGGACACGATGCGCGAAGATCTGAGGAGACACATTCAGAGATCATGCACACGCTAAAGACAGCGACATTCAATGCATACCTCACGGCGCAAGGCGCCGTCAACGTGACGACGAACTTGGGGAGTACAGACTTCACCCTCCCCGGAAACTGGTTTGACGACGGATGAGATGCGAGACGAGAAGGCGTATGGTGAATTTCACTCACAACGTCCCAGTATGGCGTCCAACGAGATGGAAGTTTGGTGCACCTTGGCGAGGTCGCTGAAGACTTGCTGGACGCCTACAAAGGGGGTGGTGGACGAATAAGCGAGGAGACTAGTAGCGACAAGGGGACGACGTACGCTGGAGGTACGTTGGTGGAGACATGAGCGATAACGATACGCGACAATGGGCGGCGGGTTATTTGGAGGAAAGGGGCGGGCGAACAGGGGCAGAGAACAGATCCAGAGCTCGGTATAAGGCCATTTCGTGCAAGCCTCGCCATGCGTCCGGGTATACGGCCGTGATGCAGAGTACAAAAAAGAGAGGCCTGTGGCGTCCTCTCCCAAGAACGGTGAAGGTACGTCATCAGGGGACAGCTGAGCAGTAGAGGTTAGGGTTAAAATCACGATTGCGATTATCGCGACTGTCCAGGTAAGGCAATCGGCGGAAGCGTGATGCCAATCCACCAATCAGGCCACAGTGACGTGACGACGGAGTGACATCCCTGCACGGCTAGGCTTGTATTTAAGTAAGGCAATCGGCGAAAGTGTGATGCCAATCCACCAATCAGGCCACAGTGATGTGACGATGGCGTGACATCCCTCCACCGCTTGGTTTGCAAGGCTCGACCAGACGAGTTGTCCGCTTTTAAGTTTTCTGTTCGCTTTTCTCCTTATTCTAATGTCCTTGCGATTCCCCGCTCATCAGAAACATGGTCTCCTGAAACGCACGACATCTCCGCCCTGCGATTACATCGGTCCGACACAACAATGTAACGCGTAACGCCTGTTCTATGTCTAGAATCCCTCGAAGACGTTGCCTGGAAGCTGCACACGCCGCGTGTACTCGGTGAGGCCAAATGTCAGGGCAAAGTGAGACTTTCGATTTATCTGACATTGTCGACTAGCTCCCGTGAAGGCCTGTGTGGCCGCACCGACTCATCATATTATTTCCCCTCATACCAATGTCCTGACTCAGCTCTGCGGAAGGACTGGCGAAGAAGTGGGCATACAGCGTGTTCCGTTCCGACTCTATCTTAGGTGAGTTCGAGTCCATTGACATTCCTCCGATAGTGCGGTGCACACGAGCTCGTCGCTGAGTTGGTAGGTTTGTCACTGTGCCACTGAACTCGCATCGCGATGCGAATTTCAGGTTGAGGCCCTGGAAGGAAGCCCGCTGTAATTCGTCATCCGGCTAGAGTGGATGCCTGCGATTCTCTCGGCCAACGCGTGACCGCCCATTCGGAGACGACATGCTTGGAGCGACGGGACAGGAAACGTGCAGAGAGGAGGCCGCGGGCCTTTTGGCACTTACAAACGTCCTCGCGGCGTCCTTGGATTGTCCTCAGCCATGGTGTGTCTTCCGGAATGCGTGCACACCGAGCATCATCGCAGTTTTCAGATTTTCCTGGGGTCAAGAATACCATCTCGGGTGCGTGCCACTCCCTGGTCGCCGATCCAGAATCTACTCACTTAAGTACGAAGCCGCCGCCCTCTACTCTCCTGCAGTCCTTTCCTCGGACAGCGCCTTCCATCGCTCCAACGCCCCCGTCCAGAGATCTCCCCTTCCTTTGCTATGCAACTCCTGCCCTCTGCCCTCGACGCGCCTCTCAACGCGCCATTCAACTCGAACGATTCTTCCAACGCCACGCCTTCCAACTCGACCGACTCTTCCGACACCGGCCTCCGCGCCTCCCCTACTACCAACGATCGTCGCAGTGACCACCGCACTGGTTCGACAATCGACACTCAAGGGGTTGATGCCACCCTCAGCGGTGGGAAGCCCACTAGCGGCAACAATCACAGGCAATCCACCGACGCGGTCTTGTTCACCCTTCTCAAAGTACGTCCATCTCACCCTTCCGTGGTCGGCGTGCACTGAACTTACTGCATCCGTTCAGACTGTCCTAGCCAACGCAGATATCGCCCATGCCGATCGTGCCCATTCGTGGGCGAAGATTTTGCTCCCCCCTTTTGCCCGACGCTACGTCACCACAACCGCGCCCTTCCTCGTGAGCCTCCTGGCTTGCCAGTCCTTCCTTGGGATTGTGCGTATATCCTGTCCAACACTAGTTTGTTTGTTTCTAACGTATCGCGTAGGACAACCCGAACCTTGACCAACAGAAACCCTCAGTTGTCATTTCCGAGACGCATTTGCGCTCTCTCTTGATCAAGGCTTTGGTTTGTACGTGCCATCATTCTTTTTCGTCGTCAATTTTGTCTCACCTGGAGTTGAAGGGTTCATCGATCGTGAATGTGTCCCCGTCGACGGTGCTGTCATTATCTTTGTCGGGGGTGGAGTTTCTAACAGTGTACGCGTACCTTGTGGTGTTCTCTTCGTTGGGATTTCGGATTATTAACCCGCCGCATCTAGGACCGTGTTGCGCGCATTGGTCTTCCCGTGGGGGCAGCTCGCAAGCTGGCAGCCGAGCACTACGCAGGCTGCGATGAGGAAGAGTTCGATGCGCGTATGTTCCACGCTGGTAACTTTTACGCTTCGCCAGGTCGCTGGGCTGCTGTCGCTGCAGTCGGTCTCTTTGCAGTTATCGTACTTTTTATGTTGGTCTTCCTGTATCATTTTCTTCGCGATGTTGCTACACAGTTCATCACACTGGCTCTTCTTCCTGACCAGTAATGATACTATCCTAATACAGCCTGGTTAAACCGGGTCTCGTCATGTCGTAGCCTCAACTGTCAGTCCTGTGGTTCCGAATGAGAATTGTTTGGACGTCCAAGCCCAAGCATTCATTCATAGCGTCCCCCGATGTTGCAGAGGTCGGCCGACGCGGTTGTAGACGGTTCGCGGGTTCGGGTGTCGGAGTTCGGTGGTGTTTTGGCTACGCACCGTACTATATACTCCCATCCAAATTGTGTTCTGTTGGTCATCTATTTGCGGGTATGGTCGACCGACGAGATTACTTATGATCGACTCGTAAGTCCGCCCCGAATTACTGCCCTGCTATCGCTGTCAATCCCTCTAGCTCCTCCTCCCTCCCTCCCTCCAGTTCGACGCCAGGATCCTTGATATCCCCTCGCGGGTGCCGTCTCGCGCTATAACGACGCGAAACAACTTGTGCATGGAGTCGTCAGGTTGTATGATCATGCTCTACGGGGACGAGCCATAGGTTTTTAAGAAGACTGAGACATGCAGGGATTCGTGTATGAACTTCCTACATACTAGATGGTCGGATACAACCGTGGATCTGCACACGCACATCGGTCCGTGCGGGCAGCACATCCGGGAGGAAGAGACCGAGTGGCTGGACGAGCAATCGCAGGGGTGTTCGGCATCGTGGCGGTAAAGAGCGTGAAGACGGTGGACCCGCATGAGAGGGAGGGGGGACAGGAAATGGTCAGCTGGAGGGGAGGTGGGCGAAAGGGGAGGGAGAGACGTACAGGACGCTGGTGACGATCTTCTGCCGGCCGATGCCGAACTTGGACCAGTTCCGGGTCAGATAAGGGACGAAGAGGTCAACGAGTCAAAGGGGAACGCCCGGAAGTTGAAGTTGATCGTGGTAAAATGAGGATTTTCACGAGTCGAATCTCCCAGGTGGCTGCTGGAAGTCCGACCGCGCGCTTCCGTGCGGGAGTGTGGCCGCGCCACGAGCGACGCGACATCCGCGATTGCTCCTCCTCGTCCGCGCGACCCCTGTGAGTCCTTCCTCGTGACTTCTGCGACCTCGCTATGTAGACCTGAATTCCGCGGCGTCGGCCATCATTGAGCTGCGCAGAGTTCAGCGGTGTCGACAAGAAGTCGTACCGCTGTTGTCTCTGCAGGAGTCGCCGCAGAAGGCCAGGAAGGAGCTGCCGTCCGCCAGCCGCACCTCCCGCATCGACACCGACGGCGCGATGTACGCCTCTTGTATCGACTCGGAGAGCAAGCGTGGCAGGAAATCACTGACGAAATCGTTGTTGTCGTAGCAAGCACGCCGCCCACCACCGCACGACTGGTTGCTGCCTTCGACGGCGTTGCAAGTGACACCTACGAGGCCATCGAGCGAACCGAGGACGATACCAAGCGAGGCGAGGATCGGCGCTACCCGCGGGCTGTTTGCCTTCAGGCATACACACAGTATAGACGGATGAGCGGGTTGTAGCGCGGCGGGATGAAAGAGGCGATGACTCACGGACGCGACGAAGCTGCAGTAGAGCAGCGTGCCGGAACCGCTGTCGCATGTGTTGCGAGCAGCGGGAGAGGTGACGTAACCTGGGCTAGCCTGAGCTTGGGGTCCGCGAATTGCTGTTGAATCTTGGGATGCTCCGCTCGGTGTTTGGCTAGCTCTTCATTCTCGTGTGTTTCCCTACAGGTGCAAGGTAGCCCAGGAGTCAGGATTGCTGCTGTCGGGAAATGGGTGGCGAGCGACGAACCTGCGAATCTTTCTCCGTGCATCCATGTTGCTGTCCACCATCTCGTATATCTTATCGGCCTCCTCGTCATCTACCTCGTACGTTGTTCCTGCGAAAAGACCGTATTCGTTATCTGGGTCCTGGTTCGATGCGTCGACTTTGACCTCGATTTTGACTTCGACTTCCGGCCTCCCGTCTCCAACCTTGGGTTCCCCTACTCCAGCTAAAGCCAGCCTCGGCACGGACGAGATCATCGGCATCGTCGTTGGCGCAGGCGTCATCGCGAAAATCCTGGCGGCGGGGCTAGTATTCTGCATTATGCGACAACACGTCCGATTCTACTAAATTCGTCGCCGTGTTCTAAAACTCGTAAGTTTGGCTGAGATATTTCGACCCCCCGGAGTTTATCGGAGAGATTGTCGCTCCTATTGCCGCGAAAAGGATTGGGTAGGCTTTCGGAGGTGCTATGATCGGCGACTTGCTGCTCGTGGCATGGCCGAATGGGAACGATATTGTCGCTTCTACGCGTTACGCGACGTGAGTCCTGTCTCGTACATGTATGTAGAGAGTAAGAGCCTTACATCTGCATTACCAATTTAGCGCGTACGCGCAGCCAACGATCCCCTCCGCGAACTCGCCCGCCGCCCGCGCCAACTGCGCCTCGGCCCGGGATGCGCGATGCGTCCGCCGGCGCGCCGCGAACCAGCAGCGCAAGCAGGCTACGGAGGACGAGCAGGGATACTCGACGGACGCGTCGCCGCCCCCGGGCGACGGGTCTTGGAAGGATTGCGCGTGAACATCCGAGCCTTGTATGTATTGGGGGTCCCAGGTACGGGTTGGGCCTCCGTCCGCGCCTGCTCTGGTTGAAACAGGGGACCATCGACCGCATCGGCCATCGCGCGGGTTGGAGATAGCAGAAGCATGTCGATCACACTGACGTTCCCCTCATCCGTTGGCAGTCCGTCGAGGGTGAGCTACATCAAACAAGCGGGAAATTGTGAGATTTGAGGTTGCCTGAACCGCAGATGAAGAACCGTACCTGCGCCTTTGCCGTGCAACACCACTGCGGTCCATACAATGTCTCCATTGGGTCGCCGTGGAGGATTTCGTGACGGCGCAAAACGGGCAGCGGCGAGATCCGCATTGCCTTCGGCATCCCATCGCGTTTGGAAGCCGTCCTTTCGTGGTGACATAGAACATGCTACATGAGAGACACAGGCTGACAGGCGAGTGCAGAGGAACGCCGGAATAACGCACCTTGTCGGGGGATAAGTTCGTTTAACGTATGGCCCTTGGCCACCAACAGGTCAAGCTTCTCAGGAATTTGCTCGATCGATCCTGAGGAGGGGTAAGTGACTCAGCGCTAGGTGTGGGTGAGCGTCGACGACGTTGAGGAACGAAAGGCGACGAGAGACGTAAAACGAGTATAGGCAGGGTGGAGGAGGGTGGTAGTAGGCGAGAGACGGGCTAGGAGAGGACTCCGATTCTTCCCGAGGAGATGAAGGCATCTGAATTTCGAGCGCTCGTGGGCAGCGATTCTCCCTCCGCCTGCTGTCTCCAGGCTGTCTGTTCTCCCACTTCGCACTCATTGATACGTACCGTCCATATCTCCTCCGTTGTCTACCTTTTCACGATAACCTGTGGCTTTGTCCCAACTGGTTCAGCGCAGGCAGTGGATCCAACCCGGCGCCGAAGTCGTCTGAGTGCTTTCATAGCGCGTCTTCCCGCTGTCGTGGCCTATTACCCTAGAACCTAACCTCTCCACGTAGATATATCCAACGCGGTCGTACAAGCGGACCAGCGATAATGGGACACGGGAAGGGCGCGCGCCGGTCTTGATTGAACCTCATGCCTTCGTAATCGCGTGGCAGGACAAAGCAAAGGGTAAGTGGCTCACTTCGTGCGATACTTGAGCCCTGACGGTCGCGTCCTTTCCCCCACCCTCGCCCCTATCTCCTCAGCGCCAGCACCGTCTTCCAGCTCACGACAATGTCGGCCACGCTCGTCGAAAAGGCACTTTTGGAATCGTGCCAGAAGGACTCTCAAATCCGAATCGCTTGTGCTGTGTTCGATCATCTCCTGCTCAAGTGAGTATCCTCAATATTTTGATGATAGTACGCATCTCAAAGTTGAAGCGCTGGTAGCGTCCGGAAGGAGTACCAGCTCCCTATAGAACCCGAGAGATGGGCTATAGGGCTGGCCGAGCGCCTTGAAATGTTAAACAAGGACTACAGGAGAACCATTCGCAGCAACACCCAGACTTTCAGCACTCGGTTACGGAACCTCTACGGTCGTAGCGCTGCAGCTGGTCTCTTCGGAGATGCTCCGACCGCCGGTGCGGAAGGTTCAGAACTCATCCTCGTGCCGAAGTCGAAGCAAAGCCTGAAGACCGAGCAAACAGCTGACTTGATGTGCGACCTCCTCACTCGAGTCGATATCGCACTCAAGCTTTGTGTTCGTGTCGAGGATCTTGTTCCGCAGGTTTGTTCGCTCCTGTGGTCCACGAAGTCGCGTGATAACTCATGGGCGAACATGCAGATGGCTGACCTCTACCGCACCGGAGGTCAGGGTAGCGCCGTGCCAGTATTGCAAGGAGTTCTTCTACGCCGGAACCTGTCGCAATTCCAGCGAGGTTTAGTCGAAGTTTCTGCGCTCAAGCAACGGATTCAGGGTGCCATGGAGGAATGGCGCGCTTATTTCGAGGTCCTGGCATCCGAGGTATGACTAAAGATGCTGCGCTTCCGTGTGTCCTTCGCAAGATGCTCAAAAAGCCCCACAGAGTGCATTGCAGCAACTTCTTGACGAAGTTCGCGCTCAAAAGGTGCCCAAGAAGGCGTTCTTGGATGAGGTCATTCCCATTGTCGAGCGTTTCCGTGCTCTTCGCGACAAGCGCGACAACATCGTCAACCAGAGCACTATGCTAAGCTTGGTTCTCGAAACTAACTGGCTTCCCCTCTCCCGCATTTATCTCCCTACCTCGCTGATTGCGAGTGAGCTGCGCAAGTACGACGCCATGTTGGAAGATGCGAAAAAGCAAGAGGTAGCTCATATGGAGATACTCCAATCCGTCGAAGTGAGTTCCGCTCAATCCGCGAACGCTCTGATAGTAACGCCTCGCTCTTCCAGGATCTCAAAACTCGCTCGATGTCGCCGTCGGTAGTTGTCGGACCAGGTGGTGCAGATATCAATCTCTCGCACCTCCCCACAGCGTACGTCGAGTTTCGCGAGGTTCGCTCGGCATGCAACGCGGTGATGAGGGTGCGGTAGTCCACTCGTTCCATTCATATCGATTGTCTTATGATGCCCGCAGTTGGCCATACCTCTTGTCAGCGCTTTGGAATGCGACATCAAGACTTTAGTCGAGTTAGTCGAGAACGCCGTTAGCGAGTAGGACTCCGTTCCAGACGCGTTGATTCAAGGTGCTCGTGCTAGTGTATCACCCAATGTCATGCTACAAGGTGTAAAATATAATATTCTCGCTGTATGGTCATGAGCGTTCGTAATCCAGCGGATCTCTCGAGAATGGATGGTCAAAGTCAGGGTGGCCGCTGCGCTTCGCGGTCTGGCGTTACTAGCGCCGTCCACCTTCCTTCACCCACACCCTGTCACTGGCGTCGGCCTCCTTCAGTACCTGTGCGCTTCTCGCTACCTCTCTCCCCTCCTTGATCAGTTGGCATTTCCTTTCGCTACGTTGTGTGGAAGGAGCGAAATGTGTGTTCATTTGCCACTATCGCTCTGTTTCGATTGACGTAACTTCCGTAAACTTTCTGCACCCTCTCGGCAGTCCCTCAAGCCTCGGTGGTAGATTCAAGTCTCTCCGGTGGCAGAAAATGGATGTCAAGGATGCGTCTGAGGTATGAAAGTCGTTCATCTCTGTTATCAATGTTTAAAGCTACAGTAGGTTGTCGAAGGTCCTCTCGCCCGGGCGACAGCATGGAGGAGGAAGCAACGAGCTCAACTCCATGCTGCCTTTGCTGAAGTAGGGAAAAGCGGGGGGTCGAACGACAGCTATGAATTAGAACACTCGATGTCTCAGCTATCGTTGGGCGCAGGGCTGGGACCACGCCCATCTGTTGAGGCCATCGAGAACCCCCCTTCTGCTAGTGCCGACGCCTCTCCCGCCGGAGCGGGGTCCTCGCCAAATCCTGTCCGAGCCGATGAAACGACCGGTACCCAATCTCAAACCGATTCCGGAGTCGATTCAATCCCACCGCGGCCTACATTTGTCATCGACGCTTCTCCTCTTGATCCACCTACGGCGCTCTCTGAGATTGACGACATCTCGTACCTCCAGCTGGCATTTATTCAGGCCATGATTGCCTTCACATCGTCGGGAAACACACTTCGCTTCGCCGCGAATCCGATTCCTAGCACGCCTTACGAAAGGTGGACCCCAGAGTCCACCGATCTCGTCAACGGCGGTAATGCGGCGCTTGATGGGAAGGTGACGCAAAACCTCGTATTCCTCGAGTATCAGTCGTGGTTGGCCGAAGCGCATTACGCCCTCAAATCGATGGGGGTTTCTCTTGACGCAGAGGCTGCTGAAAGCCGAGAACAGCTTCTGGCTCAGATCGGCGAAGAACTGGAAGCCTTGGAGGATGTGAAAGAGATGGAGTGGGAGAGGCAGCAGTTAGCTCTTGCTGAAGCGACTGAACACGGCTCTCCGCTTACAGTCGACACAGGTATGGCGTTGCTCCCATATAACTGATGTGTTGCTAATGAAAACCCCTAGGTCGTCATTTTTCCTCCCAGTGGACCTCCTGGAGTGCCAAAGCCGCCCCAATCTACGCGTTTTCCATCGTCTCTGCCACCTCTAGCCTCCTCTTGGGCCTTTCCCGCAACGCTACTGCTGTACTTATGGGCGGGATGCGGAGCACCATCAAGCTGACCCTCGAGTATGCTCGAGCCCCCGAACCTCTCACTACCCACGATCATCACCTCCTTCGTCAACTCGCTCGAGACCCGCGGACCATCCTTAGCGCGTTCGACCTTGATCCCTGTGTCACGGTGTATAACTGCTGCTCGGAGTGTTTCGCCCTCTACGATACCACGGGCGTTGTGCCAACGGCATGCACCTACCGCTCAACGCCTCAGAGCGATCCTTGTGGGACGCCCCTTTTGCGGACTCGGACTATTCGTGGCAAACAGATCTCCTTCCCTGTCCGCAAGTATCTCCATCAGTCCATGAAACA
This sequence comes from Ganoderma lingzhi, assembly GCA_026283605.1. Classification (NCBI taxonomy): domain Eukaryota; kingdom Fungi; phylum Basidiomycota; class Agaricomycetes; order Polyporales; family Polyporaceae; genus Ganoderma; species Ganoderma lingzhi. The sequence continues at coordinate 1,777,256 of JAPJYM010000011.1, forward strand.
CTGGCTTGGCCGTATGCTCTCGCGCGAGGAAATCGAATGGTGGCTAGAGACTCGAAGACAGCCCGCAGACCCGTCGGCCCCGATGACGGACATTTTCGACGGACTCGCGTTGCGTTACTTTGCCGGTCCTGATGGCACGCTGTTTCTCAATCACGTGGGCGACGAATTGCGCCTAGTCTTCAGTCTCTCTGCGGATGGTTTCAATCCGTACCAGATGAAGGAGGCGAAACACAGCGTGAGCTCTACGGCCATATACATGGTTTGTCTAAACCTCCCTCCTCATCTCCGGTATCTCCCCGAAAACATGTATCTCGTGGGGGTCATCCCAGGTCCCACGAAACCTTCATTAGAGCAAATGAACCACTTCCTCGTCCCCCTCGTCGATGACCTGCTGGATTTCTGGGACCCTGGCGTGTGGTATACACGGACCTCTCTCCGTTCCTACGGCCGCCGTGCACGGGCAGCCATGGTACCTCTCGTTGCGGATCTCCTTGCTGCTCGACAACTCTCGGGGCACGCACATCACAACCACAAGTACTCTCTCTGTACCCTCTGCAAAGCGTCCCAGGATGACATTGAGAACACCACCCTCGACGCCTTCCCCCCTCGTGACCCCGAGGACCATCGTCACGCTGCGAAGCAATGGCTCGAAGCGGATAGCACCCTTGCTCGTGAGCATTTGTTCTCCCAGACGGGTGTGCGGTATTCGGAGCTCCTTCGTCTCGGGTATTGGGATCCCTGCATGTTTGTTGTCGTCGATACCATGCACAACCTATATCTCGGGTTACTACAGCGCCATGTTCGAACCTTTTGGGGAATCAGCGTAGACTCGGAAGACGGTGATGCCTCGGCACTGGACTCCACTGCACCGCCTCTTCGACCATCGGAAACGAAGATGTCGAACGGCGAGGAAATTCTTTTGCATGGGACAATGGCCAACCTACGGAAGCTTTCAAAGGCGGTACTGTACCACCTATGTCTCGATCGCGGACTTCGACGCGCCGGGCATAAGGCGCAGCTCCTCAAGAACCTGAATGCTTGGGTTTGTCGATTTATACGTTCTTGTCTAGACATGATCTCACGAACCTTGTAGAGAAAGAGAGAAGGAATCCGATGTGAAGGCGCTGAGGCTGGAGATCATGCCGACGATGTTGACCGTGAGTCGTTGTGCTACATGCTGATGCTGGTAGTATTAACGCCGTACATAGCCGAGATTGTCAGGATGTACGGTCTCCACCCGCCAGAGGGCATTCACATAGCAGAGGCATCGCTGCGCAAAGGCAATAAAGTTTCTACGTTGCAACGAGCCCCTAAGGATGTCTTGGTAGTGATGTGCCTCGCACGGACAACTTGACGCAGAAGGGGCGGAGCAGTGTCAGTATGGCGGATGCATCCGCAAGGTTACCCCAGCCTTTACAGATGCATCCACCAGATACTGATGCATCCGCGGTCTAGCCTGACTGATTAGTTCACGTAGGAATACTGTAATTCCCATATTTGGTGATTTTGCCTCCACGATCCACCGTGTTGAGGCACACGAACTGGCTCAAAAGCACACGAGGCTCGCACCCGCAGCTTGGAACCGGCTGCTGTAAAGTCTCGACACTTGGAGAGTTTGTGTTTACTCACCCATGTAGTAGGTACAAGGTCCAGAGCAGAATCAAAGAGAGTTGTATATATCTTGCACGGGTCCGGGTAGCGTGGAAGAACCTGAAGAGGGGAGTAGATGAGCGACGGTATGCGAAATTTGCCACATAGAGCCTTAAAGTATGCATTCAATGTCATCTCACCCTCGAGAGGAAAGGAGAACTGGCGCGTGAGGGTTGACTGAGACACGGTGGCGGGGTTGTCGGAGAAAGAGATGGCCACGCGACGACCAATGGGAGAGCATGCACTCATCCGAATATAGCAAGCTAAGCGCCTTGCGGATTTTCCAGTGTAGGCGCTGCCCGAACGGCCCTCCTTCCTCCCAACACCATCCCGGACCGCCGACTGGGTATACACCCTTTCGTGAATCCGGAGGATTCCCGCCGTCGCTGATCCGCGAGCAGCAGCTCAGCGCGATCACATGGCAAATCCGACGCCCCGTCACCATTCTTTTGAGCTCCCAAGTTGGTTGTTCCTCTTGCAACTCGTATTCTACTGTTGCTGGCTTCTAGACTCGGTTCCGCCTCTCTCCACTCTCATGGCTTATTCAAGACGCGTCATAGGACGGCGCACAGCGGGCGCAGCAGGAGGGACTCGGGAGCGAGTCGGTGAAGTGGAGATCTGGAGCGATAAAGATGATGTATCATCTTGAGGTTGGGTCAATGTGAGTATTGTATTGTCTTTCTCTTGGTTTGGTTTTGCTCCTTCTCTGGCCGGATGCATCCATTGCACTTTTGGAGTCCGTACACCCAATCAGTCGAGTTATCATGCACGTTTCCTGTTTCGATAACTTCGTTTTCGTGTGCAATTCCTGGTGACCGTCTGCTTTCATGCTCCCGACCCTCCTCCCTTGCATGGGACTCCATCCTCATCGATGGTACCACTTATAATGCCTGCACTACAATATTTCAAGTGCAGGAACGTCCGCGGGCCGACTTCGGCCACTGCACGGACACCCAATCCGTACAACCAAGGAGGCAAGACTCCTGCATGAAATTCTCCCTCGCGGACGTCCAACTCTTATGGCAGTGGGACGAACAATGGCGGTACGGCGACATTGGGCGGCGTGACACTCGGACGACCAGCGGGATCGGGTCGTGATGCTTGGGTAAGTGTGACGAAGGGTTTGCACTGTTCGTAGTTGGTAACTGAGCAGTTTCTTCCAGGATCCTTGATCTGCGCCACGCCGCGCCGTATACTGCTGCGTTTACGCTTGGAGCGCCGACCCCAGCAACCTACTCATCCATACAAACTCCTAGCGTGTACGATACCGGCACAGACGAGCAGCTACCCTCAAACGCCTGGAGTCATGGAGTCATGGGCGGTGGTGGTTACGGAACAAAGCGAATTGTATTCGGTGAGTCTCTCCATTCGTTCTCTCCTGCGCTGTCCATAGCAAACAAGCGTTCTTCATAATTGTCTTCGAAGTCGCTGCTTGAGCCCGAGCTCGTGAACAAGGTCGAGGGAATTATTGTCCTAGTGCGGGGCTCCTTGCCACAGTACAGCAACCTGTGGCACAACGGCGACTGCGAGAAGAAACAGGGCATTGTGCTCTCCATGCTCAACACGCAGAACGACTCGTTCACGTCCACGGCGCGCGTGCACTTCCTCGAGCCCGTGAACCCGCAGCAGCCGATCCTGACGGTGCCAGTAAACTACCTGTGGAGGGCAAGGACATCACCATCTTGTCGGGCAGCCAGGCAAGGGCCAGGAGGCGCGAATGAAGGCGATTGAGACGGTGAATCTGATGGTGCTCACGACCAAGATGACGTTCTGGGATCACATGCGTCCCACCTTGGTGTACTCCCGTGCTCCACATATGGATTCGGCATACGCGAGTTCGCAGACCGTGCAGGCGTCCGGCTGTCGTGCGCCTATATCTCTACTCCTTCGCACCGGGTCCCCACGTTCTGACTCTTAGCAGCTTTCGTCGGACTGGGTCCTTCAGCACTTGTAACCAACCACTCGGCGTGATGTACGCGTCAGAGCGCTCGTGATAGCGCTACCAATGTAGTGCACACTTTCACGACCTCGAAGATTGACCAGTGGTCGCAAGTTGGCTTGCTTCTCGGTTTCACGGGGTCATAATGGTGGAGGGCATGGATATATTGTTGGATCAGGGTCTGTGGGTTCTCCTCGGTATGTATTCCTTCTCTCATGCCTCCGTTTGCGCCCCGTCAACTCTGCAAGCCTCGCCTCTCTGCGTACGTATAGCTTTACCACATGTCCATGTCTTCTATCCTGTAACCCAGTAATGTTTATATCTATCCACACCTGACCCAATGGATTGCAGCAGACGTGTGCGAATCATGATGTCCCAAGTATGTACTTAGACAATTCAGGTTTTAGAGGTCTTTGATCAGCGTATTGCCCAACCAGCCATTCTGAACCAAGAGAATACAACTATGGTCCGGATGCTGCTCCTCCGCGCCGAGAACACTCCCCGTCACGCTACTGTAACTAATGTCTAGAGCTTTGTATGCCTCAAAACGACGAGAGAAAACTACCAAATATGGGTGAGCACCTCATCCAGATTGATGCATCGGAGCAGGATGCATCTGTATCTGATGGATGCATCCGTCAAGGTTGGGGCAACCTTGCGGATGCATCCGCCATACTGACAACCTACAGGGGCGAAATGGAAGCTCGCTGCCCGTCTAGTGGAATATGTGAGGGGCTTATAAAATATCATCGGATGCCTCGCGTCTCACCAGTTCTCTTGACGTTCCTGACAGCGCGATAGCCATGCCTCGCAACCAACTTCTGAGGACGGCGTGCGTGTCCATGATGTACTACTGTTGTGTCGACTATACGCTGACCACGTGCTCCTATAGAGTGTAGGCGAATCAATAGACGAGGTGAGTTTACCTTCGATGACTCGTTTCAAAACATGCTCAACGGCGTGGTTGCTGCCAAAAAGGGTAGCGTCGAAAATCAGACATCAGACGGACCGGAGGATGACGATACCACAGTCTCCACCGACTCGGAGGGAGAGGATGAGGAGGAGATTCGTCACGCCTACGATGCCATTGGCAAGGATACTCTCGCTGCATACCGGGAAGACCGAGCACGAACGGCTGAGTTACCAAGCTGGGTCAATGGACCGCCGGCATCGTTTGGAACCTCGTCACACGGGAAGCTCGGCGCTGACCACTGGCGAACACTCTGTGTTGTTCATCTACCCATCACCTTGATTCGGACGTGGGGTTTCCAAGAACCGCGCCGCGTGCAAATGCTTCAGAACTTCCTGAACCTTGTCGAAGCTGTTGAAATCTGTGGTCTCATGGAGATTGACGAGGAACATATCAAGCGCGCTGAACACCTTATGCACAACTATCTCGTTGTCGCCAAGGACTTGTACAAGGGTGCGAAGATACAACCAAATCACCACCTCGCTCTGCACCTGGGAGTCTTCCTTCGCCTGTTTGGACCTGTACATTCCTGGAGATCTTTCGTGTTCGAACGTTTCAATTTTTTCTTGCAGTCTCTCAACACTAACATGAAATTTGGTGAGCATGGGCAATTATCTGCGCAACTCCTCTAATAATTTAATGACAAGGTGACCTCGAGATCACGTTCATGATGCAAAGCTGTCGCATGGCCAACTTCCGGCCACTGCTTCGCAGTCCCGTCGTTAGGAGTCAAATGGCGGCCTTCTCGGAGTCCTTGCGAGCCCTGGATAAGGATGATCAACGCGGGATGCGTTTTGACGCGATCCTGTGCTCTACCGACTCCTCTACTCTTGCTTCGCTCCCTTGGCCAGATGACCATCACCAAAGGTCACGGCGAGCTACCTTGGACCGTGGGGTGTTCGATGCGCTGTCGCACCGACTCACCGGTGACAACAGTGGAGCATACGAACGCGATGATCGCCACCACCTTCCCTCTGATGTTCTACCGCTATCCGCGATCGTCTCCTTGATCCCAGCAGTTTCTATCTCTGGCGTTGTCTACAAGCCACGAACTCGAGCGCAGGGAGACAGTAATATCATTTTTCAGCATCCATCCCTCAAAGGCAAACATCCCGGGCGAATAGAGGAGATCTTCTTGCACAAGCGGGACACGACCACCCATCGCGGAGTAGTGGAGGCGTTCTTGGTCGTGAAGAGACTAGAGGAGTTGGACGAGGATGACGGCAAGCAAGACCCATATCGCCGCTTTGCTCCCGTTGGAGGCGTCCTCTACTATCATACATACTCGCCAAATCTCCTCGTGCTTCGCACAACAGACGTCATCTGTCATTTTGCCAAGACGACGATGGACCATCTCACCATTCCCAGAGGGGATGAGGAGTTAGGATGTTTCAAGAGACCATGCGTGCACGTGCGGCCACTAGACAGGGTGCGTGTTATATGGTCGTCGACTGCGCACTTCGAGCTGAAAGCTTTGTACCACTGGCAGCTCCTGCGAGATGCGGATATCTCGTTGGTAGGAGGGACGACTATACCGTCGGACGGCGTTTTAGATGATGATGGTATGGACTAAATTACCGGTATCGATTTAGCATGTAATGTCGGAACAAATTACGACGTTGCTGGTCGAATGCTGTTTCATTACGTGTTCTGCCAAGTGCAACTTGCTCGATGGACACAGCGAATACTCGAAGTGCAGCTACTCAATCGAGAGGACCTTTTCGTGCAGTGTGATGGTGTGTGGAGGAGTCGAACTGAGGACTTGGAGATGAGACTCGGGAACGGGACTCGAAGACGGAGTCGGCGGGCGACGGGCATAAGCGCTGGCTTGGTCGTGTCGAGCGTAGACGCTGGCTTGTCGGCGCGACACTTCGGAATCGGTCTTCGAATCGCCTGATTCGGTCCGATTCGGTCGTCGAGACTCGAGAGTCGCCAAGCTGAGTGACCGCACCCACCATCTACCTGCCTTGCATCCGTACTCTGACACCGCTCACTGCATGCCCTTCTCGTCGTTCTACTGCCCTGCTTGTCGTTCGTTCTTGGTCATGTCGGCATCCGTTCTTATTCAAGGAGGTGCGACACCGTGCGACACCACGGGCCCAATGTCCTCCGTCGGTCACATCTTCCTGACAACCAGGGTCCAGCAGCTCTTTCGCTGTTCCCGATACCTTTGTCGAAGGCGGTCTCATTCCATCGTGCGGCTCGCGAAGCCCACAGCTTGTCGAGTATGTGTCGTGTCCGTCCACTCTAGCTTCCTGCCACTAGGCTCATTCATTGTGCAACTCTTTCCATCAGCACCATCTCATTACAAGGCATTCGCTTGGAAAGAGGGGCGATAGTAGGAGGGTTGGGCGCAGGCGCATTGATGTGCAAGGTGTGTGCTTCCCGGATTTTCACACTCACGTTGACGAACATGTTTCTGCCACTTGTCCCTAGGTCGCCCGATGAGTAAAGCCGCGCATTCTGAACAACAATATGGTCTTGCATGAGGTGCCCCCCATCGGGAAAGCCATGGAGGCCGGAGCGACTCTCGGTGAGTGTTCTATATCTCGTTTTACCCCGCCCGAGTCGCAGCCAGCCAAAGGCCGTCACCTCGCTTTCCCTTAATCCTTATCGCCGTTATACATCGCTTCATCTGGTCAAACGTCTTTTCTGATGCGAGATCGCATGCGGACAGCGTCCTTGAGTCGGAGGTCTGTCCAGGCTTTTCGACTCTCGAGATTTAGCGCAGGTGTAGAGTTTGAGGGTCAGATAGTACGTGCTAGCCCCTATTTTCCTTGCGATTCGTGCTAATACAGCGCATGAGCAGTCATAAAACGCCCATCGTGCGTCGGACGTCGCGTCGCATTCGCGGGTGTCGAGTGTCGTGTTCGTTGAGTGTCGGTAGTCGAGCGATTTGTTGCGGACAGTCGCAGTCGGCCCTCGGCTTCCTCCTCTCACAAGCTGAGCACATCGGTTACGAAGAAGCCTTACATTGTCAAGACACCTATGCCGCCCCCCAAGCCCGTTTTAAACACCTCTGTCCGCTCATATCGACCCCACTGGAGGAGCGGATGCGTATCCGCGAGTTGTTTCTCCGTTTCGCGTAGCCGACAGATATCCCCCACTGGGAAGAGTTGCCAACCCCGTACTCGGAGGCCACCAAGGATGACAAGGATCTTGGTGTGCCTGACGTGGTCTGATAGACCGGCGACGCTTCCCTCAGAGCCATCCTGTTTGGCGTCCTTACCCTCCTACCCAGAGACGCTTCTAGAACCGAAGAGCGCGAGGGAGGGTACGACGCAAATGGCCCACCGGACGACGCGACGGTGCTCAAAAGTGCGATCCAGCAGACGAATAGCAACAGCGCCGACCCGACGAAGATGTAGGCCGTGCTTGAGATCCCACGCTCCTCCTCGGTCGACGCACTCCCCGACGCACTCCCCGACGCACTCCCACGTCCCCCATCGCAGCATCTAGACGTCGCGCGACTTGCTCGGCGCCGTAGTCTCTACCCGGAAGCTCGTCCCACCATCAGACCACTGTACACGTTGAGTCTATCTCCGAAATCCTTGCTGCCCCGCTGTCTCGGAACTGGCAATCGAAGAGCCTGAGACGAAGATTTATCTCTACATGTTGTGGCCAAGTACCGTGAGTCTCCCCCGAGCCTTGCCTTGAGCTTCGGTGGGTATTGATCCAGGATCCAGCCTCTATCTTCGTCGTCAATGTCGACAACGTCGGTTCCAACCAGATGCACCAGATCCGTGTCGCCCTCCGCGGCAAGGGTGTCGTCGTCATGGGCAAGAACACCCTGGTCCGCCGGAGTTCCCTCAGTTCGAGCATCTCCTTCCCCACGCAAGGGCAGCATTGGTTTCGTCTTCACCAGCGGCGATCTCAAGGAGATCCGTAACATCATCACCACCAACAAGCTCGCTGCGCCCGCTCGTGCTGGTGCCCTTGCCCCCAAGGATGTCATTATCCCCGCTGGTAACACCGGTATGGAACCCGGCAAACCCTCCTTCTTCCAGGCCCTCGGTATCCCCACGAAGATCGCTCGTGGTACCATCGAAATCGTGTCCGACGTTCAGGTCGTCACCGCCGGTACCCGTGTTGGCCCGTCCGAGGCGACGTTGCTGAACATGTTGAACATCTCGCCGTTCACCTACGGTATGACTGTCGTTCAGATCTTCGATCAGGGCAACATCTTCTCCCCGGCTGTCCTCGACGTTTCGGACCAGGAGCTCCTCGACCGCTTCTTCTCGGGTATCAGCACCATCGCGACTATCTCGCTCGCCCTCAAGTACCCCACCAGTGTCTCGGACATGCATTCCCTCGTCAACTCCTACAAGAACCTCACCGCTGTTGTTCTTGCCACCGAACACACCTTCGAGGGTACCGAGAAGGTGCGTATCTTTGCTTCCAGGATTTGCTCTTGAGGCCTATAAATGCTTCAAAACACTGAAAATGCTGAGGGTCTGACGGATCTGTGCTGTTTTCTTTATCCGCTTATTGTCTGAGGCTATATCTGATCCCTCGCTCCTCCAATTCCCATTTACTAACTCCAGCTCTCCCTAAGCCAAGGAATACCTTGCCAACCCCGACGCGTTCGTCGTTGCGGCCACTCCTGCCGCTGCCGATGCTGCTCCCGCCGCCGCGGCCGCCGAGGAGAAGGAGGAAGAGAAGAAAGAGTCTGACGACGACATGGTATGCTGTGACATCTCCTACGAACATGTGTTAGCCTCCTCATGCATTATTCCCAGGGCTTCGGTCTCTTCGACTAAACACTGCGCGTAAGGTTCAGAGTGTCCCGTTGATGTATCGCTTCGTGACCTTGCCGCACCCGCTGTCGAGTCCGTCTCTACGAGCGCGAGCGTCGCGTTCGCCGACCTCCCCCACCCGGTCGATGCCTTGCACCGATTCCTCGTCCAGGGCGACGGGGCGAGCATTTACAGGATGGCCTACCAGGCCGTGACAAGGCGTACCCGCACCAATTGTGGTGGCTCATCGCGGCATTCATCGGGCTCATCGTGGTCTGCTAGATCGCTTCCTAGGCGCTCGCCAAGTGCTCCCGACGGGGATGGCTCTCCTCGAGGGGTCAGAAGACTGCGGCGACGACCGCGGAGGCAGGGGCAGGCGGCAGGCTATCTCTCGCGGGACGGTGGTTTGCGCTGCGCAACGTGCCGACGGCGGTCATCAATGCCTACCGTGTCGTCGCCTTCCGGTGATACTCGAGATTGGACAGTCGTACAGGCTCAACTTCGCGGAGGTGTTCGTCACCGTCTCGTACGTGGCGTTTCAGCTACCAATCTTGGAGGGGGGGAAGTTGGGCTGGGGCACACGGGCTGACATCCTTGCCGTCAGTCAGACCCCGATCATCCTAGCGCTGGGCATACTATCTTCGCTTGTGAGTCGACCTTGGTCCACCCGTACACACTCAGCGCTGACAGTTTCCAACAGACATTACCGGTATTAGCTACGATAAGGTACTGTCGCAACCTGAACCTTCAGGGGCGGTTTACTCCTTCATTTACGTAGCTCAACTACGTTCATCGTATAATGTCTCGTGCCGTATTTTTTCTTCTCTGGGTGCATGAATCGTCTAAGGTGAGCTCGCCGTGGTTTAACGGCTCTGTGTATTTGGTTAACGGCCGGATTTCACGCGCAGCTCAAGTTCACCCATGAGAAGACGTGGGTGATGTGGAACGGCCGAGTCGCTCTTACCGCGTTGACCGCAATCAGCACCCTCATCCTCGTCTCCCTCCGACCAATCCGCTCCCAGGCCTACGAGGTCTTCTATTTCGTGCACTTCCTCATGGTCCTGTAAGCCCCCAGGAACACACATCGCACGACGTCCTCCGCTAACTGCGCGTCTCTGGCCCCTCCCTTTCAGGATCTTCCTCCTCGGGAGCTACTTCCGCGCGAGCCGCTACGACTACGGCATGTACCTCTGGCCCTCGCTCCTCATCTGGGCGCTCGACCGCTTCATCCGCCTCGTGCTGGTGTACAACGCCTCAGTCGTGCGTGCGCTCCCTCCGCAACAGTTGATGGTCGTTGTGGTGAAGACACCGTCGTGTGGTAGAGGTTTTGCTGATGTCCCCGTGTCGCGTCTCTGCAATATACGTAGTGCATTTTGGTGTCGAAGCACGACTCGACCTACGATTCGAGCCACGACTCGAGCCGCGACTCGGTGTGCGATACTCATCCCGAGTCGTCTGGCGACTTGTGGCGCGATTGGTGAAATCAGTAGTTTGTATACTACCTTACATATTTACCCGGTCAATATGGAGTCAATATTAGTCATTTTGCCCGCAATGTTGACTGCGCAAGTACGGGGCCAAAATTCTGATCATATGTATCACTTTGTGCTGATCTTAGCTCAACATTTTCCTGGCAAGCATTGGGATAATATGCCCAATATTGTCCTGGTGTTGTTTTGGGAAACATTTTGGACAGTATTGCGACAGTTTATGTGCCACTGTCTGCGTATTGATGGTGCAGATATGACATCAATAACTTTGCATTGTTCAACCTACCATCCTTGGCAACATTCGACAATTTTCTCCCAATACTTCTGGTGCAAGTACTGGGCAAAAAGCTCATATGGTCACGTTCTACTGAGCGCGAGAAAATTCGCACCAACATCGGGGCAATATGTAATCCATTCACACGCTATTTGTCAGAGAAGTAGAGTGGCAATACGTAGCAGGGATGCAAAATATTCACGCAATGTTGACCCTCTAGTAGCCTCCACAGTAGTGCATCAAAAGGTTTTCATTTATCCTCATATTCTCTATATATTTGCCCTGGAAATATGCTGACATGTCCCCAGTGAGATCTGCCAGCGCTGTTAAGTACGTACCGTCTGAATCACTTTCATTTTTATTCGGGCCGCGGAACTCGAATGCACGCCGGTCTAACGGTCGCTTCCACAGGATACGATATGCGCGTCGCTGCGGCCCCTGCGCGCGCTCGCGTACCTCCGCATCGTCGTCCACTCGAACGCGCTCGACGCTGACTACGCCCCTGGGTCCTCCGAGTCGCCCGCCGCGCACGCGCACGAGTTCGTGCACGCCCTGTGCGGACCCGCGCCGTCTGACGCGGACCACGAGGCCGCCCCGGCGGCGCTCGCTCACCCGCTCCCGTCGCTGCGATATGTCTTCCTCACCACCAGCGGATACCTCCCGGCCCACGCCGGCGAGAGCGCGGCGGGGCCCGTTGAGGCGAGGCATGAGCGGCGAGAGGTCACCGAGGCCTGGCGCGTCGCGGGCCACGGTACGGTGCTCGTGGAGCTTGTTGGAGCTGCACGAGGACGTCGCGGAGACGGTCATCAGAAATGACTCGGAAGAGCTCGCGGTCTCGGGCTTGGACACGGTCAGTACCAGTCCCAGTCCGTCTTACCTGTGCGGTACTGGTACTGTGGTTTTGGGGGCGTGGCTGAATGTGAATGTTGTTTCCTGTTTCGCGAACTCGGACGCACTGGCAGTCGTGGATGCACGCGCGCGATAGTCGACCGGAAGACGGTGTGTCCCGGTGAACGGATCACAATCGCAACGGCTTGGGGGCGGGGGGGGGGCGCGACGTCCGAATCATCTTTTCGGTGTCGGCGTCGACGGTATGCTGCATGCGTTTTGCGCCGGGCTTGGTGCTGGGAACTGATCGCGTTGGGCGGGGTGGGGCTCACGCGTAGACTGCGTCGCGGAGCAGGGTTTGTCGTTGTTAAGGTCGTCGCGCGGCCCAGCTGGAGCCTGGGGCTGTATCATATATGTGGGCGCACCTTGGGAGCATCGGATCGCGTTGATCGCTGAAGTTCATAATAACATTCTGCTCGCCTGACCGAGCATGCTGATTCGTACTGTTGGGGTGTTTGCACTCTCCATGTCACTGGTATAGTAGACACCACGCAATCCAAGCACGCAGTGATTCCAACGTGCCCCTCCACCTCGCGAGTCGCGACACACTGGCGCGATCATCTCAAAGCCCCTTCAACACATGGATGGAAACTGAACTGAGCACTGAATACTTTCGAAGCTTAAAGGACGAGCCTGAGCTGGGGAGCGCAGGGCCCTCCGTACCGGAGTTTGCCGACATTCCACTGCGCCTACGGGCCATCCGTCTTCAGGGTGACCGATCCCGGTATTAACATTAACACCTTTCATCGTCGTTCATGTCGACCCAAGGTACGACTCCAGGCATTATCTCAAGCACACTGCTCGGCGTCTGGCGGATGTACCCATCCAAGCCGGAGCAGGTACTGCGTCATCTCGTGGATCCTCCCTCTCCCCACAATTACCGTTACCTCGACGCTTTTGCCGCGCTGTGCTCTCTCGCTCCACAGTGCGAGTCGGCATCTGCAGCAGCTTTCAAACATGGGGGCGAATCCATCCATCTCTACATAGCCACCAACCCCGGGCCCTCTGCCCCCCACGAACTTCGAAATGCGATGGCCAAGTGGATTGAACTCGTTCAACAGATCCCACTTGTTACCGCGTCTTCGTCCGACTCGGAGGCTCAGACCCACGTCGAAAACTTCATCGCGGACGTCTATCGCGTCTGCCGCGCAAAGCTCTTCGATGCCGTCCGATTTGATTGCGATGGCAAAGACCTTCTGGAGGAAGTTTCGAGCGCGACCGAGCAGTATCTCAAGCTGTTGAGGTTCGACACAACAAGACGCTCTTCCGTGGTGGATAGCCTCAAGGTGCTGACTAGCATGGCCGTGGGCCATGACCTAGAGGCATCCTCGGTCGAGGAGATTCTGAGGCTGCACGCCGCTACTAGAACCGCTGCGAAGTGTAAGGACAATTTCCCCGAAATGGAATGTAAGCCACATACGATGTACTATATCTCTCATCACGCATAGCCTGACCACCATTCCAACTGCAGTCCTTCACGTCGCGCATCGTCTATCGGAAGCCGTCGACTTCATCGTCGCATTCGCCGCTTCTGAGGACAACCAGGAGACGATAAAGCGCCTCACGAACGTCCACTGGATCGATGCTCCCAGCCCCCGAGACGTCATAGCGGCTATCGACCCGAAGGAGTTTATCGAATCCACACCGGGTGAGGAGGAATTATATGCGCAAGTTTTCAAAAAACTCGCTCGCCACCCGAAATGCATGTCGCAGGTCGAAGGCTCGCCTGGCCACGTCAAAGCGACCAGTGTCATGCACTGCGAGAGCGCCCTCCTCCATTATATCCTGCACAACCTAGCTGTCGGGGCCGATACGTACATGTACATCGGGTCCTCTCAGCCCGCCTGCTATGCTTGCGTGATGCTCGTGCACGCAGTCAACTCGGCGTCCAGGAAGAACCTATTCGCCCTCGGTCGCCGGTGCAACACCGCGGATGGCACCTGAATGATGCCGGAGATGGGTCCGAAAGTGTACGACAAGTTGGTATCCAGCCTCAGGAAGGACTTCAAGTTGCTGGCACAAAAGGTCCATTACGACCGCACGCTTTGGGCCGGCATAGGTGAGTCACAGCCATCATGAGGATTATCGCGGGCTAACGAAATGCCGCGCAGTGAACGATCCAGGATTTCTACCGGAGGATGTTAGGAGGGCACTAGAATTGCTGCCGCGGCCAGATAAGAGGGCCGACAAGCAGTAGGAAGAAGCGCATCTCGGGTTCCGCATAGATAAATGATGTGTTAGGAGCGGAGATCATGTGCATAAGGAAGCGATTCGATTGATAAGACTGACTAGTATCTAATAGATGTCTGATCGGCGAGCACTATGACTGACGTCACACCAAAGCCTCAATGGCACCAGCCTCTTTGGTACAGCATCGCCTTTAAAGCCCGTCGAGGAACCGTAGTACGCAGGCTTGGGTTCGAGGTCCTGAAAGCAGCACACCACGATCAATTACTATCCGCTTCCTCATCATCTCCGCGCGAAGACCACCGGACTCACCGCGTCAAACGGGCACGCGTCTCCTTCGCCGGGGAAGCTCGCAGGGACCCACGAGTACTACGCGCGAGGCGCTTCATCAGCATCAGAACGTCCTCCCAGTCCGAGTCGGAAAGACTTGCCCCCCACCCAGGAGGCGGAAACTGCAACATCAATATTGCACGACAGCACGCACCTTATCCGTCCAGTCCCACACCGTGATCCCCACACACCCGTCCACCTCCCGACACGCCCTCGCGATCGTCTCAAAGTCCCTCCTCTGCTGCTCGAGCCCCGCCCGATGAGGCGGGAGCGCCGCGAACCGCACGTCGAGCTCCGTGATCGCGACCTCGACCCCGAGCGCCGCGAACTCCGCGAGGTTTCTCTTCACGCCCGCGAGCGCGGGCACCTGCCCGACGGCCTCGTGCGCCTGCACCCCGACGCCGTGCAGCGGGACGCCGGCGGCCTTGAGCGAGCGGACGAGCACCTTGAGCGCGGAGGCCTTGGGGCCGGGCCCGGTCGTGTTGTACTCGTTGATGTAGAGCTTGGCGCGCGGGTCGGCGCGGTGCGCGGCGTGCAGGGCGAGCGGGATGTATGCGGTGTTGAGGGTGTTGTACCAGATCGTCTCGCGCCAGGTGCCGTCGTCGTTGAATGGCTCTGGAGAGGGAGAGGAAGTTAGTTGCGAGGCGGGCAGTCGTGTACTACATGCGGCCGCCACGAGACGAACCGTTGATCACATCCCAGCTATCTGGAGGGACCGCAGTCAGGTTAGCACACATTGCGTGCATACATCAGGCCCTCGGCATTTGGAACGTACATCTATAAGCAGATAGGTGAGCCGCCGGGATAAAACGTCACAGTAGACTCCGTACTCACATCTGCCCCTCCCAGTGCCGGACGATATTGAAGCAGTGTTCCCGCACCACCTCGGCGAGCTCGGGTGCGGTCCACGTCATGTTCGTGACCCAAGCAGGTATATCGTTGTACCACACGCAATTGTGTCCTGCACCAGGGTCCAGGGGTCAGCTCCAAGATTATGACGGACGATGGAAGCAGCGAGACGATCCGACCTCTCATGAGCTTCCCTCCCTGCTTCGTGAGGGCGACGATCTGGTCGCCCATGTCCCACGTGAACACGCCCCGCTCCGGCTCCGTGTAGCTCTTCCGAGCACAGATGATGTTTTAGCAGTAGCAGAATCGACCGGAAGTCAAGACATGTGCACCCATTTCATCGCCTTGGCGGGGGTAAGTTGGCCGAACATGGCCAGGTCGTCCAGGATGGCGACGTAGGCGGTATCGTTCAGCTGGAAGTTGTTCGTCGCTGTCCCAAAGTATAGCTTTCCTGCAGCATGAGCGGCGGCGTTGAACCCAGATCGCAGCGGGAATGGGGAGGTGGGTGCGCTGCTGTTGGGAACCCCCGACTTAAAGCGAAAGGGAGACTCGAAGACGGATAGCCGGTAGCCTGCAGGACGAGGGTGGCGAGCGCGATAAAGCCATGACACAAGGAAGTGACCATCCTGA
Source organism: Ganoderma lingzhi (assembly GCA_026283605.1). Taxonomy (NCBI): domain Eukaryota; kingdom Fungi; phylum Basidiomycota; class Agaricomycetes; order Polyporales; family Polyporaceae; genus Ganoderma; species Ganoderma lingzhi. Next base: position 1,793,199 of record JAPJYM010000011.1, read on the forward strand.
AGACCGCAGAGGGGGAGGAGTCGAAATTTGGTCTCGTCTAGCACTGTCGCCTGCGGGTATATGGCCCTGCCGAACGAAAGTTAGCAGCAGCCTGAAGAAGTGGAGCCGGGACCTACGGGAAGCCATAAGGTTCGAGCGTTCACTTTGCGACGACGAAAAATGAGCCGGCACGTCTCATGGGCACTCCTCGCGCCGGCTTCGCGACTGCTTGTTCGGCGGACTGTGCGAATGAATGCGAATGATCGGTGGAGAAGATTCCTCGCGGAGCAGGTGACCACAACGACACCGGTCCGCGCTTTGGACCTCACGATTCCAACGGGCCGCAGAAGGTTGATTCATGACATGGGTACATATGCAGAGGTCGATTTCAGCCGGAATAAAATTCACTAGAAATCCGTTAGTATACTAGTCGGCAAGACTACAAACGGACCATTTACCGGAGACTTGAAAGAACGACCCGAAAACAGCTGCAGGGGTCATCCGTCTCTGGCCTTGAGGATTTCAGGGTCGTGCGCTGCCCCGGTACACCGTGCACAACACGAACGGCCCTGGAACCACTAGTAAATAGATTGATTGCGGCACAAGGCTATTGAGAGCAAGACCAAAAGAACTGAGGGCCCTTTGTGGAGAACCGATGTTACACCTTGCAAACTAACAAAAACGTAGCTTATCAGCAAGACGTAGCGCGCTTATCTCCACAGATTCCAACTCACCAGACGGCTGGTCGATATATTCTTCGCCCAATACCGCAGCCCTAAACAGTCCGTAAGCATTCCCTTCCATTCCATAGCCATAATGCGACTTGACGACTCACTATCTACCAACTCCCACTTCTCGTCTAACGTCTGGCCCGTCTACGAGCCGGTACAGCCGGTTCTTCCAGTCATCTACTGGCTCATACTCGAAATCTTCCCAGCGCGGATGCTCCATGGTCCTCAATGCGTGCAAGACAGAACCTGCGACACGGCGGCCATACAAGCATCGATCGCCAATCAGGACAGGATGTTGGACTCAGTATCCATCTCCGTGGGGGCCATGACACAATTTGACGACTCACTGTTGCCGTTGGACATTTGGCCGTGCCCAAGCCAGTAAAGCCGGTTCTTCACCTTGTTGGGCCGTTTGTGCTCAAAATATTCCCAGGGTGGATGTCCCAGTGTCCTCTGCGCATGGCACAAGACCGAGCCTATGGCATGAGCATACGTCCATCACAATGGAGCCGGAATGAAAGTGGACGAAAGTGGTCCAAGGACTTACAGGGCCATACTAAAAACACTCGACAGGTATCTCCACCGAGCTTGTAGCATGACCGTGTTCCTACGCCAAACACAGTCTGCAGCGTCGTCAGGCGATGCCTAATCTCCAGCACGAGCGACGGCATACCTTCCCGAAATACTCGTGTCCCGACACATTAGCCCTTCGACTGCAATTCCGTATTCACAACGGGTCCGTACCTGAAGTATCTCATCGAAATCCCTCACCGCACGAGCCCCTAACGTCGATGCTCTTCAGCCGCTCGCGCTGCATCTTCGCGAGCCCACACCGCGTCAGTGGATGAACGGCTCCGCGCCTCGGAGTTCGGGCCCATCACCACGAACTTGTTCGGGAACCTATCCGTGCACAGTGAGAGGTACGACGTAGGGCACTCCTTGTCGTTCAAGGTGAGCGCGCCGCTCTCAGTGATGGGTAAGGGGAGTTGCCAGGACATGCCGTAGCCTGTGGTTCGGAGGTATCGTCAGTGGGGTATCAGGGTTTGGGAGGTGTAGGGAGTATGGAACGAGACGGACCTGTGGCGCAGCGTCTGAAGTCCCTTCTCTGTATCCCTACCGCGCTCTGCGGGGTCTGCGGAGCGCCGAGAATTTCACCAAGTTCTTGTTCACGTCCGCGAGGGGAGGCATCTACTCAGCTGTTTCGTGCGTCTCCACCCCGACGCCCTGCGACATTTTGGGGGCCGTCATCATCTGAAACACGAGCGACCCCTGTACCACAGACGGATGAAATGAACCGCTATAAATGCATGTGGCGACGCATCAGCCTCCCATGCATCCGTACTGAACATCCATAACTCACCTATCACCGCTCGCGTACTACCACTGAGCTCCGAGTCTGGGACGAGGTGAGCAACGTAGGTGTTATCGTTCTGCATGCTTTCAGTCGATGAGAAGCCAAAGCACAGAGTGTAAGGGTTGGACAGTCGAGAGATGAAAATGTGATGCGAAAGAGAACGTTCAGGACGCAGTTGACGGTCAACTTGAACTTCAGCGCTTCAGCAGGTGAGAATGGATGGGCGCTTTCATGCGCCGGACTTTGCCGATTCAAGTTACCTGCCGCCAATATGGTGCACTAGTCTAGTCATACGTCGTCCTACAACAACCTCAGTGTATTACATTTATCCGAACACGAGGTCTTCAAAGTGTCTTTAACGATTACATGCCGAATCCAGTGATTTCTAAATCATTGACAAGGTCAGTCATACTCAGGCCGTGTGGAGGGGCGAGTTGAAAGGACGGACTTACTTCAAACTCTGCTTATGGGATAGGGCCTGCAAGGAATCTCTCCATACTCCAATCAGAAATCAACCACGATAACTCCTTCATTAGCTCGTCCTCCATCTTACTCACGACCTCCGGTGCCGTGTCCTCTGGCAAGATCCACGGCTGGGCTGAAGCCAGGCGGCACCACGCCGGACTATCGGTACGCATCGTCAGGTGGCACTCCTTCTGCACGTCGTTGACCGCCCCGGCATATTTGATGGAGGCGTAGCAGGGGGTGCTCGAGCACGCAATGTACGCGTGAAGCGGCGCCTCGTCCGACTGCTTGATGTCGAGCAGGTATTGAATCAGCTCCACCTCCGGGTGCGGGACGACCGGTTCCGCACTCGAGACCGCGCCCGTCTGAGCATCCCACTTGGTCCCAAGGCCGTAGTTTTCTTCGATATGAAAGGCATCCGCGACGTCCTTCCAGTAGATGTTACTCTTTCCTTCGCCAGGTTTTTCGAGACACTTTCTGAGGTGTTCCGATGTCATTATTGCCTTGAATGGTCGATCTCCGACTCGAGGACGTCTGACGATGACAATCGGACTTGTGTGACGGAAGGCAGGGAGCAGGATCACAGGAAAGGAAAGGTGTTTCGAGAGCGCAATGCGCACGCAAAAGAATTGTGAGAGCAGGTGATCGACGCCGCTGGGATCTATATAGAGCGACAGCTAAGCTCCGTTGGCGATACAGGTCGCAGTCGACGCGGGCCACACTAACATATATATCCACCAATATAACACCTCAAGGCTCCCTTTTCCATCTCGCCAAGAATCGTGAGACACAACTGGTGGAACCGCAGGGCGTCCGGCCCCAATCCCACCTCCGAGTCGCGCTTGGTGACGGTCTCCATATATTCGTTGAGGAGCGTCGTGAGATGCGCTAGGACTTCGGCGACATGCTCTTTGAAATTTTGCGCATCTTGTGCATCCGGGTGAGGAGGTTTGAAGAAGCCATCCAAGCCGAGTTTGTCCTCGATCACGCGCTGACGGATGGTGTTGAACTGGCGCCCAGCCACCGGACACGGGCTTCGGTCCGTGGTTCCGGAAAACCTTACTCGCCATTGTAGAGTAAGGTTTTCCGGATGGTCGGTCCGAACACCTGGCCTTTAGCCGCCCTGTAGCCCAATCGGGCAACTATACCGTACGGTGGCAGCTACTATATGTAACTGGTACTGTGATCACAACAGTGATCACACGGACTCTTATATAATCCTGTACTCTACAGTAGTATATAAGACAGCTCTCTATGAGCTGAATGGATAAGTCTTTTAACTCCTCCCATCACATACGCTATCGTGTACCGCAAGCCTCTAACACCCACATCCAGGTAAGTATGTGGAGCGTCCGCTAGAGTTGCACCCGGGTGTGGGCCCGTTGCCCCACCCAGGTTCAACAGATGGCGGGATAGCACATGGCGTAGGAGTCTATGATGAAACATTGCACTGGTTGGGAGAGCTTGCCTCCAAGGAGTCCAGAGTCGGATGCATCTAGGGTGGGGTTCGGGGCCTCGCAGGCTTCCACGAATTGGGCGAAACACATCTTCACATTGGCATCGAATCCGTCCGGGGTCGGGGTACATAGCGAATGTGAAGGACAGATGTAGAGGTAGAGTCAGTGTCACGATGCCTTCTTTGGGAGAGGCGTTTGGACTGCGTCCGCAACCGCGCCACAGCACGGGTAAAGGCCATCAGTACTTCGGAAAAAGGCTTAATACGACTTAACAAGGCCATTAAGCACGTTAAGTGGCATTAAGCACAGCTTAAGTACGGCAAGTGCCTAAGCCGTAAGTTGTTCAAGAGGCGCTGGCAAACGGCCTCTTGCAGCTTCACCCATCCTCCCAGCACCATGCCCCCGCTGCCTAGCCAGCACCTGGCAGAGTGCAAGGGGACCCTATCCGAACCTGTCAAAGCCTGTACCTCACCCAGGATGCCTCCCAAAATCTGGCCGCGGGGGAGGGCTGCTGGCCTTAAGTCTGTTAAGCTGTAAGCAATTTCCCGAAATACTGATGAAGGCTGAATAGTGTTGCGAACGACTCTACGAGATTGTGGATATGGGTATAGTCCCGGTCCTCGCTCGGTTGGAGAGATCCGGGGGCATTTATCGCGTTGCCGAACAGGTGCTCGTGGATATGAGGATAAAGTGCAGCAATGAGATTATCCATAGCAACGATAGAAGTCATGTCTGGCGAGCGGTGTTTGAGTTGTAGATAATAGGAATAGGTGGGAGACGAGGAGTCGAGATAGTAATCATTGACTCGTTGTGATGCTTTGAAGTTTGTGAGGGGTCAGTCTTATATGATGGATTATATCTATATCTCATGTGATATTGGGCTCTATTTTCGCCATCGATTAGTTCAGCCCGAGAGCACATCCTTTCCTTCGTTCGACAAGACGTGTACTCATCCATGTGTCATATTCAAAGCGACCTTAGACTCTCGACCCAGGACCTGCAGCTGCTCGAAACCGATGAGAAGCCCATCTGCATCCTTTTTCCAATGGTTGACCACCTTTTCCAACTTAAGACGCACCATCAAGATCCTGAACGACAAGACTCGCCTATCGCACACTACCGCGTTTTCTGAGAGCCGTACCGTGCTGCGCTGGGAGTCCATGCCTGCCATCTAGTATTCCCGGGTAACTTATCTCCTCAAAGGTTATTGGCAAAAGCGAGAGGGCACATCGGCATTGGGTGGTGAACGGAGCCCTAGTTTGCGTGGTTGTATCACCCGATGGGTGCGGACATCTACAAGAAGGAGCGCGATATCCTCGCCGACTTCAGTGAGCATCATAGCGACGACAATCACTGTCAGTATGCTGTGTCAATAGGTCAGACATGGCCCTTATGTCTATCATCGCTTGTAACAAACACCTTGCAGCGAGCGATGGCAGGACTCTCTTGGAACAGTCGTAGGTGTCTAAATGAACATTCAGCGGGGGTCGGAATGATGGCGTGAGCCAGGCCTCCGCGGGGCTCAAATAGACAATGCGATTTCCAAGAGGTAGCGCTACATTCGACCCAAGAGCCAATGTATCTGTATCCCTATATTGCCATGCGTAGTCAACATATCCACAGTCAGGTCATCTAGAGTGAATCCACAGAACAACGAATGGGGTTTACAAAGAACCGACGTCATACATCATGAACTACCAACAAAAGTTCCATATCAGCTGGTCGTGCAGTGCGTATCTTCGCATGTTCCAACTCACCAGGCGGCCAGTCGATATACTCTTCACCCAAGTACCACGCCCCTAGTAGTGCGTCAAACGGTCCATAAGTATCCACTTCCATACAGGCCACGACGCGACTTGACGACTCACTGTCGCCCAGTTCGGACTTCTCGTTGGACGTCTGGCCGTCTCCGAGCCAGTACAACCGGTTCTGGTTCTTCGCATCGTCCACCCGCTCGTACTCAAAGTCTTCCCAGCGTGGATGCTCCAGACTTCTCAGCGCATGCAAGACCGAACCTGCAAGGCGTACATGCAAGCATCAACCGTCGATTAGAACGAGCGTCGATGGATGAGAGCCGCCGGACGGCTTACCGGGCCACACTCCGAACACGCAACGGGTGTCCCCTCCGAGCTTGTACCACGACCGAGTTCCTACCCCGAACGCAGTCTGCAGCGCCCTCAGACGGTGCCCTATCATTGACACGAGAGACGACATGCCTTCTTCAAATACTCCTACCACGACCCGTCAGCCCCAGTCCACAATTCCGCCCGAAAACGATGTCAGCTCACCTGAATCAGCTCGTCAAAGTCCTTCACCGCTTCTCCCTTAACCTGGACACTCTTCAGCCGCTCGCACTGCATCTTCGCGACCGCCTGCACCGTGTACACGACCCCCGCCTCGATCACCTGGATGAACGGCCCCGCGCCGATGACCGAGTTCGGGCCCATCACCGAGTTCGGGCCCATCACCATGAACATGTTCGGGAACCCGTCCGTGCACAGCGACAGGTACGAGGTCGGGTACTCCTTCCACTTGTCGTTCAGCGCGAGCCCGCCGCACCCGAGGATCAGGAACGGGAGCTGCCACGACATGTCGTAGCCTGTGGTTCATGCATATTATCAGAGGCTGGCGTACGGGGCATCGGGTAGAGAAAGGAATGGGGCGGACCTGTGGCACAGAAGACGATGTCGAGGTCCTGGTGCACGCCGTCTTCCGTCTCGATGCCACTCTCGGTGAACCGCTTGATCCGGCTGGACACGAAGTTGACCTTTCATCCTGTTCAGCACAAGCTCGAAGCCAAGCCTAGATTACGTACGTTGTCCTTACACAGAGCTTCTAAATATCCGGGTGCCGGAGTAAGCTGTTTCGCGCAAACTGGGTAATTAGGAATGACTGCAGCAGCACACAAAATCGGAAAATCAGTGACATTGGACAAGCAAGATTTTGGGAGGTAGGATAGGACGCACGCTTCTCGGCTATTTCTGGCCTCTCGGAGAGCCTCAGCTGCATGCTTTTTGTGAGGTTTTCACGGAGAAGAGCTTGCCGAGCGCTCCCGAGGATGGTGGCTTCATTCCATGACTGCACATACAACGACCTGTCAGGTCAGCGGTGATCCATGCCAGATAAAACTCACGTTCAGCGAAGCGTCAACTGCGCGTCTCACTTTCCAGAAGAACTCGGAGTCCGTATTGAAGCGCTCAACCTCTTGCGGAGTGAACACCACTGTAGGCCCATGAACGTGAGTTGTGAGCGTTGAAAAACCCTCGGAGGATGAGCATTCTCATTCGTGTGAGACTCACAGTCGTTCTCCTGCTCGGTGCTCTCCCGGCCCAGGACCTGCAAAAGTGGCTGGAAACCGACAGGAGGGGCAATCCATGCCTGTCCCCGGACGTCGTAGTTGACCAGCTTCGCGACCTTAGGCTGGAGCGCCATCGCGATCTGGAGCGCACTCGACCCCTACCACGCGCGTATCAGCATGACATCCCGAAAGCACACACATCCGCAACCGCAACCAACTCTACTCACCGAGCCGATGACGCCGACCCTCTTATCCCCCCAAGCCTCCGCATCGTCGTGCCACGTCTTCCCCTTGGGAACGTACCCCGCAGAGTGGTGCAGTTCCCCCTTGAACTCGCCGATGCCCTCGATGTCGGGCATCTTCCACCGGCTGATCGAGCCGATGGCCGTGATCAAGACGTCCACGATATCGTTTATATCCTCGAATGCGCCCATGACTGCGTTGGGGTCTGTGCAGCGGATGCGGATGCGCCACTGGCCACTAGAGGCGTCGTACTGGGCGCGGACGACCTCGTGATTGAGTTTGATGTACTGCAGGGTGTTGTACTTCCACGCGACTTGCTCAAAGTTTTGCTGGATCTCGTGGCTGGGGGAGTAGAAGGCCGACCAGTCGCGCTGCGGGTTTAAGAGCATTAGGCTTTTCATTGGGAGGGGATGGAGGGGGGAAGGGGGCTTACCTTGTCCTCGAAGGAGTATTGGTACTATGAGACAAGGCCGGGGAGGTAGCATACAAGAAGCACTTACAGAGTGAGAGGGGCTATCGCAGGCGATCCCTCTGGATAGGTGTCATTGTTAGGCTCTCCGATAGGCGAAGACATTATCCTCAGACTCACGGGTACCGGGTAGTGAACCACGTCCCGCCGACGCCAGCGTTCTTCTCGTACACCGTCAGTCGCACATTCGGAACCTTCTGTGGAAATCTGCACAGGAAGGCATAGCATCAGCAAGGAGTAGACGAGGAATGGTCATGACTGACCTGATAGCGGCGAGTATACCGCCAACTCCTGCGCCTATGACCACTACCCTGATGGGTTTGTGCTCGTCAACTGGGAAGTCTCCGAGGACGAAGTCGCTGGATGCCATAGTGAACAATAGTTGTGTGAGCCAGTTGTATGCGCTAGTTGTAAATGAAGAGGGCATGGACGAGTACCCTCACTCTTATATCCCTGCTCATCAACCTCTAACGCCTTGCGCCGCCGCGACCTGGCTATCCGCAGGTTGAGATCCAGCGCAGTGACACTTTTACTCATCTATCCAGGAGCGCCACGAACCTTACGTCGAGCTCCGTGATCATGAACTCGCCCCGAGCGTGGCGAACTCCGCCAGATTGTGCTTGACTTACGCCAGGAGGGGCACCTGCCCGACGCTCTCGTGCATCTGCACCACAACGCCGTGCAGCAAGACTCCGGCGGCTTTGAGCTCGTGTACGAGCGTCTTGAATGCAGAGGCCTTGAGCACGGTTCCAGTCGTGTTGTACTAGTTGATGTAGACTTTGGCCTCCGGGTCGGGGAGGCACGCGGCGTAGGGATTGAGGGGGTGTAGGAAGTGCTAAGGGCATCGTACCTGATCGTCGCGCTAGGCAACGCCGTCGTCGTCAGGCTCTGAGGAGAGGGAGTGAGTTGCAGAAGTGGAAGACCATGTGTACACGGTGGCGAGACGAACCGTGCATCACATCCCAACTGTCTGTCAAATATAGTCGCGTCGGGTCAGCGCGCATACATCAGACACTTGGCGTTCAGAGCATACATCTACTATTCAAAGCATATAGATAAGCGAATTGCCTGGACAAAATGCCACAACAAACTGGTGTACTCACATTTCCCAGGCCAGTGCCGGACAATGTCGCAACCGTGTTCCTGGACGACTTCAGTGAGCCCCAGAGCGGTCCAAGTGGTGTTCCTGACCCATGCAGATATATCGTTGCACTACATGCAGTTATGATGTGCAATACGGGTCAGCCCGAGCGACAGATTCAACAAAAAGGGAGAGACAACCTCACCTCTCATAAGCTTTCCATGGGGCCGAGCGAGGGAGACAATCGGGTTGCTCGTTTTCCACGTTGATGCGCCTCGCTACAGCTCAACGTAGTTCTATCCAGCACAGATGGTGGTTCAGTGGACAAATCGGAGGTTAAGATGTGTGTACGTACCAATTTCGTTGCCTTGGCAGGGGAGAGCAGCGCTGTCCCGTGTCTTCCATCCACTTGCTCCTTCCCGTCAATGGCTGAAATATTCAGCTCATTTCCCTAAAATGGGGCCCGACATCAAGATATGGTGACAACATAGAAAGTGCGACATACACTGGCAGTTCGTGAATGGTGTCGCCTTATGGAGAGCCTCCGATTCATACTCCTGGTCATCGCTTCGTGTGGCAGAATGTCAAAAGCAATGCCCGGTACGGTAGCATGATGCCTGTAAAGGGCGATCCGTCGATTGAGGGCAGTGGAGTAATGCGTTGAACTCACATTGATCGACACGGCGGCTCTCGAACAATACATAGAGTCACCGGGGCTTATACCAGCCCAAAGTCACACTCCATATTTCGATTCGGACATATTCACAGGTATCGCAACCTTGGCAGGAAGTGAGGCCGTATCGTGGAGGAGGCAGCTGGATTGTGCACTGGCAATCGTAGAGGTCAAGAGTATGATCATCGCTGTGCGTACTAGTAGGCGCCATCCTACAGTCCAGTTCAATTTCGGGCGCTTCGAACCGGACTTTGCCGCACACTCGAGCCTGTGTTTCAAGCTCTGGCCAGCGCATCCGCCTTCCTCTTCTACACCTCTTTTGATGCATCTAACATATCGAGATGCTAGGGGCGGCACAGGAGCGGCACAAGGGAAGGGATAACGTCTGGCTGTCATGGCCCGTGTGGCCGCAACATTAGCCGTGGGTTTGGTGCTAGTTTGTCATTCCCACCGTCGGCGACGCCATTTTACAGATCAGCCTACCATTCGTTGAGCATGGATTATGCTTTCTGGTCAACTCGTGCGGAGAGCATTCGGCTGCTTCTTGAGCAAGGTGTGATGCGATTCGTTCTGTTATCTTGTGCGCAATACAATATTGTTTGAACACTCGCATCCCACCGTTGCCGGTTCCAACGCTCAGATCACATTCATGACCACTCAGTAATGAACAGTTATATCACGCCCTTCCTCCCACATGACCGAACAGGTGTCCGATGTGCTCAATGTTCGGGGTCACTCCTCTCTGCATGTCACGGAGTCAGTGTTGTTTAGAACGGCAGATGATGGAAGTTATCTTACCCCGCGACTGAGTCGTCTTCGTCATCCTCCTCTCCGCTGTCACTATCCTCCTCCCCGCTGTCATCACCCTCCTCCCTGGTGTCATCCTCCTCATCCTCATCACTACTGATGTTCGCTACCCCATTGAGAGGGTTGTTCTTCCAATAATCAACGAGCCCGCTCAGGTCCCGCAGCAACATCCGTGCCATCCTCGCCGAGACCTCCTGGCTCGTAGCATCCGGTAAGATCCAAGGTTCGACCTCCGCAAGTCGACACCAATCGGGGTGGGTGGTATGCATAGTAAACATGCGAGCCGCCCTGATCACCTGGTTAACCGCCTCCACATACTGCACGGAGGCATAACAAGGCAGCCTCGAGCATGCGATATACGTCTCCCCTTTCACATCGCTCTTCTTCATCAGATATCGGAGCAGCGTGATCTCGGGGTGGACGGTCACAACGTCTGCTGTGGACAATACGTGCTTCTTGGCGTCCCACTGGACCCCTCTTCCAATGTCTTCCATTTCCACCACCTCGTCGAAGGCCCTGTATACATCCTTCCAATCGATGCTGGGAGTCCGAAGCATTCCGCAAAGTGCGTCATCATCACAGTAATGCTGAACTGTCGAGCGCCCAAGGATGGCTTCAGCATAGTAATAGAACATTCACCACGGAATGGGTCTTGAGATGGAGCCGATCGGAGGAGTGTAGACACCGCTTTGGGCAGGGACAGGTAGAAAAGTAAGCCATCAACGCCCTTGGGGTCTATTGAAGGGGAGGGTTCAGTTCAGTTCCAGAATGACTAACAAGGAGCTGTAGTCGCTTACACATATATTGTTCCACCAGGTACATGGTCTCCTCGTCTTGCAGGACACCCTGAAGGGTGAGGCACAGCCCATAGAACTGGAGTATGTCCTGGTCGCTCTCCAAGGACAGATCGGACATGGACTCCAGAAAATTCTTGATGAGCTCCGAAACCTTCCGAAGCCCCGCCACTGACTTCAAATCGGATGTGACCTCGCTCACCTCGAAACTGGCCAACACTGGCCACATTCCGAATTCCTCGCTGTGCTGACGATGGCCCAGGCCAGGTGGTTACCTGCAACTTCATCACTGGTCTACCCGACATTGATGGGTTTAATGCAATTCAGCTTATCGTCGACCGACATGGGAAGATGATCCACCTCATTCCCTGCATGGAGGAGATCAATGCCGAGGGAGCTGCACAGAACTTCATTAGAGAGCACTTCCACCTTTATGGGCTACCATGCAAGATTATCTCCGACCATGGACCTCAGTTTTCGAGCAAGCTCTTCTGCGCAATCCTCAAAGGCTTGGAAATCAAAAGTGCAATGTCTACCGCATATCACCCTCAGACTGATGGGCAGTCAGAATAATAGAACCAGGAGATAGAAGTGTACCTATGAATGTACTGTTCTCGACACCGTGATGACTGGGTTAAACGGCTACCAATTGCAGAATTTGCCTTCAACTCGCACAAGCACTCGTCAACTGGGTACTCGCTGTTCCACCTCATGTATGGCTTCAAACCCCAATTCCACATCCTGATGCTGTCAACTACGGTACCTACAGTGGACAAATGAAGGGAGGAGTTGTGGTAGGCAAGGGAGGATGCAACGGCAGCATTGACCCTTACGGCAGAACGAATGAAGGAGCACTATGACCGCTATGTATGGAACACTCCAGAGTTCAAGGAAGGCCAAAAAGTGTGGCTCGACATGAGGAACTTCCATGTTCCAGGAGTTTCAAGGAAGCTAGTCGACCAATACGCAGGTCCATACCAGGTTACATGCAAAGTGGGCAACCTCACTTATGAGCTCAAGCTTCCGAAGGACCTTGTGATCCACCCCATTTTCCATGTGTCACTTCTGCTACCGCACAAGGAGAGCCAAGTCCCAGGTCGACACCCACCAGAACCAGCTGTGATCAAAATGGAGAGAGAGGAGAAATATGAAGTAGAGAATGTGTTGGACTCACGGTGGTACGGGTGGTGGAAGAAACTGCAGTACCTTGTACACTGGAAGGGTTGGGGGTTGGGGTCCAAAACATAACAGCTGGGAAGACGCTGCAGACATTGCCAATGCGCCATGACTTGTACAACCATTCCACTCTGCACATCCGGTAGTCCCAGGCCCGCTCAATAGCAAGACTCAATCGTGAGGACACGATCCTTAGGAGGGGGGTACTGTTATGAACACCCCGTTTTCATTTCCTTACACCTAGAGTCGGTTTCTATTCAGACTGTTTACTACCTATGTCGTACCTACAGTTCTCCATTGTATTGTAAACCTGTCCCTTGTATCCGAGTACAATAGCTCCCGCCATTCCCTTTGTTGCTATTGTCCCAGATCTTTTGTTATCCCTTATTTTTCCACGCTCACAGTTACCCATTGTTCACATATCCTTTTGTTATTCCACATATATAGCACCTGTCCCTTGCTACCTGGAGACCTCAGTTTTGACCTCTTGTCTCCAGGTAAGCCCCGATGTATTTCGCTTGTAGTATACTTCGCTCAATACACTTACTTGTCTCCAGCCTAACCATCGAGCTTTGCTCCGCTCTTGCTGCACAAGTGCTCATTGACGCCCCTGCTCGTCTCGTATATATCCCAGATCTTTACTCGATGCTCAGTCATAACAGCTTGGGGAGTGGGGTGTGCACCTCGGTTTTGGAGTCCTCGGCATCGGAGTCTGTAACCTCGATGATCCTCACTGTTCTGCCAGTGCTGGACGCATGCCCACCACTCATCGTTGGAGATGCACTCCGATTGAGGGTGCACATTGTGCTTGTGGGTGATGGCATCGATGATGCTGTCAACAAAGAGGAGGATGGCAGGGCACTCTCGGGGATGCCCTTAAGAGTGCAGATGTGCTTGTACATGGGTGTAACCCCGAGCTCATTGGCAAGGGCCATAGCACGCGTGAGCGCTGGGTACTTGTTGTTCCCGGTCTTTGTGCACACGGGCTTGTACATAAGAGTGCATGGGTCAACTGGGCCATCAGGCCCCTGAGTGATGGTGGCCGGCACATCAGCAATGTGAGCAAAGTGCATGTGTTGGTGCGCACCTTGCTGCTGAGCACGGCCGTCATGCTTGGAGTGTGCACCACGAGGGCATCCACTGGACTGGTTTGCTGCTGCCTCTGAGGGCGTGGCTGGTGTTGCTGCTGCTGTCCCTGAGGACGCTGCTGCTGATGGAAGGTAGGGTTGGGACCCTTGTGCTTGACAGCACTGATCTTTGTTGCATTGTTGTGTGGTGCATGACATCCTTGACATTGCTTCCAGTGCATAATGACGGCCTGGCGGACACCAGCAAGGGTAATCGACTTGATCGTGGAGGTAGTGGCGGTGTCGGTAAGGCCAGAGGTGTAGACCTGGTGATGTGACGCTATCCCCGGGAGAAGGGAAAGCTGTGAAGCGAGGGGAGATGCGTCGCGAGTTCGTTCGAGCATGCGCGGAGGGGAGGAAGGATGGATGGTGAGAGGAGGGGGGAGGGCTGCTTGACGGGCTTGGGCGCGGGGCCGGATGGGGACCTGTAATTCGAGTAGCCAATGATCAGCGCGGGGTTGGAAGACGAGGGTACGTGGATGACGACGATGGTGACAAGAGGCAGGACGAGAAGACGAGAGTGCACACGGGCGCGATATGAAAGGGTGAGTGAAGTTGACTATTCTGAAGACACCATCAAAACATAAGTACAGACGAGGCGGCGGGGTTTCCGCATACAGACTACGTATGGACGAGTCCACACAATACAGAACACATCAAATCGGTGGAAGCCAAAACGAGGACAGCACGAACAGTCTCGCTGATACAGATGCACGCCGGCGGCAGGAGGGACCTTCGGGGTACTAGCTGGCATGGCAATCAACGTCGGGACGGCGGTGGAGGTATCATGGGGCGAAGAGGACGAGGAACGAGGGTGGCCTGAGGGTTGAGGTCGTCGGAGGTGCACAAAGACGGTGTGTACCGCATGATAGGCTACGCGTGCACCCGCATGCGATGCACATCATCCCCTCCCTACTGAGACATAGACCATCCACGGTCCAGCACTCGAGGGGTGGGTGAGAGGGCCGTGGGTGTTGCGAACACGGGGAGGCTAAGAGAAAGGGAAAGGAATGGGGACAAAGCAATACAGCACGAAGCCGTACAGGCAGAAAAAATCGGGGAACGCGGGAATGCATCATGCGAACATGACAGTACACGAGTGGGAAGAGCATCTTGTACGCTGACGGAACGCAAGAGAGCGGTTCTAGTGGGGGGCATACCGGTAACAAACCTCCCTCCCTACTTGAACCCGAACTCCTACTCATCCTCCTCCTCGAGAACCGGTGTGTGGGCCATGTTAGGGACGTCTGAGTCATCGTCAAGGATGCTGTCGTCATCGCCCTGTGATTCGGAGGCCTCCATCGTGCGGAGGCGGGCTGTGGAGATGTCGAAGGCACCCGTGTCATCAACGAGCCATGGGAGGTCGATACGTTCGCGCGTGAGGTAGGGGCAGAGGCGAAAGGCAGCAATGGTGCGATCAAGGATGGAGCCGTTGAGCTCGCAAAGGATGTACGCGCCGCCGCGGTTGTGTGAGAGCACGACGTAGGGACCGAGGTAGCGGGGGCGCATCTTGCGGTTGAGAGACTTTTCGATGGCGGTATTGCGCATGAGGACGAGAGCACCGCACTTGAAGTTGAAGTCCGCAATAGATGCGCCGTGCTTTCGTTCCATCGCGCGAGTGGCGTCGTTGCGAGCTTGGTAGACTTGGGCATGGATCCGAGCGAGGTCGTCCTGCCGTCGGGCACGTGCGCGCGCACGAGCACTGATGAGGTTGTCCGTCGAAAGGAGGGCTGTGGGAGCAGGCATGAGGAAAGTGGCCTCGACTATGTCGAGCGGGAGGACGGGATGGCAGCCGGTGACGGCGAAGTATGGGGAACATCCGAGTTGGCGGCGGACGGTGATGCGGCTGGACCAAAGGACGTGATGGAGGTATTGGGCCCAGCGCGATTGGTCTCCGCCAGCGGCCTTGAAGAGGGCTTGGTGAATGTCGAAGTGCGGCCGCTCGATGATGCCGTTGGCACGTGAGTTGTAGCCAGAGATCCGTATATGCAGGATACTGTACTTCTTTGCGAGGTAGTCGAGCGCTTTGACCCAGGGCGTACCGTTATCGCTAACAATCTCGACCACGGTTCCCCAACGGCAGAGGAGGTCTTGAAAGATCCATTCACCGATGGTCCGTCCGGTTTCGCGACGAAGAGCGTGGGCTTCGGGGTAGCCGCTGAGAGCACACCGGGCGTGTGCGATGTACTTGAAGCCGCTGGAGGTCGGCATGTGCATGGTATCGGCATAAACACGGACAAAGATGGAGGATGGTGGCCGGGGCACGGTGGGAGGTAGGAGAACCTGACGGAGCTGGCGCGTCTGACAAAGGTGGCATGTGCGCACGTACCAAACAATGTCGGCCTGCATGTGCGGCCACCAAAAACGAAGCACGAGGAGTGCATGCGTGGCATAAGTCCCTTTGTGCGTGACATCGTCGTGGGCTTGCCATAGGATGTCAAGGCGCTGTGTTGGCCAGAGGACAAGGCAATCTTCGCCAGTCACGCCGCGGTGCCAGAGCCGGGAGTTGTAGACATAGAACCATGTGGAAAAGCGGTGGAAGGTTGCGAATGCATTGTCTGAGAGGCCGTCGGGGCACATGAGGGTGTTGAGATAGCGCCAGACTGTGAGGAGGCGGTCGTCCTCGGCGCAGGCAGCAGAAGAGCATGGGATGGTGTATGGCGGTGACGGGGCCATCCCTGTGGCAGGCGTGTCATTTTGGAGGCTGTCCGTGGTGTCGTGCATGTAAGTGGCAGTCGCGCACGTCGGACAGACAAAGAAAAGGAGTGCAGGCATATTGATGAGGTGCAGGAAGCCATTGAGGCGGTCAATCCAGTCTTCATCCTGTTCTGGCGACTCGGGTGTGTCGTCGGGTTGTGGCTTACGGCGTGAGAGGCCGTCCGGACCATGCTGAACACCAGGGACATGGACGAGACGGAAGTGGAATGTGAGGATGGTAACGATCCATCGGTTGATTGAGGCATTAGGAGACTCATCCGGGTGGTTGAGCATGCCCTTGATGTAGCGGGCATCGACTTCAACAACGAGATTGCGGAGGCCGATAAGCAGGCGTTTGCAAGCACAGAGAGTGCAGAATAGGCCATAGATCTCGAGCTTGGCCTGGGAATAGGTGGCCTCCCGGGCGTTGAGGACGATCGAACCAAAGCGGGCATAGTAGCGTCGGATGGGGTTTTGAGTGTCACACTGGGCCAATAGGTAACCAACGGCGATGTAGGAGGTGTCGACGGCCAGGATAACTTCAGCGCCCGAGGCATAGTCGATGGGGCGTAGAGTGGGCGAGGCGAGGAGTGCGAATTTGAGATCGTCCTGTGCGCAAGCCTGTTCCGGACCCCAGACGAAGGGTTCTGTCTTGCGCGTAAGTCGGAGGAGAGGCCAGGCGTGGTGACTGAAGTTGTGGATGAACGCACGGGCAACACCTACCGTGCCGAGGAATGTGCGGACATCGGAGAGGTTGTGGCAGGGCCCCCAGTTGAGGATCTTGTTGTAGTTTGACGGCTCGGGGACGCGACCAGCGTAAGTGCAACGGTGACCAATTGCCATGAACTCACCGGTGATAACGACGGACTTGGGACCGGAGAAGGTCGCACCCATGTACTCGATACGTTGAATGACGTGGTTGGAGTTGTTGAGGTGTTCCCAAACGAACCGTCGGATGTTGGGGTTTTCAGGGATTGTCTTGACGCCACCGTCGGGGAGCTCGTAGCGAGTCTTGGGGCCGCGGGTAGTGACGTCGTCGATGTATGGGATGGTGACGTGCGGGATTTCAGGCTGGAGGATGTGGCAGACATCCTCGTGGAAGATGGGGACGGAATTCATCCAACCCATAGGCAAGGTAACGAGGCGACGGGCACCGAACAGCGTCTGGAAAGTTGTCAGGTTGCGCGAAGACTCGGCGATCTTCCGTTTGTCATAGCCAACATAGAGGTTAAGGACGCCGCCGCATGCGCGCCCGGCGAAATGGTCGGCAATCTGCTCGGTGAAAGGTGGGACTCCAGATTGGGCAATGGTGACAGTGTTGAGAGGCTCGAGGGAGTGGACAATGCGGAGAGACTTGCCGTCTTTCTTGAGGACCCAGAACCAGCGTGAACAATAGGCAGAGTTTGACGGTTCATATACGCCTGCTTCCTCCTTCGCGCGGATGATGCGACAGACCTCGTTGTAGAGGCCGGGGGGAATGGGGATGTTGCACTGGACCCAGGGCGTGTGCGGCACAACGGAGATCTGGACAGGGGGAAAGAAGTCTTCACGAAATGTACCACGCTCCGAGTCGGTCCATGCGAACACCTTCTCATGCTGCATGTAGAGCTGGTGGAGCAGCTTACACTCCTCGGGCCAGAGAAAGTCACCGTGGAGGTCATCGATGATCTGCTTGCGTTCGGCAGTATAGCGGCCAGTCGGTACGAAGTCGGGTGGGTGTGGTGAGAGTGGTTTCATGGTGGCGAGTGGGTCACCGACGATGTTGCGGTGGATACGGAAATTGTCGGGAAGCGGGGCAAGGATGGGTTTGACTTTTTTTGCGACGGGTTTGTACTTCTTTTTCGAAGAGAGATATGTTGGAGTCGCACTGCAGAGAGTGTCGTCAGCATGAACCTGGAAATGTGTACTGTCATATCGGAAAACCGGGTCAATGGGGTATACAGTAGAGGAAGGGACTAGGAAGGTGTCATTAGCAGGTGACGAGATGGAGAACGGGACTGGAGACGTGGGATTGAGTACGTGGAAATGAATAGAAAAAATGGGTATAGAGTGTAGCGATAGGGGCGCCAATTCGAAGCTATCATAGTTGGGTTTATACGTTGGGTAACAAAGATCATAAGGAAAAGAAGGGTCAGAGAGTGAATCTGTACCAAGAATGTCAGGGTCGCAAGTGGATAAATAAAGTAAGTCGAAGTCAGCGGAGTTGCAATCGGAGGCGAGGACTGAGTAGGCATCGACGGTGTAAGTATGGGGTTCGCCGGGTATACCACTAACAATCAAAGCAATACTGTCACCGTCGTCGACTAGGTCCTCTAGTCGTGAAAATCCTCTGGTACGTCTTTGACTGTTGTGCGATGACGGCTGGCTGTCGAGTGATTGGCACGGACGAACTCGGGTGGGCGGCGCGGTGCTGTTGGAATGGTCGCTACGGTATCGGAGTTGGGGTCATGGAGGGTGATCGTCTGGGAGCCATCGGCCTTGGTGTGTACGATGCTGGAGGTGAGTAGATCGAAGGGGCGGCCGAGGAGGACATCGTATGCGGGGGAGCGAATAACATGGAACTGACATTTTGTGCCAGACCGAGGGAATAATCGCACGCGCCATTCGCACTCTGCATCTGGAGGATGACGCGTGGGTCGTACGAGAGGCCGAGCTGGTGGCAGACACCCTCCGACATGGAAATGATCGAGGAACCGTCATCGTGGATGCAGGAAACCTCAATCCCGGAGTTAAAGACGCCAGGAATGGCCCGGATAGCCACAGACTCAACAGACACCTTGACTGGCATGCGCTCGGCATCGGGGGGGAGACTCTTGAGGTACATGTCAACTGGATCAGGAACCACAAGCGCGCCCAGGGGAGGAGCACCGGCGGCCTGTGCCACAGCCTTGAAGGTGGTGGGGAGCGAAGACAGGAGGCTGTCGTGGAGGTGGGAAGGTTGATCGGGCTGCGATCCCTCGTCGTCGCCAGCAAAAGGAAGGGCTGCCTCACCCTGTGCCAAAACCTGCTCCGTTGGGACCTTGCGTGTGGTGCAGAGCTCGCGCGTGAGGCGCAGAACTCAGGAGACATTGAGAGGAGCTCCTCCTTGGTGACCATGATGGGCTGCTTGAGGCACCGGCACAGAATGTTCGCGACATGACGCGGGTCATAAACAGGTGGTCACGCACGATATGCAGGGTCTGGCTTCTTCGAGGCTAGCGGCACACGAGGGGGAGGGATGCCGTAGTTGCGCTGAGATGGTGGTGTGTAAGTCGCATCGCGCACATTTGCAAAAGGGTGCTCAATCATGGAGAGCGGAGCCGGTGTACCGGGATCTGTCGCAGCTGGTGGTGTAGAGGTTGTAGTAGCTGCTGCCGGCCCCCCCGAAGCGGATGGAGGTGTGCCAGTCGTGTCCGCCGAATCATTGGGCATCTCCTCGATGTGCGCAGCCTGTGGGGGAGTGGGCGCTCGAACCGGAGGACTGTTGAAACGTACACTGAGGTGATGGGCCCGTTCCGTACACGCCTCGGCCGTGTTTGCCATGGCCGCGGTTCGTGGGGGTTGTTGGGCGGCAAATCGCTGCTCAAGCGTGTAGAGCTCCTGGCGGCGCGCCTCAATTTGCTGCGCCAAGTCCGTTGTGTGGCCTAAGCTCCCCGGCGTCGAAGTGCTGAGGGTGGCTAGCACATATGTGGGGTCCGCAGCCGCTGTGGGGTGGACTGGCGCAAAGAACAATTGAGGCATGGTTGCGCCTTGTGGGGCACGCGCCTCAGGATACAACTGATGATACCTCTGGACGCGCTCACGAAGCGTTGCACCGGTGACCGCATTCGGAACGAATGAGCCGTTCGGGAGTGTAACCTGGTTCCGTTCGTTACGCCTAACGAGGCCTGCGGCAAGGTCAGCATCGACAAGGGGGCAAGTGTGGATACCGTGGCTTGCATCGTTGCAGTAGATGCAAGTGCACGGTGGCAGCGGGACAGTGGGGTTGCCTGGAAGTGCCATGTGTGGTGGGAGTGGGCGCTGATGGAATGATGGTGTGCCAGTGGATGGGGTATTCATTGACGGGGCCTTCTGCGCTTGCATAAAGGCGGCAGCAATGCTTGCCAGGGACTCGACCGCTTGGGTCAGCTCGGTCTTGACCAACAGGGCTGTCGCGCTCAGACCGGTGGGGTTAACTACCATAGTGGTGGTAGTGCCGCCTAGTGTCGCAGCCTCGAGCGTGTGGTGGACGGCCTTGGTCACCTGCGTGATTGAGTACGGGTCGCGCGGGTAGCGGGTTGTCAGGACCGTGATGCGTAGCCGTTCGAGGACGCTGGCACGCACCAGCGGGGGAAGACCGTGCAGGAACAGATGGTCACGGTCGTCCACACGGAGCTGCCAACCCGAGACCAAGAATGATGCAATATCGCGGAACCTGCGACTATATGTGTTGAAGTCCTTGACCGAACTGAGAGTTGTCGAGGAGGTCGCCGCTACGTGTAGGTCGAGATCACGCTGGCTGAAGAGGCTTACTCCGTCTTCCCCAATGTATTCGATCTTGACTACCCTTTTGAAGTCCTCATAGGTCGAGTCGTCGTCCGTATACTCCGGAAAGGTGTGCCATATGGTCTTCTCTGAATCCGGGATGTAGCGGACTGCATGTCCCTTCTTCTCGGCCTCGTCATCGATGCCGGCTTGCGCAAGACAAAAGTCAAGGTCCTCGAAGAAACCTATGATGGAGCGGCTGTCAGCGATGGGATCAAAGGAAGGCGTGCCGGAGGCGCCGTGCGGTGGCATCCGGTAAGGTTGGGCCATCTCGAGGTTGCATTGAGCGCTGAGCTGCTGGAGAAGGTGGCCAACAATAGGAAGGAAGGAAGGTTGAGCGGAGTTCGGGTGTGTGAGTGGAAGGTTTGGCCACAGTTCAGGGTGGGTACCCAGGTATGAGACGTCGGGCGACAGATCGCGGGACGGAGACGTTCAGTGAGTCGGCTCGGGGCTTGGTTCGGGAGTTGGAGAGTGGGTTAAAGGAGAGAGGCTCCGGGTGAGAAGATCTTGGGCCTCCGCTTCGTCGGAACTAAGGTTGAGGTTGTTATGAGTTGCGTCGAATGATGGGACCTCGGCGAAGAGATCGGGATCGTCGAGGAGATTGGCGACGGCCGCGTTCAGCTGCTCGAGCTCAGCCTGGTGTCGGAGGGCTCCACGGGTGGTACGCGACGTGATGGGCACGCTGCGCACGGACAATCTGCGTCTGAGTCCGGTTGTGAAGAGTAGAGCCTGTCAAATAGAGGGGGTAGGAGAGTTCTGGAGGAAGTAGCAAGAGCGGTGGACACTCGCCAACGGCAGAGGCTTGAAGAAGCGGAGCAAAAACCCCTCGCGGTGGGCTCCAGTTGATGTGACGCTATCCCCGGGAGAAGGGAAAGCTGTGAAGTGAGGGGAAATGTGTCGCGAGTTCATTTGAGTGTGCATGGAGGCGAGGAAGGATGGATGGTGAGAGGAGGGGGGAGGGCTGCTTGACGGGCTCGGGCGCGGGGCCGAATGGGGACCTGTAATTCGAGTAGCCAATGATCAGTGCGGGGTTGGAAGACGAGGGTACGTGGACGACAACAATGGTGATAAGAAGCGGGACGAGAAGACGAGAGTGCACACGGGCGTGATACGAAAGGGTGAGCAAAGCTGACTATTCCGAAGACACCATCAAAACATAAGTACAGACGAGGCGGCAGGGTTTCCGCATACAGACTACGTATGGACGAGTCCGCGCGATACAGAACACATCAAATCGGCGGAAGCCAAAACGAGGACAGCGCGAACAGTCTCGCTGATACAGATGCACGCCGGCGGCGGGAGGGACCTTCGGGGTACTAGCTGGCATGGCAATCAACGTCGGGACGGTGGTGGAGGTATCACGGGGCGAAGAGGACGAGGAACGAGGGTGGCCTGAGGGTTGAGGTCGTCGGAGGTGTGCGAAGATGGTGCGTACCGCGTGATAGGCTATGCGTGCACCCACGCACGATGCACATCACTGGATGGTCGAGTCCATCGAGGGCAGGAGCTTCGACATGAGCATCATGCCCTTGACATATTCGGAGATGTCAAACTTGTTGGTCTCAAGGTGCTGAAAGTGGGCCTCAAGCATGTTGAGCGCAGGAACGGGGTTTGAGTCACCAGGGACAGTGAGGGCAATGGCAGTGTGGAAGTCCTGGTAGATGATTGGGATGTCGGGCTTTCTGTAGTTGTCCTAGAAGTGCTTCCACATGGCCGCAGCGGTGTCCTTGGTGTCGACGGCACTGAGAATGCTTGTTGTGATGTGAAGACAGGGGATACCAATGGCCTGGACGTTCTTGGCATCCCAGTCCTTACAGTCATCCGTGGCAGCAGCAGGCTGGAATGTCATGATGACATGCCACATCATCTGGGCCATAAGGTACGACTTCATCCCCTGGGCCTATTTGAGGTAGTTGGGGCCCAAAAGGACGTTGGGAACGGCCTGGTAGAGAGCACTCAACATGGTGTACGAGAGGGTGCATGCGTCTGGAAGAGAGACTTGGTCAGTCAATCTCATTCAAGACAGACAATAGGCAAGCAAAAAATGCACCAACATAGGTTCCCCCTCTGTGGAGCGGCAGGCAGCGGGTGATTGCACCACATCCAACTCCGCTACTGTGGATGGCAGGCAGCATATAATCATGCCACATCCGATCCACAGGTCATCAACCATAATGGTGATGGTGGGTATCCAGCTAAGCTGGAAGCCAGTAGGTCACAGCACACGATGAGCAGCACAGTCCCTATGGCATCAACCAGGGCTCATAACCTGTTGAACCTGGGTGGGGCAAAGGCCCTCACCTGGGTGCAACTCTAGCGGATGCTCTGCATACTTACCTGGATGTGGGTGTTAGAGGCTTGCAGTACATGATAGTGTACGTGATGGAAAGAGTTAAAAGACCTATCCATTCAGCTCATAGAGAGCTGTCTTATATACTACTGTAGAGTACAGAATTATATAAGAGTCCGTGTGATCACTGTTGTGATCACAGTACCAGTTACATATAGTAGCTGGTAACTGTACGGTATAGTTGCCTGATTGGGCTACAGGGCGGCTAAAGGCCAGGTGGTCAGTCCGACCATCCGCCAAACCTTAATATTTGGTGGAGGCCCATCAATTCTGGATGTTCGGACCGTAGCACGGTCATTACTGACATGCACTAGTTCAACATATCCCCCTGAGCGTGATCCCTGACACAATAGTTTTACCCACATTGTTTTCTGTGGATGCCAACACTGCATGGTATGTTCACCAAATTTGGAGGAGAATGGCTTGTTTGTGGCCACTACATGCAGCACAAACACCTGCTATATGTTACAAACGCTCCCATTCGGCGCCGTTTACCCAGCGCCTGAGTTTCCTTTTTCGGACTGTTTACTTCTCACGTTGTTCCTATTGTCCTCCGTTGCATTGTAACCCGTCCTTTGTCCCGTAGTACAATAGCTTCCATTGTCTCACTGTCGCTATTGTACTTACGACCATTGTTCTACTGTCGCTATTGTACTTACATCCATTGTTTCCCCCTGTTCTCTCGCGACCCTAGTTACCTATTGTCCGCTCGTTCCATTGTTGCGTACATGTATATAAGACCTGTACTTTGCTACCTGGAGACCTCAGTTTCGACCTCTTGTCTCCAGGTAAGCCTCGCTGTATTTCGTTTGTAGTATACTTCACTCAATACATCTTGTCTCCAGCCCTGACCGTCGAGCTTTGCTCCGCTCTCGCTGCACAAGTGCTCGTCGGCGCTCCTGCTCGTCTCGTGCGTATCCCTGATCCTTACTCGACGCTCAGTCGTAACATTAGGTCGAAACTTCCTACACGAGCACCAGCGCAACATCCCCTTTCCTTGGAGTTTATACACGTTTATCACTTCCCTCTCGTACGGTACGCACATAGATCCTCTGTGTTGGCCTAGCGTAGTGCGCGCTCTAGTCACACCATCGGACGTGGTCTTGATTCAACTCGAGGCTTGCCACTTTTAGTGGTACAGTGCGCGGAAAGCTCCTAACCCGAGACCCCGGCACTGACAGAAGTGGTCCGCCTCACGGCGTGGGAGGCTAGAGAAAGGCGGCGAAACAAAGCCAAGGCAGAACTCCCCTGGGCTCGTGTCCCTGGAGGTTAAGACACAGCAATAGGCCGAGGAGGCTGAGCAGACAGTGTTGGATCGTGCACCTGCCATTTGATTCCTGAACAGGAAGCGAGTTTCCCTACCCCTTACCAACTTCACCCCTGGGACACCGTGGCTTGTCAGAGGTCTGCACACGTATTTCACCCGGCCGAGGTTCACGACGAACACTGGGACAAGGACCACAACAACTGGAGGGTCTGCGATCAGCAACCGTGCCCACATAGAACCCGCACTATTCAGGAGAACCCGACGGTTGTCGAAGCCATCGCTCCTCGACGTGCTACGACCAACAACCAGAAGGAGTTAATCCTTGCGCACATTGCTAATCCACCGCCACCCGCTCCAAGAGACCCAGACCGTCCCCCAGTTCGTCAAGCGGCCGCTGTTGCAGCCAAGAACCCCTCATCTCGACCGGCCTCACGTCCAACGTCAAGGCCACCCTCCCGTGTACCCTCGCGACCTGTGAGTCGCAAACCCACTCCCACTGCAACCCCGTCCGGATCCCCTCTTACCGGAGAAATTTCCCTTCCTGTTGCATTAGAACTTGTTCGACAACGTATTGCATCCTCATCAGACCGATCGCCAGTCGCTTCGACCTCTAGACTCCCAAAGACCGAAAGGGAACCGGAGCCGGAAGAGCCAGAGGAACCTGTAGTCGAACCGAAGTCGGAACGAGAGACCGTTGTCCTCAACACCCCCTCAGAACCCTCATCCTCATCCTCATCCTCATCGTCTCCCAGTAGGGCACCATCACCCGCACCAAGGGTTGTTCCAGCTATGACCACCCCCACGCCTACATTGTTCGATATCTCCAAACTCCTCAACCAGCTCGCCCCACGAGAATACGATGGAAAATCCGCACAGGATGGTCTTCGTTTTGTCGCCTCAGCTCAGATCTATCACACCACTCTAACGGCTCAAGGTGTCGATGCGCAGATCTGTTGGGTCACAGTTCTCAACAAGCTAACGGAGGGAGCTGCTGCATGGGCCGGTCCATTTATTGTCAAGGTCGCCACGGGCACGATGCCCTGGGCAGACTATGCGGCTTTCGAAATCGACTTCAAGGCACACTTCTGTGCGGCAGACGACAAACAGGCTGCCACGGCAGAACTCACCAAGCTGTGTAAGACTTCGCACAGGCTCGGCACGGTCAAAGACTACACGACCGAGTTCAACGCCATCGCTGCCCGCACGGACTTCAGCGACCACGACAAGCGTGAACGCTACCGCACTGGCCTACCCTACAAGATCAAGGACATCTTCGCACAGGGAGCTCACGACATCAGCGACGTCGAGAAGATCCAGAAGGCGGCCCTGTCGATCGACCAGGCCCTGGCCATGCGGGAAGAAGAACGACCGAAGCAGTTTGGATGGAAGAAGAAAGGCGAAAAGGCAGCGGCTACGGGCACAAGTAGGAGGCCCTTCAAAGGCACCTGCTTCAACTGCGGTGAAGAAGGACACCGTCTGTTCCAGTGCCCCAAGCCTAGGGTCAACAAACCACAAACTGCATCATCATCGTCAGCCGGGACCGAAGAGATCAACACGCTGCGAGTGCAGGTTAAGGCGATGGAGGAGAAAATCGCTGCCCTTACGGTGGCAGACAAGAAGGAGGGTTTTTGATTAGAGCCGCATTGGACGCTGCACGTGCTGGCTCTTGTAGTAATAGTTAGTTTTCTGTACTAGGTTCATCGTTCGTGTATGAAGTGAATCATGATGGTCAACACTTTCACATACCAGTACGGTTAATCGGCAAGCAGCGGCAGAAGGACATAGTAGCTATGGTAGATAGTGGAGCTACAACTAAGTTCTTACATAGACGTTTCGTAGTAGAGAATTGTGTTATGACGAGGAAGTTGGCAAGGCCAATTCCTCTATACAATATTGACGGTACAGAGAACCACGATGGGATGATTAGTGAGGTTGCCATATTGGATATGGCAATTGGAGACCACCGGGAGAAGGTGGTGTTTGTGGTGACAGACATCGGAGAGGAGGATGTGATCATCGGCCTGGACTGGTTACGCGAGCACAACCCTGAAGTAGATTGGGAACGTGGCTCACTGCGTCTATCGAGATGTCCAGAGACGTGTCCGGCCAACCCAAAGGCATCCAAACCTGTTGAGACCAAAGCACGTGATACGGAGGTACGGCTTACAGCGCGCCAAGGTTCTCGACGGGTGAGGAAGGTCAGGAAGGTTGGAAGGATACGTGCGGCCGTGATGGCAGAGGAGGATAGAGAAGACGAGGAACGGCCATGGCCGCCAGGATTCCTGCCACGGTGGGATGGAACTGAGGAGTCTCTTCTCAATGCATGGGACAACGGACAACATCTTTATGGTACTCCACAACTATTTGCTTCAGCGACATACACATACTCTCAACAACTCGCTGAGCAAGAGTACCAGAAGAAGGAGGTCCGCCCTGTCGAAGAGATCGTACCGGAGCACTACCACGAGTACTTGCATGTGTTCTCGAAGGAAGCATCTGAACGCTTACCAGAACACGGGCCTTACGACCATGCGATTGAACTAGTGCCGGATGCGAAAATGTTCCACTCCCGGGTGTACCCCCTATCACCAAGCGAACAAGTTGAGCTTGACAAGTTTCTTGCTGAGAATGTGGCCAAGGGCTATATTCAGGAGTCGAAGTCGCCGATGTCCTCACCATTCTTTGTCAAGAAGAAGGATGGCAGCTTACGTCCAGTCCAGGACTATCGACGGCTGAATGAGATCACCATTAAGAACCGTTACCCGCTGCCGCTGGTTTCGGACCTGATGGATCGACTCAAGAAGGCCAAGTACTTTACGAAGCTTGACATCCGTTGGGGGTACAACAACGTGCGAGTCAAATCTGGCGATGAGTGGAAGGCCGCGTTTGTGACCAACCGGGGACTGTTCGAACCGAATGTCATGTTTTTTGGACTAGCCAATTCACCCAGCACATTCTCTGCACTCATGAACGACATCTTCAAGGACCTCATTGTCTTAGGCAAAGTCACTATCTATCTCGACGACATCCTCATTTTCACCAATGACATGGAGGAGCACCGTACTCTGGTGCGTGAGGTCCTGAAACGGCTGAAGGAGAACGACTTGTTCTGTAAGCCGGAGAAGTGCGAGTTCGAACAGCCCAAGGTCGAATACCTCGGCGTCCTCGTTTCGGAGAACTGCGTGGAGATGGACCCTGTGAAGGTCAAGGGCATCGCAGACTGGCCAGTCCCTCAGAACGCCTCAGATGTACGGAAATTCCGCGGCTTTGCGAATTTCTATCGGCGGTTCATTAAGGACTTTAGTGCTATCTGCAAACCTTTGGATCGCCTCACGGGCAACACCACATGGCGATGGGGAGAAGAGGAGCAGTCTGCCTTTGATGAACTCAAACGTCGTTTCACCGAGAGCCCAGTCCTGAGCATGTACGATCCAGACTGCAATACCCGGGTTGAAGTCGATGCTTCAGGCTTCGCAACGGGTGCGGTTCTGTCTCAGGAGGGGGAGGATGGTAAATGGCACCCCGTTGCCTTCCACTCCAAATCAATGAACGATGCGGAACGCAACTACGAGATCTATGACAAGGAGATGCTCGCCATTATCCGTGCCCTGCAAGCCTGGCGCCACTACCTCGAAGGACTACCCAGCGTGTTCGAGATCCAGTCGGACCACAAAAACCTCGAGTACTGGCGTACAGCACAGAACCTCACCCGTAGGCAGGCACGATGGGCTCTCTACCTGTCACGATTCGACTTCGTCATCTCACACAAACCTGGCACCTCCAATGGTAGGGCCGATGCACTGTCGCGCAGGCCTGACCACCAGCGAGATGATGCAGATGACAATGTCGGACGTGTCTTGTTGCAACCCGAACACTTCCGAGTTTTGGCAGCCAAGCGAGGGCACCTATCGGTGGTCCCAGACAAGGCACTGCTTCGACGCATCCACGAGTGTGGAGATCGTGAGCAGGAGGTGGTGGAAGCACTTAGCAAACTGGACAGTCTCGGACCAGTGCGTCTCCAGAACGACTTGGTGGACTGGAACACTGAACAAGGCCTGCTTCTCTATCGCGGCCGAGTCTATGTCCCCAAGGATGATGCACTGCGTGCTGAGATTGTACGCATCCACCATGACCTTCCGCCGGCAGGACACCCGGGACAGGCGAAGACGACAGAGTTGGTTACTCGTAACTACTGGTGGCCGGGCATGGGCAAGTTTATCAAGGACTATGTGGACACCTGCGACACTTGCCGTCGTGGTAAAACATCACACACCAAACCACACAGTCCTCTCCAGCCCAATGAGATCCCCGACGGCCCAGGCCAAGTAGTAACCTGCGACTTCATCACCGGACTGCCAGACGTAGATGGTTTCAACGCGCTGCAACTCATTGTTGATCGGCATGGAAAGATGATCCATCTTATTCCATGCACCGAGGAGATCGATGCGGAAGGAGCCGCAGACAACTTCATTCGAGAACACTTCCATCTGCATGGACTATCACGAAAGATCATTTCCGATCGTGGACCCCAGTTCTCAAGCAAGCTCTTCCGTGCGATCCTTAAAGGCCTCGGTATAGAAAGTGCAATGTCAACTGCCTATCATCCCCAGACGGATGGCCAATTGGAATGATGGAACCAGGAGATAGAGGCTTACTTATGAATGTACTGCTCTCGACGCCGCGATGACTGGGTCAAGTGGCTGCCGATTGCAGAGTTTGCCTTTAACTCACACCAACACTCGTCGACGGGGTACTCGCCCTTCTATCTGATGTATGGCTTCGAACCCCAGTTCCACATTCCGATGTTGTCTACGGCAGTGCCTACGGCAGACGAACGAAGAGAGGAGTTGCGGCAGGCAAGGGAGGATGCAACCGCTGCCTTGACTCTAACGGCCGAACGGATGAAGGAGCACTACGATCGCTACGTCCGCGAGGCCCCGGAGTTTAAGGAAGGACAGAAGGTGTGGCTCGACACGAGGAACTTCCGTGTTCCAGGAGTCTCGAGGAAACTGGTGGACCGGTATGCTGGACCGTACCAAGTCGAACGCAAGGTGGGCAACCTAGCTTATGAGCTCAGGCTCCCCAAAGACCTTGCACTCCATCCAGTATTCCATGTGTCGCTCTTGCTACCACACAAGGAGAGTCGACTCCTGGGACGACACCCTCCAGAGCCACCTGCAATTGAAGTAGAAGGGGAGGAGGAGTATGAAGTGGAAGGTGTTCTAGAGTCGCGGCGGTATGGGCGGTGGAAGAAACTGCAGTACCTCGTGCATTGGAAGGGTTGGGGCCCAGAGCACGATAGTTGGGAGGATGCAGCAGACTTGGCGAATGCGCCGCAAGTGGTACAAAAATTCCATTCTACGCATCCAACGGCCCCTGGCCCTCTCAACAAGACTTAGTCGTGAAGGCACGACCCTTAGGAGGGGGGTACTGTTACGAACGCTCCCATTCGGCGCCGTTTACCCAGCGCCTGAGTTTCCTTTTTCGGACTGTTTACTTCTCACGTTGTTCCTATTGTCCTCCGTTGCATTGTAACCCGTCCTTTGTCCCGTAGTACAATAGCTTCCATTGTCTCACTGTCGCTATTGTACTTACGACCATTGTTCTACTGTCGCTATTGTACTTACATCCATTGTTTTCCCCTGTTCTCTCGCGACCCTAGTTACCTATTGTCCGCTCGTTCCATTGTTGCGTACATGTATATAAGACCTGTACTTTGCTACCTGGAGACCTCAGTTTCGACCTCTTGTCTCCAGGTAAGCCTTGCTGTATTTCGTTTGTAGTATACTTCACTCAATACATCTTGTCTCCAGCCCTGACCATCGAGCTTTGCTCCGCTCTCGCTGCACAAGTGCTCGTCGGCGCTCCTGCTCGTCTCGTGCGTATCCCTGATCCTTACTCGACGCTCAGTCGTAACACTATAGAGGGGCAATCAATACATTTAAATTCTGTGTTCCAACCTATGGTGCGACCACAATGATGCATCACTATGGGTGGTTTCAATTCTCTTACCAGAATGTTATGCTCGAAAAATACCTCCACCATGAAGATATCACAATTGGAAGCAGTCTGTTACGATTGCCAACACGTGCGTACACTGGCATAACCTTTTGCTTACTTTACTCACCAATGGCCAGAGCAGGGATCGAACCCTCGACCTAGGGGAGTTACTATATCCGAGCTGAGGGCCAGGATCGAACCCTCGACCTGGCCATGTGACCCCCTATGCACCTTGCCACTGTTTCAGAGTACCTGCCACGTCATCACCCTCCTTAGTCATCCCTGTTAGTTAGCTGCCACATCATCACTTGCTTAGTCATCGGCCCTCCCCCCACTAGTATATAAGGGCTGACCCCCCAGCAGGGGCCCCTCAGTTTCCAGTCTCCTGTGGATACTTGCTTAGTCGTGTTTACCACTTGTAACACTATCAAGTGTTCAACCACTCTACTCTTACATTTCTCACATGGTTCCACTATAGGTTCCTTGTAACAGCAGTCACCCGGGGTGTGTAATTCCACAGTATTGCTGTAGAGCCAGTCCCGGCCAGTATGCCTAAACATAAGGGAGTGTAGTGTCCGGCCGGAGATGGGGTGGGGAAAAGCACTCCGGCCGGGTTTGGGGGGGGGGGGTACCCGGGGTGTATCGGCGCCTATTTTTCGAATGGTAGGTATGGGCTGTTAGATACCTTGGCTCGCTCTACATGCAGTTCTTTGATCACAATAACTATTTAACGGTCTGGACATGTACCGGAGCATTGTATATCTGTGGCGGATCAACAGGAAGTAAAGATATGCCTGTTAGATGGTGCCCCGGTGCCTCTGCATGTGAATGCAGTGCTTCCTCGTGTTGGGAGCAGGATGGGGTTGTGGAACTTCCTCAATTCGTATGCTAATTGTCCCGGACCTTTTTCCTCTGGTTGCTATGGAGCTTCTGACCTTGGGGAAGGGACAAAATGCCTGAATAGAGACACCATACTTATATTAACAGTGTAATATATACTACTCGACCACCGAGCTCCCGTGCCCATTACTTTGAACTCATTACATGGAAGGGGAGCATATTATAACCCAACTAGAGCAGCTATCGTGTCCCCTCTGGAACATGCCAAATATATGGGGGCAACATATGTTTGGGGCTCCCGGCCGGGCGATAGAGCCATGGGCACACATTGTCCGGCCGGACGATATATGCTGTTACTTATGTCCCTCGGCCGGACGTTATATGCTGGTACTTATATCCCTCGGCCCATCGGGTATGGGTTATTAGTTGTAATGGGTAAATGTGTTACTAGAGAGAGCATATGATATGTGTTCCACCAATCTGACTCATATATGTATATTCTGAGCTATGGTATGACCGGCCGGATGGTAGACCTGGTGAGGAATAGCAATCGGCCGGATGGCATATGCACGATCTTATGTTACCCGGCCCGTCATGTCCTGGGCTGACCAGAGGTGAATTCATAGTATTAACCAGCCGGCGGATACAATTGTGGACCAGTGAGGAGAAAGCTTCCACTTTGGTAAGTTCGTCTAGGCCACGGGTGTGTGTTAACGGGACAGGCTAACATATGGAAACCAGCATGGAATTAGAGCCATATACAGTACTAAAATAACCCTTGCACATACACATATCACTCTGAGCTGTTCTCACGTCCGTTGTCCAACGTATCCCATATCACCCTTGTTGAGTCGACCCTCGACAGGAGAAATGCATGGTACCCATCCCAGGATGGTGGTAAGTATGCTAGTGGGGTCCGCCTAAGACCGCGGAGGTTACCTTGTTGCTCCTCCAAAATCTCGACATCTCGAGCTAGCTGTGCTCGCTCGTCTGACAGGTTCCGCGATGTGTCCGCCCCGACGGAACCTGTTGGAGATGTGTACGGATTCTCAGGGAGTTCTGGAGATGACATAGAGTCAATCTCCTGAAAATGAAGTCATCGATAGGTGAGGGGATCTTGGGACATACCAGACCCTTCGGCCATGTGCACATCCTCTTTCCGAGTTGAATCGATGCCAAGCGGAGGAGAAGCTACCCGGAGCTGTTGAATGGAGGTTGTAGGGGTGTCTCCGTGGTTGCGAAGGTGGTAGGATGCCACCGGAGTGCGTTCCGAAATGTGGAAAGGGTCCGAAATGGGATCCGGAGAGATTGAAGTATCTCGCTGATCCACCCTCCACGTGTAACGATCGACCAGATGGATGGGCCGAGGAGACTCCGGGAGGTAGCGTTGTGTGTCTAGTAACCCCGGCGATGGCCCCGGCGGGGGCGGAGGGACGTACTGAACGTTCCGGATGGGCGGGTTCCGGATGGCAGAGTTCCGGATGCTGTCCCCATCATCGTCCGAGTAGTACGAAAAAAGAGTGAGGGGTTGGTGGACGTCTCGCGTCGGTGAAGGTGAAGACGAGTCTGAGTAGAATAAAACGGCCAGGTCGGAGGTAGTGGGAATGGGCGAGTCTCGACAAAGGGACTCCATGCGCGGAAGGGTGTCGGAGCCCTGTGGGGGTGTGTCCGGGGAGTCTGCAACGTACAATTTGATCGATCCCGACTCTTGGAAGGGTGGATTCGGCGAGTCAGAGTTGGAGTTATATGTGAAGATTCCGGCTGCCGGAATGGCAGCCGGAGCTATAGGGACCTCATCGGAGGCATGTGGGACAACGACAGTGCTTTCCTGCAGTGGTTCCGGATGGTCATCCTGGGCGGGTGGATCAGGAGACTCAGAGCCATAACTGAACAGTTGGGGGGTGGGAACCCTGTCCGGAGTAGATGGCTCCTCTTTGGAGATGTCTGGGGCAAGGATGGCAATCTGCTACATGGATTTCGGATGGTAGAGATGCTGTACTGGGGCTGTTTCGAGCAAAGGGGTGGGGGCAGTGGCATGACCTGTGTCGGGGCTCCCGGCTCCCCGGGATGAACCCACGGAATGCTTGGACTCTGTGTCCCTGTACAAAAGCAATATCGAATGTTATCATCTTATTGATGGCCCCAACCAGTATATGCTGCGGAGTTGCTCACTGTCGTGAATGCTTGGGCGATGATCCCGGATTTTCAAGTAATAGAGCTTCCTGGACACGGCTAGGTGTCGGAAGCTGGATTCGGACATGTTTGACAGCCCGGGGGGGTTCTGATGCTGTTACTGGAGGTTAATAGGGAATTACAGTAGAGAAAGGTATGCTTACATTGTGACTCAGCACGTGCTCATTTTTTGTCAGCCATGGCGGGAAATCTGTGTATATATGAGGGGGAATACACTATTCAGACCCGGACCGTTAACCCAACATGGGGCCCGCAGGGCTTACATGGGTTGGTGTTGCATAGACAAGGCCCATCGCGCTGTCGAACTACGGGAGAAGCATCTTCAACGCCAGGCGGCTAACTCCGGCTGGGTGCCTCAAAATTTTCCTCCATCCGATAAGGGATCTGCACCCGATGCGCCACGGGTGCAATTCACTTTCAAACCCGAACCACTACGCGTAAACCACCATGATGTCTAGCCACAAATCAAACACCGAGCAACAGCAGAAGATGAAGAGGCCTCCTCCTATGCAGGAGTAGGTAGAAGAAGCCGCAATGTTCGCGATGGAGCTCCACTATGCATGGATGCACAAACCCGGCAAGGACTCGCCAAAGCGAGCGGGCTGGGACAGTCGGTTCCGACAGACGACGATGGACTTAATCAAGGTCCTTTCCCGGGCGAGGTTCCGGAAGCTGCCCCCTCTTGCGATGGGGGCGATTTGGGCGCACAATGTGGCAATTCTGTCCACACCGGAGCATGAACAACCGATAGGAGAAGTCTGCGAGCTACTGGATGACGATAGCTGATCTACCGTCTTGCAGCGCCCATTCGACACTGATACCGTCATGCCGGTTCAAGAAGGACACATGGCCCTCAACCCGCCGAAGCAATTCGAGAAGGGCGCGCTGCACATGTCTCCGGATCCTGAGGGCCTGCTTCCACTCGACCGGATCCAAGCGCATTGGTGGGAGCAGTACATGGATAGTGCGTTCGTATTTCTTTAATGTACTGCACCCATACTAATCAACTGTTCTCTTGATCCTTCATGCAACTCCATAGGGACGGAGGTTGAAGATCCCAGGCGCCAACCCCCAGTTACACGTTCCGAGGACGGTCGGGACAGATCGGGAAGAACGAGGAGGCCTTCCGTACGCACATCTGATGAAGGTAAGCTGGTTTAAATTACTCGACAGCCGCATACTCACAAATGTATCTGCAGAAGACGACCAGGAAGCCCAGGGACTGTCCGCCCAGCCACGGGGCCATCCTCGGGAATCCGGAGCCCGTCGTCAGGGTGCTCGTCCAGGTAGGCTGCTTGTGATTAACTTCCCCAGCTGTGTACTAACTTACACACCCGTGGAACAAGCCCAGAAAAGCCGGATGCAGTCCGCACCTCGACAAGGCCATTCTGCGGATTCCGGCAAGCGTCGTGAGGCTCTGGCCCATATATTCGCCGGGCCGTCGGAATAACAACGTGCTGCCTCAGAGGGCTCCGAAGCTGTACGAACCCCCTAAGTGGTTTGTCGATCAGTACAGCACCATCTCAAAGGCCGATCGTCACAAGGGCCCTCCGAACGTCGATCAACATGCTCCGGCGCCACGGTATCCCTCTAACCGTGGCAGGCCTTCAATCCCGCTTCTCCCGGAGCTTATTCCGCCACGAACCTGGCCCATGGAGAGGCCGCTCGGCACACGCGGCAATCCCCTGCCATCCCAGGTCACTCCGAAGGCCCGTACAGTGCCGAAGACTCTGACCGGTGATGAACATGCCATCAACTCCGGTGTGGGAAGCTGACCAGGCCGTCGGAAAGGTGTGAGGGTGCTGGGTGCTCGAGAACTGGAAGGACCATCGGGCGGATAGAAGGAGGTGGGGAGGTAAGGGACCGGGTAAGGACCGGATGGCAGCTCCGCTGCCAGAGGCGACGGTGTGGTGCAGCTGCGTGCTGCAGAGCACAGAATCGAGCTCGAAAACGAGAGGAAAGCCGATATATCACTCCAGGGGTGGTCGTACGGGTACAGGAGTCCAGTGTTGGCATAGACCCCCGTTTGTGACCCGTCAATCGGGGGTCAAGTCAACGACAATAAACGGTCAAGTTTATGATTGACCCGTCAATGACCCCGCTTACTGAGGATTAGTCAGCACATTGACCGGCGCTCAAAGTGCGATAAGGGCCATCGGAGTCCAGCGCTGCTCTCGCTGTCTCTCGCGCGAAGCAAAACAGTCCGCATAGCGAGACGAGAGATGTCTTGCAATTATGCGCGATAAGTACAGGTGAGCCTTACTCTCAGTGTGCGATGAGCGCGGCTGGGCAGGGGTGAGTCACACATCCGCGCGGTGTCAAGCTTGATTCCGATGTCGTGGACAACAAACGGCTCGACTCGGAGCGCTTCAGGCTGGCAGTATGCTGGTGCTCATGCAGGCATGCTAACGAATACTCGTAGCTTCCAAATTATGGCTTTAACACAGAATTTCCCGCACCACGCTCATTACTTGGTGGAACCCTTCGTATCCGTGAGGCTGACTGTCCCCACGCGCCGCGATCAGTGAGCTGCAATTGTGCGACTTGGAGTCGCACGCTCGTTTCGATTCATCAGTCAGGGCCACGGTGCATGTCGCTTGTCCCCAGGCATTACGAACTAGTAGGACTAGGATTGCAGTGAGAGACTAGTGAGAGACTTGTCTGTACTCTGACTCAACCCTGTGAGGATGCTCTCCATCCCGATTCGAGCTTAAATCTTTCCGACCGCCCGCCCACGTGGCTTTATGACCCGTCAATGACCCGTCTAATGACCCGTCAACAGAGGTCAAGTCAACTGACCTGACTGACCCCTTTGACCTTTTGACCTGACCTCTGCCATCACTGCAGGAGTCTATCTACACAGGTCAGGGCCAGTGGCTGAGACCGGGACACCAAGACAAACACGAACACACAACAGCCACAGTGCTACAGCCACAACACTACACTAGGTACCATAGAGCGGAATCCCAGCACAGAACGGGCAACAGCCCCATCACCTCCCCCCAACTGAAAACTGAACCGTCCTCGGTTCAATCATACATACCCGAGACTAGACGAGACGAGACACGAGACGCGATGCCACGGCGGCACGAGAATTCTACATAAGACTGGCACGATGCCGCAGCCTATACGTAGACGAGACGATACGACGACGGAAACGGAGACAGCGACGGAGAATGGTATGATGACTGATGGGGGACATAGAGCCTTCAGCCTGGAGGAGGCTCGGGTTGTGACCGCTGTCGGACGCGAACGACGCGGCGGATCGGCGCGAAACTTGGCATAGCGCTCGATAGGAAGGTACCAAAGATGGGACAAAACGGCCGAGGAATGGGTGCGGGGGAGGGGTGCGAAGGTGATGATGTTGATTGGCCATGATGTGATGCTTGAAGATGATGCCGAGTGCGAACGCGTGGACGGATCGATGCGCAGCTTGGGGCACCATAGCATGAGGGAAGGGCGAACACACTCGCCGAGTGCGAAGCAGAAAGGACCAAAACTCCGCAGTCTATGGGCATGCAAAGTCGAAGAGAGCGAAGGTGTAGGAGATCAGGGATTGTGGACGCGGTGGTGCGAGAATGACGGCTCGGAGCACCTCGTAACTTCGGGCGATGGTCAAGAACGCGGAGGGCAATGGGTAGGCCGAGTTTGGGGTGAATCGACGGTGATGGGGACGTGTGGCGAAGGGGACAAGGAGGAGAGGGCACAGGGATATGGGGAGCCAGCTTGGATGGCGGAAAACGCAAGAACCAAGCCGCGCGAGGATAGCGCGGGCTCGGATAACGAATGGGGACATACCAAGGGACCTCTGTGCCAAATCTCAGCCATATCCGATGACAGCAGCCTCCTCCAGAGGTCTCCAAGGAAGGCTGAGGGTAGGGAATGCGAGGTCGAAAATAGGGCGGCTTGTAGGGCAGCTCGACGGAGAACGCGGGACTGCGCGGCCACGAAACTTGGCACAGACTTGCGCAGAGGTACCGTGGAGGCGCTCTCTAATTCGTGTAGCGATCCGTCGAGGTCTCGAGGAGCAACAGCGATGCGAAGATCGCAGTGACTGGCTATGGGTGCTTGACCAGCTCGACTTCGACGTGCTGTTGAGCTGGAACGAACGGCCGCAGCCTCTCGATACCTTGGGGAACGATGGGCAATATCGCTGTGAAGCCGTGTGCCAAGT
Source organism: Ganoderma lingzhi (assembly GCA_026283605.1). Lineage (NCBI taxonomy): Eukaryota > Fungi > Basidiomycota > Agaricomycetes > Polyporales > Polyporaceae > Ganoderma > Ganoderma lingzhi. Next base: position 1,830,877 of record JAPJYM010000011.1, read on the forward strand.
TGCGGGACAAACGGTGGAGAAACGATGGAAGGAGAGAAGTCGGAAGACGAGGATGACTGGTGGGTGGACATGGTCATCTTGAGCGGCCACTGGGGCAGGATCGGACGGTGCAGACGCTCCGTAACTTCGGGGAACGCGTCGAGACGTGCGGGGGACGTCGTACACCAAATGGAAACTTGATCCGACAACAGGAAGGGGCTGCAGAGGATGCACAAGCGACAGGAGGCTGGTCGCTCAGCGGGCGCCTTGAGGGTCGAAAGAACACCTCGCTGATGGGGAACGAACGGTCGTGCGGCCTCGAAACGCAGGGGCTAGGTGCTGTATGCCTTTTACAACGTGTCCACCGAGTTTCATGGCAAACGGCGGGGATGGCGAAGAAGGAGAGCGAATGGAAGGGGGACTCTGGTGGGGGATGCGCAAAACAGAGGGCGCACTCGACGGGGTCTAGCGCGGGAACGCATGGACGCGATGGGACGAAACTTCGCAGGACGCAGGATGGGATTGCCGAGAACGCATATATCGATTTTCGTAGGAATCCGCGGATGAGGCGAGTGACAACGGGAATGGGAAGATGGGAGATGGGCGCTAAATGGAAAGGCGGCGTCGAGTGGCCGTTGGCGACGAACGAGTGCGCGAAACCCCTGAAAATCACAGAGGGTGTCGAATGGGACGCAAAGAAGAGGCGTGCCGAAATTGAAGGTGATCCGAAACGAATTGAGCGAGATGCGGCCAAGGGAAGGGGATGGTAGGCGGAATAGGGGGGATGGGGTGTGGACAGTCTGCAGCCTCGAAGGAAACCAACAACCCCTCGCGGTGGGCTCCAAATGATGAACATGCCATCGCTGACCAAGAAAGAAGGAGGGAGTCGTCGGGTGCTCAAAGGTCGCTAAAAGCTGCAGGGAACGGGAAAACAACACCAAAAGGTAAGGGTGAAGGCTGGCTTGGATCGGAGCTGAAAGACCACTGCTCGGGACAGCCCCACGAACGAGGCGAACGGGCGATTCGAACGAAGGCACTCGGGCCAGAGGGCGGGTAGATGGGAACGACGATAGGTGACTCACGGCGAGTCGCGACGAGACGACGAGACGACCGGTAAACGACAAGAGAGGGAGGGAGAACACGCAGAAAATGAGAAGTCAAGCGGGGAGCCAAAATCTGTATTGCCTCTACACATAGCTACATCTATATATCATACACAAGGAACCCTAGAATCTAAAGAAAAAAAAACCAAGGAATCACAGGATCGGGAGAGACGACCAATCAGCCGAAGGGATAGGGCAGAGAACACAACTGTGGAGCGAACATGCCACGAAACGTCGTACCGAAACATGCCTCTTTTACACAGTGGCCGAAGCGCCGCGCACAAGAGTCGGGAAGACGATGCCGAAGGACTGCCACGCGACGAACAGCGCGATGGAACAAACCAATCAGCGCGAAAGGCTGACGAACCGAGCGGTAGTCCGGGTGGAAACGAAGCACAACCGGACCAGGCTTCGGAGGGATAAGGAGGAACACCGGAGTGCTGAATGGTGATGGCGTTAAGGGGTTCGAGACTATGAACAAGACGGACGCGACCGTCTTTCTTTGCGACCGCGAACCAACGGGATCGGTAGCAGGAGTTGGAGGGTTCGTATACGCCGCTCGCGATCTTCTTACGAATTTGATCGCATATCTCGTCATAGAGGCCCGGCGGGATAGGGATATTGCGCAAGACCCAGGGCTTGTGGGGAACGGTAGGAATCTCGATCGGGGGAAAGAAGTCGCGATGAAAGGTGCCTCGCTCGGTGTCGGTCCATGCGAACCTGTTCTCCTGGTTCTTGATCATGTCATCCATAAAGTCGAGTTCGGCTGGCCAAAGGAAGTGTCCGTGATGCGCGCGGAGCTCCGTGCGACACTCCGTGGTGTATCTTGTACCAGGCTCGAACTCAGAAGGGGGATGAGGGTTCAACGGCGGCATATCCGCGAGCGGGTCGCCGATGATTTTACGCGCGATGCGGGGAACTTTTCCGGGAGATCGGCAAGGAGAGGTCGCGTCTTGAGCGCGACCGGCTTGTACTTTTTCTTCGTCGCCAGGTACTGATCCACGAGCGAGGCATGAAGAGAAGAAATAAAACGGGACGGCGAGTCGGAGCCGGAAGTCGTATGTCTGTTGGGTTTTGTCGTTTTATGGGAATCGGACAAAGCATGCAAGTCGTTGGAAGGGATGGAATTGAGACCAGAAGTAAGGGTCGAAAGGAAAACGTCAGCGGAATTGGATTTTACTAGCTTTTCTTGGGTAGAAGAGTCGATTGCGAACCCGTCGCACGATTGGAGATAAGACTGAACCAGCGAGGAGCTATCCAAGTCGGGGAGTAGCGAGTATGCGACGACCTCGGCCGTGCTCGTCCGTGAATCGTATTCTATGATGAACGAAGTCGCGTCCCCATCGTCGAATAGGTCCTCTAGAGACGAAAACCCTTGATTTGCGACAGCGTAGGAGGGTTATGCTCGCCACGTGCGTACATCGCAAGTCGCGCAGATACACCTGTGTTCAGACAGCGAACAGTGATGAACTGCGTGTCAGGCCCCAAGTTCTCCGTTGTAGTCTTCATCAACACCTCGAACGGTCGGCCCAATAGCACATTGTAGGAAGCTTCCCGAACGACGAACATCTGAAGAAGGACCACTATGCGCAGCGTAAGCTGAACGGGAACGTCGTGCGCTAGGCCCACGACGCCATTGAGGGAGCCATTCGCATTACGGATTTGTAGGGCGACCTCCGGGTCGGTATTGATCTTGAGTCAGGTGCAACACTGCTCGCTGATGCTCGCGATCTGCGAGCCGCCATTGAGGATACACTCCGTGACCTGGTCGTTAACAATGCACCAAAGCGTTCGGACGTGATGCTGGTCTTGACCCGCAATAAGGGGCCCAATGCTGGTATCGCCGACAAAGAGAGGAGCATGCGCGCCTTCACCATCGATCGCCGCTGCGAAGCAGTCTATTGATTCCAACGAGGCCTCCGTCGCACCTTCAAGCTGGGCAGCTTCAATCGCAGCGATTGTATCACGATCGGCTTCTTCATCCAAGACCGTAGTGACGTACACAGAACGAACCGCGGGACCGTATTCGGGCTCGGAGGAGAGCTGAACGTTCAGGATGCCAGGGATTGAGCTCGGTCATTGCGCGACGGGTTTATCAGCGAGGACAGGTGGCTGAACAACGACCGCGTCAGCAGCAGACGCAGGCTTGTCGTTCATGACAACCTCGCGCGGCATATTAGCGGGAGGAGGTATGGGCTTTGACAGAGCCTCGGGCTGAGGCTCGGCAGCGCGCTGCTCCGGCGGGCGCACGATGCGACGTGCACCAGAAGCCTCGTGGATTCAACGGCGAACACCCGGCGTGACGCTCAAGATATCGTCTAGGGAGAGGGACACACAAGGCAAAGTGTGCATTGCTTGCTGAAAGACGCGATCCTCGGCCGTCAGCTCGGTTGCTGGAATACGAATCGGACGTGGCGGATCCTGCGCGCGTGCCTCGATGCCGCGGTATGGTGCAAAGGGACGGGTGGCGAGAGGCGTTGTAGCGTTGACCGATTGAGCCGCGGCGTAAGGGTGGATTGGACCGCCCGTCGTGCGAGGCGTGATGTTGGGAGCAGTCTTCTCGGAAACTTGAGGAGGGTTCGACGCGACCGGTGGAGATACAGCTGAAGACGAGGGGCTTGAGGGCTCAGGCTCCTTACGAATCGACTGCTGGGGCGCACGATTAGGTGCGCCACGGGGCGGACACGACGTGATAACGACACCGTCGAACTTCTGGTTACGATTACGTAAACGAAGCTTGTTAATAGCATCCTGGTGGTACTGGAGGAGAGCCTCTACGTCCTCGTCGTTGGCCTCCATGACGCCCGGAGCGTTCGGCGTGATCTCCAACATCATACGATCAACAGGGGGCGGTGCGGTCGCATGATTACGATCACAGTAAGTGTTGACAGCCTCGCGCATGGTGTGATTATCAAACGGGATTTGAAGTCGGGTGCTGTCGAACATAACAATTTGGTTCCCCACGTTACGACGGATCTTCCTTGCGCGAATATCCTCTGCAACCTCGGGGCAAATCTTCGTGTCGCAGTTCTCCTTGCCGCAATAGTAGCACTTGATCGGACCTCCACGGCGAGCGAAACCCGGGTTCGTGAAACCTCCACCCATATGCGGGGGACGATCGCGCGGAGGCGCTGCCCCAGGTGAGGGCATCGCGCGTTCGAAGGCGGTAGTGACAGACTTGGTGAGAAGGTTCGCGATGGACGTGACCTCGTCTGGTGAGATAGGCGATCGCCCGCGCGACGTTGAGTCGTTTGTGGCTTATGGCGTAGGTTCGGGGGCACGAGTAGAGTTTCCAGCAGCGCGAAAGATTGCATCAGCGTCATCGTTCTGGTGCTGAAGGACATATGTAACCGCGGTGTGGAACTGGTCCAAGGTGTAAGGGGTATCGGGATCGCGATCCCGACATGCGTGCTCCAGACGACGAGTGATTGTGGGTCGGAGGCTGCGGTCCAGGACGTCGGCCAAGAAAGTGTTCGCTTCGGTGAACGTAACACGACTCTTCGCGAGTAACCCCTTCAACATCGGCAAAGCCTTCACGTAGAAGAGCGAGTAGTCGTTGATATCGTTGATTAACTTCACCTCCTTCTGCTCGTCCACGAGATGGCGAATATTGATGGTGGTGAAGTCGCGCTTGTGCTGAACTCCGGGATAGAGTGAATAGATCTCGTCTCGGAACTTCTCGTAACTCGCGGTCACGTCTGAGAACGTCGGGAGCGACTTCCAAGATTCTTCAATCAAGTCAGGGACGTATCGTACAGTTAACTCCTTCAACACCTTCCAGTCATCCGAGGATGTCTTCGGGACACTATGTTTCTCGAATAGGGCATCAAGGTCTGCGAAGTAACAGCTCAACGAAGGAGGCTTGGTTTCATCGAACTGCGGACAAGTCCGTTCTCCACAAACGGGCATCAGCAGCTTCCCGGTAGATGTGGTCATGGCGGGGACGATTGGCGTGGAAACGATGGGTAGGGGGATGATTGGCGTGAGAACGACTGGCGGAGGGACGACTGGGATAGCCGATGGAATAGAGGGAGTTCTGACGCGAACGGGGATTGGACGCGTAAGAAGCGAAGCAGCAACAGACGACTCGGAGTTGGCTTCGGACGAAGGAGTAGGCGATGGACGCGCGGGAGAAGGAGGTCGGGGACGAAAGATCGCCGGAGTAGTAGAAGGACGAGCGGGGGTTGTGAATAGAGAACCTGGCACAGGAAGCTCGGTATCCGAGGAGAGCGGCGATCCAAAGGAGTCGTTCATTTGAAGTGCCTCGGGGAAGCCTTCTGCGCTCGCGACTAGGTCTTGTTCGTCGGTCGAGTTGGTGTCTTTGACAGGGTCAGGGACAGGCTCTTTGGTGAGACAAAGACCCCTAAGTTCACGTTCCCAATGCCGTAGAGACACGGTGAAAACTGAATCGGAAAACGACTGCTGACGAAAAGGCGGCAGTAATTGATTGGGGACGGGTGGGTCGTGCACGGACGACTGAGGTGAGATCGGAGAAGACGGTGTTGATTGGAGACTCGGAGACAAATTGTGGAGCGAACGGGAGTCTTGGACGTAAGCCGCCAATTGGTTAAGGTTGTAAATGAACTCCGGTTTGTCAGCAATTTGCCGCGCGACCTTGATGGAAACCGACGGAAACCCCCCGCGGTGGGCTCCAAATGATGAACATGCCATCAACTCCGGTGTGGGAAGCTGACCAGGCCGTCGGAAAGGTGCGAGGGTGCTGGGTGCTCGAGAACTGGAAGGACCATCGGGCGGATAGAAGGAGGTGGGGAGGTAAGGGACCGGGTAAGGACCAGATGGCAGCTCCGCTGCCAGAGGCGACAGTGTGGTGCAGCTGCGTGCTGCAGAGCACAGAATCGAGCTCGAAAATGAGAGGAAAGCCGATATATCACTCCAGGGGTGGTCGTACGGGTACAGAAGTCTATCTACACAGGTCAGGGCCAGTGGCTGAGACCGGGACACCAAGACAAACACGAACACACAACAGCCACAGTGCTACAGCCACAACACTACACTAGGTACCATAGAGCGGAATTCCAGCACAGAACGGGCAACAGCCCCATCACCGGTGGTTCCAGGAGACCTCAAATGCGGTCGCTATCCCGAGCGCACTCGACATCTGCCTCCCCGGCTCCCTCCTTGTTCCGAACATCCCCACAACCCACATCCCCTCCTGCATTGACACCGGGAGGTTCGTTGAATGTTCTGGATGACCCCGATGCAGAGGTGGAATTGGAGCTCGAGTATGCAGACCTGGTTCTCCCTCCGGCTCCGGATCAGCCCCCGAAGTATGTGCGCAGCCACCTTCGAGGTCCTGCTCATCCTCCGGGCCTCGGTCCGGAGGATGAAGACGACCCCGACTATAACTCGGTCCCACGCAGGCTTCCGGATGGCTCGACGACTATCCCGGTTCCCCAATTCTCGCACACCGATGACTACGAGCAGTATTATCTTGCCCCCGCTGAGCATGAAAACCGGTCCATGCCAAAACACCGGGATACACGGGTACCAAGGATGACGACGACTACTCCGAAAACCCCGCGGGGTGACTTACGCTATCGTGCCACCGAACTCTCGGAGCATGAGTTCATGGCATATTCGGAGCATGCATGGGGCAGCACCTCTCGTGCCATTGAGGCTGACCCGGTTGATTCCACCGGCCACCTTATCCCGCCGTCTCTGAAAGGTAATGTCCCATTTTATAGTACTACACACATTTGCTTATGTCTGGATTATTTATTTCAGTCAATTGGTCAACATTGCCATAGATAACTATAACTTCGCAGGCCGATGATAAAACCCCCAGGCCGTATCTTGACCACCCCACGGAGACCTTGGCGGATGTGCTCGAGCTCCGCAGCATCCCCCTCAACCCCCCAATGGGCCTCTCGGCTGACCCCTCGAGCCCGACGGCCGCCACCCCTCACGATCCGGGTACACCGCGGACCTTTACCCTTGGCCCAAACACCCATCGTCTTGTCGATGAGGCCCGAGAGCGGAACGTCAACCTGGAACCAATTGTCGTTACGGCCACCACCCGGGCTTACGAGCTTGCCCACATTGAAGAGTGCATTCGCATTCGCAGGAGCAATTCCATCCAAGGCTCACAGTCCATTGTCTCATTCCAAGACGCCATCCAGCGGTTGTACAACCAGGTCCAGGCCACCAAACTTGACCTCGCCGACATCACTAGTGTTATGATCGACGCACAGAAACATACCCGGACGTTGGCGGAGGCATTCCGGAACGTACCCACTATCCCCGTGAGCTATTCTGCCCTCGTCGAGATGCTCAAAGTGTACAGCCACCTCGAGGCCTTGTACCATGAGATGTGGGCTCGGTATGGAGCATTGCGCGAAGATGTCTGACCCCTTCGCCATGACATGGCCCAGTTTGAGAGGAGGGTGGAGCTTGTGGACCAACGGCTTGACGACGTGCCAACAGAGGCAGTTGAGCGCATGCGCCCGGAGCTGGAGCTGTCAAAGAAGATCCTGAGCGTGACCTTTTCCGTATCCACACCCAGCTCTCGTCGTTGGATCACACGTATAGGTCGACCATCACAGACATCTCCAAGGGTGTTCAAAGCTCCATCAAGCTCCTCCACGACACCAACATACAAATCTTGGATGACGTGAAAAGGGTCATGTCCCAGGCGGCCGTCCTTTCCAAGGAACAGACACTGGCCTCTGAAGACACTGGAAAGGTCGCGCTCCAGGTCCATGTTCTTGCGCAGCGTGTCCAGGCAGTGGAGGACCAGATGGGGGTCATCTACGCACAGCCCGGTGGGCCTCCGGGAGGGTGGCTAGGGCAGCTGGCAAAGGAAGTAGCTTCGCCCCGTTTGGGCGATCCTGACGATTCGGAGCCTGCCCTTCCCACCATTGTTCCTATTCCACCCTCTGACGATCCTCCGGTCTCTCCCATGCAACCGCCTCTGGCTCCATCTCCACCTCCACCTTCGCCCCAACCGGCCGTTGTCGACGTTGTCCCCGGGTGAGTGATGTCAGAGCCCACCGATAGTGCCCGGTTCATCACTGGGCTCACCCCGCCTCACCCGTTCCCACTGGGCATGTCTCCGCTGTCCCAATTTGCCCGGGTTGGTCCGCATGTGTCTCCAGTGCCGGCCCGCCGGAGCCCATTCAATTGGAGCCCCATACCCCCACTGGAGGACGTCAAAATGCTCTCTGAGCGATTGGACGTCCTGGAGACGACATTCGAGGCCCGGGTCGAGGAGGCGGTGGCGGCACGGGTTCCGAAGGCCATCGAGGACTACTTCGGTATGTTTGGGCTTAAGCCGGACGACCTCCGGGACTTTGCCACCAACCTTGCCCGCACCTGCACGCAACATCCGGAGCCAGAAGACCAGGAGATGGGTGAGCCGTCGCAATGATATCTTGGACATTTGTCTGTACAATATTGCATGTATTACGTAGCCGAACAATGTGTACTTCTCTTGCATAGCAGAAAATATGAGAACGATTGCCATTGTCACATGTATGATACAAAAACATTTCCACAGGCTAACACGTGCCTACCGACCCTTCTTGCTCTTCTGAGTGCGGCTCCCGGATGCCTGCGAACGAGTAGCAGGGGTGGCCTGGGTGTCGCGCTCCATCAGAGCTCGCTGCTGGCGTGTCTTGATCGTCAGGTCATCGCCGGCCTGGTTCCCGCCACTCCGGGCACACTTCCGGGTGGCAGTCTGCTCAGCGCGAGCCCCTGCAGCCGCAGATGTACTGCCCTGCCCGGATGTCACCATGCCTGTGTCCGGAACGGCTGGTGTGGATGCGGCGCCCCTTGACTGGGTCGTCTGAGGCTGAATGGACGGTTCCGGCACGTCCGGCTGCTCATCTGCATCTTCGTTCTTGTTAGAGTCCGCCTAGGTAGCATCGTGGGAGGGGCCGGCATGTGAGATGATCCGCCCGGGGCAGGTAGTTCTTGCAGTGGGTTCCATCATCGGGGGCATCGCTGGAGCACTAGCGTGCTCTTCCGGAGGGGTAGCGAAGCCATGGCCAACCTCTGGCTGGGTGGCCTTCCCTGCCGGGCGGGGTCGGTGGACCGCGTTCGCCTTGCAGAACTCCTCGAGCTCGGGAATCTTGTCGAAGGTCAGCAGGGTTATCGGAAGGTGGAAGGGGAGGTCCGGAACGTCTTCGTCGTCGTTTAGGAACTGGGAGACATGCATGTTGCGAAGTGTGAGCCCCATGGCCAGGGCATACATCTGGACTTCTCCCACTGTGGCGGAGGGCGTCAGACCCTTCCGGAACCAGTCGAACAAATGCTCGACATCCCGACGGTTGCCATAGAAGTCGTCCGGTAGGTAGCACAACCTATAGGCCCATGACAGCCATGCAAAGCCCTGTGGTGCATCCACCGGGACGGTCTTTTCAAGCTGCTCATGCATAGTTAGATTCGTCGTAATAGTGAGCGATACATAGATCGTACCTTAGAGCGGTGACGATTGAGCATGGCCTGGTATTCGGCGTTCGAGCAAAGGCCCCAAAGATACTCAAAGCGAGCGGGCCCACTGGCTCCAATGCTGCACGGAGGAAGTGGGCCGTTCGGGCTAGTCACCCCAGAAATGGGGCTCTGTAGCTTATTGACTGCTGTTGTGCGCCCTTTACCCTTTCCAGGACCTCCGGCAACCCTCCACAACCCTCGGACGCCAGTGGCTAGAGGCCGGTTGCTATCATCCTCCTCGTCCGGGAGATCGGCGGTATTGTCACAGTTTTTCGCGCCACGTTTAGTTGCACCAACGTTTGCCCTCTGTTTGTCCCGGGCTAGCACCAAGACCCTAGCATGGGGTTACCCCAATTCGGTTATGATCTTATCAGGGCAAGGTTATCTTATCTTTCTTGTTATCTTATCTCTTCCTTTAGATCGGATTCTCACCTGCAACAGGTCCCAGGACCTGCCCTAAACTCAGGGTGGTCTGTGCGCCGTTGCCATGTAGTATATAAGGGCTGTGATGTGGGGCTATGAACCTTAAATTCTGTTCATCCCTCCCTTCCACTGTAGGCAGCTTAACAGCCCCTGCCCCACTGCGTCTTCTAGTCTAGACAATCTATACTTTGTTTTCTGTTGTCACCACTCGAGTCCTCCATCAGTGAGCCCCTTGTTTGTTTGTTTGGTGGCACAGTCTATCGGCTGTGACATTAGACAGAATCTAACCCACAGGCCCCTGGCTCAGTGCCCTCACTAGCCAGCCGTCTCTCTTCCCCCCAGGAGTTTTATAAATGTTTATCATCCCCCATCCCCTCCGAGGAGTTTGGTCTCCAGGAGTTTACCCATCATCACTTCAAGAGACACGGTCATCTACCCGTCCAGGATCAGATATCCTGCGTACGTGAGGACTGTCTTGAGGATCGCCTTCGCTACCGTCACAGGGAGCACGCACCTCTAGTCCCTCGTCGCAAGGCTCTGCCTCGACCTGTCCCCTATACTCGACCTCTGCCCCTCCCTGCCCATATCCAGGCCCCACTCCCCAGTCGTCCCTCTACACCTCCTCTCCCACCTGTCCCTCTCCAATACCAACTCTCTGCTGCACCAATTCCAGGCTTCACTCACATCAACAACAGCGACAACCTCGCCATCACAGAAGCCAAGGTCCACGCCATGCTCAAACACCTCCAGGTCGTCTTCAACTGCAAGGTGCTGCTCGACGATTGCCCATACGACCATCGTCTAGCCATCCAACATGTCGGCGACCAGCTCGAGTGGATCAGCGACAACATCAGCCAACACGGAGCCAGCTGGACTCGGAGTCAACAACAGAGCATTGAGTGGTTCTGTAAGGAGTTTGGGAAGATTAAGTTTGTAGGGTTAGGACAGAACTTCTTTAGAGTAGTGAACGCAATTGTCAAGTTAAACAAGTTTGGGTACTTAGATTGGGTAGTTCTGCCACAGGTTTAGAATTTGTACAATGGCAACTGGTTCTCGGTATCGAGTACTGGACACGGAGACATTTGGCCCGGAAGGACGATCACACACACCGTCCGAACATGATGATGCCTCGGACTTCGACGATACACGTAGACGCCCTACTCGGCCGCCATCCCCCACTCCTACTCTAGAGCCCCTCCGGGTTCCAGAAGACTGGACTTTCAATGGGGTGTGATACAACTCATTGGACGATGCGGCAAAGGCAGCTGGAATATTCTACAGTATCGACGAGAAGTACATCGAGTACATCACAGCAATGATCAAGGACTTTACCCGGAAGGAAGTTGTTACGGCCTATAACCAGCTCGGTGACAAAATGTATGAACACCGAAACCAGGTTGCGGCCGATGTCCAAAAGCTTCAAGTTGAGAAGGTCGGTGGAAATGAACACTTCGAGGACATGGAGGATCTCCGAGGCCGGTGCAAAAGGCTAGAGGATGAGAACAACGGGTTGAAGGCAGACATGGACGTCCTCAACCAGAACCACGGCATACTTGTCAATGTAATTAAGCAGCTTCAAGCCCAGGTCAACAGCCTTGCTATGCAACCAGCTTCCACACGTGCACACCCGGCCACAACCCATACCCCAACAGCCAGCCGTCCCAAGATCGCTGACCCACCCAAGTTTAAAGGCAAGACTCATGAGTTGACGATCGAACAATGGTTCCAGAAGCTCGGTATTTGGTTTAGGTATCAGAACATCACGGCAGATGAGGACAAGGTTACTATGGCACTGCTATTCTTAGAAGGAGGTGCTCAGTCGTACATGGATGACTACGCTCAAAAGGCAGCCGATGGTGTTCCACTTGGAACATGGGCAAACTTTACAGCACGTCTTAGCAGCGGATATCGAGAACTTGCTCCAGAGAAGTCAGCCCAACAGTCACTCGAGGAACACTGTGCCAAGTCCCACTCGTCACTGGCCCTGTTTGCGGAAAACTTCTGCCGTTTTGCTATCAAGTCTGGTTACTCGGATGTCGAACTCATCCGATGCATCGAAGCTCAGTGCAAAGGAGGTGTACACACCACGATGGTCACCCACCACTCAATGCAGCCGGCCACTGTGCCGACCAAGTGGGAGAACTTCTTAGACTGGGTGCTCGGAATTGAGATGAACTACCGAGGAGAGAAGCACCACACACCATCGTCAAGGCCTGCCCGGGACCCGAATGCCATGGACATCGACACAATGTGGAAGCCTGAAAAGCTCTCCAAGGAACAAGAAGAGTGGCTTGCCAAGAAGCTCTGTTTCCGTTGCGGCAAACACCCTTTCAAAACTGGAGTCAAGTGTCGCAACCCGGTGTACAAAGGCTACTATGAACTCCCCGACATAACCAAGGCCAAAGGCTCCGCATCTGGCACTCAACTACGTGCTATGGACGAAGAAGACAAGGGACAAGACCGAATGGAGTTTGTAATCAATGCGCTCAAGGAGTACAACCAAAAGGGCAAAGCTAAGGTCCAGGAACAAGAAACCACAGCACGGATCGTCGAGGCCAACGAGCAGGATTTTCTCCAACGGATGTAACGGAGTCTGGTCGTAACATCCGGTTCATATGTACTAGTAGCGTAAACCACTTAGAGGAGTCTTTTGTACCTAGATCGTGTTATATATACCTCACCTCATCTCGCAGGCTGAAGCAATCACTCGATCTAAAGCTCACTCTTAAGCAAGGAATACGTGAAATCCAGACAGAAGGCTTAGTAGACTGTGGAGCCTACTCAAGTTTTGCGCATTATCGGTTTGTCCAGGAACATGGCTTAGAATTACGACGACTATCCAGGGAAATACGGGTGTTTAACGCAGATGCCACGGAGAACAACAAGGGTCTTATCACTCACTATGTACGCTGTATGGTTACTATCGGGAACCACACTAGTTGGCAGTCCTTCCTAGTTACAGATATTGGGAACCGGGACATCATCATTGGAATGACGTTCCTAAGGGAGCACAACCCCGAAGTCGATTGAAAGAATGGACAAGTAGACTTTACCCGATGTCCAGGCACTTGTCACCCGGAACAACTGCAAGTCCAAGAAGAGGAGGTACAGGCCATCGAAGAGCCCCGTCTAGAGGAGTTTGCACGAGACCATTACGGACAGCTTAACCCTGAGCCTTGGGGTGATGCCGACCAGTTTGTGCATTGGATGGAGTTTTCGGATGATCCGGATGCCCGAGTTCTACGAGCTCGAGTTATGGAGAAGAAAGAGGAAACACAAGGACAACAAGACCGAGAATACTGGTCCAATCATGTCCCAGCACACTATCACCAGTATGGTGACGTCTTCTCCAAAACAGCATCGGAACGTATGCCAACACGCAAGGCTTACGACCATCCAATCGAACTAGCAGAAGGTGCAACACTACCAAACCCAGCCAAGTTATACCCTCTGAACCCCCAAGAACGGAATTCGCTGGATGGCTGGATCGACGAACAAGAAGCCAAGGGGTACATCCGACGGTCAAAAAGCCCAGCAGCAGCCCCAGTGTTCTTTGTCAAGAAGAAGGATGGAAGTTTACGACTCGTACAGGACTATCGTGCTCTCAATGCCGCCACCAAGAAGGACAAGTTCCCTATCCCTCGGATACCAGACCTAATTGACCGCCTTTCCCAATCGTCCATCTTCACTTCATTAGATCTACGATGGGGATATAACAATGTCCGTATTCGGGAAGGCAACGAGGAGAAGGCTGCATTTATCACCCACCGCGGTCTCTACCAACCAACAGTAATGATGTTTGGGCTTTGCAATGCACCCAGCACCTTTCAGACCATGATGAATGAGGTTCTCAAGGAAGAGATTGCCACAGGACATGTTGTCGTCTACATTGATGACATCCTCATCTTCACAGATGATCTTACCCTACACCGGCAACTTACAGAACAGGTTCTAGAGAAGTTGCGAGCCAACTACCTCTTTGTCAAGCCAGAAAAGTGCAAGTTTGAGCAGCCATCAGCCGAGTTTTTGGGTCTCATCATCTCGAAAGATTCAATCACTATGGATCCTGCCAAGGTCGAAGGTGTCAAAAACTGGCCAACACCGTCCAAGGTTAAGCATGTACAAGCTTTCCTAGGCCTGGCCAATTTCTACCGACGTTTTGTCAAGGACTTCTCCAAGATTTCTCGGCCATTAACGATACTTACCTGCAAGGATGTGCCTTGGAAGTGGGAAGAGGAACAGGAGAATGCCTTTCAAGCCCTCAAAACGGCCTTCACAACAGCCCCAATCCTGAGAATCCCAAGCGACACGGCCCCCTTCCATCTAGAAACAGACTCATCTGATTTTGCAACGGGAGCCGTGCTGGAACAACTAGGAGAGGACAACCTCTGGCACCCCATTGCATTCTATTCTAAGTCACTAAATGAACATGAATGCAACTACGAGATCTATGACAAGGAACTGTTGGCAATCATATGGGCACTAGAGGAATATCGACACTACCTCGAAGGACACCCAATGCTGGTTGAAATATGGTCTGACCACCTCAACCTGACCTACTTCCAACAAGCCCAAAAGTTGACTCGACGACAAGCACATTGGAGAAGCACGTTGGAGCCTCTTCCTCTCACGTTTCGATTTCAATCTGCGACATCACCCCGGAAAGACAATGCTTCGTGCAGACCCTCTGTCCAGGAGGCCAGATCATGAAGAGGGGGTAAGCAGTGACAACATTGGACAAACCCTGTTGAAACCGGAGTTTTTCGCTATCAAGGCAATACAACCAGGCCATGCTTCAGAAGTCGACGATGGACAACTACTCGAAAGGATCAAGACGGCACTAGAAGATGACACAATGACCAAGGATTACAAGTCACTGCTCAACAGCGGCCCCCGGGAGTTTGGAAAAGCACTACAGGAATGGAACTTCGAGAATGGTTTACTCCTCCGCAGAGGAAAGGTTTACGTCCCAAAGGATAGACAACTGCGACTAGACCTGCTCAAGCTCCACCATGACACGCTACTGGCTGAACACCCAGGACGATGGAAAACACAGGAGTTAATCACCCGCAACTACTGGTGGCCAGGGATCACTGTCGACGTCAAGAAGTATGTCAAAGGTTGTGATACTTGCCAACGAAACAAGGCCTCACGTGTTCCTCCATATGGCCTACTACAGCCAAACGACATACCAGCCGGGCCATGGGAAGTCTGGAGTATAGACCTTATCACTCAGCTTCCCGAATCCTATGACAGACATGGCAACACGTACACAGCTATTGCTGTTGTGGTGGACCGACTGACCAAACGGTCCCACTTCTTTGCATGCGATGATCACTTCTCAGCCTCAGATGCAGCCGAGTTGATATACGAACAGATCCTGAAGCTACATGGACTTCCTTGACAGATCATCTCAGATAGGGGAACACAGTTTGCAAGTGCACTTTTCAAGGAGTTTTGCAAGAAACTGGGCATACGGGCCTCAATGTCGACAGCATACCACCCTCAGACTGATGGGCAGACCGAACGAGTCAACCAGTCACTGGAACAGTATCTACGGATATTCACTGAACACCGACCTGACGACTGGGCTACCCTACTAGCCACCGCGGAGTTTGCATACAACAATGCTGCACACGAGTCTACGGGTCTCTCCCCTTTCTTTGTCGAGTACGGCTACCACCCCAGAATGGCCCCAGACGTGCACGAAGACCTAGGATTCCCAAGCCTCGAAGAAGTCTTCAAAAACCGTACTGAAGCTCGAGAACAGGCACAGTCCTCACTAGCCCTTGCCGCTGAACGGATGAAATGGTACTACAATCAGCACAAGAGTGAAGTCCCATTCAAGGTCGGGGACAAGGTACTTCTCAAGGGAAAAGACCTCAAGATCAAGCAGTCCTCCGCAAAACTATCGGCCAAGAACTTTGGGCCTTACGACATTCTCGAACAGATAGGGCCAGCAGATTTTCGACTCCAGTTACCACACCAGAACAAGGTCCATCCCGTTTTCCATGCCTCAAAACTCATTCCTTACCACGAGGATGAGATCGGTGATCGAAACCCAGCCAAGCCAGACCCCATCGAAGTTGAAGGACATGATGAGTATGGAGTAGAAAAGATACTTGACTCGAGAACCCACCGAGGATATGTCCAGTACCTGGTCAAATGGGAAGGATACGATGTCAGCGACGCAACCTGGGAGCCAGTACGAAACGTCAAACACTGCAAAGAGCTGCTAGACGAGTTCCATGTTGACCACCCAGACGCGCCTCAGCCCATCTCGCTCACCAATCCACGACCGGTACACCAGCAGTTTAATCGACAAATATGGTTTGAACGCTTCGCTGGAGCTCAGGTCTTGAAGAGGGGGTAGTGTTACGGTTTTTCGCGCCACGTTTAGTTGCACCAATGTTTGCCCTCTGTTTGTCCCGGGCTAGCACCAAGACCCTAGCATGGGGTTACCCCAATTCGGTTATGATCTTATCAGGGCAAGGTTATCTTATCTTTCTTGTTATCTTATCTCTTCCTTTAGATCGGATTCTCACCTGCAACAGGTCCCAGGACCTGCCCTAAACTCAGGGTGGTCTGTGCGCCGTTGCCATGTAGTATATAAGGGCTGTGATGTGGGGCTATGAACCTTAGATTCTGTTCATCCCTCCCTTCCACTGTAGGCAGCTTAACAGCCCCTGCCCCACTGCGTCTTCTAGTCTAGACAATCTATACTTTGTTTTCTGTTGTCACCACTCGAGTCCTCCATCAGTGAGCCCCTTGTTTGTTTGTTTGGTGGCACAGTCTATCGGCTGTGACAGGTATCCCCCTTGTTGTCGGACAAGTGTCGGTCACGGAGCTCGTAGTCACTGATCTCGGAGTGCCCGTTGTTGTCATCCGTCTCTTCATCCACTTCCCATTCTTCCGCATCGATGGTCTTCTTTTTTCTAGCACCGCCAGCCTTTGTCTGTTTCTTCTTTGTGCTTGCGTTGCGTCTTGCGGTGGCGCAGGCAGCGATGTTGAGTTCCCTCACCTGCTTCCGGGTTGGCTGGAACATTGTCCGACGGGTCTTGGAAGGTGGCGACACGCTTCGGGCCAGTTGCGCAGGAGTCCCGGATGCGATGTGATCATCATCCAGAGACGTGACGAAGGTGGGGGGGCGAACAGACGCGATGTGATCATTATTAGTAGACGTGACGAAGGTGGAGGGGCGAACAGTCTTCTTAGTGCGACGGGCTGGCTTATTTGGTGCGATTGCCTCCGGATAGATTGCGGGGAGATACTGAGGGACACCATCGACCATTGTCTGATAGTGACTAAACCGGAAGCGACGTGGCTCGCCCTCGGGAGCCTGATTGTCCGGGTTCTCCATAGCGATGATATGGTCGAAGAACTCAGCCACATACCGGTCGACGATTTTGCTGGGGTCGCTCCATTGGAACACATCCGGAAGCATGCCTGCGGCGAAGAAGCTGTTGGGGCTCTTTCCTATAGTGGTAAATGGGGCGTGTGGCTTCTTCTGTCTGCAAGCAAACTCTGTTTGCAAGGTGAGCAAGACTATGGGGGAAACACACTATGAGTGAACGTACGGTAATGGATGTGGAGGTACTGTCAAAAGACCTGCTGCTTCTGCGACATTTGCATCTTGTCGCCATTCTCTTGATCGACGAGTATGGGTGTACCATCATTGTAGGTGTCGAATTCAAACAGGACGACACCGGCCGACTGCGTAGCACAAATGTCGTCCCGTAGGTCCTCGTCTGCATCTTCCGGCTTGAGAATGGTGGACCAGAAGTTCCAGAACTTCTTCCGGACGTTCACATCCCACTGTTTCATTGCCCGGAACTGCGGGTACGACTTGTCCTCGTCGACGAACAGCTCGGAGGTGTCATAGCTACCATGACACTCAGCCGATGCGCTGTGCATATTATGTTACTGAAGTGTACCTACACGCATTGAGCTCTTTTTCTTTGTCTTGAAACACGCCGTATATGAATAGCAGCATGCCGAATTGCTTCCAAAAGGTTCAGGACACCCCTTTCATCCAGCGGAGAGCCTTTTTCCGTGCAAGCCTGCTTTATGTCAGTTATAGTGACTGCCAGATAGTGGGCTCTTCGCACTCGGGCTTCACATTGTCGTCCGGGCCCTCCTCATTCCACTTCAGAGCCATCTCGTTCTAGGGATCCTGCTCGTCCTCCTCCAACGCCTCCCATTGCGCCTTCCGAGTGCTGTTCCATTGAGCGACATAACCTTGCGACTTCAGATCGATGTCCGGAAGGGCATCCTTGATCATTGAACAGTTCTTCAGGCCCCAGCAATGCTCTCCGGTAAAGGTGCGACCAATCTTGAACCCCTGCTCCTCCTTGTTCTTCTTCGGTCCGTGGTTACTAAACAGGTACAGATTTTCTACCAACAATGCAGTAAGTATTCTATCTAACGCGCAAGGAATGCGACATACCTGAGAGAAGAAGTCGATGAGGAGGTCGGTGGCCTCAACCTCGCGCTTGACCAAGAAGTGCTTGGCAAGGGCCTCACAAAAGGCAGCCTTATCTGCGGCAGCCTTGTTCCGGTACTCACCCTGTTTTTTCTTGAGCAGGTCTTCCTCGTAGGACGTTAGGTCGCTGCGGTGGGGGGCCATGGTGGGTAGTAGTAATGCTCAATGATAGAGGTTGACACAGGGAGGATAATCGGTTCAGAGCGGACGGAGAGATAAAAATTATGGGCGGCGGAAGGATGAGGTCTCACTCTAGAATGACCGTGAAGTGTGGATGCCTGGCCGGCACCCGCACCGGCCGGACAGCACATGTAACCACTAAATCCCCGGCCCGTCCTTGCCGGCTAAGCGAAGGGCAGTGCATCACATCAAGTCAATTGCCACACAGTCATAATTGGCCAATGACCACTTTTTGGTTCTTGTTCTCCTCCATCCACACACCCCATTGCCCTTGACTGTATAACATATCGCTGAGCCTATGTCACCCGAGACCAGTGCAGGTCAAGTTGACCCGTTGTCCAAACTCGAGGACCGGGGGCGCACTGCGGCTTACATTGTAGCGCTGTATCATTTTCATCGATTGCAGTCACTTCCCGATTTGGATAAAGGACAAGCACCATTGTCGCATCCCACCCCTCCTCCGATTTCATTCCAGCTGATGAAGGATTGCGACTCCATTGCCCGAATGCTGGCACATGCAAGCCAAAACCAATGTAAATGAAAATTTTGGACCCTAACACGAGGTTCTGATGTGTCGCAGTGTCGGTCACCTGGAATGCAAGCGAGTATGCGAACATGCTGCCAAAGATGACTACTCTCAAGAAGGAAGTCGAAGATCGCCTTCTTCGAGAGTTCCCGCCCATCACCTCCGCGGAAGAGGTCATCAGTCGGACAGGCCCACTCTGCATTGTACGGCACCCCACAGTGTTCCTGGACAGAGACGGAAATATTTTGGTTTGGTCCCTTCCCAGAATTCTGCCTCTGGCACGCCAGGTAAGCACACCAATCATAATCATTCATCAATTTGCAATGAGGCCCCGGACGTCATAGGAAATCCTCCTCAAGGCATCTGAGGCACTGAAAGGCCGTGCAAAGCTCAAATTGACGCCTCCGGGAAAGCCTGAAGGGAACTGGCGGACTTCCGCTTTATACTTTAACCCGAGTCCGACGTGGGGTGCCGGAGTAGTCACACTCTATCCGGCAGGCTTCCAGCTGGGGCACACAGTACGTCTATAATTGTGATTGAAGCGCTTCTATGTAGTACTAAACACATTCAAGGGACCGAATTACAAGCCCCTCCCGAGTAAGGAGTCGACGAGTGCGGAAGCGTACCAGTGGATGGCAGAGATGGAGGAGACGGGCGGCCTCCTCGACGGAATTCTAGCGGTAACTCACCCGGAACTCTACAGGGTCTCCCAGGAGTTGATCCGGAACATACTCGCGGAGGGGACCAGAGCGAGTGAGGTCATGCGACTTTGGCCCACAAGTTTCAACTCCGTTCAATTTATTATCAATCGATTGTCACTGCTCCATCGGGACAAAAACACCTGTGTGGGGTGGGTCAATCTCCTACTTACCCTGGGCACCTACGGACAAAAGGCGCTTCTCGAGCTCCACAACCTCGGTGTCTCCGTGCCATACGATAGCGGAATGATTGCCGTGCTATGTTCACGAGTCATCCGGCACGGTGTCACGAGGGTGGAGGGTGATCGACTTTGCTACGTGTTGTACATGGTTGAAAATGTCCATACTCACTTTGGCATGTCGGTCCCAGGCTTTGCTCACATTAACGAAGTCTGCGCCTCGTAGAATGTACATAGAACATTCCTTACAAACCATTTCCACCTTGACACCCTTGCGAGTTCCTGCTGTCTCCAACAATGTTGCGCCGCCGCCGCTTCGAGAAGGTGGAGCCATTCAAAGAGTATACTTTGAAGACCCGGAAGACTGGGCGCGGTCTGGAGACGACGACGAAGAAAGTTCGTCTGGATTTGCCAAACGTAGGGAGTCTTCCGCCCTCTTCCGCCGAGCCATTGCCAGCAGCGAGTGCCCGAACTACACCGGGTCCGGGTCACATCAACCTGCCGGGCATAGACCAGGGAGCACCTCTTGGCTTTGAGTTCACATTTGATGATGTGCCGCATACCGGAAAGGCAAGTCATGAATGTGTATACAATGCCTCCGTACTGACGGAACAATGGGAATACATATTCAGTCTCAGAACGACTTCCAGAGAGATTTTCTAGAGGTTCGGGAGGAGTATCTCCACTGTGGACTTGCCAGGGAGGGACTTCCAGATGATGGCCTAGGGGAGTGCGGACACCCGGCTACATGGTGGTGCTTGACCTGTCATGGGATCCCTCGCTCTGCACTGCATGCTGCCGGGCCCGCCACATATCTCACCCGCTGCACCGCGTCGAGTTCTGGACGGGTGAGTACTACCATCCGGGGTGGCTCCGGGACCTCGGGGTCCAGATTCATGCCGGACACCGTGGCCAGCCGTGTCCCAGTCTCGGAATGTATCCCGTGGGGTCCATGCCACAGCCGGAGTATGCAGCTCCACCTCCGGATGACTCGGAGACTGAGCCCCCATATATGGCTGGAGAGGAGGGCCCCGACATTGACGATGAAGATGCCGAAATGGACTTCCGACCCGACGACAAGACGCTCGTCACTTCGGTCGCCGAGCTGCCACACTTTGGAGACCCTATATACACTGCTATGCCTTTGGCTGACTATCGCATGGTCCAGGGTGATCGGATGATGGTGGTAGTGGATTTGGACGGCGTGCACGAAATGTCTGTGATGTTCTGCTGTTGTCCGGATGCCCCCCGGGATGATCTGCAGCTCATCGACCTAGGATACTATCCGGCATCCATACACCATCCCCGGACGATCTTTACCGAACAGGTGCTGGACGACTTTCTTCTCGCAAACAAGGAATGTAAGACCACCGCTCGGAACTACTACAACAAGCTGCATCGGACAACCAATGATGCATTCCTGCATATGGTTCCGATAGAGAGCGGCAATGCCAGGAATGGTTGGCGGACGCACTCACAGCAGATAAAGATCGTATCGATGACGTGATGGCAATGGATATCTATGACGTGAATAGACAGCCGTGTATGTGCCTCACTGTATTAAAAGTGTACATGGCTGACTGTATGCAACGCAGTACCTACTTGGAAGGAAAAGGAGCTGGTGTTGACCCAGGAGGAAGGCGGGGCAAGCGAAGCAATAAAAGGCGCCGCAAGCTGGATCTCAAACGGTCTAGGATTGGAGGAACAAAAGTGTGTAGTAACAATGCCCAGAAGGCATGTACTAACACTACTTAGACTTTCAATCACTTATACGGCATGCTCGCTGAAGGACTCTGCAACCAGCAACGAGTGACTGGCACTAGCGCAACGCCGTCAACGGCTGGCCACCACCATGAAGGCATTCCACAAAGCGGCAGACAGACACCTCCGGACATCTATAAGCACAACTGGAGTACCTGTGGATGCTGATCCGACAGACTTCGGACGAGTATGGGATGAGGTCCAGGGGCTCGGAGGAAGTTGGGGCAGTAGCGCAGGGGTGCCAGGCCCCGGACTCCCCTCCGGAACCGGAAGAGCAGCCGCTTGCCCTTCCGTCCACGCTCGGGTATGCGTACCTTGCTCGGCACAATCTTACAGACCTTGCAGTGAAAGAACAGCAGCTCCGGGAAGGTCAGATGAATGACTGTCTGCAGGGGTCCGGACGGCCATCGCGTACAAGTCACTCCTCTACCGGACACGAGTGCGTACGGCCGAATCGTACCGGAAGAAGCTTCAGAGCTTCGATGAGGTGCGCGTAACTGACGACGGCCTGATGAAACACGTCCGGGCATATGGACAGGCTTGCCGGGCTATAGAACACCTTTTCAATGATGACCCAACCGACACCGAGAGCATGGTACGCCGTGAGGACCTTCTCACCCGATACAAGGAAATACGAAGGGAGGACCTCGGAGTCACTACGGCGGTACTTGAACACTTTACACACGGCCTCCGGAACGTCCATACATTGTGGATATGGCATGTTGAAGATGTGGAGAATGCGCAGCGGACCACATGGCTTTAGGAATGTGAGTATACTTCACGCTTTCCGGGAGACGTACTTATAACTCGGATCACCAGTCCGTCGGATGCTTTGGCTTCGGGCGTATGCCCGGAAGTGTCGATGGGAGGAGGAAAGCATCCTGGTGCCCTTAGAAATGGACTGTACGATCCGGTTCTTCGTCACACAGTCAGAAAGATGGAGGACGTGGTCCGAGAGTGGACAAACACCAGGGCATATAGCATTCGCATTACGCCAAGCCACCATGTGGACTAACCTTGGTAACCACGCATCCCAGGCTTTTCTGAAAGCACGCACAGACTTTGTCTTGTAGCATGCATGTGAAACGGTTACGGACTCTGTAATGCACTTTTCGTCATTCGAACGACACACAGATACAGACTACGTCCAAGCTGATACATGCAAGAACAAAACAAAAACATCAGTCCATGTTCTTGTGCAGGACGTTCCCAGCCTAACCCTTCTCATGCGTACAGATAACGCATATGCAGACGTCTGACAGACATGATGCGCCATCATGCCCGGATGTCGGAGCCGGCTAATACCACCACGGGGGCACCGGAGTAGGTGGATCCCAGTACACCCCGTACTGCTCAACAAAGGTATCTGGTAAAAATAGTGTCAGTTGAATAAGAAGGGATAAATATGAGATATAAATTTTACAGCTATTGTACGCAGTACTCAGGCCAGTCAAGGCAAAGCCCTGGTTGATCGTGATCCATGCATGGGACAGAAGGGAGCTCTCAATCTCCTCGCGGTCGGCTTCCGGATCCGGCCGCATGTCGTTGACCTCCCGGAGGAGATCAAGTCGTCGATGAGACATTTTGTGGAGTTGACGCCACGTCTGGGCTTTGGTGGGCCAGAATTGGACAGTGCGGATGCGGGTGATGCGGGAATATTGCTGCGTGAAGTTGCGGAAGATTGTGAGCCGAGGGCACCGACCAGGCGGTTTGTCTGCAAGGTAGAAGTAAACACGCACACAATACCCATCCACCTCGTCGAAGGAAATAGAAGGGGGAAGGTGTGCCACCATGCCTAGAAATTGGTCGATAATGTCTCGGACGTGCCACACATTGTAGGGGTAATAAAGGGAGTTTATATCTGCCAGAAAGGCATGAATTGCCAAGGTGACGTCGCTGGTTGGGACGTCGAAATATGGTTGGTAGTGATCCATCTATCTGGAATATGTCATTAGTTTTAGTTCTGTTTGCTATAGTGAATAAAGACTTACAGACTGGGGTCGCGAGATGTGATGGTGGTAGAGAGCTGGCAAGGCTGAGGGACAAGACTTTGTAATGTCCCAGCTTATGTGGCGATAGAGGACAGTGCCGCAGCACACCGGCTGCTTCCGAGGGATTCGATATTAAGTCTTTGTGCCTGTGATGATAGGTCTGACAGCATCGAACCTATCCAAGTCACGTAGATCCTCGGCGATAATTTGCTTCTTTTAGGTGCCCTTGTACTGATTGAGGACAGGATGGTAGATAACACTGCTACACATCATCCCAAGCATCCGGCACTTTCGGAACACAACACACAACTCTGAAGACATTTTCTGCAATGTCTTCAATGTCGTCCGAAGGAGGCACATCGCCACAGCCATTGTTTGCTGCATCCGCACTTTGGGCTGCCAGGGCTGAAGTCATTTTGGTCATGGCTCGCATCGGGCAGGCACTGTCTGTACTTCTAGCACATCCGGACATTCTGACAACCCGCCGCTGGAACTATGGCCTAGCCAGAGAAACGGTATGCAGAGTGTCTGTGACAGTTTTCTAGGAGCTGTAGCTCACAACATTATAGTGGGTGGCTATACATGCCCTAGGACTTTCCGGAGCAATCGCTCTCCAGTCCTCCAACCCCCGGGACACAGTGGATCAAACGGAAGTATACTCCGCACTATCCGTCTTGCTCTCAGCTATAGAATGGAGCGGCTGAAACCTTGTGTTCAGGCTGGACAAGCTCGACTCTGTTGCATTCCACACTGCAACCAGCCATATCACGAATGGAGTGCTGAGCAACCCACACCCGTGGGGCTTTGCTGAGTGGTGGGAGTGGACGTCCCAGGGACCTATTGGAGAACAGTGTCCGAGATGGTGGAAAGATCCTTCGCCATCTGTTGTAAGTGTCCATACATTATGCGTAGCAGTATCTAATCACCTTTCACAGGCTCCGCCCATGCTGTTGTTCCAGGAAGACTTAGAGGATTGGAACCGGAGAGTCGACCACAGCGCAGACACCAACATGCAGCATTTGGAAGAGAAGGAGGTGAAGCTCCGGGCCGTCACCGGACGAATGGGCAACACAGAGCCCATTGAATAGACGACAGTGCCTCATGCATTTGACTGTAGTACATGTAAAATGATGTTTTCCATGTAACACGATGCACGTTCGTGTCCCATACAGCTGTTATACCGTCATACCTTGACAATAGAGCACTGTGCCCTCCTGATAAATACTGATCAACTATGTAAAATACAACTTCTGAGTGCATGCCGGCCGGGCAGTACTATCTGAGATGGTGTTGGCCGGCCGGGCGACACATCCCTACTGGATGTGCTGCCCGGCCGGTCTGCGACCCTCTTTTTTTCATTACTCTGCCACTTGTCCCGAGTATTGTGAGCTGACCCGGAAGAGACATTCTGTACGTACGAGAGATCCGGAAACTGTCCGGATGTCTCATGGGTGCGATCCCTTCCATATGCCAAGGCAGAACCGGCCAGGCAGTACTATCTGGAATTGTGTTGGCCGGCCGGCCGACACATCCCTACTGGATGTGCTGCCCGGCCGGCCACTATGTGACCCAACTCCTATCAACTTATTTCAAAGATGTGCTTCGAAATGGCTGTGCACGACATGAAGGAAGGAGTCTTGCTGTTATGTAAGTGCCTCACCTAGAAGGGCTTGGTATATTCTTCAAGTTCGCCACTGGCATTGATCCATGTGGACTTTACGGACCATCCACTTATTGAACTTTACAGACCACCCACTCCTTGTGACAATGAGACTGGTGTTGCTATTGTACCTGTCTATACATCAGAGAAGGGACAAACCATGACTGGATGACTGACCAGGCAGCTACCGGATCTGTGTACACAATGCTGCAGGACAAAAAGGCCTCAGAGCACCCACCGGCTCAACAGCACATACAGGTACAAGACTTGCCCGGCCGGAGGGTCTCAAACGCTTGCAGCCCGCATATACCACCATAACTGTGCAGATTGTATCCGGAAGCCATGGTTTAGACTTGGAACATCCTTTCAGAGCCTGGCATAAATCCTCCAGAGTGGTACAGGCTCCTAAACAGCCCCAGTATTTGTGCCGAGGACCCGGCCGTACAGCACAACAGCCTACAGACAGCGGACCGGCCGGGCAGCTATACAGGAGATGACGACCTACCGGCCGGCCGTTGAGTTGCCCAGAATGATTCGGTTGATATATCATTTACAAACTCTCAAGATGGATTTTAATATATGTACCAATAAGACCAGCACAAATGCACACTGCCTAAATCGCAAATAGACATAAAAAGTGATGGGTCCCGGCCGGACAGCTGTACTGTACCATGGCTGGTCACCGGCCGACCGTCAGATGAGGCTACATATGTGCAAGGGCCGGACGCCTCATATGGTAATGTAGGTCAGCCCGGCCGCCTCCGGGTGAGCAGCACTTGTGTGGATTTACACACCCCGGGTGAGTAGCAGTTGCAAGAACTTTAATGGAATACACTTTAGTGAGGGCACTGAGCCAGGGGCCTGTGGGTTAGATTCTGTCTAATGTCACAGCCGATAGACTGTGCCACCAAACAAACAAACAAGGGGCTCACTGATGGAGGACACGAGTGGTGACAACAGAAAACAAAGTATAGATTGCCTAGACTAGAAGGTGCAGGATGGTAGGGGCTGTTAAGCTGCCTACAGTGGAAGGGAGAGGTGAACAGAAGACAGAATCTAAGGTTCATAGCCCCACATCACAGCCCTTATATACTACATGGCAATGGCACACAGACCACCCTTAGTTTAGGGCAGATCCACTGCCGCCCGAGCCTTAGCATTGCCGATCGTGTTCCACAGCGTGAGAGGGCCCTCGATGGCCTTCCTGAAGGAGTGGCAGGCGGCAGTGAACCGGCGGCAGGTGAAGAGGAAGTGGGACACAAAGTTCTTGGGTACGGCACAGGTCAGACAGAGGGGGGAGTCAATGGCACGTATCTGGGTCAGGAAGGCAGTGAGACCAATGTGGCTGCTGCGCAGCTGGGAGAGAATGCTGCATTGTCAGTGGGATAGGCCTCGGTATAGCTTGAGCACTGCAGGGCCTGGCGGCGCATTGTCCACGACGTGGCCAATGTGGTGCCCCTGCCAGGAGGCCTCCCATGTCGACTTCCACTCGGTGTGCAGATGCTCGTTGTACTGCTTCACCAGGACATTGCGCTCCGTTTGCAGGTTGTGCAGGGTCGTCAGCACAGTGCGCGGGAGGTCAGATGATTCTGAACTCCCTGCCGCTAGTGCAGCATTGTCGCATGCCTGGCACCACAGATGCTTGTGCTCACCTTCACCTCAGAGAGGTGCCCAGATGATCCGGAGGTGCAGAGAGGGATGGAAACAGCACCTTATGGTGGATAGCCTTGCCAGGGATATCCTGACAAGGGGGTGGTCAGGATGGGAGGTGAACATTGTGACTGCTGTACGGTCGGGGACGAGGATGCTGGCGTGGGTTGTTAGGAACAGACCAGCCGCTGAACCAGCTACGCCAAAAGGATGCAATGTCAAGCTTAGGCTTGACACTTGGCTGGTACTATATATACAGTTCAACCTGCCCCCGAACCCTGTTCGTAACATGGGTGACTCGAGGGCAGTCTGTGATGACGCACAGGGTGAGTGTCATCGCTTCGAACATGCCATCGTGTACCTGCCGGAGTGTGGCAGGCCCGAGGGATACTCGACGGGAGATGCGTCCGCCATCACGCTTGACAGCCACAGCTGCTGCTCCAATTTCCGAACCCGAAGCACACCCTTTTACAAAGACGCACGTGTCCCGCCACTGTACACGGGTTGAGTGCTATGTTAGGTTCATTTTAAGGATTTTGATCTTGAAGATTTCACCAAGTGAATTCTAAGTAAATTGCATTTGAGGGCCCTTAAAACTGGCCTAAAAGCGATATTTCTCAAGTGCATCCTACGTAGATCTCCGATAACCGAGGTCTCACGCTCCAAGAAAGCAGTCAACCAGAACATTTAGGGACATTCACCGGCATCCAGGTCGCTCAGGTCGGGGCTCGCATTCATGCTGCTCATTGGCCAGGAAAAAATATATATTGTTTCTGAACATATGCTACATCGACATCGACATCGACAGCTGACTACACATGCTAACCAATGGATGAATCTGCTGGGAATACTGCTAACCCCAGTGCCCACGGGTACCAACACAAATTCAGCGCCGGGAGGACGTCAGAGCAGCGACAATGGGGAGAGAAAGCCGTCCCCACGGCAGGATGAGTGCTTAGCGTGTCCAACGCAAAGCAGGCCTTACCAAACGGCTGCTCACCATAATATCCTAATAGCTAACGGAGGGAGAGGGCGTTAGCTACAAATAACAAACGTAGCAGAAAAACATACCAATTGAGATCGACCAGACCGGACCGGCAGAGACAAACGAGGTGGATGCAACTCACACAGGCCTATGGTGCGTGCTCTGTGGTAATGGAGCACGTCCGGGTTGGCGTTGTTGGCAGCGAGCACCGTGAGCTGGATCACCTGTCTTTACGGACACCTGAACGTCAGCAAGACAACAAAAGAGAGAATGTACTTACTTACTCAAAATGTGAGTGCAATGGCGGGTGCATCACGGTGTCGAATTTATGACACGTCAGCAGACTCAAAGACATGGAGACCTCCTGCAAGAGACCAACCTTATAGCCTGCGCCATGAAGTGCGCCGGATAATGGTGGCTGGCTGGCAAATGCAGTGAGAGGCTTGCGAAAGGGTGAAAGGGGAGAGGACCCCACTTGGAGATGGTGGGAGAATAAGGGCAAGAGCGACAAGTCCAACAGCAGCGGTTGAAGGAAAATTCAACCATGTGAACTCGGGAATTCTCGTGTCGTGCGGACCTCCGGTCCAACCCTCCCGATCGCCCTTTGGGCTGGGTCCGGGTTTTAAAGTCGACTTGAAGTCCATCCACGCCGGATTGTTAGCATCTCGGCTACTGGCTAGCGGACGTCCGGATCGGTGCTCCCTGTTATCAGAATTTCTGATAATTGGATTTCAAGTGAGTTACAGGATTTTGGCTCTTAAGGGCCCTCGTTTCCCATCAAACTTGAAATCCACTCAAATTGGCTTTTGGCCGTGTAGCACCTCGGCCGCCTGGGACTGTGCCTCGCCCTTGGTGTCAGCAACAATGAGCTCAAAAGGTGACTCACCAGCACACGAGAGCGGCGACGTGCGACACACTGTTGCCATCTGACGGAGGTCCGGGAAGCAGTAAAAGAGTTCGTGCAGCGGGGAACGATGGAAGCGGGGGTACCGTGAGGTGCATCGCCGGATCGCCTTGTAGAGGGGGTGGGAGTCAGGGAGCGACACGAGCTGTGCAGCTGTGCGGTGGGCGACCTGGTTGAGGCGAAGCTCTACCGGACCTCCCATATACGACAGACGAGCACCTAATCGAGAACTCGGACAATGGTGATTCTGGACAAGCTGCTCATGAGCATGAAGGAGAAGGGCTCGTGTGTGCTCATTTTCAGCCACATGAGCCGCGTGCTGGACATTTTGGTTCCAGCAATACAGTACGCGCACTATCTCCATATGCTGGAAGAGATGTGCTGATGCTTACCGGGCAAACAGAAATTGGAGAAACGCAACCACGGCAGCCGCACGGTGACGTGTGCCCCCGATGTTTGCTAGGCAGACCAAATATTATTGTACAGTCACCATGTCAATTTGGAAATCTGACCTCGTACACAATTTTGAATGGGTTCCAGTGATAGGCGTGCACAAACCACACCCACGCTTGTGGCGTACAGCATGTTGACGGCGAGTTCACTTGCGCTAACAGGCACTCTCTGTGATCCCTGTCTTTTCTGACATCAACCGCCGTGTGACGTACGTCACCCTGCGGGCCGTTGGCCTCGTCGTGCTTTGCCGCAGTGGGCACCCCCAAGGGCTCTTCTCCATAAAGCTTATTTTCGTGCCAACGGACAGTGCGGCGTGGTTTGTGGACGGCCCGCACGTGGACTCGGGGTACTGGTTATTGCGCGGCGGTACTGCACGGCGTTCATCGGCCTCATGGCGCAGACAGGAGTGTTGTGACATGCACCCACTTGTGTTGCCCCCGGTGCTGACATGGGCCAATGGCGATGGGACTGGGATCAGCCAAGCATGCCCATCCCCGCGATGTGTGGGCAGTGGCCGCGTTTTTACATAACACCGTTATGTACTGCGAGTCTCAGATTTGTACGTATATGCGACCGCATTTATTCTGTTCCGCTTGGTACAATTGGTTGTATGTACAGGATTGGAAGGGAGAATAACATTCTTGTCCTCCCCACATCGGCAATACTGAGATCTAAGCTGCTCCTGGCAGAGATATCAATTAAATGGCAGGGGATATTGGTGTTTGCATACACGCTAAACACGAGATGAAGTGCATGACTGTAGGTAACAGGGAGAAATGAAGATACTACGACTAAGTTGGATTATAAAGCATTGCACCACGGCTCCAAGTTTGAGGCATGCATGATGGTGCGAAGTCAGCGGATGGGCTAGAATAGATTATGAGGATCAGCTTTAGTCATACCTGGGCTCCAGCACAAGTTCGCGAGAGCAAGACTTACCATTATGTGCGGCTCGTATGACACGTACACCTACGAGTTTTTGTGACCACATAAGGGCCACAGTACCGTCGTTCTACAGGATGCCTCGGAAGAACCACCACGAGACCTTGCGCGAGTAGGTTTCCCACTCCTTACCGAAGGCCTTGCAGAGTGCAGCATCCTCCATTCGGGCTCGCCGAACGCCAACGAGAAGCCACCAAGCATACCAGATGGCAAAGCCAATCCACAGGTGCGCCATGTTGCCACCAAACACTCTACCCCAGTCTTGGGTACTGATGTTAGATGAAACACATTCAGCAACCCAACCTCCGGGAGAGAGGTCAGTGAGACCTAAACTGGCAAAGGCAAGGAGGGAGCCGGAGTACGCCGGGTGGCGGACGAAGGCATATGGGCCGGAGGTGATAAGTTTGTGCTTTGGGAGGAGGGTGAGGTCGAAAGTGAAGAAGGGGCCGAGAGAACGATAGCATGTGAGGCGAAGGAGAGTTCCTGTCGCAACAAGGGCGAAACTGAGAAGGAAGCATGGGGTGGGGCGGATCAGGGAGGCAGGAGAAGAGGAGGCTGGACAGAGGACGGAGGAGAGGGTCGAAGAAAGGGCGGAGCGGGGGAGGTGCTGCGATAGGATGAGGAGGATGTCTGCGATGGTGCAGAGCCAGATAAACAGCTGCTGGATCTACACGAGACAGGCATCAGTACATATGATTGGCGGAGGAAGGTGAGAAGAAGACACATTTAGACGTGTGTGACCAAAAACAGAGATGAGAAAGTCGGATGAGTGGGAAAACATTACGAAAGTGGTACACTTAAGGACCGGCGAGCCTGAGGGCACGGATCTGGAGTGGCTCACGGGCGCCATCGCGCACCCATAGGTGAATGCGACTGGGAGCGAGATATCGAACTTGAAAGGGATGGACGCACCCTGAATACGAGGGGTGCAATCTTTATCCAGAACGACTCTGTGGAGTCATAGCGACCATCTGTTGGACTTCTGTTGGGAGGCATACTGGCGACATTGTAGAGGATGGCATGGAGAAGGACTAGAGGTGCGCAAATAAGGGACATGTTCGGAGGAATGGGAGAGGTTCAGATGGAGGAGGTCAAAGGAATGGCAGAGGGGCGAGAGAGGGACGGTGGCCTTTTAACCCATTCGAGAGACAAGGGGGCAGAGCTTAAAAAAGGATAAGGTAATTAGCCACAAGAGGCCGGAATGAGTCTGAATATTCGCGCGGACGTTGCTGCTCGTCACCCCCGCGTAGGGCCGGGTAATACAACTCGCGTCTTCCCACATGTTGGAGCAAATTTCCCTCCATCCCCATCCGCCCCTCGCTAGATCTAAACGGTGCAGGGGAATCCCGCGCTGGGCTGCATGCCAGGCAGCAATGGTACACGTATCAGTGAGCAACTGCCAACCGCAGGCATAAAGTGAGCTGAGGAAAGCTTTTCAACAGGTGGAAACCCGCCCCCTGGTGACGCTCTGAGCAATCCGCCAGTATATCCACATGGTACGCTCACCGTGTGCTGAGGACTGGTGCAGGTGGACCTATTTATTTCGCACCTCACCAGCTGGGTACCAAACGCATGCACAGGCCTTTTAGGCAGTCTGAACTGCCCCTGAGCCATGCCCACCGCTTCCGGGCCTGTGTTCATATCTAGTAAATAAATGAGCAGCAAGTTAGCAAAAACATCCGCCCTTTCCAAACACTGCTGTCTCAGCATCCATGGTTCTTGCATCGCCGACGATGGCGGGCAAATTGCGCACAGCCAAAGATGACCTGAGTGAGGACCACAGCAGCACAGCGTGTTGAAAGGATGGCACACAGTGCTTTACGATACTTGTACAGGGCTGAACTTATAAACGGACCATCATGCATTATCAGCTTCCCGTAGCAGCAAAGCAACGCTTGCCACATCCCCTTCAGAAGCGTGCTCCACGCAGAAAGCGATTAGTTGGTGGGCGGAATGAGTAACTCTACATTGAACATTGCTGTTCAGAGAAAACAAAGATGGGTATGTATTGTGGACTCACCCGCCAATCTTGAAACCACATGGTAAATCATTGATGCTCAACATTATCCGGCCTGTCAATAGATTGAGCCTGTGCATGCGTTCCTGTGCCACTGAGTGGAATGCGCCGTCGTCATCCAGCCTAGAGCAAAATGCCAGGGAATGATGCTGGGCAAGGAGTGACAACAATGTCAACCAATGAATGATGCATGATGTTTTACTACTTGCCTCAGGCATCAACGTGGGATGGTGATAGTCCGAAAGATCATCCAAGGTGCACTGCTGAAGCTTCCAAATATACTCCACAAGTGCCTTGACCTTCTCAGAAGCACGGAGACGACGCGGGCGGCCTGAAAGGGTAAGACAGCTATGCATCACATTGCACGAAAATGAAATCACCCAGCAAGTGCCTCAGACGGGAGGAGAAAGGGAACAAGATTTTGCGTCTGGTGGATAATGCTCGGAAAGGTTTGTGGATCTTCGTGGTTCATCCCATTCGCGTCAGTTGCGACCTTTACGGTGTATTGCGGTCAGAAACAAGGTAGAAGTTCGGGGGACCCAGAGACACATCAGAGGATATTAAGACCAGTGCTTACGCTGAGACACTAATGAGGTTCCATGGAACCATTCCAATGACAGCAACAGCACGCACCGGCATGCACGGGGGCGGTAATATTAAGCGGTAGCCGACGGATAAGCGCAACAATACAACACGATAGTATTGTCCTCTTAGGATACTGGGAACAATTGCGTACGGGTGCATAGGGATGAAAGGACGAACGGAGCTGGGATGTGGCAGTGTTATTACCCTCACGACCGAAGCGTGTGATACGACGTACCAGGCTCCTCACACATTGGGGGTGAGGACGGCTTTCGGCGCATGGACAGACGGTCGGCAGAGAATGAGAAGGATCCAGACCTGAGGGCAAAGCGGGCCAGTGAGCCGCAAGCACCAGAAATAGGCCAGTCACAAATGACGGGAGAACAAATCCCGCCAGCGTGGAAGCTGTGACGACAGGGGACGATGGGACGCATAGGCAGACTCACCCGAATACTTCAGCCGGAGGGGTACATGATGGCATATGCAACCAGGCAGTGCTATCTCCTTGAGCCAGAACACGAGTGCTGGAAGAGGCGAGGACGAGCAGACCTAGGAGATAGCCCCCGGTGGCGAGAGGCCGATCGGACGGCGCAAACGGGCAGTGGTGCAGGAGAGTCGCGAGGCGGAGAGGGAAAAGCAGCGATGCGAACAGAGGACAAAAGGCAAGACTAGGCTGGCTGGCCGGCAGTTGAAGCTGGGGGTGCAGAGAGGTGACGGCGGGATGGGGCAGAACGGACCGCAGAGTTGCTAGCACCGACTCCAGCACCACCCGGTGCCCCGTTGGCTGGTCGCACACAGTGCCTGCACAGGACCAGTCCAGATGGAGTCGCACTGGGCTAGCTATCATCGTCGGACATAGCGGGGGAAGGGGGATGGTGGGAGCCTTGGCCCCACGGCCTCAAGGCGGAAGAAGACAGAAGGTGAGCTGGCCTGGAGCTGGCGGCACAGTGGGAACCGCGGGCGAGCATCGGCCAATCCTCGGACATCCCCTGCCATTTCTGGAAGTCCTAATATGGCATCTCAAGCACCTGTTGTTGGTGAAATGGCCTGACACATTCATCTGCTCAGTGCTATCAGGGTCCATGGGGACCGTTGCACTCGGTAAGCGCAAAAATAATGCACCAGATACTGAAGTCCCATAAAAGGTCATCTTGGGTTGCTATGGCGCGGACGCACCGTTCAGCGAGATTAGGAGATGGTCACGGTGCTGATGATTCACAAACCACACAACCCAAGGCATGCGGATCGCTGATGTTGTGAGCTGCAGTGGACATTGGGTGGTCAGTACATTCTTCCGGATATGACCGCCCAACTTCAAGTTTTAGCAGTCCATAGATGTATAGGTGCAGCGCAGGCAACTTACGTATCCTTCCACCACATGAATAGTGATGTGGGCCACCGTTGGTCCCGTTCAAGCTCGGAACTGAGTGGTCCATTGTTTGAAACTAGCTGCGTGGCTAGACAGTCTGAAGATCAAGAGTCCTTTTGTTCTTATCCTGTTGAACCTGGGTGGGGCAAAGGCCCTCGCCCGGGTGCAACTCTAGCGGATGCTCCGCATACTTACCTGGATGTGGGTGTTAGAGGCTTGCAGTACACGATAGTGTACGTGATGGGAGGAGTTAAAAGACTTATCCATTCAGCTCACATCAGTACTTCGGGAAATTGCTTACAGCTTAACAGGCTTAAGGCCGGCAGCCCTCCCCCGCGGCCAAATTTTGGGAGGCATCCCGGGTGAGGTACAGGCTTTGACAGGTTCGGATAGGGTCCCCTTGCACTCTGCCAGGTGCTGGCTAGGCAGCGGGGGCATGGTGCTGGGAGGATGGGTGAAGTTGTGAGAGGCTGCTTGCCAGTGCCTCTTGAACAACTTACGGCTTAGGCGCTTGCCATACTTATGCTGTGCTTAATGCCACTTAACACGCTTAATGGCCTCGTTAAGTCACGTCAAGCCTTTTTCCAAAGTACTGATGCATAGAAAGCTGTCTTATATACTACTGTAGAGTACAGGATTATATAAGAGTCCGTGTGATCACTGTTGTGATCACAGTACCAGTTACATATAGTAGCTGGTAACCGTACGGTATAGTTGCCCGATTGGGCTACAGGGCGGCTAAAGGCCAGGTGGTCGGTCCGACCATCCGCCAAACCTTAATATTTGGTGGAGGCCCATCAATCCCGGATGTTTGGACCGTAGCACGGTTATTACCGACATGCGCTAGTTCAACACTCCCCCTCGCTAAGTATCCATATAGGTACGTAAGCGTACTAGGTGCTCTAAGCAGCCCGGGGAAAGCGGAGACCAAGTTGCGAGCGAAATTTAATGAACTTCACTTCACCTAAGTTCTTGGTGAAGATGTCAGCAGGGTTGTCATTTCCTTCAATGAAGAAAATATTGACAATACCCTTCTCATATACTTCTCGAATGTAATGATAGCGGATATTAATGTGCTTAGACCTCAATTCCATAACAGGGTTGGATGCAATAAAGATCGACCCTTGGTTGTCTCCAGAGAGTGGTATATGATCCATATGGTAGCCAAGTTCAGCAAGCAGGTTGCGAACCCAAACTACTTGGTGGCTGCAATCACTCATTGCCATATACTCAGCCTCAGTTGAGGAGTGAGCAATAGTCTTCTGTGTACATAAAGTCCACGAGAAGATCCCATTCGCTAACTTCAAAAAGAAGCCTGTTTGTGATCATCGGGTATTGGGGTCCGATTCCCAATCAGAGTCAGTACCGGCAACAAGGCCAGTCTGAGAGTCACCCTTGTAGACCAGTGAATAATCCTTGGTCCCAATGAGGTATCGGCAAATGTAGAGTGCGCGATTAAGGTGATCTTCGGATGGGTTGGATGTAAACTGTGCTAGTTTGGTCATGGCGAATGCCAAGACTGGTCTGGTCCCTAACATAAGATAGAGTAAGGATCCAATAACCATTTGGAACCTGGAGCGTAGCTCCGGTGTCACCTGCCCTTTGTTGGGCATAGGTTGGTAACCGGCAGGAAGTGGGGTTGGAGCTGGTCGTGCATTCATCATACTGCAGTGTTCCAGTACTTTTTCCAAGTAGGTGCATTGATCCAAGTGGATACTGCTGCCTTAGTGCACAATACGCATATACAAGAATTCACTTGCATCACCAAGGAGTGTATTCCATTAAAGTTCTTGAAACTGCTACTCACTCGGGGTGTGTAAATCCACACAAGTGCTGCTCACCCGGAGGCGGCCGGGCTGACCTACATTACCATATGTAGCATCTGGCCTGTGCACATATGTAGCCTTATCTGACGGTTGGCCGGTCACCAGCCATGCTACAGTACAGCTGTCCGGCCAGGACCCATCACTTTTGATGCCTATTTTCGATTCAGGCAGTGTGCATTTGTGCAGGTCTTATTGGTACATATATTAAAATCCATTTTGAGAGTTTGTAAATGATATATCAACCGAATCATTTTGGGCAACTCAACGGCCGGCCGGTAGGTCGTCATCTCCTGTATAGCTGCCCGGCCGGTCCGCTGTCTGTAGGCTGTTGTGCTGTACGGCCGGGTCCTCGGCACAAATACTGGGGCTGTTTAGGAGCCTGTACCACTCTGGAGGATTTATGCCAGGCTCTGAAAGGATGTTCCAAGTCTAAACCATGGCTTCCGGATACAATCTGCACAGTTATGGTGGTATATGCGGGCTGCAAGCGTTTGAGACCCTCCGGCCGGGCAAGTCTTGTACCTGTATGTGCTGTTGAGCCGGTGGGTGCTCTGAGGCCTTTTTGTCCTGCAGCATTGTGTACACAGATCCGGTAGCTGCCTGGTCAGTCATCCAGTCATGGTTTGTCCCTTCTCTGATGTATAGACAGGTACAATAGCAACACCAGTCTCATTGTCACAAGGAGTGGGTGGTCTGTAAAGTTCAATAAGTGGATGGTCCGTAAAGTCCACATGGATCAATGCCAGTGGCGAACTTGAAGAATATACCAAGCCCTTCTAGGTGAGGCACTTACATAACAGCAAGACTCCTTCCTTCATGTCGTGCACAGCCATTTCAAGCACATCTTTGAAATAAGTTGATAGGAGTTGGGTCACATAGTGGCCGGCCGGGCAGCACATCCAGTAGGGATGTGTCGGCCGGCCGGCCAACACAATTCCAGATAGTACTGCCTGGCCGGTTCTGCCTTGGCATATGGAAGGGATCGCACCCATGAGACATCCGGACAGTTTCCGGATCTCTCGTACGTACAGAATGTCTCTTCCGGGTCAGCTCACAATACTCGGGACAAGTGGCAGAGTAATGAAAAAAAGAGGGTCGCAGACCGGCCGGGCAGCACATCCAGTAGGGATGTGTCGCCCGGCCGGCCAACACCATCTCAGATAGTACTGCCCGGCCGGCATGCACTCAGAAGTTGTATTTTACATAGTTGATCAGTATTTATCAGGAGGGCACAGTGCTCTATTGTCAAGGTATGACGGTATAACAGCTGTATGGGACACGAACGTGCATCGTGTTACATGGAAAACATCATTTTACATGTACTACAGTCAAATGCATGAGGCACTGTCGTCTATTCAATGGGCTCTGTGTTGCCCATTCGTCCGGTGACGGCCCGGAGCTTCACCTCCTTCTCTTCCAAATGCTGCATGTTGGTGTCTGCGCTGTGGTCGACTCTCCGGTTCCAATCCTCTAAGTCTTCCTGGAACAACAGCATGGGCGGAGCCTGTGAAAGGTGATTAGATACTGCTACGCATAATGTATGGACACTTACAACAGATGGCGAAGGATCTTTCCACCATCTCGGACACTGTTCTCCAATAGGTCCCTGGGACGTCCACTCCCACCACTCAGCAAAGCCCCACGGGTGTGGGTTGCTCAGCACTCCATTCGTGATATGGCTGGTTGCAGTGTGGAATGCAACAGAGTCGAGCTTGTCCAGCCTGAACACAAGGTTTCAGCCGCTCCATTCTATAGCTGAGAGCAAGACGGATAGTGCGGAGTATACTTCCGTTTGATCCACTGTGTCCCGGGGGTTGGAGGACTGGAGAGCGATTGCTCCGGAAAGTCCTAGGGCATGTATAGCCACCCACTATAATGTTGTGAGCTACAGCTCCTAGAAAACTGTCACAGACACTCTGCATACCGTTTCTCTGGCTAGGCCATAGTTCCAGCGGCGGGTTGTCAGAATGTCCGGATGTGCTAGAAGTACAGACAGTGCCTGCCCGATGCGAGCCATGACCAAAATGACTTCAGCCCTGGCAGCCCAAAGTGCGGATGCAGCAAACAATGGCTGTGGCGATGTGCCTCCTTCGGACGACATTGAAGACATTGCAGAAAACGTCTTCAGAGTTGTGTGT
Source organism: Ganoderma lingzhi (assembly GCA_026283605.1). Taxonomy (NCBI): domain Eukaryota; kingdom Fungi; phylum Basidiomycota; class Agaricomycetes; order Polyporales; family Polyporaceae; genus Ganoderma; species Ganoderma lingzhi. The sequence continues at coordinate 1,869,176 of JAPJYM010000011.1, forward strand.
TGTGTTCCGAAAGTGCCGGATGCTTGGGATGATGTGTAGCAGTGTTATCTACCATCCTGTCCTCAATCAGTACAAGGGCGCCTAAAAGAAGCAAATTATCGCCGAGGATCTACGTGACTTGGATAGGTTCGATGCTGTCAGACCTATCATCACAGGCACAAAGACTTAATATCGAATCCCTCGGAAGCAGCCGGTGTGCTGCGGCACTGTCCTCTATCGCCACATAAGCTGGGACATTACAAAGTCTTGTCCCTCAGCCTTGCCAGCTCTCTACCACCATCACATCTCGCGACCCCAGTCTGTAAGTCTTTATTCACTATAGCAAACAGAACTAAAACTAATGACATATTCCAGATAGATGGATCACTACCAACCATATTTCGACGTCCCAACCAGCGACGTCACCTTGGCAATTCATGCCTTTCTGGCAGATATAAACTCCCTTTATTACCCCTACAATGTGTGGCACGTCCGAGACATTATCGACCAATTTCTAGGCATGGTGGCACACCTTCCCCCTTCTATTTCCTTCGACGAGGTGGATGGGTATTGTGTGCGTGTTTACTTCTACCTTGCAGACAAACCGCCTGGTCGGTGCCCTCGGCTCACAATCTTCCGCAACTTCACGCAGCAATATTCCCGCATCACCCGCATCCGCACTGTCCAATTCTGGCCCACCAAAGCCCAGACGTGGCGTCAACTCCACAAAATGTCTCATCGACGACTTGATCTCCTCCGGGAGGTCAACGACATGCGGCCGGATCCGGAAGCCGACCGCGAGGAGATTGAGAGCTCCCTTCTGTCCCATGCATGGATCACGATCAACCAGGGCTTTGCCTTGACTGGCCTGAGTACTGCGTACAATAGCTGTAAAATTTATATCTCATATTTATCCCTTCTTATTCAACTGACACTATTTTTACCAGATACCTTTGTTGAGCAGTACGGGGTGTACTGGGATCCACCTACTCCGGTGCCCCCGTGGTGGTATTAGCCGGCTCCGACATCCGGGCATGATGGCGCATCATGTCTGTCAGACGTCTGCATATGCGTTATCTGTACGCATGAGAAGGGTTAGGCTGGGAACGTCCTGCACAAGAACATGGACTGATGTTTTTGTTTTGTTCTTGCATGTATCAGCTTGGACGTAGTCTGTATCTGTGTGTCGTTCGAATGACGAAAAGTGCATTACAGAGTCCGTAACCGTTTCACATGCATGCTACAAGACAAAGTCTGTGCGTGCTTTCAGAAAAGCCTGGGATGCGTGGTTACCAAGGTTAGTCCACATGGTGGCTTGGCGTAATGCGAATGCTATATGCCCTGGTGTTTGTCCACTCTCGGACCACGTCCTCCATCTTTCTGACTGTGTGACGAAGAACCGGATCGTACAGTCCATTTCTAAGGGCACCAGGATGCTTTCCTCCTCCCATCGACACTTCCGGGCATACGCCCGAAGCCAAAGCATCCGACGGACTGGTGATCCGAGTTATAAGTACGTCTCCCGGAAAGCGTGAAGTATACTCACATTCCTAAAGCCATGTGGTCCGCTGCGCATTCTCCACATCTTCAACATGCCATATCCACAATGTATGGACGTTCCGGAGGCCGTGTGTAAAGTGTTCAAGTACCGCCGTAGTGACTCCGAGGTCCTCCCTTCGTATTTCCTTGTATCGGGTGAGAAGGTCCTCACGGCGTACCATGCTCTCGGTGTCGGTTGGGTCATCATTGAAAAGGTGTTCTATAGCCCGGCAAGCCTGTCCATATGCCCGGACGTGTTTCATCAGGCCGTCGTCAGTTACGCGCACCTCATCGAAGCTCTGAAGCTTCTTCCGGTACGATTCGGCCGTACGCACTCGTGTCCGGTAGAGGAGTGACTTGTACGCGATGGCCGTCCGGACCCCCTGCAGACAGTCATTCATCTGACCTTCCCGGAGCTGCTGTTCTTTCACTGCAAGGTCTGTAAGATTGTGCCGAGCAAGGTACGCATACCCGAGCGTGGACGGAAGGGCAAGCGGCTGCTCTTCCGGTTCCGGAGGGAGTCCGGGGCCTGGCACCCCTGCGCTACTGCCCCAACTTCCTCCGAGCCCCTGGACCTCATCCCATACTCGTCCGAAGTCTGTCGGATCAGCATCCACAGGTACTCCAGTTGTGCTTATAGATGTCCGGAGGTGTCTGTCTGCCGCTTTGTGGAATGCCTTCATGGTGGTGGCCAGCCGTTGACGGCGTTGCGCTAGTGCCAGTCACTCGTTGCTGGTTGCAGAGTCCTTCAGCGAGCATGCCGTATAAGTGATTGAAAGTCTAAGTAGTGTTAGTACATGCCTTCTGGGCATTGTTACTACACACTTTTGTTCCTCCAATCCTAGACCGTTTGAGATCCAGCTTGCGGCGCCTTTTATTGCTTCGCTTGCCCCGCCTTCCTCCTGGGTCAACACCAGCTCCTTTCCTTCCAAGTAGGTACTGCGTTGCATACAGTCAGCCATGTACACTTTTAATACAGTGAGGCACATACACGGCTGTCTATTCACGTCATAGATATCCATTGCCATCACGTCATCGATACGATCTTTATCTGCTGTGAGTGCGTCCGCCAACCATTCCTGGCATTGCCGCTCTCTATCGGAACCATATGCAGGAATGCATCATTGGTTGTCCGATGCAGCTTGTTGTAGTAGTTCCGAGCGGTGGTCTTACATTCCTTGTTTGCGAGAAGAAAGTCGTCCAGCACCTGTTCGGTAAAGATCGTCCGGGGATGGTGTATGGATGCCGGATAGTATCCTAGGTCGATGAGCTGCAGATCATCCCGGGGGGCATCCGGACAACAGCAGAACATCACAGACATTTCGTGCACGCCGTCCAAATCCACTACCACCATCATCCGATCACCCTGGACCATGCGATAGTCAGCCAAAGGCATAGCAGTGTATATAGGGTCTCCAAAGTGTGGCAGCTCGGCGACCGAAGTGACGAGCGTCTTGTCGTCGGGTCGGAAGTCCATTTCGGCATCTTCATCGTCAATGTCGGGGCCCTCCTCTCCAGCCATATATGGGGGCTCAGTCTCCGAGTCATCCGGAGGTGGAGCTGCATACTCCGGCTGTGGCATGGACCCCACAGGATACATTCCGAGACTGGGACACGGCTGGCCACGGTGTCCGGCATGAATCTGGACCCCGAGGTCCCGGAGCCACCCCGGATGGTAGTACTCACCCGTCCAGAACTCGACGCGGTGCAGCGGGTGAGATATGTGGCGGGCCCGGCAGCATGCAGTGCAGAGCGAGGGGATCCCATGACAGGTCAAGCACCACCATGTAGCCGGGTGTCCGCACTCCCCTAGGCCATCATCTGGAAGTCCCTCCCTGGCAAGTCCACAGTGGAGATACTCCTCCCGAACCTCTAGAAAATCTCTCTGGAAGTCGTTCTGAGACTGAATATGTATTCCCATTGTTCCGTCAGTACGGAGGCATTGTATACACATTCATGACTTGCCTTTCCGGTATGCGGCACATCATCAAATGTGAACTCAAAGCCAAGAGGTGCTCCCTGGTCTATGCCCGGCAGGTTGATGTGACCCGGACCCGGTGTAGTTCGGGCACTCGCTGCTGGCAATGGCTCGGCGGAAGAGGGCGGAAGACTCCCTACGTTTGGCAAATCCAGACGAACTTTCTTCGTCGTCGTCTCCAGACCGCGCCCAGTCTTCCGGGTCTTCAAAGTATACTCTTTGAATGGCTCCACCTTCTCGAAGCGGCGGCGGCGCAACATTGTTGGAGACAGCAGGAACTCGCAAGGGTGTCAAGGTGGAAATGGTTTGTAAGGAATGTTCTATGTACATTCTACGAGGCGCAGACTTCGTTAATGTGAGCAAAGCCTGGGACCGACATGCCAAAGTGAGTATGGACATTTTCAACCATGTACAACACGTAGCAAAGTCGATCACCCTCCACCCTCGTGACACCGTGCCGGATGACTCGTGAACATAGCACGGCAATCATTCCGCTATCGTATGGCACGGAGACACCGAGGTTGTGGAGCTCGAGAAGCGCCTTTTGTCCGTAGGTGCCCAGGGTAAGTAGGAGATTGACCCACCCCACACAGGTGTTTTTGTCCCGATGGAGCAGTGACAATCGATTGATAATAAATTGAACGGAGTTGAAACTTGTGGGCCAAAGTCGCATGACCTCACTCGCTCTGGTCCCCTCCGCGAGTATGTTCCGGATCAACTCCTGGGAGACCCTGTAGAGTTCCGGGTGAGTTACCGCTAGAATTCCGTCGAGGAGGCCGCCCGTCTCCTCCATCTCTGCCATCCACTGGTACGCTTCCGCACTCGTCGACTCCTTACTCGGGAGGGGCTTGTAATTCGGTCCCTTGAATGTGTTTAGTACTACATAGAAGCGCTTCAATCACAATTATAGACGTACTGTGTGCCCCAGCTGGAAGCCTGCCGGATAGAGTGTGACTACTCCGGCACCCCACGTCGGACTCGGGTTAAAGTATAAAGCGGAAGTCCGCCAGTTCCCTTCAGGCTTTCCCGGAGGCGTCAATTTGAGCTTTGCACGGCCTTTCAGTGCCTCAGATGCCTTGAGGAGGATTTCCTATGACGTCCGGGGCCTCATTGCAAATTGATGAATGATTATGATTGGTGTGCTTACCTGGCGTGCCAGAGGCAGAATTCTGGGAAGGGACCAAACCAAAATATTTCCGTCTCTGTCCAGGAACACTGTGGGGTGCCGTACAATGCAGAGTGGGCCTGTCCGACTGATGACCTCTTCCGCGGAGGTGATGGGCGGGAACTCTCGAAGAAGGCGATCTTCGACTTCCTTCTTGAGAGTAGTCATCTTTGGCAGCATGTTCGCATACTCGCTTGCATTCCAGGTGACCGACACTGCGACACATCAGAACCTCGTGTTAGGGTCCAAAATTTTCATTTACATTGGTTTTGGCTTGCATGTGCCAGCATTCGGGCAATGGAGTCGCAATCCTTCATCAGCTGGAATGAAATCGGAGGAGGGGTGGGATGCGACAATGGTGCTTGTCCTTTATCCAAATCGGGAAGTGACTGCAATCGATGAAAATGATACAGCGCTACAATGTAAGCCGCAGTGCGCCCCCGGTCCTCGAGTTTGGACAATGGGTCAACTTGACCTGCACTGGTCTCGGGTGACATAGGCTTAGCGATATGTTATACAGTCAAGGGCAATGGGGTGTGTGGATGGAGGAGAACAAGAACCAAAAAGTGGTCATTGGCCAATTATGACCGTGTGGCAATTGACTTGATGTGATGCACTGCCCTTCGCTTAGCCGGCAAGGACGGGCCGGGGATTTAGTGGTTACATGTGCTGTCCGGCCGGTAGGCTGGAGCAAGGGTGTCACCAACCCTCAAGGGTTAGCAAGGGTTTACACCAAGGGTAAGGGTGGGGGTTGGCACAAGCTTACCCCTGGTCAAACCCTCACCCTTAGCAAGGGTTGAAGGGTATAGCAAGGGTATAGTAAGGGTGTAACAAGTATATGATAGAATATATAGAAAGTAATACAAACCTGTTAGTTTTAACAGTACTGTAGCTTTACTTGTAGTTATCTACTTATAGACAACTATTTAAACCCTCCACAACATTAATAATAGCAAACTAAACCTTGTTTGTACAAAAAACCCTCAAGGGTTAAGGGTAAGGGTATATAAGGGTAAGGGTGTGGGTTGAAAAGTTAACACCCTTGGCCAAAACCCTTACCCTTGTCAAGGGTAAGGGTTTTTCAAGGGTAGGGTGGGGGTTGGTTTCCAAACACCCTAGGGTCACCCCTGCTCCAGCCTACCGGCCGGTGCGGGTGCCGGCCAGGCATCCACACTTCACGGTCATTCTAGAGTGAGACCTCATCCTTCCGCCGCCCATAATTTTTATCTCTCCGTCCGCTCTGAACCGATTATCCTCCCTGTGTCAACCTCTATCATTGAGCATTACTACTACCCACCATGGCCCCCCACCGCAGCGACCTAACATCCTACGAGGAAGACCTGCTCAAGAAAAAACAGGGTGAGTACCGGAACAAGGCTGCCGCAGATAAGGCTGCCTTTTGTGAGGCCCTTGCCAAGCACTTCTTGGTCAAGCGCGAGGTTGAGGCCACCGACCTCCTCATCGACTTCTTCTCTCAGGTATGTCGCATTCCTTGCGCGTTAGATAGAATACTTACTGCATTGTTGGTAGAAAATCTATACCTGGTTTAGCAACCACGGACCGCAGAAGAACAAGGAGGAGCAGGGGTTCAAGATTGGTCGCACCTTTACCGGAGAGCGTTGCTGGGGCCTGAAGAACCGTTCAACAATCAAGGATGCCCTTCCGGACATCGATCCGAAGTCGCAAGGGTATGTCGCTCAATGGAACAGCACTCGGAAGGCGCAATGGGAGGCGTTGGAGGAGGACGAGCAGGATCCCTAGAACGAGATGGCTCTGAAGTGGAATGAGGAGGGCCCGGACGACAATGTGAAGCCCGAGTGCGAAGAGCCCACTATCTGGCAGTCACTATAACTGACATAAAGCAGGCTTGCATGGAAACAGGCTCTCCACTGGATGAAAGGGGTGTCCCGAACCTTTTGGAAGCAATTCGGCATACCGCTATTCATATACGGCGTGTTTCAAGACGAAGAAAAAGAGCTCAATGCGTGCAGGTACACTTCAGTAACATAATATGCACAGCGCATCGGCTGAGTGTCGTGGTAGCTAAGTGCTACCTACCGGACGACTTCCATGGCAACCGTCAGGATGTCGAGCGTCTGTTCGACTGGTTCCGGAAGGGTCTGACGCCCTCCGCCACAGTGGGAGAAGTCCAGATGTATGCCCTGGCCATGGGGCTCACACTTCGCAACATGCACGTCTCCCAGTTCCTAAATGACAACGAAGACGTTCCGGACCTCCCCTTCCACCTTCCGATAACCCTGCTGACCTTCGACAAGATTCCCGAGCTCGAGGAGTTCTGCAAGGCGAACGCGGTCCACCGACCCCGCCCGGCAGGGAAGGCCACCCAGCCGGATGTTGGCCATGGCTTCGCTACCCCTCCGGAAGAGCACGCTAGTGCTCCAGCGATGCCCCCGATGACGGAACCCACTGCAAGAACTACCCGCCCCGGGCGGAACATCTCACATGCCGGCCCCTCCCACGATGCTACCCAAGCGGACGCTAACGAGGACGAAGATGCAGATGAGCAGCCGGATGTGCCAGAACCGTCCATTCAGCCTCGGACGACCCGGTCAAGGGGTGCCGCATCCGCACCAGCCGTTCCGGACACAGGCATGGCGACATCCGGGCAGGGCAGTACATCTGCGGCTGCAGGGGCTCGTGCTGAGCAGACTGCCACCCGGAAGCGTGCCCGGAGTGGCGGGAACCAGGCCGGCGATGACCTGACGATCAAGACACGCCGGCAGCGAGCTCTGATGGAGCGCGACACCCAGGCCACCCCTGCTACTTGTTCGCAGGCATCCGGGAGCCGCACTCAGAAGAGCAAGAAGGGTCGGTAGGCACGTGTTAGCCTGTGGAAATGTTTTTGTATCATACATGTGACAATGGCAATCGTTCTCATATTTTCTGCTATGCAAGAGAAGTACACATTGTTCGGCTACGTAATACATGCAATATTGTACAGACAAATGTCCAAGATATCATTGCGATGGCTCACCCATCTCCTGGTCTTCTGGCTCCGGACGTTGCGTGCGGGTGCGGGCAAGGTTGGCGGCAAAGTCCCGGAGGTCGTCCGGCTTAAGCCCAAACATACCGAAGTAGTCCTCGATGGCCTTCGGAACCCGTGCCGCCACCGCCTCCTCGACCCGGGCCTCGAATGTCGTCTCCAGGACGTCCAATCGCTCAGAGAGCATTTTGACGTCCTCCAGTGGGGGTATGGGGCTCCAATTGAATGGGCTCCGGCGGGCCGGCACTGGAGACACACGCGGACCGACTTGGGCAACTTGCGACAGCGGAGACATGCCCAGTGGGAACGGGTGAGGCGGGGTGAGCCCAGTGACGAACCGGGCGCTATCGGCGGGCTCTGACATCGCTCGCCCGGGGACAACGTCGACGACGGCCGGTTGGGGCGAAGGTGGAGGTGGAGATGGAGCCGGAGGCGGTTGCATGGGAGAGACCGGAGGATTGTCAGAGGGTGGAATAGGAACAATGGTGGGAAGGGCGGGCTCCGGATCGTTAGGATCGCCCAAACGGGGCAAAGCTACTTCCTCTGCCAGCTGCCCTAGCCACCCTCCCGGAGGCCCACCGGGCTGTGCGTAGACGACGCCCATCTGGTCCTCCACTGCCTGGACACGCTGTGCAAGAACATGGACCTGGAGCGCGACCTTTCCAGTGTCTTCAGAGGCCAGTGTCTGTTCCTTGGAAAGGACGGCCGCCTGGGACATGACCCTTTTCACGTCATCCAAGATTTGTATGTTGGTGTCGTGGAGGAGCTTGATGGAGCTTTGAACACCCTTGGAGATGTCTGTGATGGTCGACCTATACGTGTGATCCAACGACGAGAGCTGGGTGTGGATACGGAAAAGGTCACGCTCAGGATCTTCTTTGACAGCTCCAGCTCCGGGCGCATGCGCTCAACTGCCTCTGTTGGCGCGTCGTCAAGCCGTTGGTCCACAAGCTCCACCCTCCTCTCAAACCGGGCCATGTCATGGCGAAGGGGTCAGACATCTTCGCGCAATGCTCCATACCGAGCCCACATCTCATGGTACAAGGCCTCGAGGTGGCTGTACACTTTGAGCATCTCAACGAGGGCAGAATAGCTCGTGGGGATAGTGGGTACGTTCCGGAATGCCTCCGCCAACGTCCGGGTATGTTTCTGTGTGTCGATCATAACACTAGTGATGTCGGCGAGGTCAAGTTTGGTGGCCTGGACCTGGTTGTACAACCGCTGGATGGCGTCTTGGAATGAGACAATGGACTGTGAGCCTTGGATGGAATTGCTCCTGCGAATGCGAATGCACTCTTCAATGTGGGCAAGCTCGTAAGCCCGGGTGGTGGCCGTAACGACAATCGGTTCCAGGTTGACGTTCCGCTCTCGGGCCTCATCGACAAGACGATGGGTGTTTGGGCCAAGGGTAAAGGTCCGCGGTGTACCCGGATCGTGAGGGGTGGCGGCCGTTGGGCTCGAGGGGTCAGCCGAGAGGCCCATTGGGGGGTTGAGGGGGATGCTGCGGAGCTCGAGCACATCCGCCAAGGTCTCCGTGGGGTGGTCAAGATACGGCCTGGGGGTTTTATCATCGGCCTGCGAAGTTATAGTTATCTATGGCAATGTTGACCAATTGACTGAAATAAATAATCCAGACATAAGCAAATGTGTGTAGTACTATAAAATGGGACATTACCTTTCAGAGACGGCGGGATAAGGTGGCCGGTGGAATCAACCGGGTCAGCCTCAATGGCACGAGAGGTGCTGCCCCATGCATGCTCCGAATATGCCATGAACTCATGCTCCGAGAGTTCGGTGGCACGATAGCGTAAGTCACCCCGTGGGGTTTTCGGAGTAGTCGTCGTCATCCTTGGTACCCGTGTATCCCGGTGTTTTGGCATGGACCGGTTTTCATGCTCAGCGGGGGCAAGATAATACTGCTCGTAGTCATCGGTGTGCGAGAATTGGGGAACCGGGATAGTCGTCGAGCCATCCGGAAGCCTGCGTGGGACCGAGTTATAGTCGGGGTCGTCTTCATCCTCCGGACCGAGGCCCGGAGGATGAGCAGGACCTCGAAGGTGGCTGCGCACATACTTCGGGGGCTGATCCGGAGCCGGAGGGAGAACCAGGTCTGCATACTCGAGCTCCAATTCCACCTCTGCATCGGGGTCATCCAGAACATTCAACGAACCTCCCGGTGTCGATGCAGGAGGGGATGTGGGTTGTGGGGATGTTCGGAACAAGGAGGGAGCCGGGGAGGCAGATGTCGAGTGCGCTCGGGATAGCGACCGCATTCGAGGTCTCCTGGAACCGCCGGTCGGAGTCTTCGCCACTGTACGGGCCTTCGGAGTGACCTGGGATGGCAGGGGATTGTTGCGTGTGCCTAGCGGCCTCTCCATAGGCCAGGTTCATGGTGGAATAAGCTCCGGGAGAAGCGGGATTGGAGGCCTGCCATGGTTAGAGGGATACCGTGGTGCCGGAGCATGTTGATCGATGTTCGGAGGGCCCTTGTGACGATCGGCCTTTGAGATGGTGCTGTACTGATCGACAAACCACTTAGGGGGTTCGTACAGCTTCGGAGCCCTCTGAGGCAGCACATTGTTATTCCGACGGCCCGGCGAATGGCTTCGGTGGAAGTAGACGTAGCCCAGGTAGGCAGCGCTGACTGGAGCGCCAACAACCGTGAGCGTACACTTCACCTTCTTCTGTGAGCAACGCAAGCACGAGGAATTGACCAAGCCACAGAACAGACACTGTGCCTTGGCATCCACACAGGCATGGCACGGGCACGGCTATAATGAGGACAAGTTAGAAATTGATGCATAGGAGGGAATGCAGTCGATGCGTACATGCGGCGCCCAGGTAAAGGGCACGGTCTCCTCCGGCAAGTTGTAATCCAAACGGAGCCTCTTGGTCTCGTGCTCGTCGTTGATCTCTGATCCTTCGGGAGCTCCTTTGCGCTTCGACTTTCTTACCGTGGTCTTCACACCTCCAGAGGCACTCGTACCTTGCGTTGTGGCCATCTTTGCCCATGATGAGGCCTTCTTCTCGCGCTGGCTGTGTCGGGTCGATGGTGTTGCAGTGGGAGGTTCCATCCCTTCCTCCTCCATGTCCTCGTCGACGTCTGTGACCTCCGGAGCTGCGCGGCCCTTGCCCTTGTTGTTGGCCCTTCCTCGAGGCACTTCTTCCGGCTCCATGTCGACATCAATTGCCTCCGGTATATGGGCCGGAGCCTCACGACGCTTGCCGGAATCTGCAGAATGGCCTTGTCGAGGTGCGGACTGCATCCGGCTTTTCTGGGCTTGTTCCACGGGTGTGTAAGTTAGTACACAGCTGGGGAAGTTAATCACAAGCAGCCTACCTGGACGAGCACCCTGACGACGGGCTCCGGATTCCCGAGGACGGCCCCGTGGCTGGGCGGACGGTCCCTGGGCTTCCTGGTCGTCTTCTGCAGATACATTTGTGAGTATGCGGCTGTCGAGTAATTTAAACCAGCTTACCTTCATCAGATGTGCATACGGAAGGCCTCCTCGTTCTTCCCGATCTGTCCCGACCGTCCTCGGAACGTGTAACTGGGGGTTGGCGCCTGGGATCTTCAACCTCCGTCCCTATGGAGTCGCATGAAGGATCAAGAGAACAGTTCATTAGTATGGGTGAGGTACATTAAAGAAATATGAACGCACTATCCATGTACTGCTCCCACCAATGCGCTTGGATCCGGTCGAGTGGAAGCAGGCCCTCAGGATCCGGAGACATGTGCAGCGCGCCCTTCTCGAATTGCTTCGGCGGGTTGAGGGCCATGTGTCCTTCTTGAACCGGCATGACGGTATCTGTGTCGAATGGGTGCTGCAAGACGGTAGATCAGCTATTGTCGTCCAGTAGCTCGCAGACTTCTCCTACCGGTTGTTCATGCTCCAGTGTGGACAGAATTGCCACATTGTGCGCCCAAATCGCCCCCATCGCAAGAGGGGGCAGCTTCCGGAACCTTGCCCGGGAAAGGACCTTGATTAAGTCCATCGTTGTCTGTCGGAACCGACTGTCCCAGCCCGCTCGCTTTGGCGAGTCCTTGCCGGGTTTGTGCATCCATGCATAGTGGAGCTCCATCGCGAACATCGCAGCTTCTTCTACCTGCTTCTGCGTAGGAGAAGGCCTCTTCATCTTCTGCTGTTGCTCGGCGGTTAATTTGTGGCTAGACATAGCGGTGGTTTACGCGTAGTGGTTCGGGTTTGAAAGTGAATTGTACCCGTGGCGCATCGGCTGCAGATCCCTTATCGGATGGAGGAAAATTTTGAGGCACCCAGCCGGAGTTAGCCGCCTGGCGTTGAAGATGCTTCTCCCGTAGTTCGACAGCGCGATGGGCCTTGTCTATGCAACACCAACCCATGTAAGCCCTGCGGGCCATGTTGGGTTAACGGTCCGGGTCTGAATAGTGTATTCTCCCTCATATATACACAGATTTCCCGCCATGGCTGACAAAAAACGAGCACGTGCTGAGTCACAATGTAAGCATACCTTTCTCTACTGTAATTCCCTATTAACCTCCAGCAACAGCATCAGAACCCCCCCGGGCTGTCAAACATGTCCGAATCCAGCTTCCGACACCTAGCCGTGTCCAGGAAGCTCTATTACTTGAAAATCCGGGATCATCGCCCGAGCATTCACGACGGTAAGCAACTCCACGGCGTATACTGGTTGGGGCCATCGATAAGATGATAACATTCGATATTGCTTTTGTACAGGGACACAGAGTCCGAGCATTCCGTGGGTTCATCCTGGGGAGCTGGGAGCCCCGACACAGGTCATGCCGCTGCCCCCACCCCTTTGCTCGAAACGGCCCCGGTACGGCATCTCTACCATCCGAAATCGATGCAGCAGATTGCCATCCTTGCCCCAGACATCTCCGAAGAGGAGCCATCTACTCCGGACAGGGTTCCCACCCCCCAACTGTTCAGTTACGGCTCTGAGTCTCCCGATCCGCCCGCCCAGGATGACCATCCGGAACCACTGCAGGAAAGCACCGTCATCGTCCCGCCTGCCTCCGATGAGGTCCCTATAGCTCCGGCTGCCATTCCGGCGGCCGGAATCTTCACATATGACTCCGACTCTGACCCGCCGAATCCACCCTTCCAAAAGTCGGGATCGATGGAATTGTACGTTGCAGACTCCCCGGACACACTCCCACAGGGCTCCGACATTGACACCACTCATCCTTCATCCCCGGAGTTTGGACCGATGGCCTTGTATGTCGCGGACTCGCCAGACACACCGCCACAGGTCTCCGACACCCTTCTGCGCATGGAGTCCCCTTGTCGAGACTCGCCCATTCCCACTACCTCCGACCTGGCCGTTTTATTCTACTCAGACTCATCTTCACCTTCGCCGATGCAAGACGTCCACCAACCCCTCACTCATTTTTTATACTACTCGGACGATGATGGGGACAGCATCCGGAACTCCCCCATCCGGAACCCGCCCATCCGGAACTCTCCCATCCGGAACTCTCCCATCCGGAACGTTCAGTACGTCGGCCATCGCCGGGGTTACTAGACACACAACGCTACCTCCCGGAGTCTCCTCGGCCCATCCATCCGGTCGATCGTTACACGTGGAGGGTGGATCAGCGAGATACTTCAATCTCTCCGGATCCCATTTCGGACCCTTCCCACATTTCGGAACGCACTCCGGTGGCATCCTACCACCTTCGCAACCACGAGACACCCCTACAACCTCCATTCAACAGCTCCGGGTAGCTTCTCCTCCGCCCGGCATCGATTCAACTCGGGAAGAGGACGTGCACATGGCCGAAGGGTCTGGTATGTCCCAAGATCCCCTCACCTATCGATGACTTCATTTTCAGGAGATTGACTCTATGTCATCTCCAGAACTCCCTGAGAATCCGTACACATCTCCAACAGGTTCCGTCGGGGCGGACACATCGTGGAACCTGTCAGACGAGCGAGCACAGCTAGCTCGAGATGTCGAGATTTTAGAGGAGCAACAAGGTAACCTCCGCGGTCTTAGGCGGACCCCACTAGCATACTTACCACCATCCTGGGATGGGTACCATGCATTTCTCCTGTCGAGGGTCGACTCAACAAGGGTGATATGGGATACGTTGGACAACGGACGTGAGAACAGCTCAGAGTGATATGTGTATGTGCAAGGGTTATTTTAGTACTGTATATGGCTCTAATTCCATGCTGGTTTCCATATGTTAGCCTGTCCCGTTAACACACACCCGTGGCCTAGACGAACTTACCAAAGTGGAAGCTTTCTCCTCACTGGTCCACAATTGTATCCGCCGGCTGGTTAATACTATGAATTCACCTCCGGTCAGCCCAGGACATGACGGGCCGGGTAACATAAGATCGTGCATATGCCATCTAGCCAATTGCTATTCCTCACCAGGTCTACCATCCGGCCGGTCATACCATAGCTCAGAATATACATATATGAGTCAGATTGGCGGAACACATATCATATGCTCTCTCTAGTAACACATTTACCCATTACAACTAATAACCCATACCCGATGGGCCGAGGGATATAAGTACCAGCATATAACGTCCGGCCGAGGGACATAAGTAACAGCATATATCGTCCGGCCGGACAATGTGTGCCCATGGCTCTATCGCCCGGCCGGGAGCCCCATGTTGTAATCTTGGCATCTGCCTCGTGACGAGCGAGTGCATGCTCCCGCTCTGTCTCATCCCGCCAGCATCACCCCGACCCCCGACGGATACCCGCGCCCTGCCTTCGGACATATTTAGAACTTCTGCTCGTGTATTTAAGCCTGTGTGTATCTACGGTGTACGGCACGCGTTTGCATTCGGACAAATGCGAATCGCATTCCTTCCCACCTCTCTCTCTCTCGCGCTCCGAGCGCCCGCGAAATTCTACACCCCAAACATATGTTGCCCCCATATATTTGGCATGTTCCAGAGGGGACACGATAGCTGCTCTAGTTGGGTTATAATATGCTCCCCTTCCATGTAACGAGTTCAAAGTAATGGGTACGGGAGCTCGGTGGTCGAGTAGCATATATTACACCGTTAATATAAGTATGGTGTCTCTATTCAGGCATTTTGTCCCTTCCCCAAGGTCAGAACTCCATAGCAACCAGAGGAAAAAGGTCCGGGACAATTAGCATACGAATTGAGGAAGTTTCACAACCCCATCCTGCTCCCAACACAAGGGAGCACTGCATTCACATGCAGAGGCGCCGGGGCACCATCTAACAGGCATATCTTTACTTCCTGTTAATCCGCCACAGATATACAATGCTCCGGTACATGTCCAGACCGTTAAATAGTTATTGTGATCAAAGAACTGCATGTAGAGCGAGCCAAGGTATCTAACAGCCCATACCTACCATTCGAAAAATAGGCGCCGATACACCCCGGGTACCCCCCCCCCAAACCCGGCCGGAGTGCTTTTCCCCACCCCATCTCTGGCCGGACACTACACTCCCTTATGTTTAGGCATACCGGCCGGGACCGGCTCTACAGCAATACTGTGGAATTACACACCCCGGGTGACTGCTATTACAAGCAACCTATAGTGGAACCATGTGCTCACTAGCCAGCTGTCTCTCTTCCCCCCAGGAGTTTTATAAATGTTTATCATCCCCCATCCCCTCCGAGGAGTTTGGTCTCCAGGAGTTTACCCATCATCACTTCAAGAGACACGGTCATCTACCCGTCCAGGATCAGATATCCTGCGTATGTGAGGACTGTCTTGAGGATCGCCTTCGCTACCGCCACAGGGAGCACGCACCTCTAGTCCCTCATCGCAAGGCTCTGCCTCGACCTGTCCCCTATACTTGACCTCTGCCCCTCCCTGCCCATATCCAGGCCCCACTCCCCAGTCGTCCCTCTACACCTCCTCTCCCACCTGTCCCTCTCCAATACCAACTCTCTGCTGCACCAATTCCAGGCTTCACTCACATCAACAACAGCGACAACCTCGCCATCACAGAAGCCAAGGTCCACGCCATGCTCAAACACCTCCAGGTCGTCTTCAACTGCAAGGTGCTGCTCAATGATTGCCCATACGACCATCGTCTAGCCATCCAACGCGTCGGCGACCAGCTCAAGTGGATCAGCGACAACATTGGCCAACACGGAGCCAGCTGGACTCGGAGTCAGCAACAGAACATTGAGTGGTTCTGTAAGGAGTTTGGGAAGATTAAGTTTGCAGGATTAGGACAGAACTTCTTTAGAGTAGCGAATACAATTGTCGAGTTAAACAAGTTTGGGTACTTAGATTGGGTAGTTCTGCCACAGGTTTAGAATTTGTACAATGGCAACTGGTTCTCAGTATTAAGTACTGGACACGGATACGTTTGGCCTGAGAGGACGATCACACACACCATCCGAACATGATGATGCCTCAGACTTTGACAATACACCAAAACGCCCTACTCGGCTGCCGTCCCCCACTCCTACTCTAGAGCCCCTCCGGGTTCCACAAGACTGGACTTTCAATGGGGTATGGTATAACTCATTAGAAGATGCGGCAAAGGCAGCTGGGATATTTTACAGTATCAATGACATCAAGTACATCACGGCAATGATCAAGGACTTTACCCGGAAGGAAGTTTTTACGGCCTATAACCAACTTGGCAACAAGATGTATGAACACCAAAACCAGGTTGCGGCTGATGTCCAAAAGCTTCAGGTCGAAAAGGTTGGTGGAAACGAACACTTCGAGGACATAGAAGATCTCCGAGGCCGGTGCAAAAAACTACAGGATGAGAACAACAGGTTGAAGGCAGACATGGACGTCCTCAACCAGAACCACGGCATACTTGTCAATGTGATTAAGCAGCTTCAAGCCCAGGTCAACAGCCTTGCTACACAACCAGCTTCCACACGTGCACACCCAGCCACAACCCACACCCCAACAGCCAGCCATCCCAAGATCACCGACCCACCCAAGTTTAAAGGCAAGACTCATAAGTTGACAATTGAACAATGGTTCCAGAAGCTTGGTATTTGGTTTAGGTATCAGAACATCACGGCAGATGAGGACAAGGTTACTATGGCACTGCTATTCTTAGAAGGAGGTGCTCAGTTGTACATGGATGACTACGCTCAAAAGGCAGCCGACGGTGTTCCACTTGGAACATGGGCAAACTTTACAGCACGTCTTAGCAGTGGATATCGAGAACTTGCTCCAGAGAAGTCAGCCCAACAGTCACTCGAGGAACACTGTGCCAAGTTCCACTCGTCACTGGCCCTGTTTGCGGAAAACTTCCGCCATTTTGCTATCAAGTCTGGTTACTTGGATGTCGAACTCATCTGACACATCGAAGCTCAGTGCAAAGGAGGTGTACACACCACGATGGTCACCCACCACTCAATGCAGCCGGCCACTGTGCCGACCAAGTGGGAGAACTTCTTAGACTGGGTACTCGGAATCGAGATGAACTACCGAGGAGAGAAGCACCACGCACCATCATCAAGGCCTGCCCGGGACCCGAATGCCATGGACATCGACACAATGCGGAAGCCTGAAAAGCTCTCCAAGGAACAAGAAGAGTGGCTTGCCAAGAAGCTCTGTTTCCGTTGCGGCAAACACCCTTTCAAAACTGGAGTCAAGTGTCGCAACCCGGTGTACAAAGGCTACTATGAACTCCCCGACATGACCAAGGCCAAGGGCTCAGCATCTGGCACTCAACTACGTGCTATTGACAAAGAAGACAAGGGACAAGACCGAATGGAGTTTGTAATCAATACGCTCAAGGAGTACGACCAAAAGGGCAAAGCTAAGGCCCAGAACAAGAAACTACAGCACGGATCATGATGTACTAGTAGCGTAAACCACTTAGAGGAGTCTTTTGTACCTAGATCGTGTTATATATACCTCACCTCATCTCGCAGGCTGAAGCAATCACTCGATCTAAAGCTCACTCTTAAGCAAGGAGTACGTGAAATTCAGACAGAAGGCTTAGTAGACTGTGGAGCCTACTCAAGTTTTGCGCATTATCGGTTTGTCCAGGAACATGGCTTAGAATTATGACAACTATCCAGGGAAATATGGGTGTTTAACGCAGATGCCACGGAGAACAACAAGGGTCTTATCACTCACTATGTACGCTGTATGGTTACTATCGGGAACCACACTAGTTGGCAGTCCTTCCTAGTTACAGATATTGGGAACCGGGACATCATCATTGGAATGACATTCCTAAGGGAGCACAACCCCAAAGTCGATTGGAAGAATGGACAAGTAGACTTTACCCGATGTCCAGGCACTTGTCACCCGGAACAACTGCAAGTCCAAGAAGAGGAGGTACAGGCCATCGAGGAGCCCCATCTAGAGGAGTTTGCACGAGACCATTACGGACAGCTTAACCCTGCAGCTATTGCTGTTGTGGTGGACCGACTGACCAAACAGTCCCACTTCTTTGCATGCAATGATCACTTCTCAGCCTCAGATGCAGCCAAACTGATATATGAACAAATCCTGAAGCTACATGGACTTCCCTGACAGATCATCTCAGATAGGGGAACACAGTTTGCAAGCGCACTTTTCAAAGAGTTTTGCAAGAAGCTGGGCATATGGGCCTCAATGTCGACAGCATACCACCCTCAGACCGATGGGCAGACTGAACGAGTCAACCAGTTACTGGAAAAGTAACTACGAATATTCACCGAACACTGACCTGACGACTGGGCTACCCTACTAGCCACCGCAGAGTTTGCATACAACAATGCTGCACATGAATCTATGGGTCTCTCCCCTTTTTTGTCGAGTACGGCTACCACCCCAGAATGGCTCCAGACGTGCACGAGGACCTAGGGTTCCCAAGCCTTGAAGAAGTCTTCAAAAACTGTACTGAAGCTCAAAAACAGGCACAGTCCTCACTAGCCCTTGCCACTGAATGGATAAAATGGTACTACAATCAGCACAAGAGTGAAGTCCCATTCAAGGTCGGGGACAAGGTACTTCTCAAGGGAAAAGACCTTAAGATCAAGCAGTCCTCTGTGAAACTATCGGCCAAGAACTTTGGGCCTTATGACATCCTCAAACAGATAGGGCCAGCAGATTTCCGACTCCAGTTACCACACCAAAACAAGGTCCACCCCGTCTTCCATGCCTCAAAACTCATTCTTTACCATGAGGATGAGATCGGTAATCGAAACCCAGCCAAGCCAGACCCCATTGAAGTTGAAGGACATGATGAGTATGGCGTCAAAAAGATACTCGACTCAAGAACCCACCGAGGATATGTCCAGTACCTGGTCAAATGGGAAGGATACGATGTCAGCGACGCAACTTGGGAGCCAGTACAAAATGTCAAACACTGCAAAGAACTGCTAGACGAGTTTCATGTTGACCACCCAGATGCACCTCAGCCCATCTCGCTTACCAACCCACGGCCAGTACACCAGCAGTTTAATCGACAAATATGGTTTGAACGCTTCGCTGGAGCTCAGGTCTTGAAGAGGGGGTAGTGTCACAGTTTTTCGCGCCATGTTTAGTTGCACCAACATTTGCCCTCCGTTTGTCCCGGGCTAGCACCAAGACCCTAGCATGGGGTTACCCCAATTCAGTTACAATCTTATCAGGGCAAGGTTATCTTATCTTTCTCGTTATCTTATCTCTTCCTTTAGATCAGATCCTCACCTGCAACAGGTCCCAGGACCTGCCCTAAACTCAGGGTGGTCTGTGCGCCGTTGCCATGTAGTATATAAGGGCTGTGATGTGGGGCTATGAACCTTAGATTCTGTCTTCTGTTCATCCATCCCTTCCACTGTAGGGAGCTTAACAGCCCCTGCCATCCTGCGCCTTCTAGTCTAGGCAATCTATACTTTTTTTTCTGTTGTCACCACTCGAGTCCTCCATCAGTGAGCCCCTTGTTTGTTTGTTTGGTGGCACAGTCTATCAGCTGTGACACCAACCCATCGGGCACGCCACCCCTTATACATTCATGCCTTCCTCTCATCCCATTCTCTCCTCTTCTTTATGCCCTCCCTCAGTGTCACCCACTCTACTACGTGCTTCCGTTTTCAGAGCACCAGTGCCCTGGACTGTGCTTCCGTCCTGATCTCCCTGTAACACCTATGTCCTATGACACCATGTATCACTCAGCGTCCCCTCCCATTCGCTCACTTACTGTATCGGTAGTTCCCCAGTGCAGCCGTACCGTACTGTAGTTAGGATAGTGACAGTGGCACCTTTGGCCGAGACGGCCTACATGCCACTATAATCCCTGAATTTATCTATCTATCTACCCGGCCCCAGCTGATCTTGGCCGTCTGTCGGAAATTTGAAAATCACCTTGCAAGGGCCTCAGCTTTTGAGTGTCTGATATGCCACTTCTGAGTTACTTAACAGTTTGTTATTAGTCGTTAACATGATGTTATAAGTGATTGCAATGGGCTTTGGAGGTGATAATTAAATGCCAGTTGTTTGGAGCCGGGCCGCTGGCTTTCCAGTTACTTGGTACAGTGGCCGCCAAAAATAATGGGACATGCGCTCATGGTGCCTAAATGACAATGCTGTGGCTCCGTCCAAGCCCTACGCTGGCCCACTAGTGTGCACATCCGTAGTGTAGGATCCACACTATGTGTGTATAGAATAGTCAATGAAATTGTATAAAATTATTTCCAGAAAAAATGGGGGCAAAGGAAAACATGCCAAAATGGGCATGTCCCATACATGGGAACGAGCGACAAAACCAATTCAAAGTTCACAAGAAAATGAAATCACAGTCAGTAATGTGTATACAGTCCATGGACATGCTCTACAGCTGCTATCCTATCTGGAATAGAATCATAAAGTTTCGAAATGAATTCAGTATCCAACGCATACCATTCCTCCTGCAGTGCACATCAGTACTTCGGAAAAAGGCTTAATACGACTTAACAAGGCCATTAAGCACGTTAAGTGGCATTAAGCACAGCTTAAGTACGGCAAGTGCCTAAGCCGTAAGTTGTTCAAGAGGTGCTGGCAAACGGCCTCTTGCAGCTTCACCCATCCTCCCAGCACCATGCCCCTGCTGCCTAGCCAGCACCTGGCAGAGTGCAAGGGGACCCTATCCGAACCTGTCAAAGCCTGTACCTCACCTGGGATGCCTCCCAAAATCTGGCCGTGGGGGAGGGCTGCTGGCCTTAAGTCTGTTAAGCTGTAAGCAATTTCCCGAAATACTGATGCAATCCATAACTCATTCAAATTGCGGGAAAGCTGCCGGCAGTGGCAGAGATGACGATCGAGCTCTTTCCAGACATGCTCAATGATGTTGAGGTCAGGAGATGAGGAGGGCCAGGGGAGGAGAAGGACATGATGTTCATCAAACCAAGCCTTTGCGAGGTGGGATCTGTGTTTAGTGTCATTGTTATGCTGGAGGATAACAGAGCAGGGGGAAAGGGAATGATCATGAAGGGTGCCCAAGAGGGACACCTCAAGAATGGCACAGTACTTGGGTACATTCAAGTTGCTCCACATCATGACCATGACCATGCCAACACATAGTATGCCAGCAGCCGTAAGCATAGAAAGTCGAGGTTGGAATTCTTCTCAGCTGAAGGTTGGTACCTAATCAGCATCTTAATACATAACATACATCGCACCGACCTCCACAGTGCCGGAAATGTCTTTCGAGGGAAGACTAATGGCTCAGGAGTATCTAAGTCCAGCCAGGGAAGGGGGGAATATAACCTAATTAGTTATGCCCAATGTAAAAGGCCCATGGTGCAGCGGGCTGGAGCGCACCAGCGTCGCAACACATCTCCCGATGATGAGGGTTCAATTCTCGCTCGCTGTATTGTTGAATTTTGGCGCCGTCGGTTGAACTTTCCAGAAAGTTAATCCCGCCGTCATCGTCAATCTGTGTTTAATGGCCAAGCACCCTACAGGTGCCTATCCTTAAAGGCAAAGATAAACTATGAACTTCAGTAACTAACATCGAAAGATTATCCGCCCTGACTGAAGTCCCTGTCATGCACTGTATAGTCAAATTAGAGTGTCACTCCACAAAGAGGCCTATCATAGATCGGGAGCTGCCAAGGTTGTCGTTGTCCAGGCACAGATGATTGTGTGGCAAGAGGGTAGAAAGCGGCATACAAATGTTGCAGTATGTCACCTAGTTGCTCTCTATCCTTTTTTGTCGGGTCCTGTGCTTTCTTAGCTTTCACTGTTTGGACTCGGATACTCACATAGCCCGTGCTTAAACTGTCTGTGAGACAATTGCTCACATACCCGCCCATGTTAGCACGATCACTCTTAAGACTTATGTCTGTGGGGCACTCTTTCCCCTATTTTAGGAGTGGTCTCACAATGCACCCCTCACAATTGATCAGTGCAAGCTTCGTTCATCTCAATTGGTGGAGATTCTCCCACCCCAGAACCCCAAGACAACTTTGATGCCATTTCAGAAGGCCTTTATGTCGTCAAAGGCAAGGGCGCCTCACGTCAGCTGTCGTTTAAGTTGGTCAAAGGCCATGCCCCATCGGTCGAGGTCTATCTCGAGATTCCACTTGATATGTATAATGTTGCCTCTCAACAGGCATCAGGAAAGCAAGGCAGAGATGATAGCGATGAGGTACGTCTACACTAGTATGTCATACTACAGAGTCACGGTATTAATGGTATGCTTGGTGTTGCAGGGCGACAACGACTATTATCCACAGACCAATGTTGGGGTGCAGAGCGGACCTGTCAATGCTGTAGTATGTATTAATAGTACATAATGTAGTATATCTCTGAACATTAGTTGCACAGGATGCGAACGTGTCCATAGATGACGACACTGATCATCTATTGGCGAAGGACCCTGCGGATGCTGTTGGAATCTGCTGGTGTTGTCAAAGTTCCACAGCAAGTATAGTCAGTCATGCACATATTTACATCCCACCAATGCATTGACTGACACACTATCTCTAGATGCAACCCGGGTCTCTACAGAGCAAGTGTGCACAGCGGGACACCACACCGCTCGGATGTACATATACCCATCAGTCAGATGAGAACATGGTATGCTTCATTTATTTGCATCCAGTGGATACACACTTATTCTGGATATGGGGTTAGTATTACGGTGGCACTGACTCAATCTTAGGGAGAAATGTGGGTACATTCTGAATGCATATTATTGGATAAAACTGACTTACAGGTTGACTAGGCATCTTATCACCATGAGGCTTTATCTCCGAGTCCTCATGATGTGCCTGGCGACGAGATGCCATTGAGTACTACTGTTCAACAGAAGTCACTTTATTCCCCATCCACCAGTGCCATACAATGCGCTCTTCACCAACAGAAAGGGCCAAGTTGTGCCATCGCTTTGAGTTTCTGTAACTGTTAGGCTAGTAGATACTCCTGAGAGTGCCTCACGCCCACTTGGTGCCCAGTACATACTACCGATGTTTCGGTTACAGTGCAAGTCTGTCCCAATAAGACATTTATGGACTTGCTAGAACATGCACAGGTGACACAGGAGCAGGGTAACCATTGTTCACCTTTATAATTTTCGAGACATACATTGATGTGTGTGCACAGGCCTCAAAGCAAACATGTGGACTCCTGGCATCAATCGTTTCAAGACCACATTAACTTATAACAGTCAAGTGAAGCCCAGTCTCAGAGAATTCAAGCTATCCCTGTATGGTGTAGCCCAGCCTGCAATTCCAGAGTTTATTTCTAGGCAGGTAGCCCTCAAGCAGTGCTACAACTGCGTCCCCGTCCAGCTGTGGAAGGAGGTTCTTATGACTACTAACCTCGGTCTTGCTGCTGGTATCATCAAAAGTTAGCTGACCATCTACGTTCTCGAGAGCAGAGACGAGATCATACATCTCAGCAGAGAGATCATTTGCACTCAGTGGGCTGATGCGCTGATGAACTTGGTCTATGACCGGATCGCCATCTGGGAATTAAAATTGGGGAAGTCTTGCCTTTATGAAATTTCCCGACTGCGATTTGTTCGTGTTGCATTGGCTCTAGAAGATACAGTCATGCCTGCAATGAGAGCACCCCCATCGGAGTCCAGTCACCACACCCACAGCCATATGGTGTACATGCTTGAGGAGTATATCAACTTTGGGGTCCACGGTAAATGGCACAAGTACATTAACAACAACTCTGCTCGTTCTCTTCCCCTTTCCAATGAGCTCCAGAACAACTGTGAAGAGCGAACATGTAGGAAGTTCCTGGTGTTTGCTCAACACGTGCAGTACAAGACAACAAAGGGTTTAGCTTATGTCTCTGACTTTCAAGGTTTGATTGCATTCCACCTCGTGTTGGATGAACAGACAACTGTACTGAGTGTTTTTGTCCAGGTGCAGGAAAATTGCTCTCTGATCCACAAATCATAATGAATCCGTATGTGCCTTAGTATTACAGTGTGGATCCTATTGAGCCTTGACACCTACTTACCAGTATGCTCGGTTCCGAGGCCAACATTTTCAGTGGTGGGAATGTGGCGAAAGCATTCAAGACCTTCCCAAATGAACATAACTGTTTAAAGTTCTGGTGGTTTTTTAAACTTGCACCTTTGATGAAGAACAGCACACCGAGTGCATCCGGTGGAGTGTCGGATGGGAACAGAGCCTGCCATGTTCACTGACTGCATTCTGGATGGTAGGGTCGAGGACCTGCCTGTCATCCAGGGATACAAACTGGCCAAGGATTGATACATACACAATCCAGAAAGTATCCGTATTAACTACTGGATTCCCAAGTTCCTGTAAATACCTGTCAATGCGCTCTCGGAAGAGTTCAGGGACGAGTTTGAAGATAGGATGGTCCAGAGGTGCCCACTCTGTTTCAACTTTGTCAACCATGTTCATGGGAACTTCAATCTAAAATTTGTAGTGAGAAAGGGGTTAGGCATTGTCAATTGAGATAAAATCAGATGCACTTTAAAGTTGTGGACATTATACTTCTCGGGATTGTGAGCGATGATGTACGGGATGCCTTGAGGTAATGACTTGTTGCATTGAGTACAATGAAGCATCATGTTGAACTGTTCACACCACTGATCAAGTTCTGCCTACAGCCAAGGGATGGCAAGGTAATGAAATATGAGGCTAAGGGCCAATAGTGAGTGTGAGTACAGAGAGAAGTGCAAGCTAGTCACTGACCCCTCCAGTGCATCGTTAGGGTTATACCACCCTTCTTCCACAACATGATCCAATATGGCCTCAAAGTCTGGCTTCCAGTCACGGTTGAGGATGGACCATGTGATCTCTGGCTTGATGTTCATCAACTTCCCCATTGAACAATGCTGAAGTGTGTCAGCAAGGGCAGGATCAAAACGGTGGCGAATAGTGGTATGAGCATTGCTGCATTGGCAATACCAAAGTTCTCGGTTCCTACATCGCTCTGGGTGACTAGCGGGATGGCTTATACAGAGATTGTAGGTATGTTGGAAAATGACTATGACACAAATTGAGAATGAGCTATGCACCTTCCAGTGCTCAAACTGCATCGAAGTAGTAGCTGGCTATTAGACCAGGGTTGAAATTGTTCCACCAGATCCTCAGCCACTTGATCTCCCCAGCTGTAGGTTCCAGACTAAGATGAAGGTAAAGGCCGAAATGTCCACCCCACTTGTCATGCTGATCAAATGTTCAGAAGTCATTGAGGCCGGCAGACCAAAAACGGTGGCATTTGAACTTGCGGCACTTTCGGGCTTGGACTGCATCAGGCTCGTTTTGATGAAGCCATTCACTGACTAATTCACTACAGGATAGGTGAGGTGAACGTGTATAAACCCATAGTAGAAGGGAGAAAAATGCACTGGGGGGCCCAAATAGAATGAACTAGCCATAGATTCTGGGTGAGTTTAGTCGCACCACAGTTAGGATGTCTTCTTCATTTCCACAAGGTAGCGATGGATGCTTTTGAGGGTATGTGCTTGGGTGTGGGTTTTTGTCAGACTCCACTTCTTCCGAAGATGTTTGATGGTAGTGTCACTGTTCACGATGTTTAGTACACATAGAATATAAATGTACTTGATCATACTATTGACCTCATGCCATACTGTGTTGTATTATAGTGCTTGCGACAAAATTCTGCAATGGCTTTGTCGGAATGGCCCATGAAATAGTACAGTTGAATGGGTCCACGGATAATATGTTCCGGTGCTGCACAACATGGACTACTTCACTAGGTGGCATAGTGAACCAAGTATAAGACACATACAGCATGGAAGGTGCTGATTGCGACGTTTGGGAAGAGCATTCAAAAGAGGTTTGTCATCCATGGCTGGAGAGTGTTGATGGACAGAAGATAGGATGCAGATGCCCTAACCCTAGACTCAGACGACTCAGCAAGCAACTTAAGTCTGTCTTACGTGCTCATATGTGGGCCCTAAGATGTTTGGGGAAGGCTTTGGTGGTACAAAGAATATACTGAGGAGCTGTGGCCAATATACTGTACCAAATCACTCAGTCCGACACCCCCTGTGACCCGTGACACCGGCCAAAGTCAGGTAAAATTTGACACCCGGCCTGGTGACCTGTGACAGGTCCCAGATTTCGATGGGCTTGAGTGCTGCTTTGGGGTGTGTGCCAGCGCGCCGCCCTGAAGTGCCCAGTCTCACCGGAGGGCAGATTCGACCTAGGCTCGATCCAGCCATTTAGGTTCAGACTCCGCACAGGGCAGGTACCCAAACAGCTGGTCCATTTGGGTGTCACTTTGGCAGGGTGTCCGAATATGGGGGTCATGTGAAAACATACTTAGAGAAATCACGAAGAGCCTTCTTGGAGAAACACAATCTATGACGTGTGGGTCTTATTTTTGCCAGTAAAAATGTGCTGATGAATCTTATATGAGTGGTTTCTTCCTGCCTATGCAAAATTTCCGGTCTGAAATAGACCGGGTCCTCCCCTGTTAACATCTGCACTCGACGAGAGCCAGCCAGTAAGTGCTCAACGGTGCATCGAGCACTCACCGCTCTTCCATAGGACTAGAAAACCAATGCCTTTGCCCTCATCGAGTGTTTAAGATATATGGTCATATAGCATTTAAGAATGCGACAGTTTTTGGCCATGTACTGGCTACAAAGCTGGCTAATCTTGCCTTACAGAAAATATATACCCACAGTGTAGTGATCTTATGGCCAGAGAGGCCATATTCTGTGTCCTCGGCCAGGAGCTTACTTGAGTTAAAAATATGGGCAAGTCGTAAGGTGCAATAATTCCTAAGTAGAGGCTTCAAATTATGCATGGAGCAGTCAGCTACGTCATTGTGGCTCACTAGGCATGTACATGTTGGCAGATTAAGGCAGTTGTACGCTGTATAGAGAGGCTGGAATTTTGTTTTGGCACTACTATTAACAATTATATGCTCTAACAATAACTCTGTGTCGAGGAATCTGAGGGCAACACAACATCGCCGAGCATTCAGTCCGGAGGGCAAGGAGCAATTTCTCTAAGTACGTTTTCACATGCCCCCCATATACGGACACCCTGCCAAAGGGGCGCCCAAATGGACCAGTCGTTAGGGACACATCTCTCTTTTCACTCTCCGCTGATGTGTCCCGATCGGCTGGTTCGAGTCTAGATTCGACTGCAGCCTCTGTGACCTGTTACAAGCGCCCAAGATCCGACGGATCGGCCGGCCTGTGAGCTGTAACATGTCGAACTGAGTGATTTGCTACAGTATGCAGGCCTCAGAATGGTTGTAACCTTTGTCTGAGGCCTTATATATGTCAACTCAGATTATGCAGTTATAGCTACTAAGTTCGATGACACCGGTTGAACGTCTCACCTGTCACATGCGCCACATTGAATGCCATAAACTCAAAAGGTCAAGGCAGAGGTCCTGGGGTCCCAAGCCCAGATCAAAGTAAATATTATAAAACTGGGTACATGTATTATAGACCATCAAGCGACACTACAGCCTCCATGATGGCCTCCATTGAGCTTGATCTATGGAGATAAGTGAGGGAGAGGTGTGGAGGTGTACGCATGTTCAGATCTGAACACAAGAGAGAGAAGTGAGGTAGGTGCTGAGCTGAGCCAAGGAGAAATGCACCTGTCAATGCCGTCCCAGTACTGTGTCCAGCACTACTCCCCTACAAACCTGGTGCATCGGTCGGGCACTGCGCCCCAGTCCTGGTCGAGCCCTCACCATCCTCAGTCCTTGTCCGGCGAGTGCAGTGCTCACACTGCATGCCTGATCTCCATGCCACGCCCACCTCCATGATCTCCATTGTGCACGGTCATCATAGACACTGGCGGACGGTCGTCCTAGACGCTGGCGAACGACCGTCATAGATGCTGGTGAATGACCATCATAGACGCTGGTAAACGACGACCGTCCTAGACACTGGTGAACGATTCCTGGATGCCCAAGGAGCTCATGAGGGTCTTCGCGGCGGCCCACGGTGGTGACCTGGTGGTGACCTCATATGCAGGCAATGTTTCACAGTTGTTGAACTTGTAGATACACCTCTTTGCAGTCATATCTACAGTGTAGATACACCCTCTTTGCAGTCACTCGTGGGTCCGTCTGGCACGTTGAGGGATTGTCTCACCCGGCCCAGGCGAGGGCAAAGGACAAGTTGATATCTTTCTACTGGCCCGCGTTTTCATAATGGCTACATCGTCTGTCACTGTTGTTCAGTCATCCTGATACAACACAATGTGGGAGAAGGCAGATGAAAACACATTGACAAATCACCTGGCATGTCGTCTTCTAATTTCTGCCTCCACCACCCAACCGCCTCATGCTGGGCTCATGCCGAAACCCGCCCAAAAGTGAATTCAGCTGATCTCTCCTCCCCCACGCTCTGTCCCGTCCCGCACGGAACCCGCACCTCCTCTTCATCTTCTTCCTCCTCAATCCGCCGCTTCTTCCGCACCTTCACCGGGCTCACGCTAGTGCTCTTGCTCTTCTTCCTCGTCCTCCTCGGGGTCCCCAGCACCACCTCCACTGCCTCCTGCCCCTCCACCCGTCCTCCTCGTCATGCATCTCGAGGTCCCATCCACATCTGCAGTGTGCTGCATCTCCTCGAGCTCACCAGGTTCCCATGTGATGCAGCCGATTCCGCACTTGGTGAGGACGGCGCTGAAGGTGACCCCAGGCAGGAAGACGATGTACTTGTCACGCGCGGGCGTGAGCCGGCTCCACTGCACGAAGCAGTCCTCGACCCAGGTGTGGTTCACGATTGGGATCAACCACGATGTCACCTTGTCTGTCTTCGTTCCCTGCAGGCTGCATTTTACGTTAGCATACAGTGGGATAGAAGGCACGTGGCGAGGATTGTGCGGAGTGGAGGGGCGAGACAGGACGTACTAGGCAGCAACAATGATGGTGTTGGTCCCTGCAGACATGGACGCCGTGAACTCGCCGCCCATGAGCATGATCAGCTTCTTGACATACTCGCGGTCCTTTGTGTGTAGTTTGTCAAATCCATCCGCAGGTTTGTCTGGACTAGAGTAGTGCTGCAGCTGGTCAGCTGGTTGCGTGAGCGTGTCTGTTGCACGCACGTACCACAACCACGCCAGGGTGCCAATCGTTTCTTATGCTGATATGCCTTCGACCGGACGTGTTAGGGAGATGGAAACAACTGCGTATAATCACTCCAGAGCTCACCTTAGCATATGCCGACCCAGTCCTGAATTCCAGCTTCGCAAGCTCCTTGTGTGCCCGATTGTGCGCCTTCGACTTCGACAAAGACAACTCGACCACCCCCGCCCTGCCACCGAATGTCCACTGACAGCATCGTCATTGTCCAGCGACACAGTGTCATACAGCACCATGTGCTCCGGCATGGCTCGTACTCCTCCTCGCTCGTCCTCCCCTCCGGCCACTGCTGGAAAACACGTGGCTCGGGCCACTCATAGATGCACGTCAGGAGGTCCCGGATGCCCAGGCGGACCGTGTCATCGAACCAGTGAGGGACGAGGGTGTGGATGCCCGACCTTTCGCGGTAGTGCATCACAGTCTCATACTTTGCGCTGCCCAGGGCAAGCACGAGGTGGGTGACATCGCACATGAGGGCGGTCTGCCACTGGCCGCCGAGGGCAGTGATGGTGGCGGAGATGAGCTCGCAGTTGGACTTGGAGAGCTCATCCCCGGTGGCGACGATGCCGGAGGAGAGGAAGGAGGAAGGTGGGGTAGGCGGAGTAGTACTCGGGGTCCTGAGGGGATTCCAGGATGGCTAAGTGTTCGAGCATGTGTTGAGGGCATGTGTTGAGGGCATGTGTTGAGGCAGGAGGCCAAATGGCAGGAAGCGCAGGTGACGAAGCGTATGGAGGCCCAAGCAGGAAGTCAGGTAGGTTGCTCGAACACGTGCGCCGCCATTCCGTGTATGGTCGCCCGTTCATTGTTCTTGTCGTCACCCCTCCCTGCACGTCATCGCCGGATGGACAGACGTCTCTCGTCACTGAACCTGTGTCGTCGGGAGCAACAAAGCGTATGGAGGCCGGGTAGGTGATACGCGTGCTGTGAAGCATGTTGGCAGCAGTCAGGTTGTGCAGTCATCAAAACTCTAGTAGTATTGTGATCAGAGTCCACAGTGCACAGGAATGTCCCACCGCCTCTCGAGCTCTCAACAGCTCAAGCCGTTCAGAGGAGGACCGCGGCCGCGGTGAACACCGCTCCCAGGGAGAGCACGGCATTGAACACGGCACCGGTCACAGCGCCGTTGCCGCTGCCGCTGCCGGACGAGCACAACCTCGACGTGTTGGTAGTGGTGCCATTGAGGGAGCCGGCGAGGGCCTTGAACACGGAGAAGTTGCGGGGCGAGTCCTCGATGGCATTGACGGCGAAGACCATGCCCTGGCCACAGTGCCATGCGCCGGGGGTGTGTTGGCGGCAGTAGAACCAGAGTGGTGCAGTGTCGTTCACGGTGACATTCCAGACGGGGAACTCGGTCGTGTTTGCGTCGACAGGCATGCTGCAAACAGACAGGGGGCAAGGGCAAAGGCGATAAGCACCCAGTTTACCTTCGGTTTCACTCCCGGGGGGCATTATGCCGGAACCGGGAAAAGGCGATGGATGATAGGGAATGAATGACGTACAAGCCAGAGTCAAGGCCGACCACATGGCCCGTGGTGGTGTCCTTGAGGTGGACGCAAGGCGCCGCAAAGGAGGATTGCATCATGGTGTGGTTCTTCTGGTGGCTGTCATGACAACGGAAGGCCGTTAGTGTCCCGCCCATGAAAACGTACTGAAGTGATGTGAGAATGCAATCAAATGCGTGATGTACAACTCGAACGAGATGATGTCCTTGGGCGAGGCGGTGACATTGCCGGGCTGAAGGTGAGCTCGCCGTCCGCGCTGCCGACGGTGACCTTGATGACATTCGGGACAGACGAGGACAGGGTCAGGTCAGGCGAGCCGGAGTAGGACGAGTACGTCATGGTCCAGGTAGCGGAGCCAGCGGTGATCATGTCCGTTACAACTGTGCCGGTGGGCTCAGCAGAGATGGTCACAGTGCCGTAGTCGGTGGTCTTGTCCAGCCAGTGTAGTCGACCGTGGACGAGGCGGGCCATGGATGAGGCGGCTGCGGCAGAGGCCTGGAGCTGTGTGCCCATGTTGAGGGTGGACTGCTTGAAGTTGGTGAACGAGTTCGCAGAGCCGTCGGGGCCACAGTTGATGGCAAAGACCACGCCCTTGCCACAGTGGGAGGCGGCAGTGTTTGCGCCTTGACGGCAGTACGGCTTGGTCTGTGAAAGGATTGTCAATGAGTCAAGTACTGCTGCGACCAATGGGATGGACAGGGACCCACATCCTTGACAGTCACAGTCCAAGTGGGGAAATTGTCGGTCTGGTTAGTGGCGACGGGCATGCTGGACAATGACAGAGCCATTAACAATGTGAATCAGGGTGGATAGAGTGGGAGCTTACAATCCAGAGTCCAAACCGCCATTGACGAGGGAGCATGGGGTGGTGAAGGAAGACTGAGTGGTGGTGTGGTTCTTTTGGTGGAAAGTAAAGACGACTTGGTCACCGACATCGGTGAACTGAAGTGGCCAGATGGACGGACGGACGGATGTCTCGTTGCGTGGTGGCCCGTTCCATGTATGGTTGTCGTTCATGTCGTCACCGCTCCCGCCTGAACCTGTGTCAGTGCAACGAAGCGTACAATGTGTATGGAGGCCGGGTAGGTGGTACACGAGCCATCCAGCACGTCGCCGTTCCGTAGATAGTGGCCCATTCTGTGTATAGTCGCTGTTCGCTCATTATTCACATGTTGTTCTTGTTCAGCTGCTCCCGCCTGAATGTGTGTCATCGGAATGGCGCGACTGGATCTCGGTGGACATGTCCTTGCCGCCGGACGTGTTGTCGCCATTCGCTGGTTGTCTGCGTTCTCGGTGGACCTGTTGTCATCACTGGACCTGTTGTTGTCACTGGATGTGTGCCGGCACGTGGGGTGTTTGACGTACCTGATGCCTGCCTGCGCCAAACAGTGTCCGTTGATTTTCGTGGCCAACACCGATATGTTGAAGACGGGAGGTAGTAGAAGGGAGTCCACTCCTGACGACGTGGGCACCCGGCACACTTGCAGGAAGTGGCGGCAAGGGAGCATTCCTTTCCAGAAGATTTGGTGTCCGTAGGCTGTTTCCATTTTCACCTGCGCGACCCTGCGTGAACATTCTCAAAATGTAACTGAGGTGGGTTCAACTGCGGCCGGGACCAAGCGTCTCGGATCATTTTGTGTTGGCAGTGCTGGGCCCACATGTTGAAAGGAGGGCTAGGGGGTGCAAAAAGGTGGGAAACAATTGTGGGAGTAGCGCAGGGTAGCGAGTCTTGCATGAAACTGGGAGCGCAGGGGGAGGAGGGCTAGAGAACAAGAGAACAGCTACATACCTGCAAATCCCTTCATCATGCAGCCTCGCTCTGATCCCGGTAAGTGCTTGTTCGTGTTCAGTCATGTTCGAGTGTTCATCGCAGGGTAGGTCTAAGGTGGCGGTAACAGTTCAAGAACACCCTTGGCTAAGCGCCACCACGGCGGCAACACCCGAGCCAACGCTCTCCCAAACCAGGTGAAAAACATATCGCTCTGAAACCTGCCAGACAAAGGTTACCATCAAATTTATGTACTATCTGGACTGATTCCTCACAGACCAAATATCATCTACATAACCACTGAACCCTTCCCCAAACTGTTTTGAGCGTGCTCGATGACTATTGGTATTCTGCCACTTCAGTATGCCATCTTTCCGTGTTCGGTCTATGCCCGTGTTTGCTCCATTATCTGGCCTTGTTGGTTCCACGATTCGGATTCGGTGAACTGTTGTCCTGTCTGCTCCGCCATGCCTGAGAGGACTGAGCTTTTCGTTCAACATAGCCAGCTGCTTGACTTCATCTCTAAGACCAGGATCCGAGGAGCATATCCTACAACAGATATGGGTGGACACACTGCAAGGAGAGATCCCCAAGGCAATCAACCCTAGGGCTCGTCAAGGATTGGTGTACCAGATCACAGAGAGGACAAACGTTCAGAGGAAGGGCTTTGCTGTACACCCTTCATCTGCCCTCCTCGGCCAGGACTTTTACAGCACTCCTTTTGTAATGTCTGGATCTCCATTCCACCCGGAAAGCTTGCTACTCAAATTCACAGAAGACAACGATGACAATCAAGACTGGGATTCGGAAGATAGGCAAATTGTATGCAAGGTAAGTGTACCCATACTATCATGCGGGTTCCATTGTATCATTAACCACTCACTGTTGTATCGTTAACCACAATTGCCCCAAAGATCAACCTATTGCTTCACACATCCATCCAGATATTCACAATGGAGGAATGGGACTTTGTTAAGGATGTTCCATAGAGTGTAAATACTAAGTGAGTTACACTATACGAACAACACTGTAACCCATCTCCGACTGTAGATCCGAGGGTTCAAAGTCGCTGTAGCCTTCAAACTTTCTCATTATGTCATTGCATTACTTACGAAAGATCTTCTCTTCTTGGTGGGTAATCTCTCTTATATTGTTGCATACGCTCACGATATTTGCAGATTTGCTGGGCCACTAGGCTTTCAGACCTACCACGAGCTGACATCCCAGATGTCGTGTTGAACTGGGACCACTTTTTGCAAGGTATAGCTGACTGGATCAGGCAATGCCACAAGTACGCTCGTAACACAGACAGTAACACAGACAGACCAGCATGGAACAGCATACACAACACCACTTGCTTTCCCGGCCTTGGAGTGTATTCAGCAAGCGAAGTTTTCCACCGTGCAGGCTTGTGCCCTCCTCCTGACAGTGTGTTTCATAGCTGGTTACTGGTTAACTGATGTGCCATACCAGGCTTAAGCTTTCACTTGCCCGAGTCAGGCCTGATAACATCCTCAGTGCACGTAGCACATCTTTGCCTTGCCTGCCAGTGGTGAACAGTGGCTCTCGAGCTCCAGGCCAAAGTTATATGAAGACGAAAGTGGTTCTCACATGGTTTCAAGGTCACGATCGAGCACTCCCAATGACACCATTTTGTGAACCTGCTGAAGGTGTACGGGAAGACCCTCACATGGATTATGGTCCCACTAGCTCAGCTTCTGCATGAAGCCAAGTCCCGAGTTGAGGTGTGTTCCTACTAAATTGCGTGCAGTACTGACTCACTCATGAAACAGTGCAGCAACGGGGACGGCAGCCTCAATACAACCTGTTTGATCCAAGTCTAGTTCGTGTTGCACTCAAACTTGATAGTAGTCTTGGGCACCTTGTGTTTGGCAATGAGTGGCCTTTGCTAGCTGCACAGTGGGGCCTCCGGTGTCGCTCCCAGCCCAACGACCCTCTTACACAGATAGATCGTAAGCACAACATATTCATTATAGTCACAATAAATTTTTGAATTGACTGACTGTTGCTTTTTTTTGCGGCATGCTTAGAGCTCTGGGAGTGCCTTCCAACTCATCTCATGCCCGCATTCTATCATACAACATCCCCAGCCCAAAACCCAAAAAGTCATCAAGCTCCAACCACAATGTATCATTTCAGCCTCAAGTCTATTGAACCTATCCGTCCCAAGATAAGTATGCCACAGTCCAAGTCTAAGTCCAAGTCAACATTGAAATCGAAGTCCATCGTCGTAGCGCCTAAATCAAAGACCAAGTTGAATTCGAACACCAAGTCGACATCCAAGTGGGCCGTAGGCGCTACAGTGCCTATGCCTGAGGTGGAAGATGATCAGAAAGAAGACACTTTGCGAACATTTCAGGCCTGGTCAATCTTTCCTTGGCAAGCATTGAATTGAATGAATATTCAATCCTCGTGTGTGCCACTAACTGTGCATTCCACTAGCGTACCCCATTCTACTGGTGTTCGCAACCGTCTCAGACAGCTTGATGAGGCTACCAAAGCCATGTCAACTGTGTGGTACCTGATTGCACATGGCAAATATTATATGGTTGGCCCTACAGACTTTTACGGTGTTGTGCACATTGTATGTGCCCAGGGTGGAGGACCCCCATGGTAAGCTTGTCTTGCAACAGTCCTGACGAATGCTCATAGTATGTTTCCAGGCTTGTGCTCTGTGAAAAAGACCCCACAGTCCCCCCATTCTATCGGGCATGCTACCAATATATGGAGGACAATCTCAAGAAACGCTATACATTGGCAATCACGCAGTGAATCTCCAAGGTTATACAGTCAACTGTCTCCCCTCATTTGGCTGCAGTTACAGTCCACATAGGAAAAAGCTCAAGCAAAGCCATAAGTGAAAGCCCGACTCAACTGCACCACGTGGCAGCCACCTAGGACAGATGATGATCTGGCACAGAAGTATGGACTTCAGGTAATGCATAGCCTCAACCAGTGATACACTGTGTACTATATGTGTACTATATGCAATTGTTCAAAGCCATATTACATTGGGATAAATGTACTGTATGTTAAAAAAGTGAGTGAAGTCAATATTTGATGCAGATGCAGATGCGGGTGCGATAACCTCCATAGCCTCCACCAGTGCATACACAGCAATGGGCGTGTGGTCCTGGACCTTGCCACAACCAAAAGGGCACATATACTGAGGGCAGGGCAAAGTCAGCGAGGTGTGCTTCAGGCAACGAATCAGGAATCAGTGGAGGCTCCTTGGGGTAGTTGGGTTGTCGAGCTTATTCTTGATCTCTGGTGCAATGTGCAAACCAGTTGTCTTATTAAACTCCGGGTTGTGGAGTCTAAAGGTGTCCAAAGTAAATGTGAAATGCTTGTGCATGCATTCACGACAGAACAAGTGGCCACACTGCAAACTGAAATGCGAGCATTTGAATATGCACAAAGTCGAGATCGGAGCAAAGGATGCACCTCAGCGGCTGATTCAAGGGTTCAAGACAGAGCCCACACTTGAGAATCTGCCTGATGTGCTCAATCTGGGAATTTAGATGTAAGTTGTCCGTGTTTATTCGAGGCTTACATCTACTTACAGTGGCAACTGGAATGTGACTAGAATGTGAGGAGTCCTCCCGAAACTGGGAGCGATCCCGCATACTGCCTCTCAGAGCATCAGTCAATGAGTGACGCAGAGCACAACTATGAGATCTACAACAAGGAGATGCTTGCAATCATTTGTGCACTCCAAGCCTGGTGCCACTACCTCGAAGGCCTTCCGAGCAAGTTCAAAATCCAGTCCAACCACAAGAATCTCGAGTACTGGCACATGGTACAGAACCTCACTCGCCGACAAGCACAATGGGCCCTCTACCTGTCACGGTTTGACTTTGAAATCTCACACAAGCCAGGAACGTCCAATGGAAGGGCTGATGCCCTGTCACGACAACCCAATCATCAACACAGTGACACCGAGGACAACCTAGGATGCATACTGTTGCAACCAGAGCATTTTCGGGTATTGGCAGCCAAGAGAGGACACCTATCAGTGGTACCTGAGAAAGGACTGCTTCGATGCATCCAAGAGTGTGGAGAACAAGAGCAGGAAGTGGCAGAGGCCCTTAGCAAGCTCGAAAGTCTAGGACCAGCATGGCTTCAGAACGACTTGGTAGACTGGAATACGGAACAAGGTCTGCTGCTCTATCGTGGCCAAGTTTATGTCCCCAAGGATGATGCCCTACGTGCTGAGATTGTACACCTCCACATTAACCTCCTGCCCGTGGGGCACCCAGGGCAAGCTAAGACATTGGAGTTGGTCACTTGT
Source organism: Ganoderma lingzhi (assembly GCA_026283605.1). Taxonomy (NCBI): domain Eukaryota; kingdom Fungi; phylum Basidiomycota; class Agaricomycetes; order Polyporales; family Polyporaceae; genus Ganoderma; species Ganoderma lingzhi. Next base: position 1,905,882 of record JAPJYM010000011.1, read on the forward strand.
AACTACTGGTGGCCAGGCATGGGCAAGTTTATCAAGGACTATGTTAACACCTGTGACACTTACCGACATGGTAAATCATGGCACACTAAACCACACGGCCCGCTGCGGCCCAACGAGATCCCCAATGGCCCAGGCCAGGTGGTTACCTGCGACTTCATCACTGGCCTACCTGATGTCGAAGGGTTCAATGCAATCCAGCTTATTGTCAACTGACATGGGAAGATGATCCACCTTATTCCCTGCACGGAGGAGATTGATGCCAAAGGAGCTGTGCAGAACTTCGTTAGAGAGCACTTCTACCTTGATAGGCTACTGCACAAAATCATCTCTGACCGTGGACCTCAGTTTTCAAGCAAGCTCTTCCCCACAATCCTCAAAGGCTTGGGGATCGAAAGTGCAATGTCCACCACATATCACCCTCAGACCGATGGGCAGTCAGAACAATGGAACCAGAAGATAGAAGTGTACCTATGGATGTACTGTTCTCAATGTCGCATTGACTGGGTTAAATGGCTACCAATTGCAAAATTCGCCTTCAACTCGCACAAGCACTCATCAACCGGGTACTTACCGTTCTACCTCATATATGGCTTTGAACCCCAATTCCACATCCCGATGCTGTCAACTATGGTACCTACAGAGGACAAATGAAGGGAGGAGTTGCGGCAGGCAAGGGAGGATACAACGGCAGCATTGACCCTTATGGCAGAATGAATGAAGAAGCACTATGACTACTATGTGCAGGATGCTCCAGAGTTCAAGGAAGGCCAAAAAGTGTGGCTCGACACGAGGAACTTCCATGTTCCAGTAGTTTCAAGGAAGCTAGTTGACCGATACGCAGGTCCATACCAGGTTACATGCAAAGTGGGCAACCTCGCTTATGAGCTCAAGCTTCCGAAGGACCTTGTGATCCACCCCATTTTCCATGTGTCACTCCTACTACTGCACAAGGAGAGCCAACTCCCAGGTCGACACCCACCGGAACCAGCTGTGATTGAAGTGGAGGGAGAGGAGGAATATGAAGTAGAGAATGTGTTGGACTCACGGTGGTACGGGTGGTGGAAAAAACTGCAGTACTTTGTACACTGGAAGGGTTGGGGTCCAGAACATGACAGCTAAAAAGACGCCACAGACGTTGCCAATGCACCACAACTCGTACAACAATTCCACTCCACATACGCATATCCTGTAGCCCCAGGCCCACTCAATGGCAAGACTCAATCGTGAGGACACGATCCTTAGGAGGGGGGTACTGTTACGAACACCCCGTTTTCATTTCCTTACACCTAGAGTCGGTTTCTATTCAGACTGTTTACTACCTATGTCGTACCTACAGTTCTCCATTGTATTGTAAACCTGTCCCTTGTATCCTAGTACAATATTTCCCGCCATTCCCTTTGTCGCTATTGTCCCAGATCCTTTGTTATCCCTTAGTTTTCCACGCTCACAGTTACCCATTGTTCGCATATCCCTTTGTTATTCCACATATATAGCACCTGTCCCTTGCTACCTGGAGACCTCAGTTTCAACTTCTTGTCTCCAGGTAAGCCCTGATGTATTTCGCTTGTAGTATACTTCGCTCAATACACTTACTTGTCTCCAGCCTGACCATCAAGCCTTGCTCCGCTCTCACTGCACAAGCACTCGTCGACACCCCTGCTCGTCTCGTACATATCTCTGATCTTTGTTTTCCAGTGCCCTCAGCCCTTACTCAATGTGGCGACTGGCGACTTAGCTGTCAGGCCCCAATTCAATCCCAATGTGTCTCATGTCCCAAGACCCGAACATAAAAAATCTGGTGCATCGATACCGGTGGCGTCAGGACTACCATTAGTAGGTGCATCTTCATTGCTTGCTCATTCGCTACTGCCTGACACATGCTGACACAATGGCTATTCAGCACCAGATGATCCCATTGACGGTATTGTGCTAAATGTCTTCCCTTCCGCTGTTGTTGACGGACCAGCGACAGATCCCATCCTCGCCGGTCATCCTACCAACAATGCAGCGGCTTCATCATCATCAGTCCCAGCTGCACCGGTGCACCCACATGCCACGAGCTCCTTGGCCCTGGGTCCAGTGCCACCACGTCCCCATGGTGTGTCCCATATCATTGCACATGTACATTTGCACATGTTTAATCATGGTAGCTCTTGTAGATCCTGTCTCCGGGCATGAGCAACCTCAGCTGGATGATTTCTGGATAGAGTACCACCCAAATAGTGGTCAAGGGACAAAGTGTACCGGTTCCATAAATTTGTTCATAGACAGGAGGATGTGCCTCCACCTCAGGACAACAAGCAGCCTTGGTGGCCCTTCAGATCTTGTGCCGAGTTTGAGTTCTCCGAGTTTGCTCTCAAGGCATCGCTGAACAAGTAGGAAGTGGATGACCTTCTGTCCCTCTTCCACCGTGTCCTATGTGGTAAGGATAGTTTCACGTTCACCTGACATGCAGACATCCAACAGGCTTGGGACGATGCTTACAAGATGGTCACCCCTGTTAGTGCATATTTATTTGTTGTCAGTGTTCAATGTTCAATGTTGTGTTAGTTCCAAAAAATACCATCTCCACTGTGTACAAGAAGGAGACAGTTATATATAATGTCTGGGCTTGAGACCTTTGGGATTATGGCCAGGATCTCTTTTGTGACCCATACCTTGTCTCGCAGATGGACTTTGACTCCTACAAACTATCAAAGTTTGATGGGGAAAAATGGGTGCAACTAGTTGATAAGCCTGTCACTGCCAAAGCAATGTGGAAAATGCAGGTTTGTAGAAGTAAATGTATTTATATGTCTAGACTTTACTAAGACAGTCTATTCTAGTCCAAAATTCCAGAAGGAGCCAAGCCTTTTGGATTTATCCTCTATGCTGATAAGACCAAATTGTCTTCATTTGGTACAGCTAAAGGATATCCAGTTGTTGCGCACTGCCCACATCTTCCTGTTTATCCACAATGGTAATGGTCCTGGTGGTGACAGAATAGTTGCCTGGCTTTCTATAGTAAGCATTGCAATTTAAATGCTAATACAATTTTAGAGTCGCTAACAAATTGTTTTAGGTTCCAGAGAAGGCTGGTGACTAGGGTCCAGGGGTTCGGTCCAAAGACCGATTGAAGACCGGTCTTTGACTGGGACTGGACTGCTGAGGACCGGACCATACGGCCGGTCTTTATCAGTTCTGTCTTGGTCTTGGTCTTGGTCTTTTCAGATCGGGTCCAAAAAAGGACCATTAAGGACTGGTCTTGACCGGTCCCGGACTGGCCCCAAAGAGCCACCAAAACTGGTCCTCTGACGGCCTATTTCGGCCCCCATATGACGCAAATTAATGACATTTATAATAGTTATTAATGTGTGGTTAAGTATAGATTATAAACACTTACTATGATCCGCTTTAAGTGCCCTTATTACATTACAAACATAGATAATAATGGCCCGGCCATGGTCTTAACCGGTCATGACCAGTCAAAACTAGTCAGGACCGGTTAAGACCGCAATTCAGTCAGGACCAGTCAGGACCAGGGACCGGACCGAAGTCCAGTCCGGTCCTGTGAGGACCGGAAAATCAGTCCGGTCCTTCAAAATTGGACCGGTCCAGTTTAGTCACGGTCCTCGGTCCCTAAAATTTGGGCCAAAAGACTGGACTTGATCGGACTTCTGGACCCTACTGGTGACAGTGGAAAAATTGGATTTGTCAACCACAAGAGGGAAGTGTGGTATGAATCCAATCACATTGTTCTAATCCCTATTCGTGACAAGTCTAAGACTGGTATTGCCCACCGTTATGGTAATGGGGTCGAACATTGGTTGTGGCTTTGGGTTATAATTCTATTAGCTGACTATGAAGAACAGTAATGATCTACTTCTTACTTACAAATTTTGGCGCCTTGCTAATTGCTTTGTTATAAATGTTTCATAGTACTGATCAAAGGGGTTGGATCACTATTTTTCTGTCCTATCTGTCTGGTCCCCAGTGAATGTCTTATGAAAGTCTGGGAGGACTATGAGCTTTGTGTAGGAGATAAAGCCTTACTTATCCTTACTAAAGCTCAAAGCCAGCGCACCAAAAAGGATAGTAAGGTAGTTGAACTCTCTTACAATGGAGCCTTCACCTAGTAAAGGTAAGTAAAATTGAGCTCTATAATAAATTAATGTACACTAACTTTAATTTATAGAATACCTACCTAGAGTTGGACAACTCTGACCCCTATCAGGCCTTGTCTTTTGACCGCCTTCATGCTTTTCACTCTGGGCTGTTTGGGCACCATCTTTGGGATGTATTCAAAAACCTTGTTTCAAAAATCTCCAATAATGCCATAGCAGAAGTGGACAATAAGTATAGTGCTACTTTAATTGTTGTTATAGTAATTGAGACTTACAGTAATTCTAATCTTTAGCTTCAGGAATATTCCTTGCTAGAGTGGCCTTGATTATTTTGATGAGATTATGAATATCCATTTCACAGATGGAGGCAAATATGAACATATTTCTAAGGTTGACATTTTTAATTGATTGGTTTAGTATGTGGCTGACTATTACTAGAATGTTCTATTTGCTGCACATTCAGTCATTACACAAACCAGTAGTCCTTTGGGCTATAAACTGCTTTGTGTTTTACATGCTTATATTGACACCAACATGTACATTGGACTTCAACTCTATACCGATCACTGTCTAGTCAAAGGATGTCGTACTGTATTAAGGCTTGGCAACCACCTCAAAGTAAGGATTGAATTATTAGATGCTAACATTTTAGCTTACATGGGTTTCAGGGCTATTCCGAGCTGGATGCACAAACTAATGAAGCACCCAAGAATTGGAACTTTCCAAAAGCCCACACCTACAAACATGTCTTTGATGACATTGAGCATAAAAGTGTTACTCACAACTACAACACTAAGCCCAATGAGAAGCTTCATGGTCCAATCAAGCAGATATATCACTTTAGAACCAATTTTAAGGATATTGTACCACAAGTATGTTTTGATTTTGTGCTTAAAGTATTTTTAATATTCATCATAGATTTAGATCCTTAATGTTGATCATGCCTTCTATGTGTCAACTCACATCTATGCTCTTATTGATCAATTTGATAAGCACTACCACAAAATGGCAGCAAAAAAGTTAGAGAAGGGGAAAGGGAAGGGGAAAGGGAAGGCAACAGCATCAACAGAGGCTGAGGAGGCTGAGGTGGATGTGGAGGCAGACCAGGTTGAAGAACTTGGAGATGATCAAAATCCTCTTACACAATGGAGAGCGGATGGAGGAAGCCACTTCAAGCTTGGTTCAAAACAGATCCCTCAATTACTTGGAAAGTTTGAAAGTGCTGAAAAGATGGTCCAGGAGTCAGGTCAACTTGCCAATAAGGGCCTCACTTTCCAGGACTTCCATCTAAAACTTGGGCAATATCTGACTCTCTGTAACGGACAGGCATGGCATTAGATTAGATTAGATTAGATTAGATTAGATTATGTAATTACTGGTGGCTATGCATTGTGCCTCTTACTGAGGCGTGCTACGTGGTAAGGCATCAAGCCTTTCACCACAACCACCAAGATACTTAGCACTTCTCATATAGAGACTGGTGTAGTGTATCCCGGTCGCGTGTGAACCAGGCTCCCTCGTAAGCATTACACTTTTTTACACTCCTCCACATCTTGTGGACTTCTATATGAGAAGTGCAAGATAGTCACTACGGCACAAAGGTCAACGCCCGGATGAACACATAGTTCATCTCAACAGGGCACCACGGGACCAGACGACACCCCACGCTCAGTGTTCGAAGAAGAACACCCCATGCTGCTCACTATGCCTATAAGAGGCCCCACGCAAGACAAGAGTTACAACCCATTCTTATCACCAGCGATGGCGATATCAACACCGCAACTAGAACAGCCTAGTGGCCCATTGTATACTACAACACAAACTAATATGCCTCAATTACCGGGAGCTTTACCTTTCGGTAAAGTGGGATCATCCAATCCTAGACTTAAGCATGTAACTATCCGTAGAAGTGAGAGGAAGCAACCATCAACATTGAAAGAAGAAATACGCTCACTACGCTCTGAAGGTGCATTGGCCACGGGGTCGGTCACTTCGGAACACTTTAGATTATCAGCGGCAAATTACTTGATAGCTGAATTATCAAAGTATGGTTCTAAAGATCGTTTATTGGCATGGCATCAAGATCCAATTATTCAAGCATATAAAGACATGGGGCGAACTTGTAACCTCTTCATGGAGGAAGAGTATTGGACCGGCCCAGAGTTACCTGGTATTCTGTTACAAAGAGCGACTTCCAGTCGGTCTATGTGTAGCGGATCACATCGGGAATCTCAGTTGAATATTTGATTGTCGCCAGTTATCCAACAGCCAATGCCAATTCGACCTAGCGTCAAGTCAGACTTGACTGGCAATTCATCAGCAATAATAGCACGAGATTTTGAAGATCTAGAACCCAGTGTGCGTCAAGATAAACCCATCATATATGATGAGCCCGTCACTCAAGATGACCCACAAGCAATGGCACTGCATGAACAAGGTGACAAACGGGAAACGGCATTGGATCGAGTGTTAAGTTGATTGCGAGGTAATCATCTTACAAGGGCTCAACTACTAACAGCCAATAATGACAAAGATGCAGCTCAATTTTGACAACAGCGAACTAAAGACTATGCGAAAGATCAAGCGGCTCATGCATCTGAACAGGAAAGGATGCAGGTCATGGCGCAATCAGCAGCTGCAAGAATGCAGAGAGCCTCTGTGAGGAGGCATTCGTTTTTGAAATGGAAATCAGACTGGTTTGGAGGCAGGTCATTTATGGACCTGTCCACAGGACAAGTTCAAGCTAGCGTGGTTCTTACTGAACCACTCATGCACAAACTATCCAAGAGAATAGAACATACAGTTCAATTCCCATCCATAATGACTCCACCAGCTCCTCTGCCAATCATCTACGTTCACGAGCCTACACTGGACATAATCAAGAACTCGGTTCCTGTACCAGAACCTATGGTTCGACCTCCGCATTTGTCCTTGAACCCTTGTCAAGTAAAATACTAATCAACCAGCACCAGTCGAGCTATTGGGAATTCTGCTGCTGCCACCAACGACACAGTCACATATAGTGACCATGAGAACCTCAACGCTGTTATCAGAACAACCAACCATGAGGATGCCACCTGCCCCAGAAGCAGTCACAACAGTTGGGGTTCATGCTCTTATAAGAGGATGACCGACTCGTTCACCTAAGGCGACGCCACCGCTTACCACTCTGCCACCATTGCCACATTATAGAACAACAACAGTGGCTATGGCAGCTCAAGAAATTAGTGTTCCACCAACAGTATTGATACCACCGAAAGGTGGTAAACCCAGGGCATACCAGCCATACCCGGTACCGGCAGTGTCAACTAGCGGTCAAGGACCACAACTACCTCAACCGCAACATGCGCCACCAGTGAATCAAGGTGCATGACCATGGCCAACTGGCAGTCCGGTTCCCAAGGTACATAATGTACTGAACCCAAATGCAACCTCGGCATTGCAGGCGTTCCAACGGACGTCAACATCACTTCAAGAAATTCAGCCAACACTACAACCAGGGCAATATTATACGTACCAAGGCAACAATTATCAGTACATGCCGGGGTATGCACCACAGAGCACTGGCCCTATTGGAACAGTGCCGGCAATTGGTTATGTTCTGGCACCAGCTGTGAATGTACATCCGCCACCTCCGGTGGTGACGTATGCTCCAACCCCACAATTCACGCAAGTGCCAAACTTGGGCAGTATATCGACCATGCCTATAACTCGCTACAATCTGGTGATCAATCAACCAAAAGCACGAATGGATGCAGCTACATACAAGGAGGACTTAACCATGGAGAAGATCTGTATCATAATCAAATCACAAGTCGGTGATTCTCCAACTGTGCCCATCAAGGAGTATGCGAAGGCCATGAAATCAGTATCACCTCTCACATATAGTAGTGAGGACGACAACCAGAAGTTCATGACGTGGCTCAATGGATTTTTGACTTATTGTCGAAGACTGAATATAACTGGGCCCGAGAACGAGGAAGGCCGCACTGACTTGCTAACGCAAGTCCTGAAGGACAAGGCATCAACATGGCTGTACGACAATGTACAGTCACCCATTAGGCAGCATGATGAATGGACGTTCGAAGAGACCATACTAGCATTATACCAACACTTCATTGTGACTGACACATATCAGCAAGCAGAAGTCAACTTCTATAATGTCAAATGGGACTCCAAACGTGGGGCTATTGGGTTGAGCGAGGAACTCAACCAGTGGGCAACTTGGATGCTAGAACATCCAAGTCAAAAGGTACTATGGGACAAGTTCTTAGCTTGTCTACCTGAGAAGGTAGAAAAAGAACTCATCAAGCATGATAAGTTGGACCCCGACTTTACGCCCTATGTGACGTGGTGTGAAGCAGCCATTTAGCTCCAATGAGCCGAAGAAGGCATATAGATGCAACACAAAATTAATAGCCAACTTTATCCATCGTGACAACTACAAGTTACCATGGTGATCAATTCGGTACAGGCCAAAATGGTGACCGTGAGGTTACCAACAGGTAAGAAATTGAACTTCAGACCTATCCTGAAGAATAGTACAACAATGCTGACCACTACCTACATGAAGAAGATGGCCTTCTTTAAAAAGGACTCGAACAGAACATCAGGACCATCTAGGCCAAAGCAGTTTAGTTCGAACAAACTGTCATTTAAGATGGCACAATCCTCAGACAAGTTGAAGATCGACTGTTACAATTGCTGGGAAAAAGGTCACATAAAGAAGGACTGTAAAAATCCGATGAGGCTGCAACCTCTGGGCATCAAGATGTTCTTAATGGACATCACAGAAGATGAGGAAGAAGATGACAAGGGCGACCACGAGCCACCAGACTCTGAAGATGAGTCCCTCAATTCTTTCAAAATGCAATCAGACACTGAATATGAGTGACTGTCCTTAGAGGAGCCTCCTATGGAGGCCGAGCTCCGCACAATACATGTAGGTATCGACAAGGATGAGAAGATTCCGGAATGGCTCACATTCGAAGAGGAACATGCCAAAGACTTCGAACACATGAAGATACTACAATCCTTCCAATTGCAGACTGACCCACCAAAGAACAGCCACAACTACTGGCTTTATGATCTGTGAGTCACACATCTGAATGACGATAAGGACCAACCGG